>JAMXDD010000008.1:25741322-26396658 GCA_024733475.1 Syzygium grande | reverse complement strand
TATATATCATCATTTATATCTAGGGATGAATCAAAAAAGAAGTTCTAATCTCTTGTGATGCGTCGATCGTGTTGTGCAAACGCCTTTGTGTTGGGAATTAAACTTTTGTCTTGCGATTAATGAGCAGAAATTTTGTTACACCACAACTCAGACTTTTCGGTCGAGATGAGTTTCCTCCTCACTAGTTATAACTCACATCACATATGGATAACTCCATGCTATGCTCCAAACCCGGAAGTCAACTCAGATCACGCGACATGTCGGAAGCTATACGGTGCCAGACAAGGTGCACGAAGCACCTCGCCATCCAAGTTCAACGATGTGGACAGATATAGCAACTTGTCCATGGCATTATCATCCAGTAAATTATTGCCGTCGTGATGTGACTCGGAGATTTTTCATTTCTACTTAGCTTATTTAAGAAGCAACGCCGGAAATTGTCCGCCACACAACGAGGGAAACAAGTTGGCTCTGGAATTACACAGTATAGCTTCATTAATTTCGGTTTTGACACTATCCTTTTTCGCGGCAAGTTTAATTGCAGTAATGGAATAAGAACACAATATAATGAATTTTACGTTGTAATTTAATAGAGTTGTAATAACTCTTACGTTGTTTGGTTTAAGTAATGTGACATCTGCTTCATTATTTGGTTCCATGCATAACATTTGTTGTAACAGAGGAATAACATCAGAATTTCCAGTACCCCAAAGATCAGAATTAGACATAACATAACAATCATCACTTTAATAGTCAATTAGGAATTTTCATGAAAATAATTTATCTATGATTGCCATTAAAAGTTAAGCACATGGAATGTGATTCTATCAAAATAAACATTAGTATGGTAATAAGCATTACTGTGTTGGCTGTTGGCAACCTTCGTCAACCTCTGGCAAGGTCCGCCTTCGCCCGGCGTTGGGTGAGGGTCGCCTCACCTAGGCTAGGTAGGCGGGGGCGACCCTTGCCAAATTTGGCGAGGGTTGCCTTGGCCTAGCCTCGCCAACCTAGGCGAGGGTGAGGGTTGCCCTTGCCAGCATCGGGCGAGGGTTGCCCTCGCCGGCATCGGGCGAGGGTCGCCTCACCTGGGTTGGCCTCGGCCTTGCTAGCCTAGGCAAGGGCGGCCCTCGCCCAACGCCGATGAGGGCGACCCTCGCTAGCCCAGGGGAGGTTGGCCCTCACTTGAGGTCGGCAAGGGCAAACCTTGCCTACCTAGGTAAGGGTGGCCTTTGCCGGCCGCGGCGATGGCCAGCGGAGGGAAGAGAGGAAAAAAAAAGAAAAGGAAAAGAAAAAAAACAGAAAAAGGAAAAAAAATAAAAAAATAAAAAAATTCAGAAAAGTAAAACACGAAAATACCCTTTGGCTGGTGAGGTCATGTCCTTATTTGAGACTGATATGACCACTTCAAGTCCTTATTTGAGATAAGATTTACTTCATGCTCTTATTAGAAAAAATGAGAGCACTTTAGGCCTTTATTTGAGAAAATGACTCCACTTCAAGCCCTATTTTGGGAATTTTCCCTAAGATTTATGCAAAGTAAAAAAAAAACAAAAGTAAAAGTCACTCTAACTAAACTCTTGACATATTAAGAAATGGAAAGGAGCAAGTTCCGATTTTAAAGAGGTTTTATGTGCACCGGATATCCTTAATATTTTGAAGAAAGTTCAATTGAGTTTTAAAACATTTAAAAAGTACATCAAGTACTAATAACTTGTCCGATTAATGTAATTGAGTATTTTGCTTTGCTCCGTTCAATTTGACAAATAGAAAATGCTAACTTGGCATTTTAATTGTATCTTGATACATATGGGGTTGATGTGGTGCTCATATGAATAACAAGCTTGAAAAAGTAGAAAAGAGAAAATAAAAAAAGGACTGTAAAGGAAAAAGCAAAAAACATTTTGTAAAAGAAAACAAAAACTGAAAAATTTTAAAAAGAAAAAGAAAAAGAAAAACAAAAACAAATCTAAAAGAGAACCAGAAATAGAGAGAGAGAAGGTTTGAAGATTAAAGAAAGGGTTGAAGATTTGAAGATTAAAACCATCACCCTCCGATTTTCATGGACCAGGGTCATCCACCCTCGCAAAGGCCAAGTCAAGGGCTGCTGGCCCTCACTAATTTGCTCGATGGTAGCACCACTACTTGCCACCACCGCATGAGGGTGGGCTCACCTCTAAACTTAATTTCTCTAGAAAATTACCCGATCAGTTATAAATATATTGTACAGATGCTAATTTAATTCCAAACTTTTTAATTTTTCCAATATAATTATAAACCTTTGTGCGAAATTCCAAGGTTGTCCTTCTGGTAAATTTTCACCGGAAATTGCCAATGTGGTGGTGCAATCATCGCCAACTATCTCACGTGGCGCATAGTCATCGACCAAAAAGACTACATTGGAATTTTACATAAAGATTTAGGTTTAAATTGACAAAATTGAAAAATTTAGGATTGGATTTGCATCCATACAATAGGTTTGGTACTAATTGGACAATTTCCCCTTAATTTCTTGGCCTGCCATTAGGTTCGGGTGAGGCGCCTACAATGATATTAGAGCTAGTTAGGGGATGATGGACATCAAAATATCTCTGATTTCATATCTTCGTGTATGGGTTATTCCACTAGTAAATAAGTTTTGCTCAACTTCATACTAGCATAGCTTGTTCTAAGGTCATGAGGGCACAAGTGAGCTTCGACCCAAACAGAGAATATTACGTTGGCAGCAGACCTGGACAGGCTGCGTACGACAGTATATACGAAACTCAAGTTAGGAAGTCAAGCGCCAAATAAGTCTCGTGCAACCTCAAACTAATACAATACTTTATAAAGCCTTGTGGATGCGGGTGATCCAACCTGCCAAAGCAGATTATATTGTGCAAGCAACTGGTCGGCCTAGGGTTGCGGACAAGCCTCCGACTTCACCCCCATTATCATGTCTAATCATATCTTTAGCACACAATCGTGCATCATAAAGATTTGAAATATGGTTGGCCAGCAAATTTATGCTTGTCTCCTTTCTTAAGCATACATAATCAAATGGCGATTGAAACTCCTTTCACTTGGCTGTGAAATGTGGCCGCCTCGCATGGCTCCTCAAAAGCCATTTGTCTCTTCAGTTTTCGAAGTCGTCAAATTATGATGCACAGAGTCCGATCATATATTATGACAATGATTATATTATCATGAGCAGATATTATCGTTGCTGCAGAAGCTTCCAAAGTTCATGTCCTTCTGAACTCCCCATGATTGAGAGAATCGCCCTCGGTTTTTGTGGCACAACAAATGCTTGCCCTTGTATTTTCTATAACACGTCTTCTCTTAGGTTAGACAAGGTTATTTATCCAATAATTTGGGTACATCGTTGAAGACACGAAGGAACGTCATTCGGGCAACCATCAATTAAAATGCTTAAATTTATTTTGATTCTTGAGTTAAACAAGGACACTAAAATGGTATTATTAAATTCTTAAATCTGTTTTGTGTAGTTTCCTATTTGTGAAAGACGATTAAAGTTAGTTGCAATAGTATCTAACACGAAAAATTTGGATATTAAAGGGTGCTTAGGCCCTCTAATTTTTATCGGTAGGCCATAAGGCCCTATTAATGTGACTTTGGAAGGGAGTGGCCCTATTTACCTAGCCTGCAATCTGAACCAAGAACAGGTTTTTGCTTTTTACGAAGTTAGAAATGAAGATACAACTAAATATAATGAGAGAAATTTGGCTTAGGGTGCTACCTGACCCCGACACCAGACGAAAATCACTAAGAGTACGGTCAATCAAATATTGCAAGACTATAAACGATAAGGCGGATAAAATATACATAGAATGAGTTAGCTTGAGCATGCCTTTTTAAGATGGAATCAGTGTGTTCTTCTATTGTTTAACAGGTATATGATCGAATTGATCTAATACAATGATTCAAGACAATAGTTTCTCCCCACATAATTATTTGACTTGATGTATCTAGTATAGACGGGTTAGAATACTCCAAGGACTAAAATGAAAAATTTTCAAAAGCTTTAGGATTCAATTGGTTCATTTGAAAAGTTTAGGACTAAATTAGTAAATGTCAAAAGGTTTAGGACTAAATTGGTACAATTAAGATATTTAGGACTGAATTGATCGTCGTATAATAGATTTATGACTTTTTGGACAATTATCTTGAGCTTTAGAGGCTCTAGATCTTCATTGCCCAACCTCGGATTTTAATTGTTAAATGTCAAAAATTAAAGTAAGAAGTCTCAACTCACACCATGTCAAAATTGAATTGTTAGATGCCACTAGCGATTTATTATTTCATAGTGTCCATTTTGCTGACCTCTCTAATATGCTCGACCTTGATGCTTTAGAAAGCTGCATATAATAATACAACGTCATGATGGTTTACTTTGTATTATTACTATCATTATTATTAACAACAAAATACATTCTTTGGAAACCCAACATATAGTTTTCATACTTTCCTCGACAAAAAGGTGCATTATTGCAGATCATATCATTGTTTATTTTTCTCCAGCTACCGAGCGGGCAGGCTGTCCTATGTTGTTTAAGTAAGTGATTGACCGAATGATAAACTTATGACAAAATTTCGTTCTCAGAGCATTTTAAGCTCTAGAGATTCTGCCAAAGCATTTTGCTAAAACGATATGTTAACTACAACAGAGAATACATCATCGCCTTAATCCTCAATAAAATACCCTAAATCTACACGAACTAATAACATAAAATAATGTAATTAACTTGGGATTTTTTTGCCATTTTTCATTCATGCAACTTGACGCACGCTAAAATGGCAATGCCACGATTAATGGATTACTTCTCACTAAGTCGCTAGTTGTTCTTGTAATGTGAATTTATTTATTATGTCTATCTATTATTATAATTGAGGGGCTTAACCATAGAGGCTCCAATTAGAGTCAGTTGTTCGGTATTTGTTCCTTTCTCTAATAAGGTGAATTCTTCGTAAAGTGATTGAGGCATTTCAATTAAATAATATGGCACCTCTCTTTGGTGAATCTATTGGCTTGTCTCTTGATTTTTTTTATTGGATAATTAGATTATTGTCTCAATCTCACTCTTTAACTAATGTTTTTGTACATCTACCATTTCTAACCTAAAGTTTCTACTGGGATATATATATTGCGGCAAGAACGTTATACGTCAAGATGAGGCAGGGAGTATGATTCGCATTTGGTTGATGCGGTCTTCTTAGGTGCACGAGTTGTTTCTTTTCTTCTCTTCAATTTGAAGTGGAAAAATATAGAATTATTTTATTTTCTTGAAAAAATTCTAACTGTATCTGGTCGCATGACTTCTTAAAATTAATTTTTAAGATTATTCCTCTTACCTTTTCATTCCAAATTAGAAAGTATGTAATAGGTGATATTATTATTTTTAATGAATGATAGCCAAAAAAACAATTTCTTAGACCTAACTCAATAATAAAAATGCCTAACAAAATAGCAAGGGAAAAGATGACTGAGATAATTCGAAGCTAAGTTCTTATTATTTTGCTATTTTTCCCCTTCATTTTTGAATAGGAAAAAAAGAAGAAATTTAGCTTTAATCATAACTTCATTTGTTTTGTGTCCTTTTTCAATCATAAATTTTACTGATTTTTTATTATTTATATCTTACCTGACTAAGTTCAACCAATTTTTGATTCATTTCATGATGATAGATGATTTTATGCTAAATATTGCTCCATCAACACATAACATATTTCATGTCTAAAGAAAAATTGGTTAACGATAAGGTCATTTTATACTCTAGCACTATCCATAAAAGAGGTTTGTGAATGATAAGTGTGGTCATTTGTGGCTTAATTTTTGCTGATCCGTTGTTGTGGAAGTTCGGATCAAAGCTCAAGATTGTGTAATATGGGAGAGCGATGATAGTCTAAGAATGCTCTGAATCATGGTTTGGTTTGGCAACCCGGCCACACTTAGGTCGAATCGCCGGCCAACGTCCTAGAAAGCGTAAAAGCTTTTTGGGCATTGCTAGGATGTCCAACCACTATTTGTTAGGGTATCCAGACTGGGTAGCCAAACTGCTTTTGTTCGGGCGCCCGACATGAACGCATTTTTGAAGCAGTTTTTCTTTCTTAAGTAAATTTTCTCTCAAATGGAAAAGAACACTAGCTATTTGAGTCTATTTGAGTTTTCTAGCAAAAACTTGGTGAGAGAAACCTGAGTGTATCTGAGGTTTGTGTATTGGGGCTTGTAGAACACAGAGGGGATTAATTGTAACTCGGTAACTTTTCGGCTGATAGTGGATTCTTTTAGTGGCCTCTCATAGTGGAATAAGAACCAATATTCTGGTTGAACCATGTAAATCTCCAATATTCTTTAGCGGTTCTCATTGATTTCTCTAGTAATTCCTTCTTCTTGCATAAGATTTGAATTGCAAGATCCATTAATTTCAATGTTATTGTGTGACATCCTCAATCCAATGATGCTTAATTATGTATCTTTGGACCATTAATCTTCGGACAAGTGGATATAAGACAAGCATTGGAAGCCCAACGAAGGTCTACGCCCAAGACAAGCCCAAGGGACTTGTTCGGTCTTATTAGGCACCATTCAAGAGGGTAAAGCCCATCTTGCCCACATTTGACCCTTTGGTGATTTTTAGAAGATTGCACATTATTGTGCCATGTGCATGATTAGTCTTCTATGTTTAGTAACCTATGATTTAGCATTTAATCCACCTTCTAGAAGCTTTGTTTGGGGAAAGACCAAAATTTGGTATTGTTTGGAAGAGGTTGAGCACCATTTTAGGAGAGGAAGGGAAGAGATCAACTTAGTTGGTTTTTAGTTTAGTTCCCTTGGTTAGTCCCTAACTAAATTCTTGAGCCTATTTTAGTAGCCATGATAGCCTAAGTGTGAGATTTGTTGAGGAAGCTTTCAAGATGGCCTCTTGACCATGAATTTGCTTGGATGTGAGCAAATTAAAGAGGCCTAGGCTAGGGTAAATAGGAGAGTCATAAATGCAATTGCATTATTGCTTTCTCTCAAACTCAAGGAAGTCTTTTCTTTTTCTCTCATTTCTCTCATTTCTCTCATTTCACTCCCTCTCACTTACTCTCATTTCTCTCTTTCTCTCCCTCACCCCTTCTCTCTCACGCCCTCTTCTTGCCACCGCTGCTCGCCGTCGCGACGTTTGCTTGTCGCCATTGTCATCGCGCCGTCCTCTTGGCCGCTCACCGCCACTCCGTCTCACTACCAACCGCACTTCTCCGCCATAGCCGTTCGTTTGTTGTCATCTATAGTTCAACCGGTGTAGTAAGTAGTTCTTTTAATCCGTGGATAGGTATTATTCTACGTATTTAGAACCTAGGTTGATTCTTATTTGAGCTTGTTCTACCATGATATTACTTAGGTCGTAGGTAGATCATCTATACCTTGGATTGGACTTGGTTCTACGTAGTTGGATTAAGTTTCAAGTTTAGGTTCCATGATTGTTAGGGTTGATTATTGCTTGTTCTTGAAAGAGGAAGCCGTATAGCAATTTTGCGTGCTTTGCTTATGAAATGTTTTCGCTATTCTTATTCTCGTTATTAATTGCCATGTGAGTTTATATGTTTCCTTGATGCACCTATATGTTATGGCAATCAAAGTGAAGTGTATGCGCTCATGTGACTGTTAGTTTAATAGAAGTCTCATGTTGTCACATAATTATGGGTTTATGAGAAACCGATATTGTATGTCATCTCGTGTGTGTCCATCTTTACGAAAACGGTTTGTAAGTGAAGTGTGTGCAATTTCGCATGTTGAAGGATTGCGGTTGTTCACGTGTGATTATTTTTGTTTATTTTTATGTGTGCGGGATTTTAGATGTTCTAACCGTGTGAGCACTAAACACTTTTGCATTGGCTAAAGTGAAAGATAATAATTGGCTGGAGTACTTGATGTGCTTGCATAATCACATAAATGGTTCCGTGCCCGTATGATTGCGGGAAACGAAACCCGATGGATTTTGGATGCCGTTTGCGAATAGATTTCGGAACGATGCTCTTAAGTGAATGGCGTCTTGAGTGAGGTCGAGATGTTGCCGTGCCTGATAGGGTGGGACAATGTCTGGTTACGCTGGAAGACTACTTGACGTGAGTGTCGGTCATAGCCGTGAGCAGTCGTAATAATCGGAACATGTGTGGATGCATTGTGCATGAATATGTGATATGAAGTATTCTTGATTACTATGTGTATTTGCCGCATGCCAATTGGAAGCGAGGCTTCACGTGTGATTACTTGGGTGAATTTTATGTGCTGACGAGAGGTAAGAATTCATGTGTGATTATTTGATGGTATTTTTGGCATACCAAGAAGATGAGGTTATCTTTCATGTATATAAAAAAGGCAATGCAAAGACTTTGTTGTTGATCTGCCATCGACTTGTAAGTCCTATGTTTGGTATGTTTTCAAGGTGAGGTATCCTTTTACACGTGGCTTATAGGATTTACTTATTGAGTTTTACTCATTTGTTGTTATTCACTTCTTTTTAGGCTGATAGAGATGTATAGCCGCTTCGTCCATTTTGGGTGCCCCGTTACTAAGGATGTGGACGTTACTGAGGTTGTGATAGCAAGGAGTGATATTATCTATAATAAGTGCACCACTACGATATGGGTTGATGAGAGCCTAGAGCACTTGGTTACTAATTGTTTTGTGGCCTGGTTCGTATGGTTCGATGGGGATCTCTTCGGTCTTCTTCCTGGATTCGACGGACCCCCGAGTAACCTTGGTGGAGCCCCAAAGGACCCCATGGTGGGGAATCCTCTTGATGGTGTCGTGAGCGACCCCGAGTCCGACCCGGACTATGATCCTGAGCCCGAACCATAGAGAATCGGTGTCCCGTGGTGGAATCACTTTTTGGCAACCGCCCTCGTAGATAGAGGAGTTAGGACTGACCCCCACCTCTTTTGATTGAAATTTGAAAAGGCCCGTAGTAGTGGGCTTGTATTTAGCTAACTTCCGATTGTTAATGATGCATATATATATGAAGTGTGTTTTGTCTACGTGTTTTCCTTGTTATCCGTTTGTTGTTGTTGGTTGGGTAATGTTCAAGTATGCTTTCACATGTGCTTAATTGAAAGATAAAAGAAATGGGTTGGCGACGCCTCCTTGAACGCTGCAATTCAATAACCTCACGAGTGTCGCACACCTGAGGCTCAGGGAGATCGGATATGGGACATGACATGTTGAGTCATTGATCTTAAACTCACTCCCTAATTTTATCCATTTATCTTTAAAAAGTAGTTAAAAGAAAGCTGGTCACGAGGATGATAACAAGTCTTACATGCTTGAGCATGTAGATATCGATGTAATGTTGATCATCGAGATTTCAATGCCTCATTTATTCGATTTTGAGATTTTTGCTAGTGATGGTTTGTTAAATTTTATAAATATATACTTCTATGCTTTGAATTTTTATTAGGTCCACTCTCAGTATAAAATATTGTTTATACGTTTACCGTTGAATAGTTGACATGTGAAAGAACTCAATTGCAGAACTAACTTTAAACACACTTCTCTCTCGTCAAATGGTTAATGAGTAATCACTTTTTTACATTGGCTGTAAATCCAATAATAATAATAATCTTTATATATCTTTTCTTTTTGTATGATCAAGATAGAGTTGATGTACTATCCAGTTTCATTCGAAACCTGTTAGAGGGTCAGCGTTCATTTTGATGGGATAGCCTAATGCAACACAAGAGTCTCTCAACCACCTTGTTGATTTAATTTCTTACTTTACATTCGATATTTGATGCTTTCTAAGATTTAGATTATTCAATTGGAGTTATTGTTCTATTTTTTATCTATTTTGCGCGTTGAACTTTTGTTTAGGCTGCCTATAAAATAATGACTACCAAAATTATTTCTTTTTTAAATGATGAAATCGATTTTCATGGGTAACCAATAAAACCTATAAACCTAATAAGTTGAAAGGGTTAAGTGCCTTGAATAACCCTAAAATGATCAAAATGCAGCTCGAAAATTCATTAGGGTCTATAAGGTACTGTTTGTTTTACAAGTACCGTTTGTTTTGCAAAAAATGACCAATTTGAAAAAAATTTCTTAAAAATGATTGATTATATTGCTTGGACTAATTATCCAAGAAAAAGTATTTTCATTATCGACAATAATTATGCGTAAAATGAAAATATTTATTATTAATTCATTTTTGTAACCGATACAAATGATTATATTTATGAAATTATTTGTCAAATTATTTATTTTCCGCGAAATAAATAAAACCTAGATAAATTAAAATTTTCCTTCCCTAGTATTAATTAGGTCTACCTGGGATTCAACATCCCCCCAAACCCAACAACATTTCTTTCTTTTATTTTCTATCTTTTATTGTCCTTTCCATTTTATTCTAATTTGTTTTTCTAACAACATGTCCCACACCCATTTCTTCGTGATCAGAAGATCTTATGGTGTTTGGGCTACGCATTTTGCCTCGTTTTGCTTAAGGAGGTCCCTCCACTCAGACATATTCTATCTCTTCAATAATGAAGCTATTCTATTTTATAACGTACCCCAATAATAAAGCACATAATATTTCCGAAAAGGCGGGTGCATTGGATCTTTACTTAAAATTGAAATAGACTAAGTTTACGTGCGAAGAAAGATTATTATTTTTGTCGTGATTTACGGAATTCTTGGAGCCAGTCTTCTTGGCTTATGCTCCTTGATATTATTGGGGCACGTATTCAAATCGGTCCGACGGTCAGCGACCTACTCTCTTCCAGGTGGAAGGTTTTCGAATGTTGATGAAAATCGAGAGGGTTATGGGTGGATAAAGATTTCTTGGTAAAAGGAATCCATTGTAGAATTGTTTAATTGAGGTGTGAATGCTAATTCAATCTTGAACTTTATAATTTTATCAATTTCGTCCTAAATTTTTGTACAAAATTTCAATGTAGTCATTCCGGGCGATTTTTGCCGGAAATTGATGATCTAGTGATGTGAATGTTAGACGATAGGCATTACCCGAACCACATGTCAGTCATTTTCGTAAAAAATTTAAAAGTATTATGAACTAACAGCACAAAAAATTCACAACGAGCAATTAGACATGACATGCGTTGTTCAACAAAACTGGCATTAAATACATACACACACACATATATAGATATATAACCAAACATTGATTTCAATTACAAAACCTTACAATAAACTAAAAACATGTTAAAAGATTTTATTGTTTATAAATGAAAAAAATTATATATGTATGCAAACAACACCTACATATATGATGGAAAAAAGATTTTTAAAATTGGTCTGTTTAAGAAATTTGCAGAATCGTGATGTGAAGTGTTGGAAATTCAAATTATTTTCGAATTACGATTTCTTTACCACAACAATATACTATGTGCATTTCATGAAATTTATCAAGTAAAACTTTTTGGTCGAAACAATATTTCGGGTTTGCTTCGTCATACATAGAGGCAACCTGAGAAAATTAGCGCATTGGCAATCGCAGACTTTCTTTAATTGAGTTGCTTAACAAATGTCGGAGCCACGATAAATTCCTTTTAATTGCAATCCGGTTGAAGAATAATCAAGTTAACAATCAAGGTTAAAATCACCCAATAGTGTTGAATTGCTGCCAAAGAAATGCGTTGGCAAGCATTAGGCACTAATTGCTGAACATGCCAGGCCGACGATTGATTAAATTCTTTACCAAACTTAATTAAATACTTCTTTTTTGGTTCCAAAAATCGAGTGTGAACGGTTGACTTCTTGTTTTCTTTATTTTCCCTATTCTTACAAAGAAGAAAAATCAAGATAGTCCAGTCCAATTCAAAGAAGGAAGAAAATGCACAAGGAAAGGAAGAAATAAGAACATTTACCATGTAAGATTTTTCACCAGAGATTTATCATAAGTTGGGTTTAATACTATAAAGACACCACAAATGCCACGACCTCTTTTGAGTGCCATAACTTTTCAATTGATTACTTGAGCATTATAACTTAAAAAATAAATTTGCTACAAGTGTCACAACACATCAGATTTCCTACACTTGAGACGAATAACTTTTTTAAAAGTTATAGTATTCAAACAAGCGCCGTACAAAAGTTACAATAATCAAGTAATCGATTGAATACAATTAAACTAAGCATTGCGTAACAGTTACGACAGTCGTGCTACTCCTATTGAAGCATTTTAAAGAAAATCAAAAGAAATGGTACAAATTCCCTATTGCATGGAATTAAAGTCAACTATTTCTTTCGACCGTTTGTATTATTCCTATTGACTTTGTTGCCGTAGAGACCACCAATAACGGGTCATCAAAATGCAACTTTTTATTTTTCAAACCAAGCCCAAGTGCGACGTGTCCGAGCGCGAGCTGCCCTATGCAAATGTTTCTTCGTGTCCTATTCCAAGGTGAGCGCACACTCCTTTGTCGGCAACCCATTTGAATATTCTAATGAATTGTAGAAGAAAAAATGTTCACGCACCAACTCACAGGTGCTATTGGAGATGGAGAACAAGATGGGGAACGAAAACTCGCAAATGAAAAGAATAAACGGCGGAATATTACGAAGGTACGATTTGGTCATAAAAGTACAGGTTAATATCACAAAAACTTTAAATTTTTTGTGACAAATTTGCCCAAAATTTATATATAACAAATTTACCCAAAACTAATTTTTTGACTACTAAAAACCTCAAATTGGTACATCCATAACATATTTATCAAAACTAATTTTTTTACAACCGAAAACCCCAAACTTATATATTTGTGATAAATTTACTCGCATTTAGTTTCTGTTAAATTATATTAATATCAAGAAAAATTACAAACAAGTACACCTGTGACAAATGAGGGTAAAAACCTCAAGTTGGTACAACTGTCAAACTACAACGTGTCATCTAACTCAATAATTTGACGGTAAAATTTAATAAAAACTAATGGAGGGTAAATTTGTCACAGGTGTACCAGTTTGAGATTTTTTGTGGTAAAAAAATTAGTTTATGGTAAATTTGTTAGATGTATGCTAATTTAGAATTTTTTGTAGTATTAACCCTAAAAAGTACAACATTTAATTTATTGCTTTTTAAGCTAAAAAATAATTTTGCATCTATCTTTATTGTCATTCTATATGGCAGAACAAACCTAAAATATGATTTAAATTTCTTTATCGATAGAAATTCCCATAAAAAGCCCATATGCGCAAGAAGGTGCACACATTTAGGTAAGATTCGATGATGCTCGAAAATGTAATTCAACTATGAATTACATCTCCGACACTTTAAATCACGATTCTTTAAATCTCTGGCACTTTCCACGCATAAACCTAAGTATTTCTTAATTTTGGTAAGTTAAAAATCCTTCTTATTTCACAAAAAATTAAAGTTGATTTCCAAAATTTACCAAATTATCAAACGTTTATTTTTTTTTCCTCAAAATACTTAGTATTCTATATGGCAAGTCAAGTCCTTATTTCATGAAAAATTTAGTCCGTTTTTTTCTTCTCAAATCAACCAAATTCTTTCTAACATCACATTGCAAAAATATCCTTAATCGACCCTATTTTCAAGTTTGCAACGGTCCCCCTAAATTGACCAATTTTTAAATTCTTTTCACATGCGATGCCTGTACTTTTTCGTAGTTTACGGTACAATAATGACCTGAAAAAAAAATGAAAGAGAGAAGAAGTGTCCCAACTAATAAACACATGTATGCACGTCTTTTAGGAGCCACAAAAACTTGACATTGTGGTGCAATGGCGACCTCAACGAACAACCATGGCCCCATCTCCTCTTCCATGACCTGAGGAAGATAAAACCCTAGCCACTGAAGAAAATAAGAGATGGGTCAATATAGACATGCGCAACACCAAACTCGAAAACCAATCACCAAGCTTGTGATTTTTCTTTTTTCTTAAATCGATCTCTTGTCCTTCCCTCTTCTAGATGAACATTTATATCATTAATTATATTCAAAATATTCCCAGCAAAAAAGGGGAAAAAAAAACAAACTTGTGTATCGAAAGGATCATATATTATGCGATTACAATCGAATTTTACTTCTTTTGCGATTCAAGCTCCTTCCTGGTAGAAGTTGACAGAATCGCGAATATCTGACACAGACAAAGTTGCTATCCCATAAACAGTATAATTCCAGTACCGGCGAAAGATAAATAAAAGGATTTGATATTACTTCTCAGAAGAATCAACCACATGAGTACACGACCCAACAACCAAACAAATAGGTACCTTTTCCAATTCAATTCGGTCTCCACAAAAAGAAATAAATCGATCCATTTTGGAAAACCCTTGACTTATTTTTCGTGCCGTTGCCAACAATATCATAGAGAGACCACTAAAAGGCGCTATCATAGCCCTATTATTCTGTGCTATATAGTCCTAGAAAAGCTTTTAACTTTAGTCATAAATAATCACTAAAGCGTCTCCGTTCTAATCTTCTGATTCAAGAATACATTACGTGGCCTCGGTTGTCCCACATTTTACACGGACCCCTCCCTTTCCAAGGTGCTGCCGTTGCATATTAAAAACTTCTCTTTCTGGAGACTTCCATTCTGTGTGCGCTCTCTATCTCTCAAAAAGACCAAAACACCACCAGGTGCTCCAATGGTAACAGTGGCACTGACGACAGAAATCCAACTTCCTCCCGTTTTCCGATCTTTTTCCAAAACCTCTCCTTAATGCCCTTGCAATCAAAGCCCTCCTCCATATAATCCCTTCTCTTTCACTCCCCCTTCCCTTCTCTTTCTACAATGGGATCTCTGCAGATCACTATCTCCTCCCTCCTCTCATGGATTCCGCTACTCACTGCTGCTTCAGTCAACCCCTCCTCCCAAAACCCCCCCACGCCAATCTTGACCTGTAACTGTTGACAGAACCCAAGAAGAAGGAGGAGGAGGGAAAGACAGAGCCGAAGCAGGGTCCTCCTGCTCCGGAGACTGAGAGATCTGGTTGCCAACATCACATCCAGTCCCTTTTTCTTTCTTGGATCAGAACGGCAATGGAGCAGAGCGACAGGAAGCTGATTTTCCAGAAGTACGAGATGGGGAGGTTCCTGGGGAAGGGAACGTTCGCCAAGGTCTACTACGGCAAGAACCTCCAGACCGGAGAGAGCGTCGCTATTAAGGTCATCAGCAAGGACCACGTCCAGAAGGAAGGCATGATGGAACAGATCAAGCGCGAGATCTCCGTCATGAGGCTCGTCCGCCACCCGAACGTCGTCGAACTGAAGGAGGTCATGGCCACCAGGACGAAGATCTTCGTAGTGATGGAGTATGTTCGCGGCGGCGAGCTCTTCGCCAAGGTGGCGCGGGGGAAGCTGAAGGAGGATCTCGCCCGCAAGTACTTCCAGCAGCTCATCTCCGCCGTCGACTTCTGCCACAGCCGCGGGGTCTCGCACCGCGACCTGAAGCCAGAGAACCTGCTGCTCGACGAGAACGGGGACCTCAAGGTCTCCGACTTCGGCCTCTCGGCCCTGCCGGAGCAGCTCCGCCACGATGGGCTCCTCCACACACAGTGTGGCACTCCGGCCTACGTCGCCCCCGAGGTCCTGCGGAAGAAGGGCTACGATGGGTCGAGGGCGGATATCTGGTCGTGCGGTGTGGTTCTGTACGTCCTCCTCGCAGGGTTCCTGCCATTCCAGGATGAGAACGTGATGAAGATGTACCGAAAGGTGTTCAAGGCCGAGTTTGAGTTCCCGCCATGGTTCTCGACGGACACGAGGAGGCTTGTGTCGAGGCTGCTTGTGTCCGATCCCGAGAAGCGGATCACAATCCCTGCAATAATGCGTAACCCCTGGTTCCGCAAAGGATTCTGCCAGCCATTGGCTTTCTCGATTCCAGACCCGGGATCAGAGAACCCATCGGGCGAGAGAGAAGCAGAGGAGGAAAAGCTACCGAATTCAGAGTCGATTAAATCCAATAAGGTCCCGTCGTCCCCGAAGTTCTTCAACGCATTCGAGTTCATCTCATCAATGTCTTCGGGCTTCGACCTGTCGAGCCTCTTCGAGACAAAGCGGAAGGCCGGATCCATGTTCACCTCTAAGTGCTCGGCAACATCGATCATGTCGAAGATCGAGGGGCTTGCGAAGGGGTTAAGCTTCAAGGTCGCGAGCATGAAGGACTTCAAGATAAGGCTGCAGGGACCGGTTGAGGGGCGGAAGGGCCGGCTGTCGGTGACAGCGGAGGTCTTCGAGGTGGCGCCAGAAGTCGCGGTGGTTGAATTCTGCAAGTCGGCCGGGGACACATTGGAGTACTTGAAATTCTGCGAAGAAGACGTTAGGCCTGCGCTCAAGGACATAGTTTGGTCGTGGCAAGGGGACAACATTAGCCACTGCAATGGAACCCTCGCTGAAGGTGAAGAACTACAGAGGCAGGCGTTGGTTTCCTAATGACAAGTCTTAACATCGTTATTAATTTTGGGGGTTTCACAATTTTACTCACCCTCCTATGCTTTTTTGTCGGCATTGCTTGGTTTGATTTCGATACGCTCTTTCGCTCTGGGACATAGAACTTTCCATGTGATATTGCTGTACATAGTTGTGGGTGAAGAACAAGTTGTGGCTTGGAATGATACATGAATAGCCAGTTGTACTGATTGAAGACAGTTCACAAAGGAGATCTTTGGGTGCATATTTAGTTGTATCTAGCGAAAGGACCGGTAATCTCTAAGATACCTCGGCTCGTCGCTCCTTTTTTAAGTATTTGCGTGTTACAACACTTCATATGAGAAATGTGAAAAATGCATATGCGGTACGAGGATAGATCGGTTTTTCCAAAGACCGAAGAAGCTCCAGGGAAAGAGTCCTGCCGCTTCTGCAAAGCATCTTCCCAGAGAGATGGAATGTGACATTTGGTTGATGGGAAAAAGCTGGTCTTAGGTTTGGCTCAGAGGATGGTAAGTTAAAAAGTCATACCTAGAAATTAATCAAGTTAGTTGGTACGTCAGAGTCAAGATTAGTACTTCATCCTCACAAGGGAGAGCGTTAGGTTATATTCTCTCCCACAGGGGCAAAAATCAGAGGACTCTTCTGATGCACATACAGAAAAGAAAAGCAACCTTAAGGTTTTTCTGTGGAATCTTAAGGTTTTGTTCCAACTGTAAAGTAACCTTTACTTGTGTTCTCCCGTTATTGTAATTTAGGAAAATGATCCTCAGGATCTGAAATAGAGAAAGAGTAGTGCATTTACTGGACATTTAATAAAGAATATACTGATTTCTTAAATATCAATTGCAAGCAATATACAAGAAGAGCAGGAAAAGTACCAAAAGTTTTAAACATATTATATTGTGCCAATTCAATTTTTAACCTTTCAATTGTATCAATTAAGTGATAAACCTTTGAAAATTTGTCAATGTATTGCTTTCGGCCAATTTTGACTATAAATTACTAATAAAGACAACGACCATCCTAGGTGGCACAAACAGTACTAATGTGGACAAATAGTACAATTTTTAAATATTTTTCTGAATTTTATTCTATTTGTTTTTATTCTTTTCTCTTCACTTTTCTTTCTTTTTCTTTTTTACAACTCTGGGCGAGTGAGGGCTGGTGAGGGCTAGCGACCCTTGCCTGGTTTGGGTGAGGGTGTCGCGGCCTCAGCCATATCCGGCGAGGACCAACACTCTTGCCTGTTGGCCGATGAGGGTCTCCGTACCTTTGCTAAGATCCCAAGCGAGGGTGTCGAGCCCTCGCCCAAATCTAGGTGAGGGCCACAATGTCCTTGCTGGCCACAAACGAGGCGCTTGCGGCCCTTGCCCAAACTAGGTGAGGCGTTGCGACCCTCACCAACCAACAGGCAAGGGTTGTAGCCCTATCTTGGATCGGGGTGAGGGCTCGATGCCCTTGCCCGTGGCCATTGAGGGGAGGAGGCCCTTGCCCATACCTTGATTGTGGTCAGCAAGGGGTGGAGGCCCATGCCTAGACCTTGCTTGTGGCCGATGAAGGTCAGCCAGCGACCACGTTGGCCCCTAGTTGGGAAAAAAAAGAGAAAGGAAATAAAAGAAAAAAAAGGAAAAAAAAATAATAACTCAAAAAAATTTGAAAAAATTATCCACGTCAATACCGGCCGTGGCACGTAAGACGGCCGGTGTCCATATTAGCAATTTCCGGTCAAAATTGGCTTGATAATTACGTTGGCAAATCGTCAAAAAGTTTATGATTTAATTGGCACAATAAAAAGGTTTAGGACTGAATTGGCATAAATACAATATATTTAAATCTTTTTGGTACTTTTCCCCAAGAAGAGTAGTGCATGAAATTTGAGAAGTTTGCTTCTTTGGTTGCTAGATTAAGTCCCCAGAGAGGAATCATCAACAATCGCCACAACAAATTTACTTTTGAGGCATGTAAATCTCCTCTAATTAAGAAATGTCCCATCATTATATTTCCTTTTCTTGTCGATCTCTCCTTAGATTAGCCGTTTCTCATCTTTTTGTTGCCGTTAATTCGATTTGGATCGTGTTACAATTTTGTTACATCGCAGAGAGGATCAAATATTTGGTATGCGCATCTCTCCTCTACTTTATGTTTTTGGCCTCAGGGCAGGCTTTCGGGACGTGGTCTTGTGGAATATTATTGGGAGAAAGTGACTACATTTATTGCATGATACTATCGTAAGGTCCACACAAAGTACCATGTTCTGTCAAACTGGCTAGCAATTGTAAATCGAAAACGACGATTCTGCTCCATCCATCCCTCTGATCGAGGAGAAAAATTTCTTGCATATCCAATCAACGGTGGATGGACTTAATCTGAACCGTTATATTTGACGAACCCCACCTGATCTAATAGCTAACGGAAGTCCCGTTCGAATGAACGAACTTTCCGGTTCGACTAATCCACTACTTCTAACCTTCGTGACCACATGTACCTTTGGACTGGTAGCTACAAATATGCAACACAGCTTAAGAACCCAACCGAAGGCCAGGCTCGTGCGGACCCCTCTCTCCAGAACTTCCGACAAATGATGCTGTCACATCCTTCAAAAGCGTGAGCCACCAAGGAAAAGAAGCTCTCCATCTCCTAAGTAGATATTGAATGTAGAAAGAGTGGAAGTTGCTCTGCTTTCGCTTTCACGGCTTCTTCTCCATTCCTTCCCCCACAACACGCGTCCACGGAACGGGCTTTGAAAGCTCTTAGAAATGGGAACAAAATGCCAAGCAACCATTCTTTTCTTTTCTTGTTTTTTCTACTTTTTTTCTCTTTTATTAATCTGTTCTTGTGACGCGCTTGGAGGGAAAAGAAACGACAGGGATTCGCACGATCTTTTTGTTTAGTCTATGATTGCTTGGGGGTGTGTAATGTTGATCAATGATTGTGGTTTGCTGTGTTCAACAACACCTTTGATGTGGGGTTCATCTTTTCTTTAATGAACTCTATCTAGGGTTTTGTCTTTTTTGTCTCAATAACGTTTGGTATATTTCTCAAATCCGTCCAAACCCTATAATATGTTGTAAATAAAATCTAGAAGCCGTCCAAACCCTGAAATTAACGGAGCACTAATTTGGTTTCCAACGGACGCTCAATAGTCAATACTGCCTATATAAGTTAATGGGGGCACTCGTTAGGTTTCCGACGGACTCTGGGTATTACCTTTATTATTTCCTCTTACATTTAGATTATCTAACTCAAAAAGAAAGTGATATACCATCTCGATTACTTATCGATAATCATGAAAGTCAAAATCATATGAGCACCTCAATCGGAAACTCTTCTATCAAATCTAACAATCACAAAAGATTAGAACTCAGATGAGGCAACAGACCAATTATCTAAAGAAAATTGTCCAAAAAGTTCTAAACCTATTATATAGAGATCAATTAAGTCTTAAACTTTTCAATAGAGCGAATTTAGTCCCAAAGCTTTTAATGATTTGCCAATTATTCCTAAACATTTTGATGATTCAGTATACTTCTACTGGCCAAGTATCCAAATAATAGGTTTAGGATGAAATTAGCAAATTTTCAACTAAATTGACACAAAGAAATGTTTCAAACTAAATTGATAAATCGTCAAAAGGTTTAGAACTAAATTGGCACAATTGAAATGTTTAAAACTGAATTGACTGTCATACAAAAGGTATATGGCTTTTTGGATAATTATCCCGATTATTTATGCATTTGATCAGTAAGAATTCACACAAAAAGTAACTGTTATTTGTATATATATGATGAGAATTATTCATCAAACATTTCTGCACATGTGTGGGCGCACTTCCCTCATTTTTGTTTGACAAAGAGCGCTTTATCGCAGGATGACTTGGAACGGTATTTCAATGAAATGGGAAATTTGGAAAGTCTTCGATAAATAAATGAAAAAAAACCCCACTACTTCAATCTTTTAGCTTATATACAATGAACTTCAACACTAACTCAGAAGACCCCCAATCTTTTTTTATTATAAATTTTAGATGGGCTATGTACTTCAAAGTTTATGGCTAGTTTCAAAGCTAAGTTTTACTTAGAACCTTTAGAGTACGATATTAATCATTGTAATGGAACTACAAGTTTTGATTAGTTGTTTAGTTGTCTTCATCCATATGTTTGGATATAAGATCCAATGTTCCCTCCATTGAGATGAGAGGCAAGACTTCCTTCTCGATGCGAAGTTGGATTAGTTCAAATCCATACATTGGTGCTTCTATAACCCTATCGCTCTAACGTTCTCAGAACATGATCCTGACTTCATCGACCAACAACCAATCTAAAGAAGGGACCTGTGCTTGCCGCCAATCCCTTGATCACATATGATCTTAATAAAGAAATGTCTTGTCAATGAAAAGTTGACATGACTCAAGAATAACGGTGCATCGAAAATTTGCAAACATTATCCGTTATATACTTAGCAAAAGCCCCAAGGGCACCTAGTAACAAAATCACGGCAGCATCAATTTGAAAGTCATATTTTCCAACCCAAGGAAGCAACCTCGACCGATACTCCGGTTCGTCTTTCCCTATCATGAACATTTCATCATAGTTTCTAGGTCAGTTCCACATACATTTTCCAAAAATAAAAAATATGCCTTCATTTATATATTTATTTTTGTACGTCCTGACCTTATCCTTGCTCAAAAAGTCATATGACTGGTCTAACTAACGATTCACGTGGTCCAAGCGTAAAAGATAACAAGAGATTTAAGGATTGCTCTGCGTGATTCTTGGTACCTCGTGATCTATGAACAGATTGTCAGAGCTAGCAACTGAATCTAAGGGATCGGCACGAGATACCGTGTTAACGAAAAAGGCAGTATATATCACCTTATCCGTTGAATAAAGGGTTAATACCACAAAAAACTCTAAACTGGTACATTTATGATAAATTTACTCCAAACTATTTTTTTGACCACAAAAAACCCTAAACTGGTACACTTATGACAATTTTACCTCGAACTATTTTTTTAACTATAAAAACCCCACACTAGTATACCCGTGATAATTTTACCTCCGAACTAATTTTTTTACCATAAAAAATCCCAAACTGGTACACCTATTATAAATTTACTCTTCGTTAGTTTCCGTTAAATTTTACTGTCAAATTACTAAGTTTAATGACACGTTGTAATTGACATGTGTATTGATTTTGGGTTTTATCACTCTGTTTGTTACAAGTTTACCAATTTGTGATTTTTCGTGATATTAATATAATTTAACGGACACTAACAGAGGGTAAATTTGTCACAAATGTACCAGTTTGGGATTTTTAGTGGTCAAAAAATTAGTTCGGGGATAAAATTGTCACAGGTGTACCAGTTTGGGATTTTTGATGGTCAAAAAAATAGTTCGGTGTAAAATTGTTACAAGTGTACCAGTTTGGGATTTTTGGTGGTCAAAAAAATAGTTCGAGGTAAATTTGTCACATGTGTACCGGTTTGGGGTTTTTTGTGGTCAAAAAAATAGTTTGGGATAAAATTATCACAGGTGTACCAGTTTAGGGTTTTTCGTGGTATTAACCCTTGAATAAATGCACTTAAAACAGTCCGCACGATAGTACTTTTTGAGGTAAACGCAATTGACTCAGAGATGTAAAGACGAGGGAAACTGATGTGGCCAAAAAGACTTTGTATTAAAAAGCATTAATATTACAAAAAATTTCAAACTAATGCATATAAAATAAATTTATTTTAAATTAATTTTTTAACTATTAAAAGTCTTAAATTGATATATCTATTATAAATTTACTCCAAACTAATTTTTCAACCACAAAAAAACTCAAAATTGGTACACGTGTTACAAATTTATCCTCCGTTAATTTTTGTTAAATTAGATCAATATAAAAAAAATCACAAAATGGTACACCTATAATAAATGGAGGTTAAAACACAAAACTGATACATTCGTCAACTGCTGCGTGTCATTTAACAAAGCAATTTAACAATAAAATTTAATAGAAACTAACAGAGAATGAATTTATCACAAGTGTACTAATTTTGGAATTTCTTGTGATAAAAAAATTAATTTAAGATAAATTTATCATCGATGTACCAGTTTGGGGTTTTTCGTTATATTAAATCTATTCAAAACTTATGACTTTGAGGTAATGAAGTATGAAAGTGGACTCAGATAGAGAGGTGGAAATTGACCTCGTTGCTAAGTGATGTTCGAACTTGTTACAAAGCGAAGTGGTATTCGATCTCGTAATAGAAGTTGGTAACGAAGTGACAAGAGATGTAGAGAAGTAGATCGGCTAGAGACAATACCGAGTGATATGCGAGAGCGAAAATTGACTAGTCACTCGACATATATGTCTGCATCATCCCCGAAAAATTCCATATTTACCACAATTTACTTCTTTGACTAATGAATTTTCATTTGACATACTTAATAAACTTTTTTTCACGAATGTGAAAGGTATATGGTAAGATTTTTGGGACAACTAACAGCTGTTCTAAAAGTTTAAGCTATTAAATAAATGCGTAGTTTAATATTCAATTACTCTAACACTCCCCTTTAGCCTTAGGCCGAACTTTGGCCTAAACTTAAGCATGGAAATATATAATTGGGGAGGCACAAATAGGGACTTGTAGAGATTTGAATTTATGACCTCCCGCTCTAATACCATGTGATAATTCGTAATTAGCTTGTTTTTCTCAATATTTAGTAAAATATTTATACAACATACTGCTTAACAGAAAAGGGAAAGAAAAGATCTACCAAATATCTCTAACTAATTATAAAAAAAATACATTGAATATTATGCTAACTAAAAATAAAAGTAAATCCTAACTAATAATAAGAGATACGCTAAATATTAGAAACCAAAATGTTAATCTTTAGTAATCTTCCGTAATACTCCTCCTCAAGCCGGCGCATGGAGGTCACGGATGCCCAACTTGCTAAAGAGAAATGCAAATCGATCTCGACCCACTACTTTAGTAAAAATGTCTTCTAGTTGAAGTCCAGCAGCTATGTGCTTAATTCTAATGGCACTCGACTGTACATGTTTGCAAATAAAGTGGAAGCCAATCTCGATGTGCTTTGTTCGTTAATGATAAGGACTTTTGGCTGGCCGGAGACTATTCTAGTTATCAAGGAAGGGGTATTTTAGCCAAAAAAGTTTTAAGCATATTTTTTTGATTTTTTGATTTTTTTTAACTTTCTTTTTCTTTTTCTTTTCCTTTCCTTTTCTTTTTTTTTTTGGTTATCTTTTTTTCCCTCTTCCCTCCCCCAGCCATCTCTAGCAACCTTCGCTAGCAGCGCCCTCGTCGGTTTGGGTGAGGGTCACCCTCACCTAGGCTGAGCGGGCAAGGGCGGCCTTGGCCCAACGTCGACGAGGGCAACCCTCGCTTGAGTTCGGCAATCTTCGCCAACGATGGCAGGTGGAGAGAAGAGGCAAAAGAAAAAATAAAAAGAAAAGAAAAAACATAAAAGGGAAATTTTTTTTTAAAAAAGATAAATGACGAAAATGCCCTTTAGCCAGCAAGGTCGGGTCCTTTTTTAAGATTGATATAGCCACTTCATACCCTTATTTAAGATAAAGTTCATTTCAGGCCCTTATTTGAGAAAACAAAGGCACTTCGGATCTTTATTTGAGATAATGTCCATTTCAAGTTCTTATTTGAGAAAATAATGGCGGCCTTTATTTGGTATTTTACCACAAACATTTGTGCACAAAATGTTGGTGCACTAACACGTTTCCCAAGGATGACTTGGAATAGTGTTTCTATGAAACGGGAAATTTGGAAAGTCCTCTATAAAGGGCAAAAAAGCCCCACTAGTTCAATCTTTCAGTTTAAATACGATGAACTTCAACACCTATTGAGGGGATTCCTAATCTTTACTCTCTTGTTTTTAATATCACTTTTATATAGGCTATGTACTTCAAAGTTTATGGCTAGTTTCAAAGTAAGTTTTTATTAGAACCTTTACAATACGATATTAATCATTGTAACGCAACTGCAAGTTTTGATTAGTTGTTTAGTTGGCTTCATCCATAAGTTCGATGTAAAATCGAAAGTTCCCTTTATTGAGATAAGGAGTAGGATTTCCTTCTCAATGTGAAGTTGTATGAGTTCAAATCCATCCATTTGCGCTCTTATAAACCCTATCGCTAATCTTGACCCCATGGTTGACGACAGATCTAAAGAAGGGACTTGCGCTTGAACCGATCCCTTGACTGCATGAATTTAATTAAATTGGTCTTGTCAACAAGTGTTTTTGAATCACGCTTGTTAGACATACTTATTAAGACAATATTCTTAGTTGAAAAGTATTGATTACACATAACAATGCATCAGAAAAATTGCAATCTTTAACGTTACAGACCTAGAAAAAGCATAGAGACTTTCATTAACAATATCCTTGATCACGCGGGTGCCAATTTAATGGTCCTATTTTCCAACCCACGAAGCATCCTCCACCTATACTCTGGCAGTCTTTTCCCATCAGGAACAATTTCATCATAATTTCTAGGTCAGTTCCACAAATATTATAACGAGACCTTATCCTGGTTCGAAAAGTCAAATAACCGATCTAACTAACAATTCAAGTGGTCCAAGAGTCAAAGATAACCAGATATTTGGTTGGGGACCGCTCAGCGATATTCTTGTTGCCTCGTGAACTATGAACCCATTGTCAGAGCTTGTCGAGAAGCTGAATTTAAGGGACCGGCACGCGGTCCCGTGTTAAGGAAAAAGGCAGTGAACATCACCTTATCCAATGAATAAATGCACTTTTTGTTTTTGCTAAACATTGAATAAATGCACTTGCACAGTTAGCCCGACAGTATTTATTGAGGTAAACGCAATTGACTAGGAGTCGTAAAGAAGAGGGCAAGTGATGTGGCCAAAAAAGAATCCGTATTAAAAAGGATAAATATACTAAAAATTTTAAAATTTATTACGAAAATATGATCAAATTTTGTTACAAGTTTACCAATTTGTGATTTTTCGGAATAATTAAAATAATTTAACGGACACTAATACATAAATTTGTCAAAATGTACCAGTTTGGGATTTAACAGTTGGTCAAAAATTATTGAAAATTAAATGATATCCTAGTTTGGGATTTTGGTGGTCAAAAAATCATAAAGGGTAAAATTATTACAAAGTGTACCAGTTTGGGGTTTTTGGTGGTCAAAAAAATAGTTCGTAAATTTATCAACTGTACGGTTTGGGGTTTTGTGGTAAAAAAAATAGTTTGGGGTAAAATTATCATCCCAAGGGGTTTTCGTGGTATCAACCCTTGAATAAATGCACTTAAAACAGTCCACCGATAGTACTTTTTGAGGTAAACGAATTGACTCGGAGATGTAAAGACGAAAACTGATGTGGCCAAAAAGACTTTGTATTAAAAAGCATTAATATTACAAAAAATTTCAAACTAATGCATATAAAATAAATTTATTTTAAATTTATTTTTTAACTATTAAAAATCTTAAATTGATATATCTATTATAAATTTACTCCAAACTAATTTTTTCAACCACAAAAAACTCAAAATTGGTACACGTGTTACAAATTTACCCTCCGTTAATTTTAAATTTAAATTAGATCAATATAAAAAAAATCACAAATGGTACACCTATAATAAATGGAGGTTAAAACACAAAATGGATACATTAGTCAACCTGCTGCGTGTCATTTAACAAAACAATTTAACAGAAACTAACGGAAAATGAATTTATCACAAGTGTACTAATTTTGAAATTTTTGTGATAAAAAAATTAATTTAACCAAATTTATCATCGATGTACTTAGTTTTGGGATTTTTCGTTATATTAAATCTATTCAAAACTTATGACTTCGAGGTAATGAAGTATGAAAGTGGACTCAGATAGCGAGGTGGAAATTGACCTCGTTGCTAAGTGATGTTCGAACTTGTTACAAAGCGAAATGGTATTCGATCTTGTAATAGAAGTTGGTAACGAAGTGACAAGAGATGTAGAGAAGTAGATCGGCTAGAGACAATACCGAGTGATATCACGAGGCGAAAATTGACTAGTCACTTTCGACATATATGTCTGCATCATCCCCGAAAAATTCCATATTTACCACAATTTACTTCTTTGACTAAGGAATTTTCATTTGACATACTTAATAAACTTTTTTTTTTTCATGAATGTGAAAGGTATATGGTAAGATTTTTTGGGACAATTACTAGCTGTTCTAAAGTTTAAGCTATTAAATAAATCAGTTTAATATTCAATTACTCTAACACTCCCCTTGATCAACTTTGGCCTAAACTTAAGCATGGAAATATATAATTGGGGAGGCACAAATAGGGACTTGTAAGATTTGAATTTATGACCTCCCGCTCTAATACCATGTGATAATTCAACCATTTGCTTGTTTTTCTCAATAAATATAAAATATTTATACAACATCTCACTTAATGAAAAGGAAAGAAAAAGATCTACCAAATATCTCTAACTAATTATAAAAAAAAATATATTGAATATTATGCTAACTAAAAATAAACCCAAATCCTAACTAATAATAAGAGATAAACCAAATATTAGAAACCAAAATGTTAATCTTTAAAAATCTTCCATCATCCTCCCCAAACATGGAGGTCACGGATGCCCAACTTGCTAAAGAAAATCAAATCGATCTCGACCCACTACTTTAGTAACAATGTCTTCTAAATAAAGTCCAACACTATGTGCTTAATTCTAATGGCACTCAATTTAATCCAAATTGTCCAGTCCATTCTCGATGTGCTTTGTTCTGCCATTAATCCTCCATTAACTTGAGACTATTCTAATCAAGGAAATTGGCCCCAATCCAAAAGTTTTAAGCATATTTTTTTTGATTTTTGATTTTTTAACTTTCTTTTTCTTTTTCTTTTCCTTTCCTTTCCAAAAAATTTTTTTTGGTTAATTTTTTTTCCCTCTTCCCTCCCAGCCATCTCTAGCGACCTTGTCCTATGCTTAAAAGCGTCGGTTTGGGTGAGGGTCACCTCACCTAGGCTAAGTCAAAAGGCGGCCTTAATAACGTCGACGAGGGCAACCCTCGCTTGAGTCCGGCAATCTTCGCCAACGATGGTCGGTGGAGAGAAGAGGCAAAAGAAAAATAAAAAGAAAAGAAAAAAAACATAAAAAGGGAAATTTTTTTAAAAAAAGGTAAATGATTTAAAATGCCCTTTAGCCAAATAAGGTCGGGTCCTTTTTAAGATTGATATAAATACTTCATGTCCTTATTTAAGATAAAGTCCATTTCAGGCCCTTATTTGAGAAAACAAAGGCATTTCGGTTTTTATTTGAGATAATATCCATTTCAAGTTCTTATTTGAGAAAATAATGGCGGCCTTTATTTGGTATTTTACCACAAACATTTGTGCACAAAATGTTGGTGCACTAACACGTTTCCCAAGGATGACTTGGAATAGTGTTTCTATGAAACGGGAAATTTGGAAAGTCCTCTATAAAGGGCAAAAAAGCCCCACTAGTTCAATCTTTCAGTTTAAATACGATGAACTTCAACACCTATTGAGGGGATTCCTAATCTTTACTCTCTTGTTTTTAATATCACTTTTATATAGGCTATGTACTTCAAAGTTTATGGCTAGTTTCAAAGTAAGTTTTTATTAGAACCTTTACAATACGATATTAATCATTATACGCGCAACTGCAAGTTTTGATTAGTTGTTTAGTTGTCTTCATCCATAAGTTCGATGTAAAATCGAAAGTTCCCTTTATTGAGATAAGGAGTAGGATTTCCTTCTCAATGTGAAGTTGTATGAGTTCAAATCCATCCATTTGCGCTCTTATAAACCCTATCGCTAATCTTGACCCCATGGTTGATTTACGATCTAAAGAAGGGACTTGGCGCTTGAACCGATCCCTTGACCGCATGAATTTAATTAAATTGGTCTTGTCGACAAGTTTTTTTTTGAATCACGCTTGTTAGACATACTTATTAAGACAATATTATTAGTTGAAAAGTATTGATTACACATAACAATGCATCAGAAAAATTGCAATCTTTAACGTTACAGACCTAGAAAAGCATAGAGACTTTCATTAACAATATCCTTGATCACGCGGGTGCCAATTTAATGGTCATATTTTCCAACCCACGAAGCATCCTCCACCTATACTCTGGCAGTCTTTTCCCATCAGGAACAATTTCATCATAATTTCTAGGTCAGTTCCACAAATATTATAACGAGACCTTATCCTGGTTCGAAAAGTCAAATAACCGATCTAACTAACAATTCAAGTGGCCCAGAGTCAAAGATAACCAGATATTTGGTGGGCACCGCTCAGCGTGATTCTTGTTGCCTCGTGAACTATGAACCCATTGTCAGAGCTTGTCGAGAAGCTGAATTTAAGGGACCGGCACGCGGTCCCGTGTTAAAAAAAGGCAGTGCACATCACCTTATCCATTGAATAAATGCACTTTTTTTTTTTTTTTTTGCTAAACATTGAATAAATGCACTTGCACAGTTAGCACGACAGTATTTTTTGAGGTAAACGCAATTGACTAGGAGTCGTAAAGAAGAGGGCAAGTGATGTGGCCAAAAACGAATCCGTATTAAAAAGGATAAATATACTAAAAATTTTAAAATTTATTACGAAAATATGATCAAATCTTATAATTTTTAAAAAAGTACAATTAAATCTTAAAATTTATCATAAAAGTATAACTGTGTCTTAAAATTTTAAAAAACAAAGGCTTAATTGGACAAATTTTACAAGTTTTAGAACTTGATTGGATCAATTTTACAAGTTTTAAAACTTAATTGTACTTTTTGAAAGTTTTAGAATTTGATTTTACTTTTCAAAAAACTATAGATGTCTATCTTTCATTTACCTAAATAATATTCAAATAGGTAAGATTCTTTCGCCATATCGACAGTTAGTATAGAGCGAAATTCTTTCTCTATACAATCCATGTCCATCATTATTGATTTGGATAGTTTGTCAAATTTTCAATTTATAATTACCCAAATCAATGATGGCAAATGTGAGTTATGGAGAAAATAAATGGTGAAGAGCATGTAGTGCATATATATATCATTTTAAAATCTCCTTTTTTCATGTGCATTAGAACTTGTATCATCAACTCTCTTCTAGCCTCGAAAAGTCCATATGGAGTTGCAAAATGTTCAAAGAGCACCATGATGCTCATCAAAAGAACAATGATGTAGATAACTAGCAATGTATACACGCTTTTGTATTAAGGGTGATCGATTTCAGGATGGGTAGCTTCCAAACCTGTAACTTGAAATCTACCCTGTTAAAATCGGTTATTAGTTTTCGGAACCTACCTTGATTGCCCTGAAATCAACCCTAGAACCTATCTTGTTTTTCCGGTCTGATTCCAAGGTCCACCCGAAAAATAGTTTTTCTTTTGTTCCTTTTTTAGGTTTCATTTTTTACAACAAAATAATATGAGTAACAAACATTTCAAAGTAAAAGGTGAACGAGGGTGAGAGAGAAAAGGCGAGTCAAGAATGAATGAGGGTTGTGTGGCTTGAATGAGCAAGGGTGAGTTGTGAGGAGGAGGGTGAGTTGCAATCAAGAGAGAGTGAGAGTTGTGAAGTGTTTGAGTAAGGTTGGAGAAAACATAGAAAAAGAGAGACACAAAGAAAAAGATGTCAAGAGAAAAACTAGAGTTTTTAGGCTTTATGAAACCGGTTCCAAATTTGGTTCGGTTCCCAGGTGGTTCTTCACTCAGAATTGGAAACCAGACCAGTTTTTGTAAGAATAATGTGGCCTACATGATATTATTAATTAATAGTTTAATAAATATTTAAGTGCTAAAACGTATTGGCTATGAAAATGAATGAAAAGGTGTAATTCTATTGAGAAGTTAAAATTCCTTCAAAGAGGTACGACTCTTTAAAAGGTGAGATATACTTTGATGAAAGGCATCACTTGAAGGGTTATATATAAATAGAGTCTGGTCCTCTCTCAACCCACGATAACGCACTTAAAGAACGTCGTATTTTTATCCTCCATCGATAAGATACGTTAAGAGAAAAGTGGGTCACGGGAGAGAAATCAGATTTCTTCGTTTCTTCCGTTTTTTGCAGAAATTATCTTCAAGTGAAACGCTATGGATAAAAGTATGTTTTCGTCCCTCTTATTGTGAAAATCATGAAGATCTAAGATCCTAAATGTTTAAATTTTCCGCATAAAAGAATTACGTTAAAACCTTACAGTTGGTATTAGAGCCTTAGGTTTAGGATCTCATGATTTTCCGATTATGGTTTCTAAGTTTGGATTCACCAAACAATGTTGGTCTTTTTTTTGTTATTTGCTAAAGTTGTTGAAATGATTTCTTGTTCCGATTCATTTCATTAAATCTTGGATTTGTACAGTGGCACCGACGTGGTCTCCAAAACCCACTCATTAATTTGGGCGGAGATGGGGCTATTGGAGGAGATCCCGATGATGGAAGGCGCGGCGGGATAAAAAAAAATTGGCGAATGGGCGCAATCAAGAAGGCGCATGGAGCCACGTGCGGCGTTCAGTTGCAGTGTGGCTCCACGCGCGCCTTCTTGATGCCCAGTGTGATAGGCGCATGGGATCCACGCTGCGCCCACGCATGCATATGCTCGAGGGATCCATGCGCCAGCGCGGCGCTTGAGGGGCGCTGCCCTCTCCGCCGTTTATTTACGGTTCTACCCTGACCGGTTAATTTACTATTTTGCCACTGACCGAATTATTTACCATTATGCCACTGGATGCTGAATTTACGATTCTACCCCCTATCGATCCTAATTTTACAGTTTTTCCCTTATGCGTTAATTTACGGTTTTACCCTCATCATGCAATTTTGGTAAATGTTTATGAATGAAACAATTATAGTGTTTTACAATTTCAAGAATTCAATCATCAGTGATTTGTTAGTCACCAAAGTGGCCGAACCACAATGTCTTGAATTTTTGAAAATTGTACAATGTTGCTTTCAATTACCCATGATTAATTGATGCTATGATTGGAATTGATATATTACATATCTTTATTAGTGTCATGGGTATATTGAAGTTTATTTATTATAAGGAGTTAGGGATTGACCCAAAGGTTAATCAATTTCTTATAATTCATGAACATAATAGTTGGTAATTAATACGTCTTGTTAAATTTGTTTGTATATCCAAAGATATCAAATAAATTCTAATAGGGTGTATTTATAATTACAAAATAAAAGTTATTAGCATCATTGTGTTTTATTATACATTTGTATATTATAGGATCACCCAAAGGAGAACTATGATATACATGTGATGTTTAATTTGAATATGATAATGTGATATTCTCAAAGCATTAATGTATTAGTATATTCTTGTATATTTGCAGTATCTGTACCTGTTTCTCTTCATTCACATGCTTCGTCTGTTCCTTTATTCAATGGAATGAATTTCCCTGATTGGAGTGAACAAGTCCAATTTCACTTAGGTGTCTTGGATCTTGACTTTGCACTTCAAATTGAGAAACCGACTGTTATTACTGATAAGAGCAGCGATAATGAAAAGTCTTTCCATAAAACTTGAGAAAGATCGAACAGATTAAGCTTAATGTTTATGCGAATGACAGTAGTAAACAACTTAAAGACAACTCTTCCCAAAACTGACAATGCTAAGAAATTTGTGAAATTTGTGGAAGAGCGTTCTCAAACTGCTGATAAGTCACTAGCTGGTATATTATGAGTACTTTGACCACCATGAAATATGATGGTTCACGTACCATGCATGAACATGTACTAGAGATTACAAACTTAGCAGCAAAATTAAGGACTTTGGGAATGAACATGGATGAGTACTTTTTAGTATAGTTCATACTTAATTCCTTGCCTCATGAACAATATGGGCCATTTCCCTTACCAAAAAAAACAATATGGGCCATTTCAAATGAATTACAACACTATAAAGGACAAGTGGAATGTAAATGAATTGGCCAGTATGCTTGTTCAAGAGGAAACAAGGATAAAGAATCAAAAGGCTCATTCTATTCATCTCTTAAGTCATCAAGAAGCTGAGAAGAATTACAAGAGGAAAGGTGGAAGGAGCAAGAAGAAAGGTTTACACAACCCGAATGACTCTTCTAAGGCTTCTCAAATCCATAAGAATGAACACAATCTTACTAAGTGTCACTTTTGCAATAAAATTGGACACTTGAAGAAAGATTGTCTAAAGCGTAAAGCTTGGTTCGAAAAGAAAGGTAAGCCTTGTGCTTTAGTATGTTTTGAATCAAACTTTACTGAAGTTCCTCATAATATTTGGTGGATTGATTCTGATGCCACCATTCATGTTTTTAAATACAATGTAGGGATTTCTTTTGATCCAAACCATAAAGCCAAATGAGAATTATGTGCTCACGTTGGAATAGAAACAAAGCTCCAGTTGAAGGCATTGGCACTTATCGTTTGATCTTAGATACTGGGCATTATTTGGATTTGTTTCGAACCCTTTATGTACCTACTTTTTCCCGCAATTTAGTTTCTTTGCCAAAACTTGATGTAGCGGGATTCTCTTTTAAGTTTGGTTGTGGATCTTTCAGTTTGTATAAGAATAATAATCTCATTGGAACTGGAATTTTATGTGACGGTCTCTACAAGTTTAAATTTGATAATACTTTTGCTAAGACCTTAATGACCTTGCATCATAATGTTGGCACTAAACGCAGTTTAGTGGATGAGAATTTTGCTTACTTGTGGCATAAACATTTGGGTCATATATCCAAAGAAAGAATGCAAAGATTAGTGAAGAATGAAATTCTTCCAAATTTGGATTTTACTGATCTTGGAGTGTGTATTGATTGTATTAATGGTAAACAAACAAAACACACTAAGAAAGGTGCCACAAGAAGCACAGAGCTTCTTGAAATTATACACACCGATATATGTGGTCCTTTTGATGTTCCATCCTTTGGTAAAGAAAATTATTTTATCACATTTATTGATGATTTTTCACGTTATGGTTATATTTATCTATTGCATGATAAATCTCAATAAGTGAATACACTTGAGGTGTATATTAAAGAGGTTGAAAGGCAATTAGATAAAAAGGTAAAAATAGTACGGTCTGATAGAGGTGGTGAATATTATGGAAAGTATGATGAATCGGGACAATGTCCGGGGCCATTTACTAAATTCCTCGAAAGATATGGTATTTGTGCTCAATACATAATGCCAGGTACACCACAACAAAATGGCGTAGCAGAAAGGCGTAATCGTACCCTAATGGAAATGGTTAGGAGTATTATGAGTTATTCATCTCTACCCTTATCATTGTGGATGTATGCTTTAAAGACTTCTATGCATTTATTAAATAGGGTTCCTAATTGTAAAGGTAGTTCCAAAAGACTCCCTTTGAACTTTTTTTTGGATCACTTTGGTGCCAAGTCGAAGGAAAACCTAGTTTAACTTTTTTTTGGATCACTTTAGTGCTAAAATTTTGAAAACTCACTTAAGCATATTTTTGAAAACGATCAGTTAAGTGCTAAAATTTTTGGGATTGTCCAATCTCCGTAGAAGTAAAAATTTACACATCCACATGAAAAGAAATTGGTGATTTTTTTCAAAAATTTTAGCACTAAAGTGAACAACCAGTGATTACTTCATTTTGGTTATGCATGAAAAGAAATTGGATTTAAAACAACTAGTGGTTATAGGTTTTTTTGTCCTAATCATAGTACAAGAATTATTGAATTTGGTAATGATAGGTTCATTGAAAATGTTGACATTAGTGGGAGTGAAAGAATGCGTGATGTTTGCATTCAAGAAGTTAGGGTGGAAGTTCCTCTACCCAAAACTTTTAAAGTTGTTGTTCCTGATATTATAGTTCAATCAAACAATAATCAAGAACAACAAATTAATGATCAAACACTCCATAATGAAAATGTCAATATTGAACCTCCAGTAGTTGAGCCACAAGAAATAGCATTAAGAAGATCTCAAAGAGAAAGGAGGTCGACTATTTTTAATGACTATGTGGTTTATCTACAAGAGTCAGAAATTGACTTAGGAATTGGTAATGATCCAGGTTCATTTTCACAAGCCATGGAATGTGATGATTCTATTAAATGGTTCAATGCCATGGAAGAAGAGTTAAAATCTATGGATCAAAATCAAGTTTGGAATCTCGTTGAATTGCCTAAAAGGTGCAAAAGGGTCGGGTGTAAATGGGTCTTTAAGACCAAACGTGACTCAAAAGGTAATATCGAACGATACAAAGCCATACTTGTTGCTAAAGGTTTTACTCAGAAAGAAGGCATTGACTATAAGGAGACATTTTCACCAGTCTCCAAGAAAGACTCGCTTAAAATCATTATGGCTTTGGTGGCTTATTACGATTTAGAGTTACACCAAATAGATGTTAAAACTGTTTTTCTTAATGGGAATTTAGAGGAAGAAGTTTATATGGACCAACTCGAGGGCTTTTCAGTTAAAGGAAAGGAACACATGGTGTGTAAATTAAAGAAATCATTATATGAACTTAAACAAGCTTCTTGACAATGGTATCTTAAGTTTAATGATACCATAACTTCTTTTGGATTTAAGGAAAACACTGTTGACCGGTGTATATACATGAAGGTCAGTGGGAACAAGTTTATTTTTCTAGTTCTGTATGTTAATGATCTTAGTTTGTTGCATGAAACCAAGAAATTTCTCTCTAAAAATTTTGAAATGAAAGATATGGGAGAGGCAACGTATGTGATAGGAATAGAAATATTCCGTGATAGATCACAAAAATTGTTAGGGTTGTTTCAGAAAGCCTATATTGATAAAATTTTAAAGAGATTTAATATGGATAAATGTTCAGCAGGAGCAGTTCCAATTTAGAAAGGTAACAAATTTGGTCTTATGCAATATCCGAAAAGTGAATTGGAACAAGAACAAATGAAAAGTATTCCTTATGCATTTGTTGTCGAAAGCTTAATATATGCACAAACTTGCACCAGACCAGACATTAGTTTTGCTGTCGAAATACTAGGCAGGTATCAAAGTAACCCAGGATTAGATCATTGGAAAGTTGCAAAGAAAGTTCTCAGATACTTGCAAGGAACGAAGAATCACATGCTCACTTATAAAAGATCTAATCATCTTGAGGTGATTGGATATTCAGATTCAGACTTAGCGGATGTACCGATACAAGAAAATCAACTTTTGGTTACTTGTATCTTTTGGCTAGAGGCGCAATTTCATGGAAAAGTGCAAAGCAATCAGTTATTGCTACATCTATTATGGAGGCTGAATTTGTGGCATGCTTTGAGGCCACTATTCATGGGATATGGCTGCGGAACTTTATTTCAGGGCTCGTGATTGTCGACAGTATTGCCAGGCCACTGAAAATTTATTGCGATAACTCTGCAGCAGTTTTCTTCTCTAAGAACGACAAGTACTCCAATGGTGCTAAACATATGGAGATTAAATACTTATTCGTTAAAGAAGAAGTTTAGAAACAAAGAGTGTCAATTGAGCACATTAGCACCAACCTTATGATTGCAGATCCTTTAACAAAAGGATTGCCGCCCAAAATATTTAAAGAACATGTTGAAAGGATGGGTATTATTGGATATCATTAATGATTGTATTATGAGTGCATTAAATTTATTTATTTGACACTATGAGCTCAATTATGTGTTTATCGTATTTCCTATTTTCTATTTAGTATACATGATGGAAATAGATGAATGTGTAACAGGACGGTCTCTAATAGAGACATTATAGTTGGACCATTACTATACTTTTCATTTATGGATCATGTTAAGTAGGGAGCTATAGTTGTAGTACATGGAAGGAACTATGTTGATTAATGGCTTACAACCGCTATGACTCACATTAGTTTCTTTATTTAACTGTGATCATTATGTGATAGGCAATTTAAGAAAGGTTTTAGCATAATGTTATTGTGCACATTATGGTCTTTATTAAACCATGAAAGGAAGGTCATATGGGCCAAGTGGGAGAATGTAAGAATAATGTGGCCCACATGATATTATTAATTAATGGTTTAATAAATAATTTAAGTGCTAAAACGTATTGGCTATGAAAATGAATGAAAAGGTGTAATTCTATTGAGAAGTTAAAATTCCTCCAAAGAGGTACGACTCTTTAAAAGGTGAGATATGCTTTGATGGAAGGCATCACTTGAAGAGATATATATAAATAGAGTCTGGTCCTCTCTCAACCCATGATAACGCACGTAAAGAGTGTCGTATTTTTAGCCTCCATCGATAAGATACGTTAAGAGAAAAGTGGGTCACGCGAGAGAAATCAGATTTCTTCATTTCTTCCGTTTTCTGCAGCAATTAACTTCAAGTGAAACGCTATGGATAAAGGTATGTCTTCGTCCCTCTTATTGTGAAAATCATGAAGATCTAAGATCCTAAATGTTTAAATTTTCCACATAAAAGAATTACGTTAAAAGCTTACAGTTTCATGGTAGTCAGATCCGATTTCCGGATAGAACTGGTCTGATTGCACAGCTCTACTTTGTGCATATTCATGATTTTCTGATTTTATTTTAATAATGAGGAAGCCTAATATGTAAAAATTAGCCCTCAGTTTCTCAACATCGTAGTCCAGTCTCCTGGCAATGGAGGAGCAGTTGCCCCTAGATCTAGAGGTCCCATGGCCATGGAGCCAAAGTTGACAAAGGCGAGGGGCGATGTTGCGGCGGCACAACGGCAAACTCGTGTATGTGGTCAGGCTGGGTGGGTAGGGAGGGAGGGAGAGAGAGAAAGAAATTGAAAGGTTTTTTTTTTTTTATGAGATTTGATTTGATGTAAGTGAGCACAAATGAAGTATCCATATATCGTAACGTCGTGCATGAAGATAGCATACGGGATGAAACTAAAGTATGATGATCAGCATTTTCTTCTAGTTGGCAAGTAATTAATATGGACATCCCAAATTTCTTTTAGTTAAGTTTGCATGAAGATGAAGTTCAAAATTTAAAAATCACCAACTCGAGACATGATCAGAGGTTCGGAGGTAGTTTCTTCTAACATAAGTGAAGGCAAATATATGCCATTCATTATGAAATGCTGCGTGCCAAAAAGGACACGTAACATGTATCAAAACCAGTAAAACAAGTAAGAGAAGACAAATTTCTTTTAAAAACCCTAAGTTCGAATTATTCAATAGGTCAAAGCTCACTTCATATCTCCTTTAAATAGGAATAGAACCCGGCCAGCCTGAATGGAATTCCAAGTTAATACTTCATGCTTATAAATTTTAAGATATGATGTTCTTTGCAACTGGTAACGTAGGATAAAGATAGTGCTGATTACTGTGGGGTAAATAAGTCAATTAGTGTTAAATCTATTGTATTGATGTCAATTTTGTCTTAAATTTTTCAATTTCATGAATTTAGTCTTAAACCTTAATATGAAATTTCAATATAGTCATTTTGATCAAATTTCGTTGGAAATCGCCGACGTGGAGGTGTGCACATCGGACGACCAGCGATAACTGGATTACTATGTCAACGATTATTGACGAATATTAACCGGAATGATTACATTTGAATTTCAAGCATAGTTTTAAGATTATATTAGCAAACATGAAAAGTTTATTATGGAATGTGTCATGATATGATCGTTCATAGAAACTAATTTTCATAGCAATGGACCCAGTGAAAAGTCAGTCACACTAACATGTATGTTCGTAGAAACAACGTACCGTCGTTTTGGTTATTTCAATTGGGCATTATTTTGACTCAAGAGGCGCCGTTAACTATTTATTTATGCGGTGAAAACGACTTTGTTTAATCTTGATCCAACATCAGAAGTTATGTGTCCCCATCTGTGCTGTTACGTTGCAAGATGTGGACAAACGAGATGGCCACCTTTGTCGACTCCGTGTCCAAGCGAAAACATCTCACTTAGTTTTACTCAATATGGTAAGCGCGGTGCAGATAAGCACATTGGACTATTTTCTCCGCTGTCCGTTTTCACGACACGTCGTTTTGCATTGACATGTGCTCAGACTAAATGCTATGTTTGGGAGGGTCGGGGAAGAAAAAATTACGTGGAAATAAAGTGAACAAAAGTTCAAATTTTTCCTCCATTGTTACTCACAATATACCCACCATTTTCCACCCAATTTTTTCGGCTCCTGAAAGTAGAATAAAGTCACGTGATTTCGACTGACTTTTATAACAATTGCACCAAAAACATACTTTACAAATTTCTTTCTCTGACCGCTTTCATACGTTTATTTTCATGTTTGGACCTTCAGTTTTGACTCTCCATACCACTTTGCACACTGATATCAGTTACAAATTTACAAAATCACAATTTTCTTTTCGAAAAAAATTCAGTGCGAATCCCTAATTTCCCAACCTACTAAAAACCAATAAGCTCAACTCAAACCTAATTAGCCACCACCAGTTGCGGCCACCGTGATGACCTCTGCTAGGCTCGCCGCCGGATGTCGAGACCTCACTTGTAACCCCTTCCAACACTTCCATGCTCTCTCTCTCTCTCTCTCTCTCTCTCTCTCTCATGACCTCGATAAAGGTTGTGCTAGGAAACATCGACCTTGATTGAGGTCCCTGTCATCCTCTCTCTCTCTCTCTCTTTCTCTCTCTCTCTATCTCTCTCTCATGACCTCGATAAAGTTTGTGCTAGGAAATATCAACCTTGATTGAGGTCACTGTCATCCTTCAAGCCATGGTGAAGGCATGGACAATGTCCCTCAGCTGCCCGCAAGTCACGACAGATGTCGTCCATGCATGGTGTTCCTATGAGAATCAGGGAAGAAGAAGTGAGTTTAGTGAGGGGGGGAGCATGGAGAAGGCAGAGATGGGATCAAGGACATTGGAGGTTGAGATTGCGTAAGCGGCACAAATGATGGTTGGGGGTGGCGGGCTGATGGTTGGCACGATGGCGAGCTAACGGTTAATATCGAGGTTAAGGTGGCTAGCAATGATCACCTTAAGGGGGGGGTGAATAGGTGATTTTAACAATTTTTGATAAATTTAAAGCGGAATTCAAATTATCAGGAACAAAGTCTGAACTTAAGTACAATGTTCAGAATTTAAACAATCTTCGGAAGCAATTGTGCAAGTGTGTAATAGAAAGTAATAAACAAAATGAGTTTTAAAAGATGAGAAAATCTGCACACAAGACCTATAGTGGTTCGGCTTAGATTAAGCATACTTCCACTCTCCCACTCTGATAATCTACTGGCTAGATTCCACTAGATGATCAATAAAAGATTACAATTTTGAGTGATGATACTCAATGTATGATAGGTCTCACTATCTCATTCAATCACTCTTTTAGTACTTCTCTCAAGATCACAAATTTTGGCACATAAAAGACAAGTATAGGATGTTTGAAGGATTCTCAGACTTTGGAATTGTAGATTCTAGACTTTGTCTCTTGTTTCTACTCCTTAGCACTTAGCCTCCTTTTATACTACTTCACTTTCAATCTAGCCGTTGGACAGTTTTTTAGAGGATCATCTTCCAATCCTCACGTTGGAAAGATTTGTTGAAGAAGATTGAGTAGCCGTTGAGGGACAAAATCCGAATCTCCGTTAAATCTGATTGCTCATACAACCAAAGTATTGGTTTCAACAAGTAGAGCATCTTCGTTAGGAAAGTAACTTGTCTTGAGATTGATTTGTTAATCATTTAAGATGTTTTGCATATTAAATCGTTGCAAGACAATCTACCAGATTGAATCAACCAAATCTTTCTAAGTGTGAAATCCAAATAAGATCACTAGCCATTATATACATTCTAATCTTGTGTCATATATAGAACTTACTTTCTGAACATTGTTACGATGGGAATATAAGTAGTCCTCTAAATTTGAAGTTTTTCATATAAGGTCTAAAGTTCTTCGTTTGAGTCTAAAGTTTGAACCTTCTTTTTCTTGATGTAAATTCCACAATCTAAACTTGAATTAAGATTGGCATATGTTTCTCTTCCAAAATAATTTTCTGAATCAAAATACTTCAAGGCGTGTATCAGACTTATGAAACACATTGATAGTTTTGTTAATTTAAAAATATATTAGAAAGTTTTATCAACATATGTGGTAGTGGGTTGGGATTGGTGATGAAGGCTAGGGCTTGTGGATGTTTGGCGGTTTGGAGATTTTCAAAGTGAGGGCAATTTGATCTTTTCAATGTGAGATTTTATTCCGAGGTATGAAAGCGTATTTTCAAAATCAAAGATATGTTAGTGGAATATAGGGGAAACTCAGGTATGTTTTCGGTATATTCCTCGTATTATGTCTCATTGACTCTTTCTTTTGATTTTTGAAATCCGAACTCTTTAGTTTCATTCAATAGAACAATCATATGTCACGGAAAAACATTCTAGTCAGTAGCCACCATCAACTCATAATTTCTGTCTCGCATATCTGGGGAAACTATTGAACTTCATGTGGCTTCTAGTGGTGACTTGTTGAACAAAAAATCTAATGAAAGCAACTATTGCAAAGCATATGCAAGGACGAAGAAGACATTGCTTATGAGATAAGAACACTAATATTCGTTAGACATTTCACATTGGTACTCACCCTTTGTCATTGTATAGTTTGATCCGAGTGTCCCCCCTTTGAGATGCATCGGACCACGCAAGAAGAATCAGATAATTTTGTCATTCAATCGTAGCTTTTACAGGCTACATCTTCTATAAAAAATTAAGGTCATGATAACGTTTATCGACGACAAACAATTCTCTCAGCTTTCATCTAAGATTAAGGCTGCATTTGGTTTAACTTTTGGAAAAAACCTCTGTGGAGATGCAAATACTGTTTAATAAAATGCAATTTAAAAGTACATTGAAAAGCAACTTTGATTAGATACTGTTTGGAAAAATCTACACTTCTACAAGACTTTTATTATTTAAAAACAAAAACTTCAAACCTTTCGCCAGATGTTGACAAAGGCTCAAGCCACGAGCAAGCTAGATTTGGCACTAGCGGCCCTCACCTAAGGTGGCACGAGTTGCCTAGAGTTGCAAGACCTTAGGTGTTTCTTGCCTAAGGCCTAAGGTTGTGCGACCTTAAGCGAGGCTCATTGACAGCAAATCTTGCTTGCCCACATTTAGATTTGGGCTTCCCGGCAACATTGCTTGAGATGAAAATGATGACTGTAAACATGGCATTTCAAAATTTAGTGAGGGTAAAGTTGGAAGAAAAAGAAAAGAATTGGCATTCTCAAATGCTCAAAGCTCAAAACTAGATGGGACTTACATTGGGCTAAGGGCTTTGGAAGATTTTGGAAATGCGATCATATCTCCCCAAAGTTTTCCAAAAAATTACCAAACACCATTTTCATCTGTCAAGTGCTTTTAGAGCCCCAAAGCCCATTTTCAAAGTCCATCCAAACACAGCCCAAGTATAATTTCTGTCATATCCTTGGTTTAATGTTTATCAACAACAAAGTTAGGATTCAATTTTATCTTTCTCTACATTCACATGTAAATTATAGGTCCATTTATTATTTGGAGGCCCATTTTGAAACTAGAGCCCAATGTGTCTTAGGAAGCCCGTCAAAGATTAATCCACCACAAACAAGTATCACATGCGCTTCGGCTTATCTTCTTATTTCTTAGCCTCATTTAAGTGTTGTTCCTCGACTTGTTTTGGGTGTCAAGATTTACTCGAGTTTTGCCTTCCCTTTAGCCTCATGAACCTTTTTCATCATTTGCATTTTTGTTGATTCCTTTGATAACATAAAAATGTTGTCATCACCTTAATATCTAATACCATGCGTGTCAAATTTGGTTGGCTTGGATGGCAAAGGAGTTTGCTCTTTTCCTTGTAATCCTGGGTTCAAGTCTTGTTGGAAACATCCAAGAATAAAATCTTGTATGCACAAAGCCTATATGGGGATTGCAGCCTTAAGATCACCCGGCATAGTAGACCGGTTGAGGTGCGCAAAAGTCGGAATGGACACCACCTAACCACTAAACCTTAAAAGATTCAAAAAGGGTTTTCGTTGGTCGAAGTTTATTTGGTTCATTTTTTTTAAGTTTCTCTTTTTCATCTCCGGTTCTCAACTAATCCCTTTCCAGATAATTTGTGCAACATTACTGTTCTTTTCACTCTTCATTGGTCACTTTACACATTTTTAAATTAAGTTTTTTTTCCATCTATATTCTCATAAATTATCTCCGTACCAGGATTCCAACTTAACTTTCAATGCATGATGAATATTATTAGTGATTTTCTAAAAATGATTAACCACTTTTTGGCAAGTTTCATATAGACCTTTCTTTACTCAATTAGAGTTGCACTCACCCTCCTTCGTTTCTCCAAATTTATATGTATAAGTACCCTCGACATCATCCCAAACTTTCTGCTATTTCTATCAAAGTATGTCCATCCCATTATACGAGGTGCGTTTTGCAATTTTGCAAACGAATGTAGGAATGTCAAGACATTTGACTAGAGATTACTCATGGAGATTTCCGAAAGTGGATTTTGAATGGGCCTCAGTTCTGAGCATCGATTAATGGGCCGGAGTGTCGGGTTGACTGTTATAAGGCCGCTATAATTGGATGAGTCCAGGTTCCAGAAAACCTCCTGTTTTCGGTATGTTTTCTGAACAGTTTATACGACTATATAAGACTCAGATAAAAGTACTTTCGTGTTTAACTTGCTTTGATGTGTGTGTGTATACATATTTGAAGGTAGGAGTAATCTAGATGCGATCAACTTGTTCACTCGAACTCTCCTTTCATCAAATCTTGAGAAATTGGGTGTGTCACTCCTTCTAGACATCACTTCTGAAGACCTAAGATCGAGTTTTTGTTCCTTTTCGGGTTGTAAGTTGTCTGACTAATGCACAACGGATTACAATTGTTGCTTTGAGTTCCTTATGATTCAACAATGCTGGGCAATCAAATGGCATGCCTAACATCAATTCGATTTCCAACTCATCACACATTCACGGTGATTTCTTTCTGTGCTTATCAGTTATCAAGGCAAACGACGGTATATACCATGCTATTCTCATATTTTTACCAGCAGAGCTTTACTCATTTAGAAAATAGGATTAACAATGTAAATATATAGATATAAGCATTGCAAAAAACCATACGTCGTTTTCTAACCCTTGCGCTATTGTTACAAAATCAGAGAAAACCTAAACAGGATCACTATTATTTTATTTGGTATTTGACGATGCTCGATATATACCGAATTGAAAAAAATATTGATCTAAGAGGTGGGATGAACCAGGGAAAAAGAAATTCCAAAATATTCTGCTGCTCAAGCAAGAGCACATCTGTAGAAGAGAGATGAGCTTGGGCAACATCGACACCAGCGTCGCTCAAGAACAATCATTGTCGAGCGTCCTCATTCAACAGGCAACAACCATGGTGTTGGCGGTCTTCGCAACTCTCTCTCTCAATCAGGGTTTCACTCTTTCGTTTCATTTTCTATATCTATCTAATCCGATGACAGATAAAACATTAGCCACCAAAAAACACCTACAGGGTCCTCATGAAAACATCCTAGATGCCTTTTTTGGTTTGTGGTGCTCATTGCCATTCAACATCACATTTATCAATCTTGCATCATGATTGACGGACGCTGTATAATGCATGTATAATGTAAAGTGGACAAGCTCTCGATCTTGACATTCTATCTATGCATCATTTGAAATTCTCCCCTTCACGCTACGCAATCTCTCTGTAAATAGACGTTTCTCTGGCTCAATTTGAAGACTTTTCAGTTCTTCACGAGCATCATTATGTTATTGTCGTTCCCTTTCTCCTTCACTTTTCTACGTTACAAAAAGAGATGTCCAAGAAGCTAACCAATCCGTTGTTAACAATTTGGTGGAAATGTACTTAGTATTATCTGGACACGACCAAGACTTTGTGGTGGATTCTTCGTTAACCCAAGGATTAAATCAGGGAAATATATCAGGGAAATATATCTTTACCAAAAAAAAAAATCAGGGAAATATAGTTTTTAAAATGATGTGAGGATGGTGATGTCAGTGTGGACTACATCATCTGACGTCTGTATCCATTTTTCTATTGGCCAGAAGAGATTGACCACAGCCGGTGATAGGGATGTTTAATTGACTTAGGATCCTTCAGTCAGGATTTTTTTTTTTTGGCAAACACCGTATATCTAAATTTTTCAGCTTGATTAATCTCTACAAATGCACGAAAAGTGCTCCTTCCTTGTTTATTAGGTAAAGGCTCCGTTCACAAGATGGCAGGTGTGGCCAAAGTGTTACTCTAAGTGGGAAATTTTGTAATTTAAACTCGGGATCTTCCGTGCCCAAATCAAGAGCTAAACAACCAAGCTAATCTCTTGGGAGTGCATTTGGTGACTCGGATAAGGACCCGATGGAATAAAAATTATTTTACTCAGCATTTGGCTACACATTTTGAATGGAATTACACAGATATGCTTAAATAAAAAGTTGGATAATCTACCTTGCCTCTACGAGTTGTCCCACCCCGATTTGATTTAAACATTTTATAAAAATGTAAAAATAAATAAATAATGAGAGCATATATGAATAGTACTAAGTATATGCCTTGAAAACTAGCGGGTCCACAGTGGTGCCGCTTTCAGCCACCACTCGCTGGTTGTCATTGGTGGATGCTAAAAGTTTCACTGTCTATCACGAGCACGGTGGCCAGGTTTTCTATGGATTTGGCCACCGTTGTGGTCGCCTTGCTTCGAGAACCACTAGCAGTAGTTGCACCTCGTGGCTACAACGACCACCACATGTTGTCGCTGCTCACAAGTCCTCTCGTGAGCTAGATCCAATCCCCATCCATGGTTAGTGACACCGTCATGGGTGTCGCCGTCGGAAACTGCAACCACCACCGGTGGATGCCACTTTGTATGCAAAGTAGGTTAGGTTTTTCTGATTTTCAAGTTATTTATTTATTATTATTTGTTTAGTTACAATTTAGATTATATCCAATCATCTAGTAAACAAGATATAAGATATAACATATCTCTCGCCATTTTAATCTTGTCTCAATTTGGTTTTTCTTGATCTAGATGGGATGTGTATTTGATAGTCCAACTAGGGGTACAGCTGTTTGAATTTGTTTTCCAACTTTCTAGTGTTTGGAAAACGAAAAACTAATCAATTTACAGAAAACATGTTTTTCATGAATTGAAAACAAGAAACTTAGATTGGAAAAAATAGCTATCCTTTTTGGCAAGAAGGAAATCACTTTCCCTAAACCACCAAATAAGTGAAAATTATTCTTCATGAAAAATATTTTCCTTCAACAAGAAGTTTTCCGTGAAACAAACGCATCCTAGATATAACATGTATAATGAGATTTGGTACTCTTCCTAATATGTTAAGACATATTTCAATGTTCGTGTTTGGCTTGACCATGACACCTTAAGTTTGAAGGACTAAATATAACTTCGAATAGAATAAATTTTACCATGTCAGGTCGTAGGTGAATTGCTTAGATGGGACATATTTGGACATAGCCCGGATCAAGAATGGTTTGAGGTGCTCGTAGTTCCCAATTGACAATGACCGTGACATGATGTTATCTAGAAGTCGTGAGTTCTTGCCTGGCCTCAAGCAATCAGCACACAATGGTCTTCATCATCCAGCGAAGGTGATGAAGGCCAACTCGATGGCCACAAGGTCTCGAGGTGGCCGCATGTCCCTAACCACCGTCCGATGAATAGTTCTCATACCCTAATGTTTCGTCATTGCTATGTTGTTTCTGCTTCTTATTGTCTATTCATTGTGATTTCATTAACAGGAAGCAGGAATATAGGTTGAGAGAGGCAGCATGAAAAAGTCATCCTCGAAACTTCCTCAACATTACTACTCTCACCTGTCATGGTTGGCTTACTTGCCAGGAGTGTTCTAAATATAGTAAATACATACATTATTGAATCATTTCTGAAGGTCGAAGTTTACATAGACAAGGGCTTGCCACACCGTATGAAACACGTTACTCGACAAAAGAGGCAGGTGCGGGTTTGTCAAAAACACTCATGACAGCAGAACTAGCAGCCGATCGTAAATGGCATGAGGTTGAGGGTAGATTAAGCGACAATCAAACCACTTTCATCTCCATTGCAGTATGATCACGTTGTTTTCGCCTCATTTTCTCGTCTGTTGCTGTCTCGTGGGAACTTGAACTTTTGCACAATTTTTATGGGTTCCTTTTTCTTTTTATAACAATTTGGAGAGGTCAAAGTCCTGGAAATTATCTCACGGAGTCTATTTAAACGTGCTGCAAGGGCCAGACCCATGCTTTGCATGATATTAAATACTAATACATAAATTTTAGAGAAAATTGTACAATCCATTCTAAATCATTTCAACGAGATACTGCTTTTTGAACTCTTTCAAAAAGAAATTTATTGCAAATACATTTGTCATGTAGCCTTCGATAGGGTAGAAACATCTATATTGGCTACTTGTAGATTCTTGTTCAAGCCGATCTTGAGTAGTACTGAAAAAAGTTTTATGGTCATTTTTCATGATGTTATGCAAGGATTTCTTTTTTTATTTTATGCAAAATTCTTCGAAAGCAATTCCGTCTTGCACAATAGAATCCGATAAGATTTTCGGTAGGTATTTACATAATTTTTTTCTCTTTGAATAAATAATTCTTGAAATAATGAATCACCATTGATATCGATCCTTTTGAGATCTCCAAATGTTCAACATGTTCTCTATTCAATCAATCTCCTTCATCTTGTTACTACATATATTCTTGGTACACATCTTTTCTTTCATAGTTCAAAAATATCAATGTTCGAATGATTCCATCTTATATGATGGAGTTGGGAAAACTTATGGATAACCCATCTATATGCAATAGTAAAGGGGCTAAGATCGAGCTGAGTCAACATATCTCAAATGATATCACTAGTAGTGAGTCTATCTGCCATATTTTACTTTTTTTCTTAATTTTTTATTTTCAAATTGAATTATTATTTAAATTTTTTCAGTTAAGGCTCAGTTGGATGTCACATGGTCATGTCGATCGCTTTACATATCACTTCATTAGGAAAAATAATCGCATTTTGATTAAAGTGCATCATTTTCTAAAATAAAAGATTTTAAAAAATTTAAGGGTTATGTTATCTCTATTCTTGATTTAAGGAAACTTCTTCGACATAGCTCGAAAACAAACGCATTACGTTATTATAATCAAAATTCGGTGAAATGTTTTTAGAATGCACAAAAGCCAATGTGTTGGGATCACGTCGATATTAAAAAGTTGCCATGGAGTATTCTTAATCTTTGTTAGAAATTAGAAAGATGGCATCTTACCAGTACAATGTATCTTCTCAATCTGACAATTCCTGTCGGTGGGATGAATGGCTTCCTCGTCACATCAACAGAAAAATCATTTCTAAATTGGGAAATGCTTTCACGACTTGACCCCGATTGTAAAGTCCGTGCAAAGTCTATAATTTTTCTTGACTAGACCAAGACTTCATTTCCTGTCAATTAACCTAGAAGAAGCAACAAAGCAACTTTTGTATAACATGATATGGACAACATTGCACGCAATAATTGGAGAACGTGGGCACCTCAAATCACGCCTATATATGACGTAGTAAAGTAGCATATCTTCTAACCCCATCATCACGTAAATTAATGGCATTTTCTTGACTTATCAACAGGTTCGAAGCCGCCTATATAGGTTTTATTTTTAAGGCCGTTCGATGCATTATTATGCTTAAGGCAAAATATATTTGAAGGACACGTATGATATGAAATAAAAAATCAATAGAAGAAGACTAGTGAGGACTCTAGTCATCTTTGATTCTTGTCATTAGCCTTCACATGCCGTGATTTACGACGTCAAGTTATCTTGCATACTAGACGTTGTGATTTAAAAAGGAATCTTTCTAACGTCTGAATTAAATAATTGATCACTCAAACGACTTCTCAAAAGTTAGTATATGAAAACACTAGTTATCTTTCTATGCATGTGATTTTTGATTTTTCGAATTGATTGTCTCGAGAAAGACACTTGCAGCTGCACGTACCAAATTCACGAGGAAATTTTAAAGCAATTGAACTTGATGTGCAACGACAAGAGGCATCGCCCAATGAGGTAATTATGCATGCATCATGGGTTCATGCCAGAGGTGTCAGAGATAGCGACGTCATCGGATGCGAATGTTTTGTAATTGAGTTTTGATTACTTTTAAACGCGATCAGCAGCAGATGAAGACGTGGACGGGCAAGTTGGGAAGCGCCTGTCAAAATCAATTCCTTCGTCATCAATTCGTGTGTCACGAGCCATGGCATTGTCTTGTCTTTTGGACTGGTGTCATGTACATTTCCCGTTTTTATATCGAGGGAAAGTGATTTTCATGGGGCCTTCTGGGACAGGAGCTTTGTCCCATGTCCTAGTATCCACAAATATGTCTAATTTCTAGAAAGAAAAGACTGCTTAAACTTCTCGTGTGGCATGCATTGGGTCTCAAACCTGTGAGTCAAGTCTCGCTTCTTTCTGAACCTTCTGCTCAATATTGTTTTCAAACAAAGATTATGGCAGAAATTTTGGCGTGATCAATTCCGCTTTGTTCTCTCGGAAGCTCACAGTTGAAATTGACCTAATGACTGACATGACTATTTCAATCCGACGGTCGAGATAATGCATGGTGCTAAGAGAAAAATAAGGATAAATATTTGTATCGCTTGATAAGAGAAAACCATTATTTTTACCCATTTACACCTTGTGCAACAAAACATAATACCATGCTTCAAAATTTTGAAAAAGTTTGCATTATATCCTAAGTTCCTAACTTACTCAATAGGGAGATCTTTTTTTCAAAATTACTATTGGAACATGATTCCTAATCTTATGAAGAGGATCTAAATTTTGAAAGAAGACAACCTGTACCAAACTTCTCCATTATATTGACTTTTTTATTAAAAGATTATCTACTTTGAGGGTAACAAATCAAAATCTTTTTTTTTCATTAAATTGGAGTGCAATGCTCATTAAATCGGAGTGTGAGGCAAAAGTTTGGCTCAGGATGTGTTTATTTTACGAAATACTTTATGATAAAGGAACATGTTTTTTTTTATGGAAACCATTTTTAAAGGAAAGAGTTCGTTTTTATTTTTTTGGTGGTTTAAAGAAAAAGATTTCCTTCCTGCTAGAAGGGGAGGTCACTTTCCCAGCCTAAACTTATTGTTTTCAATTCATGGAAAACGTTTTTTTTTTAAAATTGATTAGTTTTCCGTCAGCCAAACACCAGAAAATCACAAATTTTATCTCGATCAATTCCGCTTTGTTCTCTCATGAACATGTAGCTCAAAATTGACCTAATGACTGACATGATTATCTCAATCTGACAGTTGAGATAATGCAGGGCGATCTTACGGTGCCTAGAAGCATGATGCTAGAAGAAGGTAAACATTTGTGTCGCTTGATAAGAAGAAAATACTATTTTTACTCCTTTACACCTTGAAACTAATCATCTAGATAAGATAAGATAACTAGTCCTCAAGCAATTGCACGTTTAATCTTTACAATCTCTTATGCTCAGTATTCAAAAAATAATACCATACTTTAAAATTTTATATGAGTTCGCAAAATATCCTAACTTACTCATTAGGGATTTTCTAAATTATTGTTGGAACGTAATCTCTAGTCTTAGAAAAAGGATCTAAATTTAGAAAGAAGACGACCTGTACCGAACTTCTTGTTTGCTATACTGATGGTTTTTTTTTCTGAAATATTATCTACTTTAGGGATAATGAATCAAAACCTTTATGTCATTAAATTGGAGCGCGAGGCCCATTAAATTGGAGCGTGAGGCTAAAGTTTGGCTTAATAATACCACAGATAGATTATGAAAGTATTGCGATCACATCTAACCGATATATGGAGATCGCATGATATTCTATAAGCACATAGGCAGTTGGAGCTTTGCTTTCATGCCCTTGAATTATCCAAAAAATAAAAGAAAATTTAATTTCAGGTCAAGGACTTCAAGCCAACATAGAAATAAAAAAAAAAAAATTTTAATAAAAAGGCTTACTTACCAATACATCTATCAAAATGGGTCATATATCTATTTATTAACCCATATATGATGGATAAGTTGTTATATGAGTTGGTTGTATTTTGTTAACAGGTCATAAATGAGTTTAAACATAATATGAGTGTTAATGGATCATAAATGAGTTTAGAACTTACTTGGATCCAATTCACCTCTGTGACTCTTTTTTCATTCTCTTTGTCCTTCATTAGATCTCCCACTCACTCAATTTGAATATGAGTTATCACGGATTGGGTTAAATATGAAATTGTTTTAGCAAAGTGGGTTTGAATGGGTATAGATCAATAGATTTTAATTGCATGGAAATGAGTCAAAACGGGTCAAATGGGTTTATTTGGGTTGGACCATTTCGATCCGACCATTTGATAGGTCTACTTACCAACTAAGAATTGTATAACTCCATTTGAGAAAATGTGTTTTTGAAAGGAAGAGCGGACGCATGAAGTTTTTTTTTTTTTGTCAGATATGCATGAAGTTAGACCTACCAACTTTTTGTGCCATCTTTTTAATAATATCTATCGGATAACGGCTAGATTTTTCACACTGTGGTCAAACTTCAATGTATACATCCATCATTCAACTATTGCCGCCCATTAAATTAAGTTCGATTACGATTTCAAACTTCAACTCGTTCAGCTGATATTTTGTTCGATCCACAAATTTCTCCCACTTTTCCTTGGTTGGCTGCAACCCATTTGAAGATTTCCTATTGTCCCAACGCATAATATACTAAAGATGAATTACCATGTCTATGGAAACAACCGTTTCACACCCTGAGTTTTATTACGAAGATCCATATTGCACGCCAAGTTTATTTATGTTTTAGTACTACTTCAAAATTTCCTGTTTCTAATACTTTCCAATAAAGAAAATCCTAATTTCGAGAAACCCTAAAACGAGAGAGAGAGAGAGAGAGAGAGAGTTGGCGATGGCTGGATGCGCGTAATGTGATGGTGTGCATGAGGTCTGCCACGACGGAAGAAACAAAATAAGAAGGGAACTAGAGGAAGTGGAACTTCAACAAAAGGGGAAATGCAAACAAGATACTTTAGGTTTCACCCAAGTACCCATTTACATGTCTCAATATTTTGTATCGCACATATTTGCACTCTCACTATAGCAAAATGTCTATATGCTTAGGCCCCGATTGTTTTTTGGAAAACATTTTTCTCAATTTCTACCATTTGAATCACTTAGTAAGTGAATGGAAACTTTTTCCTAATAAATGGAAAGTCAATGCTTAAATTTAGGAAAATGAATTCCTTTTTGAAAAAATTGGACATTATTTTCCAAAATATGATTAGATATCAGCACTTGGATCAGAAACTCTGCGCTTAGGCATGAAAACTCTAATGCTCATTCCTAAGCCTTTGGCAACATGGCTGGAACTAGAGGTCAGGGCCAGGTCTATTAGGGTCCACCGAGGGCAAGCCTTGGTCCATCGAGGTAGGGCCCAAGACCCTAGTGTTCATGCTCGGGACTCGGGCACTCGTGGCCAGTATCCTAGCTGCCATTCCCCAGTCTATCGAAGTCAAGTTCGGGACATTGGTGCTTGTGCCCGAGATGTCAAGCCCAATTACATCAAGGTCAAGCTTGGGTCCTTGGTTCCCAAGCTCAAGTCAATCGAGGCCAAGCTTGGGACACTCGTGGCCGTGCTTGGGTCACTCGTGCCTGTGCTAGGGTCCCTGGCACTTGCACCAAAGTTTATCTATACCAGGCCATGGTCCACCTATGTCGGGCTAGAGACCCCAGTGCCCGAGCCCGGGTCCTCGGCACATGGGCTTGTGTCCATCGAGGCTAGGCCTCAACACCCAAGCCTCGGTCCCCACCGCCCAGGTCCATTGAGGTTGGGCCCAAGTCCTTATCTCTTGCACGCGGGTCCATTGAGGCCTAGCCCAAGACCCCAACACTCGGGCTCGGGGCTAGGTCCTTAAGGCTTGTGCTCGGAACCACTAAAGTCAAGCTTGGGATCGTAGTGCCCATGCCCGTACCTAGTTGCCAAGGACCCAACCTCAATGGACCTGGGCGGGGGCGTTGGATTCCCAGGCCAAACCTCGATGGACCCAGGAGTGAGCATTGGGGCCGTAAAAACTATATATCTTTGTGTTTGGGGAGGTTCAGGTATCAGTAGAAACCCCAACCAAACTGACCTATTGACATGTCTACATAAAATACTAAGTTTATGAGAGGCTTACTAACATCCTAATAAAATTAGTAAGTTGCCAATTTCTGTCAAAGAGCCATTTTCATTGAACTATGCCTATCTGTTAAAACGAGGTATGCTTGTAACCATAATGAATTTACCAATACCCAATATATATGTGTAAATATTCAAACCTTTCTCAAAATTTACAAGGGTAGTTAGTAAGTTACCAAATTCTTTCAAATTTTATCAGTGAGCTTAAGAATTTACTAGCATTTGGATGAATATACCAACCTCCATAAGAAATAGTATGATACAAACCTTTTACAAACTCTACCAAGTTATAGTTTGTCTTGAAACATAAGTTGGAGGTTTTAAGGTTCGAAATTTAGAGTGGCATTGTTGCAAAAGATGAGAAGGATCTTCTTATAATTCCACAAATACAAATGAAATATGTCCTTCCTCCATTACATTTGATGAACACAATGAAGCCCCTCTTGCCCCTAGATATGAAAGATCTTGCGGATATAGTCATAAAAATTGAAATTCACTAAATTTACGAGGTAAAGTGATGCCATTTATAAGTGGAGGATTTATTCTACATACTCACAACATGATTATGACATCATTTTGATGCTCAGCTCGCGTGGCCCGAGCTCGATGAGTCTTATGCGTTTTCTTTGGCCTTTTGGCAAAAATTCTCGAGTCTCTGAATCGAAAAAAACCGCTTTGAAATGACAATGAAGCTATCAACATCACTGCCTAGCATGTGTCGAGACTGACCTTCGGTTTTTTTAAACATCAAAAAGGGGTCTCACTTGGTACGTGTTAAGTTTAGATTCGAAACTTAATTCGGGCTCCCAGGCCCATACCATATCGCGACTTAAGGTTTAAGTTTTTAACCTGCAAGTGATTTTTATCTAGGATTTGTCACTAATCAATTTGAGGTGGGTTGATTAGAAACCTAGGTAAGGTGACGAGAGAATCACCCTACTTCTACGAACCAGAGATTAAATGAGTTCGAGGACTTTGTTACACTAGTTGAGCGACTAATGCCCTTTCGGTACCTTTTATCCTGTTCACTTTAGAAAATATTTTTTAGGTAGTTTGTATTGATTTTAGGACCTATCTTCTAACATATGAGGTGATCAAACGAGTGCACAATCATTAATGATTAACAGTCAAGATAGATATGCAACCTAGGGTTCTAATCCTAACTAAGGCGACAACATTCAAAACATAACAATTCATGCGATTATATTCTCATTAAAAAAAGTCATAATAATACAACAGTATGTAAAAAAAACACACACAAAAATCCTACTGTATAATTGTATAGGCTTATTCGTTTTAAACCTAATTATTGATCAAATAATTCACATAATTTGGAAAAATATTCAAACATACTAATTTCTAAACTATTTTCTAATTTTAAGAGAAAATAAAAAAATCAAAGTTTTTATATAATTTTTAATTTTTTTTAACAAAATAATAATATAATATTTAAACTGGATCGGGTCGGCGGACTCGGGTCGGTCAGAACTGACCCAAGTCAATGGACCCTCCCCATCGTGTTGACCCAAGTCGGAATTATGGATCTGACCCAGATCAGGGGTCAACTCGGGTCATTGACTTGGGTTTGACCCAGGTCTAGACCAGATCGAGCCCGATCGGGGCTCGGTCTAGTGGATAAAGACGAAATAAGGCCAGTTCGACCAGGTCGAATTGGCCCTATTTGGCATGCAGACTGGTCCGGTCCAAGGACGGCTCCTTCGCATGTCTGGACAAGCGGGAGCCTCGGCCGGCGAGATCCAACATCTTACCGGCTGACCCAGGCCACCTATGGCCTGGGTCTCAGTCAAATGAACCCCAACTTACCTTCTTCGATCTCCAGTCCCGCCATTCGATTGCCCGTTTGCTAGTCGGTGACCAAAAATAAACCTAGCTTCTTTGAGGCATTTTCATCAAACAGATGGTAGGCATAACAAAAATTGAGGGATTTCAACCTTCTCCGGTGACCTGGTCGGCTCTGGCGGCCACAGTTTGCCTCCGATGGCGAGTGGGGGTTGGGACCAAAGACGGTATTGGCCGAGATTTGCACGAAACGGCCAGCGTAAGTCCCAGCCAAACTGTGCTAAAAAAAATAGGTGCTGAGGGCCGGGAAGACTCAGCGATCGGTCTTGACTCATGGAGGTCTCCGGTCATCCACGATGGCCATGTGGCGGGGCTATTCTTTGCTCCTCGACAACCTGCAACTCTCAAGTTGCACTCAAATTCTCTTTTCTTCATTCTTTTCTATCTCTGTGTTCTGCTCTGTTTTGATGCCCGAACAAAGACCGCCCCTTCTCTCCACTCTCTCTGCCCTTTATAGGCGACGGAAGCCACCTGCTCTGCCTCGAAATTCTTGGCCTTAATGGCCCCTGCGTTGGCCTGCTCTATGCCACAACCTCGGTGGCCATTCTAGGCCGGTGCAGGGGAAGAAAACACTCCTCTGCTCTTGACTTCCATGGTCGCAAAGGAGAAGAGGAGAGAGAGAGAGAGATTGGGAAAGGGGAATAGGATGGGACTGGTCATCAATGCCCTCTCCCTGCTTCTCTCTTACCTGCTCGAATGGAGACGAGAGGCCGCTCGGCTGTCCGTCGGTCCAATGGCCAGATGCAGGATGGAGTAGAGGAAGAAGACTAGCGTCGGGGGGAGAAAGAAAAGGAAGAGCTAGGCCAGGCGGGGCCAGCTCGCGTGGAGGGGAGAAAAAAAATAAAAGTGGACTGGGCCCGCATGAGGGAAAAAGAAAGGGCCGGGTTGATCTGGCCCCGATCCAGACTGACCCGAATTTTTTTTTAAAATTTTTTAATTAATTTTTTTATAAAAATTTTGAAAGTTAATTAATAATATGCTCTAATAGGCCCTATTAATGCAAATGTGCATAATGTCTATATGCAATGCAATTAGATAAAAATAATTTTTTTTGGTTTTAAGAATTAATTAAGAAATTAACTCCTAAATTTTGCATAGTTAATTTGGGCAAAAAATTAGAAAATAGGTGTCAATAGCATGTCTTCCCAACAAGACATGGAAGCTTTCAGAAGGAAGTCTTCGTTCAATTGGCATTTTCAGGGCAAGCCGTAATGATCATGACAACCGTGTTTGCGACTTTCGAAGTCAATAAACGACCCGAACATCGTCTGTCCACATATTCATCTGTTTCTGCGAAGATTCGAGTTGCATCATCATCAGTTTCTAGATTCACCGATGGTAAATCATTGCAATTCGTGTTACTTCACTTGGTGAGAAATTTTTTTTTTGCCTGTATGAGTACATGATATAAATTATGGTTGCCCTCGTTTCTAGGAAAACTTTAGTATAAGAAAACATGCTTTTCAAAAAATTATTTTTCATGAAATCTTTAATATGAGGATAAAATCCGATTTGTTACAGGATTCACTAATAAATCTTGAATTGCCTAGTAATAACCATGCTGACAATTTGTTATCCACTTTTCTTGAAAAGTATGATGAATTATTTTAGGCAAGATGGTGAATATTGTGGGTTTAGTTATTAGAATGAAATTACAAATCAGATTGAGCAATGAGAGAAGCAAATTTACCTGAAGCCAAATTTCAAGCCCGGCAAAAGGGTGAGTCAATTACTTGCACAACTTCCCAATGTGAATTGGTAGAAGACGAGATAAACATGGAATTGCGTAACAAAGAATATAAACATATGTCACTCCACATTTTGGAAAAGCCTCAAGTTGCTGATGGTCTTGTAAGGAAATATCTAGGTTTATTCATTTCACACTTTGAGAAATTAGATCAACAATGACCATGGTAGGCCCAAACAAGCCCTCCTGTTCAAACGGACTGGAAAACACCTGATAATATTGCTTCCCTTCTTTTTATTGGAAAAATTACTCAAACAGTCATAAACATATAATACGAATGCCAATTTAGTCTTAATCTTTTCAATTTTACTAGTTTAGTGCTAAACTTTTGCGTAAAATTCCAATGGAGTCTATCTTGCCAATATTCGTTGGAAATCGCTAAAGTGGCGGTCAAGTTATCGCCAACTGTTGTATATGGCACATCAATGCACTAGCAATTTTTTGCGATAATTGGCGGAAATGACCACATTGGAATTTCGCATAAAGGTTTAACACTAAATTAATAAAATTAAAAAATTATGACTGAATTAACATACGTACAATAAGTTTAGGACTGACCGGACAATTTTCCCTATTTTTATTATAAAAAGAAAAAACTGATAAGTGAACTAAAGATCATCGCACAATCACCATATTCTAGAATCGGATGAAAATTCTTAGTGCGAAACCTCTCGGCTTCTTATGCGTGTGATTGGGTTACACCCTTACCCTCAGGGAAAATCCAAGATAGATTGAACATATTATTCGCTTAGTCAAGTGGTCACATATTGCCTAAATTCATTTCAAAAGTATGCTCAAATTATTGCTCAAAGTTAACCAAAACCATTGAAAGTCAAGTGAATAAACAATACCAGACCTGAGCAATAATTTGTACTCTTCTCTGAGTTTTCTTCTTCCTCATTATTATTTTTTGGTTTCCTTGAGGTCGACGATTACCAACATAAAATGTGCTGTTCAAGAATATTATAATAAACGATACTTCGCGGCAATTCTCTTAACGTGTACACTTTTCTCTCTTTTTTTTTTTTTTGCTTTTATTTTCTGTCTTCTTCACTCAACCAATAAGTTCCCTATAAATTGCAACACCATTCTTCTGTCCGTCCCTTCATCTACAGTTTTGGAAGATTTCTGAGTTAAACTTCATCACTTCAGATTTTCTTTTTCTGGTTCTTGATGGTGTCGAGCGCAAGTCCGATGGATTCGAATTGGATAGTGGACACTTCCCTAGAGCTTAACACATCGTATACGGTGAGATGGACCTATGTTTGCAAAGATAAGCAGTGATTAATATTATGTTTCTGTTTTTGTATCTGTGTTTGGTGGAAAGATCTTTAGATGTTTAACTTACTGTCTCTCTTCTTCTTCTTCTTCTTCTTCTTCGTCTTCTTCTTCATGGTTCTTCTTGAAACAGAAGAAGGAAATTGTTCCAAGAAATGATAACTCTCAAGGAGGACGACCAGAAGAGCCCGTTGTTAAGCACGAGGTGAGTCCATATATAACAGAAGTTGCGTCAAGAAATAGGAATAATGCTAGAGATAGAAAAGTTCAGTTCACGAAATTACGAGACGAAGCTCTTATGGCTAATAATTGCACGCAGTTATCATCCAGAATGAGAGCTAAGAGTAACAGCAAATTCCACTCCAAATCTCGGGTCGGTCCGCACGACTGGATTGCATTTGTTAGTTAGAATGTGACTGAAATTGGTATCCAGGGCAGCAATTAGAGCAGCCGAGAATGTGTCTGCGAACTGACTTATTCGCCCTCTAAAATGAACACAAGTGTTTCACGCGATGTGCGTGGCGAAATTTCCAGCTGTGTATCCTAAATTTTCAAGTACTTCTAGACAACTCCGATTGATGTGAAGAGTGCACAATAGGGAAAATGAAATGGTAAAAGGCAAAGTCATATTAAACCTACGCTCCAAGAAAAGGGTAGCTGACCGACCTCATTTAATATAGAGAAGAATCGATTTCTAAAACAAAGAATCTGAAGAAGCCCTGTGACCGATTCTGAAAACTGGAGTATTTGAATACGAAGATCAAAACCGAAAGATGATCTGTTTTGTTGTGTATAGGCCGGTGCACTGGTCGAGGAGTATCACCGAATTAGCCACGAGAACAGGAAGTTGACCGAAACGCTGACCCTTATGCACGAGAGCTACAATGCGCTGCGTAACCAATTGATTATCTTGGAGAATAAAACCTCCGAAAGTGAACTCGGTGCGTCAAGAAAGAGGAAGCATGAAGCTAATGTTGCTGCAGAGAGTTGCCATTACGACGAGGATCAGATGTTCAAGAAGCCAAAGGACAGCTTCAAACACAAGATCTATAAAATCCATTTCCGAACTGATGCGTCCAACATGAGCCTTGTAAGATCTTAGTTTCAACACAGAACATTTTTTTTGTGTTTCTCTAGCATATAGTTGGCATAAAGAAATTTGTCTTCTCTAAGTACCAAGTGAATTCCACTGTATTGATTCTTTTTCCATTTATTTTGCTTTATGAATTTGCACTTGTCATAGGTCGTGAAGGATGGTTACCAATGGAGGAAATATGGTCAAAAGGTCACAAGAGACAACCCATATCCAAGAGCTTACTACAAATGTTCCTTTGCCCCAACTTGTTCTGTTAAAAAGAAGGTAACTCAGCTTAATTAAACTACTTATAAATTATTTTCTGGAGATCACACTCAATCACAGTCCAAAAATAAATCAAGAAATTGCATGTTCGATGAAAAGTAGCAGAACAAATTCAATCTCACTCTCATGGTTTATTTGTATCTTCAGGTACAAAGATGTGTTGATGACCCCTCTGTCCTAGTGGCCACATATGAAGGAGAACACAACCACCCGAGCCTATCTGAGCCCGCGATTCCACTAGGTTCTGAAAAACAAGGACTGAATCTGGGCGCCCTTCCAATTCCATCGTCCTCGAAGTCGAGATCTTCTAGTCCTAGGAGTACTCCTGATTTGATGTGCCCGGGTTTCAACACCCTATCTGCAAAAATGGGCCAAGAAACAGAAGCGGCGGCGGGATTTCAACAGTTTCTGATGCAGCAGATGGCCTCTTCTTTGAAAAGAGACCCCAATTTCATGGAAGCACTCGCGGCTGCAATATCGGGAAGGATATTCGACCAAGCCCGAATTGAGAAGTGGTGAATGGACAGGGCATTGTTGGAGTTTTGTATTTAGTATGATTTACATATAGTTCAAGAATTGAATTCAATGGTCAGGTCATGACAATGGTCGGTTTTGGAATGAAGACGTGAACATCTCATCTTTTGTTTATTGGCTGAGGAAGCAAGTTGAACTGCTCACGAGCTTATTTTCAGCTCGGGCATATAAGCTACTTGTACTCAACTTGATTGTTTAGAGATTTAGTCGAATTTGAGTAGCTTGCATACTAAACTCGTTTGGTGATTTGAGGACAGAGTGTTCACCTGCTTATACTACATCTATTTGAGGTGACTTTTACTTCTTACAATTGTCATTATTCACTACAATAATAATAGCACGCATACCAGCATACATGACCAAAACTAATTTAATGAAAACATTACCAAATCAGTAATGATGTTTGTTGACACCTAAATTTTGCCTAGTCATTTAGGGTTTAATTATATAGAAAATTAGGGATTAATTTTTAATCCTTAAAAAAATTTCATTAAATGGCATAGCATATAGACACTAGGTGCATTTGCATTAGTAAAATTTTATTAGAACATATCTTATTTATCTTTCTAAAAAAAAATTTTAATTTCAAAACCAAAAGGAAAAAAAGGAGGTGAATCAGGGCTGGGACGGCCCAACCCCTCTTTTCTTCCTATCTTCACGCTTGGCCTCCCCCCAGACAGCTAATTCCTCTTTTTTACTCTTCTCTGGGCTTGGCCCTTTCTTTTTTTCGCTTCCCTTTATGCCCGGCCCACGTCCAATCTTCAGCCTCCCTCTCTCCCTCACACATGCTCGTACGGGACAGAGATGACAAAGGAAAGGAGAGAGTAAAAGAAGCAGGGGGGAGACGCTCAGACAGCAGAACAGAACGCTCAGCAGCTAGGGAACGTCGCGCGGCGTCGAGGATGTCAGGCACGTACGGTGGTCCCAAGGGAAAAAAGAGAGAGCGAGGAGGATAAGAAGGGGAAGAGAGCCGGAAAAGGGAAGCGTTTTGGGGGGCTTCCAGTAAACCAAAGTTGGGGGGGGGGGGAAGAGGGAGACTGAGGAAGAGAGAACAGAGAGTCAGAGGAGAGACTGAGAGAGATCTTGAGGGAAATCGGATAAGACGAAGCTTCGCTCGTTCGTCAGAGGACCGCCCAAATCACCGTCGAGCCCCCTCTGCCATGCACTAAGAGCACGCAAACACCTGAGTTAGCCATTCTCTCATTCTTGGCCATCGGAGCTCCTCTCAACCGAGCCAAGCTCCGTTGCAAGAAGATTAACGATCGTCGGGAGCATTTTTACGCGCCGGCAACACTAGCGCAGCTGATCTAGAACTCGGTGACCGAACCAGGTACTTACTTGCTCTATTCTTAGCCCTGCATCTCGGTAGTCTCACGTACCAAGTTCACGTACCAAATTTTTTCAAGTTGTTAATTTATTATTATTTATTTAGTTACAATTTAGATTGTATCCAATCATCTAGCAAACAAGATATAGGATATAACATATTTCTTGCCATTTTAATCCTATCTCAATTTGGTTTTTCTTGATCTAGATGGGACGTGTATTTGATAGTCCAACTAGGGGTGCGGTTGTTTGAATTTGCTTTCCGACTTTCTAGTGTTTAGAAAACGAAAAACTAATCGATTTACGGAAAATGATTTTCATAAATTGAGAACAAGAAATTTAGATTGGGAAAAACGGCTACCTTTTTTGGTAAGAAGAAAATCATTTTCCCTAAACCACCAAATAAGTGAAAACTATTCTACATGAAAAATATTTTTCTTTAATAAGAAGTTTTCCACGAAACAAACGCACCCTGGATATAACATGTATAATGAGATTCGGTACTCCTCATATATGTTAAGACATATTTCAATGTTCGTGATTGGCTTGACTCCAACACCTTAAGTTTGGAGGACTAAATATAACTTCGAATAGAATAAATTTTACCATGTAAAGTCTTAGGTGAATTGCTTAGATGGGACATATTTAGACATAGCCCGGATCAAGAATGGTTCGAGGTGCTCCTAGTTCCCAATTGACAATGATCGTGACATGATGTTATCTAGAAGTCGTGAGTTATTGCCTGGCCTCAAGCAATCAGCACACAATGGTCTTCATCATCCGGCGAAGGTGATGAAGGCCAACTCGATGGCCACAAGGTCTCGAGGTGGCCGCACATCCCTAACCACGATCCGACAAATAGTTCTCATACCCTAATGTTTCATCATCGCTATGCTATTTCTGCTTCTTATTGTCTATTCATTGGGGTTTCGTTAACATGAAGCAAGAATACAAGTTGAGAGAGGCAGGATGAAAAAGTCATCCTCGAAACTTCCTCGACATTACTACTCTCACCTGTCATGGTTGGCTTACTTGCCGGGATTGTTCTAAATATAATTAATACAGATATTGTTGATTCATTTCTGACGGTCTAAGTTTTACAGAGACAAGAGCTTGCCCCACTGTATGAAACACGTCACTCGACAAAAGACGCAGGTGCGGGTTTGTCAGAAACACTACCGACAGACATAACTAGCAGCCGATCGTAATTGGCATGAGGCTGAGTGTAGGTTGAGCGACAGTCAAACCACTTTCATCTCCATTGCAGTATGTTCATGTTGTTTTCGCCTCATTTTCTTGTATGTTGCTGTCTCATGGGAACTTGAACGTTTGCACAATTATTATGGGTTCCTTTTTCTTTTTATAACAATTTGGAGAGGTCATAGTCCTGGAAATTATCTCATGGAGTCTGTTTAAACGTGCTGCAAGAGCCAGACCCATGCTTTGCATGATATTAAATACTAATACATAAATTTTAGAGAAAATTGTACAATCCATTCTAAATCATTTCAACGAGATACTGCTTTTTAAACTCTTTCAAAAAGAAATTTATTGCAAATATATTTGTCATGTAGCCTTCGATAGGGTAGATACATCTATATTGGCTACTTATAGATTCTTGTTCAAGCCGATCTAGAGTAGTAGTGAGAATGTTTTATGGTCATTTTTCATGATGTTATGCAGGGATTTCTTTTTTTTTTTATGGAAAATTCTTCACAAGCAATTCTGTCTTCCACAATAGAATTCAATAAGATTTTCGGTAGGTATTTACATAATATTTTTCTCTTTGAATAAATAATTCTCGAAATAATGAATCACCATTGATATCGATCCTTTTGAGATCTCCAAATGTTCAACATGTTCTCTATTCAATCAATCTCCTTCATCTTGTTACTGCATATATTCTTGGTACACATCTTTTCTTTCATAGTTCGAAAATATCAATCTTTGAATGATTCGATCATATATGATGGAGTTGGGAAAACTTATGGATAACCCATCTATACGCAATAGTAAAGGGGCCGAGGTCGAGCTATGTCAACATATCTCAAATGATATCACTAGTAGTGAGTCTATTTGCCATATTTTACTTTTTTTCTTAATTTTTTGTTTTCAAATTGATTTATTATTTAAATTTTTTCAGTTAATGGTGAGGTGGATGTCACAGGGTCATGTCAATCACTTTACATATCACTTCGTTAGGAAAGACAATCACATTTTGATAAAAGTGCATCATTTTCTAAAAAAAAGATCTTAAAAAATTTAAGAATTATGTTATCTCTATTCTTGATTGAAGGAAATTTCTTCCACATAACTCGAAAACAAACACATTATGTTATTATAATCAAAATTCAGTGAAATGTTTTTAAAATGCACAAAATCCAACGTGTTGGGATGACGTCAATATTAAGAAGTTGCCATGGAGTATTCTTACTCTTTGTTAGAAATTAGAAAGATGGCATCTTACCAGTACAATGTATCTTCTCAATCTGACAATTCCTGTTGGTGGGATGAGTGGCTTCCTCGTCACATCAACAGAAAAATCATTTCTAAATTGGGAAATGCTTTCACGACTTGACCCCGATTGTAAAGTCTATGCAAAGTCTATAAGTTTTCTTGACTAGACCAAGACTTTATTTCCTGTCAATTAACCTAGAAGAAGCAACAAAGCAACTTTTGTATAACATGATACGGCCAACATTGCACGCAATAATTGGAGAACGTGGGCGCCTGAAATCACGCCTGTGTATGACGTAGTAAAGTAGCATATCTTCTAACCCCATCATCACGTAAATTAATGGCATTTTCTTGACTTATCAACAGGTCCGAAGCCACCTATATAGGTTTTGTTATTAAGGCCGTCCAACGCATTATTATGCTTAAGGCAAAATATATATGAAGGACACGTATGATATGAAATAAAAAATTAATAGAAGAAGACTAGTAAGGATGCTAGTCAACTTTGATTCTTGTCATTAGCCTTCAAATGCCGTGATTTACGACGTTAAAGTTATCTTGCATACGAGACGTTGTGATTTAAAAAAGAATCTTTCTAACGTCTGAATTAAGCAATTGATCACTCAAATGACTTCTCAAAAGTTAGTATATGAAAACGCTAGTTATCTTCCAATGCATGTGATTTTTGATTTTTTGAATTGATTGTCTCGAGAAAGACACTTGCAGCTGCACGTACTGAATTCACGAGGAAATTGTAAAGCAATTGAACTTGACGTGCAACGACAAGAGGCATCGCCCAATGAGGTAATTGTGCATGCATCATGGGTTCATGCCAGAGGTGTCAGAGATAGCGACGTCATCGGATGCGAATGTTTTGTAATTGAGCTTTGATTACTTTTAAACGCGATCAGCAGCAGATGAAGGCGTGGACGGGCTAGTTGGGAAGCGCCCGTCAAAATCAATTCCTTCGTCATCAATTCGTGTGTCACGAGCCATGGCATTGTCTTGTCTTTTGGACTGGTGTCATGTACATCTCCCGTTTTTATGTCGAGGGAAAGTGATTTTCATGGGGCCTTCTGGGACAGGAGCTTTGTCCCATGTCCGAGTATCCACAAATATGTCTAATTTCTAGAAAGAAAAGACTGCTTAAACTTCTCGTGTGGCATGCATTGGCTCTCAAACCTGTGAGTCAAGTCTCGCTTCTTTCTGGACATTCTGCGCAATATTGTTTTCAAACAAAGATTATGGCAGAAATTTTTGATGCGATCAATTCCACTTTGTTCTCTCGGAAGCTCGTAGTTGAAATTGATCTAATGACTGACATGACTATTTCAATCGGATGGTCGAGATAATGCATGGTGTTAAAAGAAAATAAAGGATAAATATTTGTATCGCTTGATAAGAGAAAACTATTATTTTTGCCCATTTACACCTTGTGCAACAAAATGTGATACCATGTTTCAAAATTTTGAAAGAGTTTACATTATATCCTAAGTTCCTAACTTACTCAATAGGGAGATTTTTTTTTTCAAAATTACTATTGGAACATGATTCCTAATCTTATGAAAAGGATCTAAATTTTGAAAGAAGACAACCTGTACCAAACTTCTCCATTATATTGATTTTTTTACTAAACGATTATCTACTTTGAGGGTAATAAATCAAAATCTTTTTTGTCATTAAATTGGAGTGCAATGCTCATTAAATCGGAGTGTGAGGCAAAAGTTTGTCTCAGGATGCGTTTATTTTACGGAATACTTTATGATAAAGGAACAAGTTTTTTTTTATGGAAACCATTTTTAAAGGAAAGAGTTAGTTTTTATTTGTTTGGTGGTTTAAAGAAAAAGATTTCCTTCCTGCTGGAAGGGGAAGTCACTTTCCCAATCTAAGTTTATTATTTCCAGTTCACGGAAAACGTTTTTTGTAAATTGATTAGTTTTCCATCATTCAAACACTAGAAAATCGCAAATTTTATCTCGATCAATTCCGCTTTGTTCTCTCATGAACATGGAGCTCGAAATTGACCTAATGACTAACATGATTATCTCAATCTGACAGTTGAGATAATGCAGGGTGATCTTGCGGTGCCTAGATGCATGATGCTACAAGAAGGTAAATGTTTTTTTTTTTTGATAAGGTAAGAATATGTATTGCTTTTCAAAACACCATATACAAACTAGGCCAAAACCAAACCCCTGACCCAATTATGACATAAAGATGTCCAGACAAGGTCAAGGATGTTTTAGCAAGAGCTAAACAACAAGCCTAGACAAAGCGCCAAGGCCAGACACTGACTCGAAACAGACATACAGACGCCCCATCAGGCCAAAAAAGAATAGCAAGAACTAAACAACAATAGACAAGGTAAACCAAACAACAGGGACTAGCAAAACAACTTAAGAGGCCATCCTAACACTTCAAAAATTGAAGGCGGAAGATCCCACTTTCTTTGCAAAATTCGGTTCCTGTAGGTGTCCTCTACTGTCCCCATGGCAATGGTTTTGTCCTTCACGACTTTGATTAGATGCTTGCACATACCCGGGATGAAGATGCTCTTGTTTCTGAATATGGCATTGTTCCTTTCAGTCCAAATAATGTGACATAAAGCTCCAAAGGAGAATCTAGAGATGCGGTGTGCAAACGAAGATCCACCGCAAACTTTTATTGTCCATTTAATGTGTTCTCGCCAAGGTTGGTTGCGCCAAGGTAGGCTACACTTTGTTGCCCAAAAGGAAGCCAATCTACTCATAGAAGCACATTCAAAGAAGAGGTGATTGATTGAGTCTAGTTTGGACCCACAGAAAGCGCACATAGCATCGGCAATCTTGCGGTTGTGTAAGAGGAATACCTGGGTAGGTAGCCGGTTAAGGGATACAAGCCATAAAAGACAAGCATGACGGGGAACAATGTGCTTATCCCATATAAAGGAGTACCAAGGGGCTGGCTGCCCTTTCCTTCAGATATGGTTCCAAGCAAGAGCAACTAAAAAGGATTTAGGTTGATGGGGGTTCCAAAAGAGGTTGTCCATCGACCTTTCACAAGAAGGTAAATGTTTGTATCGCTTGATAAGAAGAAAATACTATTTTTCCTCCTTTACACCTTGAAACTTATCATCTAGATAAGATAACTAGTCCTCAAGCAATTGCACGTTTAATCTTTACAATCTCTTATGCTTGGTATTCAAAAAATAATACCATACTTTAAAATTTTATACGAGTTCGCATAATATCCTAACTTACTCATTAGGGATTTTCTAAATTATTATTGGAACGTAATCTCTAGTCTTAGAAAAAGGATCTAAATTTAAAAAGAATACGACCTGTACCGAACTTCTTCTTTGCTATATTGATGGTTTTTTTTTTCTGAAATATTGTCTGCTTTAGGGATAATGAATCAAAACCTTTATGTCATTAAATTGGAGCGCGAGGCCCATTAAATTGGAGCGTGAGGCTAAAGTTTGGCTTAATAATACCATAGATAGATTATGAAAGTATTGCGATCACATCTAACCAATATATGGAGATCGCATGATATTCTATAAGCACATAGGCAGTTGGAGCATTGCGTTCATGCCCTTGAATTATCCAAAAAATAAAAGAAATTTTAATTTCAGGTCAAGTACTTCAAGCCAACCTAGAAATAAAAAAAGAAAATTTTAATAAAAAGGCTTACTTACCAATACATCTATCAAAATGGGTTATAGATCTATTTATTAACCCATATATGATGAATTGGGTTGTTATATGAGTTAGTTGTATTTTGTTAATAAGTAATAAATGAGTTTAAACATAATATGAGTGTTAATGGGTCATAAATGAGTTTACAACTTACTTAAATCCAATCCACTTCTATGACTCTTTTTTCATTCTCTCTTCCCTTCATTAGATCTCCCACTCACTCACGCAATTTGAATACGAGTTATTATAGATTGGGTTAAATATGAAATTGTTTTAGCAAAGTGGGTTTGAATGGGTATGGATCAATAGATTTTAATTGCATGAAAATGGGTCAAAACGGGTCAAATGGGTTTATTTGGGTCGGACCATTTCGATCCGACCGTTTGACAGGTCTACTTACCAACTAAGAATTGTATAACTCCATTTGAGAAAATGTTGTTTTGAAAGGAAGTGCAGATGCATGAAGTTTTATTTTTTGGTCAAATACGCATGAAGTTAGACCTACCGACTTTTCGTGCCTTCTTTTTAATAATATCTATCGGATAGCGGCCAGATTTTTCACACTGTGGTCAAACTTCAATGTATACATCCATCATTCAACTATTGCCGCCCATTAAATTAAGTTCGATTACGATTTCAAACTTCAACTCGTTCAGCTGATATTTTGTTCGATCCACAAATTTCTCCCACTTTTCCTTGGTTGGCTGCAACCCATTTGAAGATTTCCTATTGTCCCAACGCATAATATACTAAAGATGAATTACCCTGTCTATGGAAACAACCGTTTCACACACCGAGTTTTATTACGAAGATCCATATTGCACGCCAAGTTTATTTATGTTTTAGTAATACTTCAAAATTTCCTGTTTCTAATACTTTCCAATAAAGAAAATCCTAATTTCGAGAAACCCTAAAACGAGAGAGAGAGAGAGAGAGAGAGAGAGAGAGAGAGAGAGAGAGTTGGTGATGGCTGGATGCGCGTAATGTGATGTTGTGCATGAGGTCTGCCACGACGGAAGAAACAAAAGAAGAAGGGAACTAGAGGAAGTGGAACTTCAACAAAAGGGGAAATGCAAACAAGATACTTTAGGTTTCACCCAAGTACCCATTTACATGTCTAAATATTTTGTATCGCACATATTTGCACTCTCACTATAGCAAAATGTGTATATACTTAGGCCCCGCTTGTTTTTTTGGAAAACATTTTTCTCATTTTCTACCATTTGAATCACTTAGTAAGTGAACGGAAATTTTTTCCTAATAAATGGAAAGTCAATGCTTAAATTTAGGAAAATGAATTTCTTTTTTGAAAAAATTGGACATTATTTTCCAAAATATGATTAGATATCAGCACTTGGATCAGAAACTCTGCACTTAGGCACGAAAACTCTAATGCTCGTTCCTAAGCCTTTGGTAACATGGCTGGAACTAGAGGTCAAGGCCAGGTCTATTAGGGTCCAGCGAGGGCAAGCCTTGGTCCATCGAGGTAGGGCCCAAGACCCTAGTGTTCATGCTCGGGACTCGGGCACTCGTGGCCAGTATCCTAGCTGCCATTCCCCAGTCCATCGAAGTCAGGCTCAGGACATTGGTGCTCGTGCCCGAGATGTCAAGCCCAATTACATCAAGGTCAAGCTTGGGTCCTTGGCTCCCAAGCTCAAGTCAATCAAGGCCAAGCTTGGGACACTCGTGGCCGTGCTTGGGTCACTCGTGCCTGTGCTAGGGTCCCTGGCACTTGCGCCATAGTTTATCTATACCAGGCCAGGGTTCACCTATGTCGGGCTAGAGACCACAGTGCTCGAGCTCGGGTCCTCGGCACATGGGCTCGTGTCCATCGAGGCTAGGCCTCAACACCCAAGCCTCGGTCCCCACCGCCTAGGTCCATTGAGGTTGGGCCCAAGTCCTCATCTCCTGCACGCAGGTCCATTGAGGCCCAGCCCAAGACCCCAACACTCGGGCTCGGGGCTAGGTCCTTAAGGCTTGTGCTCGGAACCACTAAAGTCAAGCTTGGAATCGTAGTGCCCATGCTTGTACCTAGTTGCCAAGGACCCAACCTCAATGGACCTGGGTAGGGGCGTTGGATTCCCAGGCCAAACCTCGATGGACCCAGGAGTGAGCACTGGTGCCGTAAAAAACTATATATCTTTGTGTTTGGGGAGGTTCAGGTATCAGTAGAAACCCCAACCAAATTGACCTATTGACACGTCTACATAAAATACTAAGTTTATGAGAGGCTTACTAACATCCTAATAAAATTAGTAAGTTGCCATTTTCTGTCAAAGAGCCATTTTCATTGAACTATGCCTATCTGTTAAAACGAGGTATGCTTGTAACCATAATGAATTTACCAATACCCAATATATATGTGTAAATATTCAAACCTTTCTCAAAATTTACAAGGGTAGTTAGTAAGTTACCAAATTCTTTCAAATTTTATCAGTGAGCTTAAGAATTTACGAGCATTTGGATGAATATACCAACCTCCATAAGAAATAGTATGATACAAACCTTTTACAAACTCTACCAAGTTATAGTTTGTCTTGAAACATAAGTTGGAGGTTTTAAGGTTCGAAATTTAGAGTGGCATTGTTGCAAAAGATGAGAAGGATCTTCTTATAATTCCACAAATACAAATGAAATATGTCCTTCCTCCATTACATTTGATGAACACAATGAATTCCCTCTTGCCCCTAGATATGAAAGATCTTGCGGATATAGTCATAAAAAATGAAATTCTCTAAATTTACGAGGTAAAGTGATGCCATTTATAAGTGGAGGATTTATTCTACATACTCACAACATGATTATGACATCATTTTGATGCTCAGCTCACGCGGCCCAAGCTCAATGAGTCTTATGCGTTTTCTTTGGCCTTTTGGCAAAAATTCTCGAGTCTCTGAATCGAAAAAAACCGCTTTGAAACGACAATGAAGCTATCAACATCACTGCCCGGCATGTGTTGCGACCGACCTTCGGTTTTTTTAAACATCAAAAAGGGGTCTCACCTGGTACGTGTTAAGTTCAGATTCGGGACTTAACTCGGGCTCTCCCAAGCCCATACCATATCGCAACTTAAGGTTTAAGTTTTTAACTTGCAAGTGATTTTTATCTAGGATTTGTCACTAATCAATTTGAGATGGGTTGATTAGAAACCTAGGTAAGGTGACGAGAGAATCACCCTACTTCTACGAACCAGAGATTAAATGAGTTGAGGGACTTTGTTACACTAGTTGAGTGACTAATACCCTTTCGGTACCTTTTATCCTATTCACTTTAGAAAATATTTTTTAGGCAGTTTGTATTGATTTTAGGACCTATTTTCTAACATGTGAGGTGATCAAACGAGTGCACAATCATTAATGATTAACAGTCAAGATAGATATGTAACCTAGGGTTCTAATCCTAACTAAGGCGACAACATTCAAAACATAACAATTCATGCGATTATATTCTCATTAAAAATAAGCATAATAATACAACAGTATGTATAAAAAACACACACAAAATCCTACTGTATAATTGTATAGGCTTATTCGTTTAAACCTAATTATTGATCAAATAATTCACATAATTTGGAAAAATATTCAAACATACTAATTTCTAAACTATTTTCAAATTTTAAGAGAAAATAAAAAAATCAAAGTTTTTATATAATTTTTAATTTTTTTAACAAAATAATAATATAATATTTAAACCGGATTCGGTCGGCGGATCCGGGTCGGTCAGAACTGACCCAAGTCAATGGACCGCCCCATCGCATTGACCTAAGTCGAATTTCTGGATCCGACCGAGATCAGGGGTCAACCCGGGTCATTGAATTGGGTCTGACCCAGGTTTAGACCAGATTGAGCCTAGTCGGGGCTCGGTCTAGTGGATAAAGACGAAATAAGGCCAGTTCGACCAGGTTGAATCGGCCCTATCTGACATGCTGACTGGTCCGGTCCAAGGATGGCTCCCGCGTGTTTGGACACGCGGGAGCCTCAGCCGGCGAGATCCAGCGGGGCCTGTAGCTCAGAGGATTAGAGCACGTGGCTACAAACCACGGTGTCGGGGGTTCGAATCCCTCCTCACCCGTCTTACTGGCCGACCTAGGCCACCTATGGCCTGGGTCTCTGTCAAATGAACCCCATCTTACCTTCTCCGATCTCCAGTCCCGCCATTCGTCTGCCCGTTTGCTAGTCGGTGACCAAAAATAAACTTAGCTTCTTTGAGGTATTTCATCAAACAGATGGTAGGCATAACAAAAATTGAGGGATTTCAACCTTCTCCGTCGACCTAGACGGCTCTGGCGGCCACAGTTTGCCTCCAATGGCGAGTAGGGGCTGGGACCAAAGACGGTACGGGCCGAGATTTGCGCGAAACAGCCAGCGTAAGTCCCAGCCAAACTGTGCTAAAAAATAGGGGGTGCCAAGGCTAGGAAGACTCGCTAGCTGGTGCTGACTTATGGAGGGTCTCCAGTCATCCTGATGACCGCGGCGGGGCTGTTGCTGCTCCTCGACAACCTGCAGCTCTCAAGTTGCACTCAAATTCTCTTTTCTCCGTTCTATTCTATCTCTGTGTTCTACTCTGTTTTGATGCCCGAACAAAGACCACCCCCTCTCCTCCACTGCCTTTATAGGCGATTTGTACACACCTTTCTGCCTCGGGGGTCTTGGCCTTAATGGCCCCTGCGTTGGCCTGCTCTATGCCACAACTTCGATGGCCATTCTAGGCCTAAGGGAGGAAAACACTCCTCTACTCTTGACTTCCATGGCTGCAAAGGAGAAGAGGAGAGAGAGAGAGAGATTGGGGAAAGGAAAAGATGGGGCGGGTCATCAATACCCTCCTGCTTCTCTCTTACCCGTCAATGGAGACGAGAGGCTGCTCGGCGTCAAGCCGGCCCAATGGCGGATCACGGGTGGAGTAGAGGAAGAAGACTAGTCGGGGGAGAAAGGAGCTAGGCGAGTAGGAACGACTCGCGTGAAGGAAGAAGAAAAATAAAATGGCCAGGCCCGCCGCAGAGAAAAAAGAAGTGATTCGGTCGACCCCGATCAGCATTAAATTTTTTAAAAATTTTTTTAATTAATTTTTTTTATAAAATTTTTGAAAGTTAATTAAGAAAATATGCTCTAATAGGCCCTATTAATGCAAATGTGCCTAATGTCTATATGCAATGCAATTAGATAAAAATAATTTTTTTTTGTTTTAAGAATTAATTAAGAAATTAACTCCTAAATTTTACATAATTAATTTGGGCAAAAAATTAGAAAATAGGTGTCAATAGCATGTCTTCCCAACAAGACATGGAAGCTTTCAGAAGGAAATCTTCGTTCAATTGGCATTTTCAGGGCAAGCCGTAATGATCATGACAACCATGTTTGCGACTTTCGAAGTCAATAAACGACTTGGACATCGTCTGTCCACATATTCATCTGTTTCTTCGAGTTGCATCATCATTAGTTTCTAGATTCACCGATGGTAAATCATTGCAATTCATGTTACTTCACTTGGCGAGAAAATTTTTTTTTGCCTGTACGAATACATGATATAAATTATGGTTGCCCTCGTTTCTAGGAAAACTTTAGTATAAGAAAAAATGCTTTTCAAAAAATTATTTTTCATGAAATCTTTACTATGCGGATAAAATCCGATTTGTGACCGGATTCACTAATAAATCTTGAATTGCCTAGTAATAACCATGCTGACAATTTGTTATCCACTTTTCTTGAAAAGTATGATGAATTATTTTAGGCAAGATGGTGAATATTGTGGGTTTAGTGATTAGAGTGAAATTACAAATCAGATTGAGCAATGAGAGAAGCAAATTTAACTGAAGCCAAATTTCAAGCTCGGCAAAAGGGTGAGTCAATTACTTGCTCAACTTCCCAATGTGAATTGGCAGAAGACGAGATAAACATGGAATTGCGTAACAAAGAATATAAACATATGTCACTCCACATTTTGGAAAAGCCTCAAGTTGCTGATGGTCTTGTAAGGAAATAGCTAGGTTTATTCATTTCACACTTTGAGAAATTAGATCAATAATGACCATGGTAGGCCCAAGCAAGCCCTCCTGTTCAAACGGACTGGAAAACACCTGATAATATTGCTTCCCTTCTTTTTATTGGAAAAATTAGTCAAACAGTCATAAACATATAATACGGATGCCAATTTAGTCTTAATCTTTTCAATTTTACCAGTTTAGTGCTAAACATTTGCACAAAATTCCAATGGAGTCTATCTTGCCAATATTCGTTGGAAATCGCTAAAGTGGCGGTCAAGTTATCGCCAACTGTTGTATATGGCACACCAATGCACTAGCAATTTTTTGCGATAATTGGCCGAAATGACCACATTGGAATTTCGCATGAAGGTTTAACACTAAATTAATAAAATTAAAAAATTATGACTGAATTAACATACGTACAATAAGTTTAGGACTGACTGGACAATTTTCCCTATTTTTATTATAAAAAGAAAAAACTGATAAGTGAACTAAAGAGCATCGCACAATCACCATATTCTAGAATCAGACGAAAATTCTTAGTGCGAAACCTCTCGGCTTCTTATGCGTGTGATTGGGTTACACACTTACCCTCAGGGAAAATCCAAGATAGATTGAACATATTATTCGCTTAGTCAAGTGGTCACTTATTGCCTAAATTCATTTCAAAAGTATGCTCAAATTATTGCTCAAAGTTAACCAAAACCATTGAAAGTCAAGTGAATAAACAATACCAGACCTGAGCAATAATTTGTACTCTTCTCTGAGTTTTCTTCTTCCTCATTATTATTTTTTGGTTTCCTTGAGGTCGACGATTACCAACATAAAATGTGCTGTTCAAGAATATTATAATAAACGATACTTCGCGGCAATTCTCTTAACGTGTACACTTTTCTCTCTTTATTTTTTTTTTTTTGCTTTTATTTTCTGTCTTCTTCACTCAACCAATAAGTTCCCTATAAATTGCAACACCATTCTTGTGTCCGTCCCTTCATCTACAGTTTTGGAAGATTTCTAAGTTAAACTTCATCACTTCAGATTTTCTTTTTTCTGGTTCTTGATGGCGTCGAGCGCAAGTCCGATGGATTCGAATTGGCAAAAGTACACCACAAGTGCCATAACTTATGTACGGCGATCACTTTGGTGCCATAACTTTTTTTCGGATCACTTTGGTGCCAAAATCGGAAAAAAAAGATCACTTTGGTGCCATTTTGGCCGGAAATGCGACGTGGCATTTTTTATTAATTTTTTACGCCGACGTGGCTCGCCGGAGGCTGAGTCAACGAGTACAATCAGCATTTTTTATTTTAAATAATTTTTTTTCAACGTGCACAGTCAATATTTCTAATTTTAACTATTTTTTTCCTTTTTTTTTTTTCTTCTTTCCTTTTTCTTTTCTTTTCCTTTTTTTTTTCCCCTTTGCCAGCGGCGCCATGGGCAAGGCCGCCCGCCAGCCTCCCCTCGCTCAAGCCACGGCGGTTTATTACCATCATAACCCACGGGCGAGGGAGAAAAAAAAAGGAAAAGAAAAGAAAAAGGAAAGAAGAAAAAAAAGGAAAAAATAGTTAAAATTAGAAATATTGATGTGGCACGCTGAAAAAAAATTATTTAAAATAAAAATGCTGATCAGATTTGTTGACTAGCCTCCCCATGAGCCACGCCGGCGTAAAAATTAATAAAAAAATGCCACGCCGTTCATTTCCGGCCAAAATGGCACCAAAGTGATCTTTTTTTTCCGATTTTGGCACCAAAGTGATCCGAAAAAAAGTTATGGCACCAAAGTGATCACCGTACACAAGTTATGGCACTTGTGGTGTACTTTTGCCGATTCGAATTGGATAGTGGACACTTCCCTAGAGCTTAACACATCGTATACGGTGAGATGGACCTATGTTTGCAAAGATATGCAGTGATTAATATTATGTTTCTGTTTTTGTATCTGTGTTTGGTGGAAAAATCTTTAGATGTTTAACTGTCTCTCTTCTTCTTCTTCTTCTTTTTCTTCTTCTTCTTCTTCTTCTTCATGGTTCTTCTTGAAACAGAAGAAGGAAATTGTTCCAAGAAATGATAACTCTCAAGGAGGACGACCAGAAGAGCCCGTTGTTAAGCACGAGGCGAGTCCATATATAACAGAAGTTGAGTCATGAAATAGGAATAATGCTAGAGATAGAAAAGGTCAGTTCACGAAATTACGAGACGAAGGTCTTATGGCTAATAATTGCACGCAGTTATCATCCAGAATGAGAGCTAAGAGTAACATCAAATTCCACTCCAAATCTCTGGTCAGTCCGCAAGACTCGATTGCATTTGTTAGTTAGAATGTGACTGAAATTGGTATCCAGGGCAGCAACTAGAGCAGCCGAGAATGTGTCTGCGAACTGACTTATTCGCCCTCTAAAATGAACACGAGTGTTTCATGCGATGTGCGTGGCGAAATTTCCAGCTGTGTATCCTAAATTTTCAAGTACTTCTAGACAACTCCGATTGATGTGAAGAGTGCACAATAGGGAAAATGAAATGGTAAAAGGCAAAGTCATATTAAACCTACGCTCCAAGAAAAGGGTTGCTGACCGACCTCATTTAATATAGAGAAGAATCGTTTTCTAAAACAAAGAATCTGAAGAAGCCCTGTGACCGATTCTGAAAACTGGAGTATTTGACCGATTCTAAAAACTGGAGTATTTGAATACGAAGATCAAAACCGAAAGATTATCTGTCTTGTTGTGTATAGGCCGGTGCACTGGTCGAGGAGTATCACCGAATTAGCCACGAGAACAGGAAGTTGACCGAAACGCTGACCCTTATGCACGAGAGCTACAATGCGCTGCGTAACCAATTGATTATCTTGGAGAATAAAACCTCCGAAAGTGAACTCGGTGCGTCAAGAAAGAGGAAGCATGAAGCTAATGTTGCTGCAGAGAGTTGCCATTACGACGAGGATCAGATGTTTAAGAAGCCAAAGGACAGCTTCAAACACAAGATCTATAGAATCCATTTCCGAACTGATGCGTCCAACATGAGCCTTGTAAGATCTTAGTTTCAACACAGAACATTTTTTTTCGTGTTTCTCTAGCATATAGTTGGCATAAAGAAATTTGTCTTCTCTAAGTACCAAGTGAATTCCACTGTATTGATTCTTTTTCCATTTATTTTGCTTTATGAATTTGCACTTGCCATAGGTCGTGAAGGATGGTTACCAATGGAGGAAATATGGTCAAAAGGTCACAAGAGACAACCCATATCCAAGAGCTTACTACAAATGTTCCTTTGCCTCAACTTGTTCTGTTAAAAAGAAGGTAACTCAGCTTAATTAAACTTCTTATAAATTATTTTCTGGAGATCACGCTCAATCACAGTCCAAAAATAAATCAAGAAATTGCATGTTCGATGAAAAGTAGCAGAACAAATTCGATCTCACTCTCATGGTTTATTTGTATCTTCAGGTACAAAGATGTGTTGATGACCCCTCTGTCCTAGTGGCCACATATGAAGGAGAACACAACCACCCGAGCCTATCTAAGCCCGCGATTCCACTAGGTTCTGAAAAACAGGGACTGAATCTGGGCGCTCTTCCAATTCCATCGTCCTCGAAGTCGAGATCTTCTAGTCCTAGGAGTACTCCTGATTTGATGTATCCGGGTTTCAACACTCTATCTAAAAAAATGGGCCAAGAAACAGAAGCGGCGGCAGCATTTCAACAGTTTTTGGTGCAGCAGATGGCCTCTTCTTTGAAAAGAGATCCCAATTTCACAGAAGCACTCGCGGCTGCAATATCGGGAAGGATATTCGACCAAGCCTAGATTGAGAAGTGGTGAATGGACAGGGTATTGTTGGAGTTTTGTATTTAGTATGATTTACATATAGTTCAAGAATTGAATTCAACGGTCAAGTCATGACGATGGTCGGTTTTGGAATGAAGACGCGAACATCTCATCTTTTGTTTATTGGATGAGGAAGCAAGCTGATCTGCTCACGAGCTTATTTTCAGCTCAGGCATATAAGCTACTTGTACTCAACTTGATTGTTTAGAGATTTAGTGGAATTTGAGTAGCTTGCATATTAAACTTATTTGGTAATTTGAGGACGAAGTGTTCACCTGCTTATACTATATCTATTTGAGATGACTTTTACTTCTTACATTTGTCATTATTCACTACAATAATAATAGCACGCATACCAGCATACATGACCAAAACTAATTTAATGGAAATATTACCAAATCAATAATGATGTCAGTTGATGCCTAAATTTTGCCTAGTCATTTAGGGTTTAATTACATAGAAAATTAGGAATTAATTTTTAACCCCTAAAAAAAAAGTTCATTAAATTGCATAGCATATAGACACTAGGTGCATTTGCATTAGTATAATTTATTAGAACATATCTTATGTATCTTTCTAAAAAAAATTTAATTTAAAAACCAAAAGAAAGAAAAGGAGGGTGAATCAGGGCTGGGACGGCCCAACCCCTCTTTTCTTCCTGTCTTCACGCTTGGCCTCCCCCCCAGACAGCTAATTCCTCTTTGTTACTCTTCTCTGGGCTTGGCCCTTTCTTTCTTTCGCTTCCCTTTATGCCCGGCCCACGTCCAATCTTCAGCCTCCCTCTCTCCCTCACACATGCTCGTACGGGACAGAGATGACAAAGGAAAGGAGAGAGTAAAAGAAGCAGGGGGGAGACGCTCAAACAGCAGAACAGAACGCTCAACAGCTGGGGAACGTCGCGCGGCGTCGAGGATGTCAGACACGTACGGTGGTCCCAAGGGAAAAAAGAGAGAGCGAGGAGGATAAGAAGGGGAAGAGAGCCGGAAAAGGGAAGCGTTTTGGGGGCTTCCAGTAAACCAGAGGGGGGGGAACTGAGGAAGAGAGAACAGAGAGTGAGAGGAGAGACACTGAGAGAGATCTTGAGGGAAATCGGAGAAGACGAAGCTTCGCTCGTTCGTCAGAGGACCGCCCCAATCATTGTCGAGCCCCCTCTGAAGTGCACTAAGAGCACGCGAACACCCGAGTTAGCCGTTCTCTCATTCTTGGCCGTTGGAGCTCCTCTCGGCCGAGCCAAGCTTCGTTGCAAGAAGATTAATGATCGTCGGGAGCATTTTTATGTGCCAGCGACACTAGCCCGACTGATCTGGAACTCGGTGACCGAACCAGGTACTTACTTGCCCTATTCTTACCCCTGCATCTTGATAGTCTCACGTACCAAATTTTTTCAAGTTATTAATTATTATTATTTGTTTAGTTACAATTTAGATTATATCCAATCATCTAGCAAACAAGATATAGGATATAACATATTTCTTGCCATTTTAATCCTATCTCAATTTGGTTTTTCTTGATCTAGATGGGACGTGTTTTTGATAGTCCAACTAGGGGTGCGGTTATTTGAATTTGTTTTCCGACTTTCTAGTGTTTGGAAAACGAAAAACTAATCGATTTACGGAAAACGATTTTCATAAATTGAGAACAAGAAATTTAGATTGGGAAAAAGGGCTACCTTTTTTGGTAAGAAGAAAATCACTTTTCCTAAACCACCAAATAAGTGAAAACTATTCTTCATGAAAAATATTTTTCTTTAATAAGAAGTTTTCCATAAAACAAACGCACCCTGGATATAACATGTATAATGATATTCGGTACTCCTCATATATGTTAAGACATATTTCAATGTTCATGATTGGCTTGATCCCAACACCTTAAGTTTGGAGGACTAAATATAACTTTGAATAGAATAAATTTTACCATGTAAAGTCTTAGGTGAATTGCTTAGATGGGACATATTTGGACATAGCCCGGATCAAGAATGGTTCGAGGTGCTCCTAGTTCCCAATTGACAATGACCGTGACATGATGTTATCTGGAAGTCGTGAGTTCTTGCCTGGCCTCAAGCAATCAGCACACAATGGTCTTCATCATTCGGCGAAGGAGATGAAGGCCAACTCGATGGCCACAAGGTCTCGAGGTGGCCGCACATCCCTAACCACCATCCGACGAACAGTTCTCATACTCTAATGTTTCATCATCGCTATGTTATTTCTGCTTCTTATTGTCTATTCATTGGGGTTTCGTTAACATGAAGCAAGAATACAAGTCGAGAGAGGCAGGATGAAAAAGTCATCCTCGAAACTTTCTCGACATTACTACTCTCACCTGTCATGGTTGGCTTACTTGCCAGGAGTGTTCTAAATATAATTAATACATATATTGTTGATTCATTTCTTACGGTCTAAGTTTTACAGTGACAAGAGCTTGCCCCACTGTATGAAACACGTTACTCGACAAAAGAGGCAGGTGCGGGTTTGTCAGAAATACTAACGACAGACATTACTAGCAGCCGATCGTAATTGGCCTGAGGCTGAGTGTAGGTTGAGCGACAGTCAAACCACTTTCATCTCCATTGCAGTATGTTCATGTTGTTTTCGCCTCATTTTCTTGTATGTTGCTGTCTCATGGGAACTTGAACGTTTGCACAATTATTATGGGTTCCTTTTTCTTTTTATAACAATTTGGAGAGGTCATAGTCCTGGAAATTATCTCATGGAGTCTGTTTAAACGTGCTGCAAGAGCCAGACCCATGCTTTGCATGATATTAAATACTAATACATAAATTTTAGAGAAAATTGTACAATCCATTCTAAATCATTTCAACGAGATACTGCTTTTTAAACTCTTTCAAAAAGAAATTTATTGCAAATATATTTGTCATGTAGCCTTCGATAGGGTAGATACATCTATATTGGCTACTTATAGATTCTTGTTCAAGCCGATCTAGAGTAGTAGTGAAAATGTTTTATGGTCATTTTTCATGATGTTATGCAGGGATTTCTTTTTTTTTTTTTTGGAAAATTCTTCACAAGCAATTCCGTCTTCCACAATAGAATTCAATAAGATTTTCGGTAGGTATTTACATAATTTTTTTCTCTTTGAATAAATAATTCTCGAAATAATGAATCACCATTGATATCGATCCTTTTGAGATCTCCAAATGTTCAACATGTTCTCTATTCAATCAATCTCCTTCATCTTGTTACTGCATATATTCTTGGTACACATCTTTTCTTTCATAGTTCGAAAATATCAATCTTTGAATGATTCAATCATATATGATGGAGTTGGGAAAACTTATGGATAAACCATCTATACGCAATAGTAAAGGGGCCGAGGTCAAGCTATGTCAACATATCTCAAATGATATCACTAGTAGTGAGTCTATTTGCCATATTTTACTTTTTTTTTAATTTTTATTTTCAAATTGATTTATTATTTAAATTTTTTCAGTTAATGTTGAGGTGGATGTCACATGGTCATGTCAATCACTTTACATATCACTTCGTTAGGAAAGACAATCACATTTTGATAAAAGTGCATCATTTTCTAAAAAAAAAAAGATCTTAAAAATTTAAGGATTATGTTATCTCTATTTTTGATTGAAGGAAATTTCTTCCACATAGCTCGAAAAAAACACATTATGTTATTATAATCAAAATTCAGTGAAATGTTTTTAGAATGCACAAAAATCCAACGTGTTGGGATGACGTCGATATTAAAAGTTGCCATGGAGTATTCTTAATCTTTGTTAGAAATTAGAAAGATGGCATCTTATCAGTACAATGTATCTTCTCAACCTGACAATTCCTGTTGGTGGGATGAATGGCTTCCTCGTCACATCAACAGAAAAATCATTTCTAAATTGGGAAATGCTTTCACGACTTGACCCCCATTGTACAGTCTGTGCAAAGTCTATAAGTTTTCTTGACTAGACCAAGACTTCATTTCCTGTCAATTAACCTAGAAGAAGCAACAAAGCAACTTTTGTATAACATGATATGGACAACATTGCACGCAATAATTGGAGAACGTGGGCGCCTCAAATCACGCCTGTGTATGACGTAGTAAAGTAGCATATCTTCTAACCCCATCATCACGTAAATTAATGGCATTTTCTTGACTTATCAACAGGTTCGAAGCCACCTATATAGTTTTTATTTTTAAGGCCGTTTGATGCATTATCATGCTTAAGGCAAAATATATTTGAAGGACACGTATGATATGAAATAAAAAATCAATAGAAGAAGACTAGTGAGGACTCTAGTCATCTTTGATTCTTGTCATTAGCCTTCAAATGCCGTGATTTACGACGTCAAGTTATCTTGCATACTAGACGTTGTGATTTAAAAAGGAATCTTTTTAACGTCTGAATTAAGCAATTGATCACTCAAACGACTTCTCAAAAGTTAGTATATGAAAGCGCTAGTTATCTTCCGATGCATGTGATTTTTGATTTTTCGAATTGATTGTCTCGAGAAAGACACTTGCAGCTGCACGTACCGAATTCACGAGGAAATTTTAAAGCAATTGAACTTGACGTGCAACGACAAGAGGCATCGCCCAATGAGGTAATTTATGCATGCATCATGGGTTCATGCCAGAGGTGTCAGAGATAGCGACGTCATCGGATGCGAATGTTTTGTAATTGAGCTTTGATTACTTTTAAACGCGATCAGCAGCAGATGAAGGCGTGGACGGGCAAGTTGGGAAGCGCCCGTCAAAATCAAAGCCTTCGTCATCAATTCGTGCGTCACGGGCCATGGCATTGTCTTGTCTTTTGGACTGGTGTCATGTACATCTCCCGTTTTTATATCGAGGGAAAGTGATTTTCATGGGGCCTTCTGGGACAGGAGCTTTGTCCCATGTCCGAGTATCCACAAATATGTCTAATTTCTAGAAAGAAAAGACTGCTTAAACTTCTCGTGTGGCATGCATTGGGTCTCAAGCCTGTGAGTCAAGTCTCGCTTCTTTCTGAACATTCTGCTCAATATTGTTTTCAAACAAAGATTATGGCAGAAATTTTGGCGTGATCAATTCCACTTTGTTCTCTCGGAAGCTCATAGTTGAAATTGACCTAATGACTGACATGACTATTTCAATCGGATGGTCGAGATAATGCATGGTGCTAAAAGAAAAATAAGGATAAATATTTGTATCGCTTGATAAGAGAAAACTATTATTTTTACCCATTTACACCTTGTGCAACAAAATGTGATACCATGCTTCAAAATTTTGAAAGAGTTTGCATTATATCCTAAGTTCCTAACTTACCCAATAGGGAGATCTTTTTTTTTCAAAATTACTATTGGAACATGATTCCTAATCTTATGAAAAGGATCTAAATTTTGAAAGAAGACAACCTGTACCAAACTTCTCCATTATATTGATTTTTTTACTAAAAGATTATCTACTTTGAGGGTAATAAATCATAATCTTTTTTTTCATTAAATTGGAGTGCAATGCTCATTAAATCGGAGTGTGAGGCAAAAGTTTGTCTCAGGATGCGTTTATTTTACGGAATACTTTATGATAAAGGAACAAGTTTTTTTTTATGGAAACCATTTTTAAAGGAAAGAGTTCGTTTTTATTTGTTTGGTGGTTTAAAGAAAAAGATTTCCTTCCTGCTGGAAGGGGAAATCACTTTCCCAATCTAAGTTTATTGTTTTCAGTTCATGGAAAACGTTTTTTGTAAATTGATTAGTTTTCCATCATTCAAACACCAGAAAATCGCAAATTTTATCTCGATCAATTCCGCTTTGTTCTCTCATGAACATGGAGCTCGAAATTGACCTAATGACTGACATGATTATCTCAATCTAACAGTTGAGATAATGCAGGGAGATCTTGCGGTGCCTAGATGCATGATGCTACAAGAAGGTAAATGTTTGTATCGCTTGATAAGAAGAAAATACTATTTTTCCTCCTTTACATCTTGAAACTTATCATCTAGATAAGATAACTAGTCCTCAAGCAATTGCACGTTTAATCTTTACAATCTCTTATGCTTGGTATTCAAAAAATAATACCACACTTTAAAATTTTATACAAGTTCGCATAATATCCTAACTTACTCATTAGGGATTTTCTAAATTATTATTGGAACGTAATCTCTAGTCTTAGAAAAAGGATCTAAATTTAGAAAGAAGACGACCTGTACCGAACTTCTTCTTTGCTATATTGATGGTTTTTTTTTTCTAAAATATTGTCTACTTTAGGGATAATGAATCAAAACCTTTATGTCATTAAATTGGAGCGCAAGGCCCATTAAATTGGAGCGTGAGGCTAAAGTTTGGCTTAATAATACCATAGATAGATTATGAAAGTATTGCGATCACATCTAACCGCTATATGGAGATCGCATGATATTCTATAAGCACATAGGCAGTTGGAGCATTGCGTTCATGCCCTTGAATTATCCAAAAAATAAAAGAAATTTTAATTTCAGGTCAAGGACTTCAAGCCAACTTAGAAATAAAAAAAAAAATTTTAATAAAAAGGCTTACTTACCAATACATCTGTCAAAATAGGTCATAGATCTGTTTATTAACCCATATATGATGAATTGGATTGTTATATGAGTTAGTTGTATTTTGTTAATAAGTCATAAATGAGTTTAAACATAATATGAGTGTTAATGGGTCATAAATGAGTTTACAACTTACTTGGATCCAATTCACTTCTATGACTCTTTTTTCATTCTCTCTTCCCTTCATTAGATATCCCACTCACTCACTCAATTTGAATACGAGTTATCATAGATTGGGTTAAATATGAAATTGTTTTAGCAAAGTGGGTTTGAATGGGTATGGATCAATAGATTTTAATTGCATGAAAATGGGTCAAAACGGGTTAAATGGGTTTATTTGGGTCGGACCATTTCGATCCGACCGTTTGATAGGTCTACTTACCAACTAAGAATTGTATAACTCCATTTGAGAAAATGTGTTTTTGAAAGGAAGTGCAGATGCATGAAGTTTTTTTTTTTGGTCAGATACGCATGAAGTTAGACCTACCGACTTTTCGTGCCTTCTTTTTAATTATATCTATCGGATAGCGGCCAGATTTTTCACACTGTGGTCAAACTTCAATGTATACATCCATCATTCAACTATTGCCGCCCATTAAATTAAGTTCGATTACGATTTCAAACTTCAACTCGTTCTGCTGATACTTTGTTTGATCCACAAATTTCTCCCACTTTTCCTTGGTTGGCTGCAACCCATTTGAAGATTTCCTATTGTCCCAACGCATAATATACTAAAGATGAATTACCGTGTCTATGGAAACAACCGTTTCACACCCTGAGTTTTATTACGAAGATCCATATTGCACGCAAAGTTTATTTATGTTTTAGCACTACTTCAAAATTTCCTGTTTCTAATACTTTCCAATAAAGAAAACCCTAATTTCGAGAAGCCCTAAAACGAGAGAGAGAGAGAGAGAGAGAGAGAGAGAGAGAGAGAGAGAGAGAGAGAGAGAGAATTGCTGATGGCTGGATACGCGTAATGTGATGGTGTGGATGAGGTCTGCCACCAAGGAAGAAACAAAAGAAGAAGGGAACTAGAGGAAGTGGAACTTCAACAAAAGGGGAAATGCAAATAAGATACTTTAGGTTTCACCCAAGTACCCATTTACATGTCTCAATATTTTGTATCGCACATATTTGCACTCTCACTATAGCAAAATGTGTATATACTTAGGCCCCGCTTGTTTTGTGGAAAACATTTTTCTCATTTTTTGCCATTTGAATCACTTAGTAAGTGAACGGAAAATTTTTCCTAATAAATGGAAAGTCAATGCTTAAATTTAGGAAAATTAATTCCTTTTTAAAAAATTGGACATTATTTTTCAAAATATGATTAGATATCAGCACTTAGATCAGAAACTCTATGCTTAGGCACAAAAACTCTAACGCTCGTTCCTGAACCTTTGGTAGCATGGCTAGAACTAGAGGTTAGTGTTAGTGGTCTGTCCTAAGAATCAATCAATGTTGATACTCTAATATTAGTTATGGATTAGGTTGTGTTGGAAAAAATCGACCTTCATTATACTTAGATAGTCATAATGTCTTGCTCCAGACCGCTAATGACTTTGGGCCAAAAGGGTTTTGAGCACCACTTAATGTTTAGTAAACCTCGGGTCCTTGGCTCCCAAGCTCGAACGGACTTAATATTTTCTATGCGGTGCTTAATCTACTTAGGAAGTAGATTTTAATTTATTCTCTTATTTAAATTATCTATACTCAGGCTAGGGTCCAGATATGATTAAACGTAGAGACCCAAATCGCTTGAGCCCACTTCTTTTAATTCCATCGGATAATGAGGCTGTATAAATAGATAGAGAATCCTTTTTTGTCTAGGGTTTTTCCATCAAGGTTGGGCCCAAGTCCTTGTCATTCAAGAAAAAGGAACTTCCATTGAGGCTAGCCCAGGACCCCAACAATTTCGGCTCGGGGCTGTGTCCTTAAGGCTTGTGCCCGGAACCACTAAAGTCAATCTTGGGATCCTAGTGCCCATGCCCGTACCTAGTTGCCAAGGACCCAACCTTGATGGACCTGGCTGGGGGCATTGGATTCCCAGGCCAAACCTCGATGGACCCAAGGATCCCATCTAGGGGCCATAAAAACTATATATCTTTGTGTTTGGGGAGGTTCAAGTATCAATAGAAACCCCAACCAAACTGACCTATTGACACATCTACATAAAATACCAAGTTTATGAGAGGCTTACTAACATCCTAATAAAATTAGTAAGTTGCCAATTTCTATCAAAGAGCCATTTTCATTGAACTATGCCATCTGTTAAAACGAGGTATGCTTGTAACCATAATGAATTTACCAATACCCAATATATATGTGTAAATATTCAAACCTTTCTCAAAATTTACAAGGGTAGTTAGTAAGTTACCAAATTCTTTCAAATTTTATCAGTGAGCTTAAGAATTTACTAGCATTTGGATGAATATACCAACCTCCATAAGAAAATAGTAAGATACAAACTTTTTACAAACTCTACCAAGTTATAGTTTGTCTTGAAACATAAGTTGGAGGTTTTAAGGTTCGAAATTTAGAGTGGCATTGTTGCAAAAGATGAGAAGGATCTTCTTATAATTCCACAAATACAAATGAAATATGTCCTTCCTCCATTACATTTGATGAACACAATGAAGCCCCTCTTGCCCCTAGATATGAAAGATCTTGCGGATACCAACATAAAAAATAGGGTTATACCACCTAAAAACCCATGCCCTGGTACACTTGTTGCCATTTACCCAACCTCGATGGACCTTTACCATAAAAACCCCAAAATGATTCCCAAAGCCAAACCTCGATGGACCCAAGAACCGAGCATTGGGGCCAATTTTACCCGAAAATTTTACATATCTTTGTGTTTGGGGAGGTTCAGGTATCAATAGAAACCCCAACCAAACTGACCTATTGACACATCTACATAAAATACCAAGTTTATGAGAGGCTTACTAACATCCTAATAAAATTAGTAAGTTGCCAATTTCTGTCAAAGAGCCATTTTCATTGAAATATGTCATCTGTTAAAACGAGGTATGCTTGTAACCATAATGAATTTACCAATACCCAATATATATGTGTGTAAATATTCAAACCTTTCTCAAAATTTACAAGGGTAGTTAGTAAGTTACCAAATTCTTTCAAATTTTATCAGTGAGCTTAAGAATTTACTAGCATTTGGATGAATATACCAACCTCCATAAGAAAATAGTAAGATACAAACCTTTTACAAACTCTACCAAGTTATAGTTTGTCTTGAAACATAAGTTGGAGGTTTTAAGGTTCGAAATTTAGAGTGGCATTGTTGCAAAAGATGAGAAGGATCTTCTTATAATTCCACAAATACAAATGAAATATGTCCTTCCTCCATTACATTTGATGAACACAATGAAGCCCCTCTTGCCCCTGGATATGAAAGATCTTGCGGATACAGTCATAGAAAATAAAATTCTCTAAATTTACAGTCATAGAAAATAAAATTCTCTACATACTCACAACATGATTATGACATCATTTTGACGCTCAGCTCGCGTGGCCCCAGGTCGATGAGTCTTATGCCTTTTCTTTGGCCTTTTGGCAAAAATTCTCAAGTCTCTGAATAAAAAAAAAACCGCTTTGAAACGACAGCGAAGCTATCAACGTCACTACTTGGCATGTGTCGCGATCGACCTTCGATTTTTTTAAACATCAAATGGGGGTCTCGCCTGGTACACACTAAATTTAAGTTCGGGACTTAACTCGAGCTCTCCCAAGCTCGTATCATATCGCGACTTAAGGTTTAGGTTTTTAACCTGCAAGTGGTTTTTATATAGGAGTCACCACTAATCATTTTAGGGTGGGTCAATTAGAAACCCAAGTAAGGTGACGGGAGAATCACTTTACTCCTATGAACCAGAGATTAAATGAGTTCGGGAACTTGGTTACACTAATTGAGTGACCAATGCCCTTTCAGTATCTTTCATCCTATTCACTTTAGAAAACATTTGTTAGGCAATATTGATTGATTTTAGGACCTATCTCCTAACATGTCAAAATAGATATGCAGCCTAGGGTTCTAATCCTAACTAAGGCGACAACATTCAAAACATGATAATTCATGTGATTATATTCTAATTAAAAACAAGCATAATAATACAACAATATGTAAAAAAAACACACACACACAAAATCCTACCGTATAACCCTATAAGCTTATTCGATTTAAACCTAATTATTGATCAAATAATTCACAAAATTTAGAAAATATTCAAAAATACTAATTTAATAAAATAATGATAAAATATTAAAACCGGGTCAGGTCGGCGGATTCGGGTTGGTCAGAAATGACCCGGGTCAACGAACCCGCCCCATCGCGTTGACCCGGGTCTGGGGTCAACCCGGGTCATTGACCCGAGTTTGGATCGAATCGAGCTCAATCGGGGCTCAGTTCAATGGATAAAGACGTAATAGGGCCGGTTCGACTGGGTCGACCTGGCCCTATTTGGCCTGCAGACCGTTCGAACTGATCTGCAGGCCGGTCCAGGGACGGCTCCTGCATGTCTGGACACGCGAGAGCCTCGGCTGACGAGATCCAACGTCTTGCCGGCCAACCTAGACCACCTATAGCCTGGGTCTCCGCCTAAGGAACCCCAACTTGCCTTCTCCGATCTCTAGGCCTGCCGTTTGACCGCCCGTTCACTAGTCGATGACCAAAAACAAACCCAGCCTCTTTGAGGCATTTCATCAAAGAGATGGTGGGCATAACAAAAAATTGAGGGATTTTGACCTCCTCCAGCGACCTCATTGGCTCTGGCAGCCACGGTTCGCCTCCGACGATGAGTGGGGCCTGGGACCAAAGATGGTATGGGTCATGATTTACGCGAAATGGCTGGTGCGAGTCCCGACCAAACCGTACTAAAAAATAGGTGGTGAAATAGGGGGTGCCGAGGCAAGGAAGACTCACCGGTTGGTGCTGACTTCTGGGGGGTCTTCGGTCGTCTTGATGGCCACGGCGAGGCTGCTGCTGCTCCTCGACGACCTGTAACTCTCAATCTACACTCAAATTCTCTCTTCTCCCTTCTTTTCTCTCTTTGTGTTATGCTCTGTTCTGATGCTCAAGAAAAGACCGCCCCTTCTCTCCACTCTCTTCGCCATTTATAAGCAACGGATGCTTTGCCCCGAAATTCCTGGCCTTAATTAACCCCTGCGCTGGCCTACTCTGTGCTACGACTTCAGTGGCTATTCTAGGTCGTTGCAGGGGAGGATAACGCTCCTTTGCTCTTGACTTCCATGGCCGCAAAGGGGAAGAGGAGAGAGAGAGAGAGAGAGTGGGAAAGGGGGAGGGATGGGACTAGCCATCAATGCCCTCCTCCTCCTGCTCTCTTACCTGCTCAAATGGGGATAGGAGGCTGCTCAGCCGTCCATCGATTCAATGGCCAGATGCAGGGAGAGTAGAGGGAAGAAGACTGGCATCGTGGGGAGAAAGAAAAGGAAGAGCTGGGCTAGGCCGCGCCCAGCTCGCTTGGAGGGCAGAAGAAAAAAAAGAAAAGCAAGTCAGGCCCGTGCGGGGGAAAAAGAAAGGGCCAGGTCGATCCGACCCCGACTCGGCTCGATGCGAATTTTTTTTTAAAATTTTTTTAATTAAATTTTTATAAAATTTTTGAAAGTTAATTAAGAAAATATACTTTAATGGGCCCTATTAATACAAATGTGCCTAATGTTTATATGTAATGTAATTAGATAAAAATAATATATATATTTTTTGTGTTATGAATTGATTAAAAAATTAATTCCTAAATTTTGAATAATTAATTTTGGGCAAAAAAATTAGAAAATAGGTGTCAACAACATGTCTTCCCACCAAGACATGGAAGCTTTCAGAAAGGAAGTCTTCGTTCAGTTGGCATTTTCAGGGCAAAGCCATAATGATCATGAAAACCGTGTTTGCACCTTTCGAAGTCAATAAACGATCCGGACATCGTCTGTCCACATATTCATCTGTTTCTGCAAAGATTCGAGTTGCATCATCATCAGTTTCCAGATTCACCGATGGTAGATCATTGCGATTCGTGTTACTTCACTTGGTGAGAAATTTTTTTTTTGCCTGTACGAGTACATGATATAAATTATGGTTGCCCTCGTTTCTAGGAAAACTTTAGTATAAGAAAAAATGCTTTTCAAAAAATTATTTTTCATGAAATCTTTAATATGTGGATAAAATCCTATTTGTGACTGGATTCACTAATAAATCTTGAATTGCCTAGTAATAACCATGCTGACAATTTGTTATCGACTTTTCTTGAAAAGTATGATGAATTATTTTAGGCAAGATGATGAATATTGTGGGTTTAGTGATTAGAGTGAAATTACAAATCAGATTGAGCAATGAGAGAAGCAAATTTACCTGAAGCCAAATTTCAAGCTCAGCAAAAGGGTGAGTCAATTACTTGCTCAACTTCCCAATATGAATTGGTAGAAGACGAGATAAACATGGAATTGCGTAACAAAGAATATAAACATATGTCACTCCACATTTTGGAAAAGTCCTCAAGTTGCTGATGGTCTTGTAAGGAAATATCTAGGTTTACTCATTTCACACTTTGGGAAATTAGATCGACAATGACCATGGTAGGCCCAAACAAGCCCACCTGTTCAAACGGACTGGAAAACACCTGACAATGTCGCTTCTCTTCTTTTTATTGGAAAAATTACTCAATCAGTCATAAACATATAATACGGATGCCAATTTAGTCCCGATCTTTTCAATTTTACCAATTTAGTGCTAAACTTTTGCGCAAAATTCCAATGGAGTCCATCTTGCCAATATTTGTTGGAATCGCTAAAGTGGCGGTCAAGTTATCGCCGGCTATTCTATATGGCACACCAATGCGTTAGCAATTTTTTGCAATAATTGGCCGAAATGACCACATTTGAAGTTCGCGCAAAGGTTTAACACTAAATTAATAAAATTAAAAAAAATTATGACTAAATTAACATACGTACAATAAGTTTAGGACTGACTGGACAATTTTTCCTATTTTTATTATAAAAAGAAAGAACTAATAAATGAACCGAAGATCATCGCACAATCACCATATTCTAGAATCGGACGAAAATTCTTAGTGCAAAACCTCTCGGTTTCTTACGCGCGTGATTGGGTTACAGCCTTACCCTTAAGGAAAATCCAAGATAGATTGAACATATTATTCGCTTAGTCAAGTGGTCACTTATTGCCTAAATTCATTTCAAAAGTATGTTCAAATTATTGCTCAAAGTTAACCAAAACCATTGAAAGTCAAGTGAATAAACAATACCAGACCTGAGCAATAATTTGTACTCTTCTCTTAGTTTTCTTCTTCCTCATTATTATTTTTTGGTTTCCTTGAGGTCGACGATCACCAACATAAAATGTGCCGTTCAAGAATACTATAATAAACGATACTTCGGCAATTCTCTTAACGTGTACACTTTTCTCTTTTTATTTTTTTATTTTTTATTTTCTGTCTTCTTCACTCAACCAATAAGTTCCCTATAAATTGCAACACCATTCTTGTGTACGTCCCTTCATCTACTGTTTTGGAAGATTTCTGAGTTAAACTTCATCACTTCAGGTTTTCTTTTTTCTGGTTCTGGATGGCGTCGAGCGCAAGTCCGACGGAATCGAATTGGATAGTGGACACTTCCCTAGAGCTTAACACATCGTATACGGTGAGATGGACCTATGTTTGAAAAGATATGCAGTGATCAATATTATGTTTATGTTTTTGTATCTGTGTTTGGTGGAAAGAAAAGAAAGATCTTTAGATGTTTAACGTACAGTCTCTCCTCCTCCTCCTCCTCCTCCTCCTCTTCTTCTTCTTCTTCTTCTTCTTCTTCTTCTTCTTCTTCTTCTTCTTCTTCTTTTCTTCTTCTTCTTCAAAAAGAAGAAAGAAATTGTTTCAAGAAATGATAACTCTCAAGGAGGACGACCGGAAGAGCCCGTTGTTAAGCACGAGGTGAATCCATATATAACAGAAGTTGCGTCAAGAAATAGGAATAATGCTGGAGATATACATGGTCAGTTCACGAAATTACGAGACGAAGGTCTTATGGCTAGTAATTGCACGCAGTTATCATCCAGAATGAGAGCTAAGAGTAACAGCAAATTCCACTCCAAATCTCAGGTCGGTCCGCATGACTCGATTGCATTTGTTAGTTAGAATGTCACTGAAATTGGAATCCAGGGCAGCAATTAGAGTAGCCGAGATTATGTCTGCGAACTGACTTATTCGCCCTCTAAAATGAATACGAGTGTTTCACGCAATGGGCGTGGCGAAATTTCCAGCTATGTATCCTAAATTTTCAAGTACTTCTAGACAACTCCGATTGAAGTGAAGAGTGCACAATAGGGAAAATGAAATGGTAAAAGGCAAAGTCATATTAAACCTACGCTCCAAGGAAAGGGTAGCTGACCGACCTCATTTAAAATAGAGAAGAATCGATTTCTAAAACAAAGAATCTGAAGAAGCCCTGTGACCGATTCTGAAAACTGGAGTATTTGAATACGAAGATCAAAACCGAAAGATGATCTGTTTTGTTGTGTATAGGCCGGTGCACTGGTCGAGGAGTATCACCGAATTAGCCACGAGAACAGGAAGTTGACCGAAACGCTGACCCTTATGCACGAGAGCTACAATGCGCTGCGTAACCAATTGATTATCTTGGAGAATAAAACCTCCGAAAGTGAACTCGGTGCGTCAAGAAAGAGGAAGCATGAAGCTAATGTTGCTGCAGAGAGTTGCCATTACGACAAAGATCAGATGTTCAAGAAGCCAAAGGATAGCTTCAAACACAAGATCTATAAAATCCATTTCCGAACTGATGCGTCCGACATGAGCCTTGTAAGATCTTAGTTTCAACACAGAACATTTTTTTTCGTGTTTCTCTAGCATATAGTTGGCATAAAGAAATTTGTATTCTCTAAGTACCAAGTGAATTCCACTGTATTGATTCTTTTTCCATTTATTTTGCTTTATGAATTTGCACTTGCTATAGGTAGTGAAGGATGGTTACCAATGGAGGAAATATGGTCAAAAGGTCACAAGAGACAACCCATATCCAAGAGCTTACTACAAATGTTCCTTTGCCCCAACTTGTTCTGTTAAAAAGAAGGTAACTCAGCTTAATTAGACTTCTTATAAATTATTTTCTGGAGATCACACTCAATCACAGTCCAAAAATAAATCAAGAAATTGCATGTTCGATGAAAAGTAGCAGAACAAATTCAATCTCACTCTCTTGCTTTATTTGTATCTTTAGGTACAAAGATGTGTTGATGACCCCTCTGTTCTAGTGGCCACATATGAAGGAGAACACAACCACCCGACCCTGTCTAAGCCCGCGATTCCACTAGGTTTTGAAAAATAGGGACTGAATCTGGGCGCCCTTCCAATTCCATCGCCCTCGAAGTCTAGATCTTCTAGTCCTAGGAGTACTCCTGATTTGAAGTGCCCGGGTTTCAACACTCTACCTGCAAAAATGGGCCAAGAAACAGAAGCAACGGCGGCATTTCAACAGTTTCCGGTGCAGCAGATGGCCTCTTCTTTGAAAAGAGATCCCAATTTCACAGAAGCACTAGTGGCTGCAATATCGGGAAGGATATTCGACCAAGCCCGAATTGAGAAGTGGTGAATGGACAGGGTATTGTCGGAGTTTTGTATTTAGTATGATTTACATATAGTTGGAGAATTGAATTCAACGGTCAGGTCATGATGATGGTTGGTTTTGGAATGAAGATGCGAACATCTCATCTTTTGTTTATTGGCTGAGGAGGCATCTGCTCATTATTTTCAGCTTTTAAGCTACTTGTTTTGATTGTTTAGAGGTTTAGTGGAATTTGAGTAGCTTGCATACTAAACTTGTTTGGTGATTTGAGGACGAAGTGTTCACCTGCTTATACTATTCCATTTGAGGTGTTTAATTCTTACATTTCTATTATTCAAAATTAATAGGACCAAAACTAATTTAATGGAAACATTACCAAATTTTGTCGAATTTTACCCTCAAAAATTACATAGAAAATTAGAATTAAAACCCCTTTCATTAAATTGCATAGCATATAGACACTAGGTGCATTTGCATTAGTAGAATTTATTAGAACATATTTTATTTATCTTTCTAAAAAAATTTTAATTTAAAAACCAAAAGGAAGAAAAGGAGGGTGAATCAGGGCTGGGACGGCCCAACCCCTCTTTTACGCTTGGCCTCCCCCCAAGACAGCTAATTCCTCTTTTTTTCTCTTCTCTGGGCTTGGCCCTTTTTTTCTTTCGCTTCCCTTTATGCCCGGCCCACGTCCAATCTTCAGCCTCCCTCTCTCCCTCACACATGCTCGTACGGGACAGAGATGACAAAGGAAAGGAGAGAGTAAAAGAAGCAGGGGGGAGACGCTCAAACAGCAGAACAGAACGCTCAACAGCTGGGGAACGTCGCGCGGCGTCGAGGATGTCAGACACGTACGGTGGTCCCAAGGGAAAAAAAGAGAGCGAGGAGGATAAGAAGGGGAAGAGAGCCGAAAAAGGGAAGCGTTTTGGGGGGCTTCCAGTAAACCAAAGGGGGGGGACTGAGGAAGAGAGAACAGAGAGTGAGAGGAGAGACACCGAGAGAGATCTTGAGGGGAATCGGAGAAGACGAAGCTTCGCTCGTTCGTCGGAGGACCGCCCCAATCATTGTCGAGCCCCCTCTGCCGTGCACTAAGAGCCGCGAACACCCGAGTTTGCCGTTCTCTCATTCTTGGCCGTCGGAGCTCCTCTCGACCGAGCCAAGCTTCGTTGCAAGAAGATTAGCGATAGTCGGGAGCATTTTTACGCGCCGGCGACACTAGCCCGACTGATCTGGATCTCGGCGACCGAACCAGGAACTTACTTGCCCTGTTCTTTCCCCTGCATCTCGGTAGTCTCACGTACCAAGTTCACTAGGTGGTGTCGTGAACCAATCGTGTGATACCGAACTTGGATAGTAGTGTATAATGACGACTTGGGTCTGTAAGTATCATGTTTAGGCCAAGAATCACGTCGAAATCAGATTCGGACCTCGCATCCTTAGTCGCATGGTAACTGTTCGTTGAAATGCTTGAACGAGATATCAGAAGTTTTGAGCACCAAGTTTGGGTCTGAAAGTTTCGAACGTTTTCGTGTAAACTGAGATGAATTTGTCGTCATACATGGTCGTTTAGAGTTGTATACATCGTGTTTAAAGCTAGAAATAGCATTGAATCTCACCCAAGAACGTGTATCTCAGCTTGAATACAGCATGTTCGACGAAATGTCCAAATAGAAGTCCGAATGGTTTTTTGTGGAATCGGTGCTTGGAACTCGGTTTTTATGCCATTTTGTTCTTATTCTTGTTGAATCAAGACTGACTCTGCGATTTCTTTCGATTTCGTGGCATGAAAATCGTTTCCCTGAGCATCCATGGATGAATGCCCCTTTCATCGGAGATCCTTCCCCCTCGCCGGAGTTGCCCGCAGTTAAAGGCCTCTCCAGTCCGTCGCCAGCGCTCGCTGCCCGAGCCGACGGCCGGCGGTAGCGTCCCGGCGCGGCCTCAGTTGGAAGCGTGAAGCCTCGGGCGTGAAGGGGCCTTTGGTGATGGAAGCAAGCTCTCGGTTGAAGTTGGTGTTCTGGGCTTCATGTATTAGTTTCTGGGCAACGGGAAGAAGACGTCCTGTAGAGTAAAAAGAAAAATTAAAAAAAGAAGAAAAAGAAACAAAAAAAGGAGAAAAAAAGAATAAAGGGGAAAGGGAAATAGAAAAAAAGAAAATAAAAGATTAAAAAAATATAGAAAAGAAATAGAAAAAGGGAGTCCCGGGCTGCTCAGAGAACCGGGTCAGGGGAACAGGACCGGACTTTTTATTTTATTAAAAAATATTAAAATATTAAAAATTTCAAAAAAAATTCTAAAATGTTTAAAAAAACTCAAAAAATATTAAAAAATATGAAAAACATTGAAAAATTCAGAAAATTCAGAAAAATTCAAAAAAATTCTTGAAAATCGAAGAATGCTCAAAAATCAATTTTTTTTTGCTTAATTTCACTAGATTTTAGGTTAAAAACTTGCAAAAAAATGAAAATTGAGAAAACCTTTAAAAAATTCCCAAAAAATCTAGATAAGCCATTAGGGCTTTACTTTAGGGCTTCTGATTGTCTTTTCTTTTTTTGAGACGATGTCGGTCACTGGTTGTTTATTATCTGGTTGCGCACTTTTAATACTTTAGTTGTTATTTTCTATTTTTAGCACGGTTAGGTAGAATCTTAAGCTTTTTCAATAGGCGACCCGGTACGTAAGTTCGCAAACGTTCAAGTTTAGGTACCGAAATGGAACTAGATAGATTGCTGGTATAATCAAGTCCCCGATATTTAGAATCTCTGATTTCGCGCGTATCAAGATGATACTCTGGTGTCTCGATTAAGGTTTTTAGTCAACCCTTGATCATGACTAATGATAACTCCAATCAAATACGTAAATTAGACAATTCTCATTGCGCGAGGTATGAGGTTTGGGAGTACCTCGGTCTTTGGATTAATGAACTATTTGATTTGTCTTTCAAACGAATCAATTAATGTTCATATCCATCGACAAATACCTCTTGGCCTAACTTGATCTTGGCGGGGGTAGGTCACGACAATGTCCACTCAATCTCGAACTTTCAATTTTGTTAACATAATCCTAAATCATTTTCATGCGTTTCCAATATAGTCATTTCGGTTAATTTTCGCTTGAAAATGCTGACGTGGCGATCTAATCCTCATCAATTGTCTTATATGGCATAACCAATATCTGACATGGGAGAACTTAAGTGAAAGGACACCGTTTGCTTAATTTTTTCAAAATTTCAGATTTATTTTCTTTTTTTTTTTTTACTTTGATTTCATTGTTACTAGTCATCTTCTTCCTATCCTCCCCTATTTCTTCTCTCTCGTGATGCATTGCACAGCCACAATGCCGATCTACTCTCTTTGTCCGTATTGCCACTAGTTTCACCAAGCCGTTGTCATTGCAAGCACCCTCACCACCACCTACCCACCCCGCATTCCCTTCGTCTGTATCTAGTGTTGTTATTGGTTAGAAGGACTACATTATAATTTCCCAATAAAATTTAGAAATATATTGGCAAAATTGAAAATTTTTTTTAACTGACTCGATATCAATATAATATGTTTAAAATTGATTTCGTAATTTCTCCTTAATTTATTACTATATGAGTAGCTCGGGTGCTTTTGAGGAGATCTATGTATGGTTGAGATACGGCTATCTGCTCATTTGACACATTTTCCAATTTGTTATCTAATTTATTTTTCTTTTCCATTCACATTTATTTATTTCCTCACATTTTCTTCTCCCTCCACTAGCTTTCTTTTTTTTCTTTCATGTGTGCGCTTCTTTTCACTTCCAAATGAAAAATCTGCATTCGCAAAAGGAAAATGAAATTCTCTATTTACTAGTCGAACTAGAAATCATTCATATAGTTGGTGACTAATGATGTAGGTTGACAAAGGCCAAGAAACTTAGAAACGACAAGGTACAGAAAAAAAAAGGGTGAAAGAGTTCATTTAAGAAACTATGTTGTCTCTTTGGCTGGACTTACATATAAAATAAATAAATTTCTACATAATTTCATACACCCATTCGAAAGGCATCATTTGCACAATTATTAGGAGATATTACCTAACTTCCCCGACAAAATTTCGAATCTTCTATTATCATCTACTTAGGATAGAGAATTCTACCTTCACCTTTTTGTAGAAGTCCAAGGAAGCGTTCAAGCAACATCCCTCCCTACATTCTTTTATAGGAATTTCATTCACGTTCTGCTGACAATGGGGAAATGTTCTTTTGCTCTTGACACAAGCACCATTAATCTCACGATATGTGCTCATTATAAGATGACAACGGTGACCGAATATTCTCATGTATTGTAAAATCGACAGTGCTGATACATGTGAAAAGGAAGAATAAAAAGATTTCTCTAACATCAAATGACAGCCGTTGAATGACACCCCGAGCGACAAGAAAATCAACTAGTGTTTTTTGCTAGAAAGAAAACCAACTAGTTAGCAAATCTCAATTGTTGAAAGTGCATGTCACATCAATCAACCTTAGGAATTTCCTGGAATGTCGGGATTCTCACGTAGTTCTAGAAACACAGTGTCCGATTAGCGCAACCGCAAGGGGTCGTGGTGGTTGGTGGCCATTCCTAGAAGTCGTTTTCCTGTGGAAGAAAAGTCACAATGGGGTCTCTTTTTCTCTTGGAGCAAAGGGACGTTGCGCCAATTGGAATCGCACCAGATCGGTCATGCACGGCCAAGAACGACACGACACTGATCGATTCTTTCTTTCTTGATTGGTCCCGCCTGGAACCCCAAGATGTCAAAGACCAACAAAAAACGAAAAGGAATTCAAGATGTTTCTACATTAACCATTGTATGAAAAGAAACACGCATAGCCGCATATGTTGACTCCACTAGCGGTAACATCTTGCCCCCTTCTTGGTTTGGTCATCGTCTTGTTTCTTGGTTCTTGTTCTTGTTCTAGAGACCCGGGGGGAGGGAGGTGGGGGGTGTGGGGGGAGAGGGGTGGTTTCGTCCATATGGCTAGACGCTTGAGAGACTTTTTGGCTTCTTGCACTTTTTACATGAGAGTGAGCCACTTAGGATGACCAACGATAACTAAACTACCACGTTAGTGATTTTCAAAGAAAAATGATCGAAAAGACTATATTAAAATTTTTCAAAATGGTTAAGAATTAGATTGTCAAAATTGAAAAGTTCATAATTAAATTAATATAAAATACAATAAGTTTATGATTGATTGGGTAATTATGCCAATTACCACGTCAAAACGGTCTCATCATTCATAGAAACTAATTATCATTATATGAAAAATCGGGAAAATTGTCCAAAAAGTTATAAACCTATTACACCTTTGTCAATTCAGTCCTAAATATTTTAATTATATTAATTGAGTCTTAAAACTTTTCATGTTTTTCCAATTAAGTCCATTGACCGGAAATCACTGACGTGGATGTCAACTATCTTTCATGGCACAACCAGTGGCACTAACGAAGATAATTTTTAATAATATTTTAATATTTTTTTTCTAATTATTTATTTATTGTTTCTTTTCTTTCTCTTTCTCTTTTTTGCTTCCCTTCTTCCTCTAGCCGATCACCAGTCCTTGGCGAATAGCCAGAGATGACAGCCATCAAGGTCGACCTCATTGACCTCTTGTGAAACTCGCCCCCACTAGTCACTAGCGAGAGCGAGCCTCACCCACCCGTGGTGAGGTTCGTCCTCGCCATTGTTGGGCAAGGTCAAACTCACCTTGCCATTGGCAAGGCTCGACCCTCGCCAAATATAGCGAGTTCGAGCCTCGCCCAGCCATGGTGAGGAACCTCACCCAACGACGATGAGGTCCTCGCCAGCCCTTGGCCCTAGCCGACCGTTGGCCATCTCTAAGGCCCGACGGCTGACAATAGGAAGAAGGGAATAAAAAAAGAAAGGAAAAATAAATTAATTAATTAAAATATTAAAATATTATTGAAAATTGTGTACGTTAGTGCTGGCCACGCCACATAGGATGACCAGTGTTCACATTAGCGATATCTTGCCAAAATGGCATGGATAGACTTAATTAGTACTTTCATGGCACAACTAGTGGCACTAACGAAGATAATTTTTAATAATATTTTAATATTTTTTTTCTAATTATTTATTTATTGTTTCTTTTCTTTCTCTTTCTCTTTTTTGCTTCCCTTCTTCCTCTAGCCGATCACCAGTCCTTGGCGAATAGCCAGAGATGACAGCCATCAAGGTCGACCTCATTGACCTCTTGTGAAACTCGCCCCCACTAGTCACTAGCGAGAGCGAGCCTCACCCACCCGTGGTGAGGTTCGTCCTCGCCATTGTTGGGCAAGGTCAAACTCACCTTGCCATTGGCAAGGCTCGACCCTCGCCAAATATAGCGAGTTCGAGCCTCGCCCAGCCATGGTGAGGAACCTCACCCAACGACGGTGAGGTTGACCTCGCCAGCCCTTGGCCCTAGCCGACCGTTGGCCATCTCTAAGGCCCGACGACTGACAATAGGAAGAAGGGAATAAAAAAAGAAAGGAAAAATAAATTAATTAATTAAAAATATTAAAATATTATTGAAAATTGTGTACGTTAGTGCTGGCCACGCCACATAGGATGACCAGTGTTCACATTAGCGATATCTTGCCAAAATGGCATGGATAGACTTAATTAGTAAAACGTGAAGATATTTATGACTCAATTGGCACAATTAAAAGGTTTGACTAAATTGACAAAAGTACAATAGGTTTAGAACCTTTTGGATAATTTTCCTGTGAAAAGTCAATCACACAAACATGTATGATTCACAAATATCAAACTCTACTATGTACTGCCATTTTTGTTTATTTCAATTGGCATTATTTTGACTCAAGAGGTGTCATCAACTATTTATTTATGCAATGCAAAGACTTTCTTTAATTTTTAGGGAAAATGACATAAATAGAGTCTGAAGTTTGCCCCAATGTGTAATGTCATCTCTAAACTTTTTATTTGTTTAATGTGATCTCTAAAATGTAATCAAATGTCCAATTTTGTTCCTAAACTTTTAAATTTGTATAATGTGATCCCTTAACTTTTGGTGCATGTTCAATTTAATTCCTGAACTATATGAGAATATTCAATGTTGTCCTTGAACTTGAATTAATGGAAGAACAACATTGAATATTTTCATATAGTTCAAGGACTATGCTGAACATGTACAAAAATCTAAGGACCATATTGCACATTAAGCTAAAGCTCATAGATCACATTGAATAAATTAAAAGTTCAGTAACTACATTGCATATTAGGCCAAAATTCACTATTCGTAATCATTATCCAAGATTAAAAGTTATATGTCACTATCTATTTTTCGACGTTATAACAACTTTAATAAGAGTAATTCACCATGAGATACATATTCTAGCTCTGAAATCAAACTTAATAGTCTCCAAAGGGAGAAGGTGGAGAGGGTGCGATAGTTAGAGTGGCCAATGCTAGTGTACTTGAATGCTAGATGGCAGATAAGAAATGTCAAGATGCTTGAAGTCGGCTAAAGTTAAGATATATATATATATATATATATATATATATATATATATATATAAGTAATACTCAGTTATAGGAAGTTCTTGATAGTTCCATCTGTTGAAACCTCGAAGTATGGAAATGTGAAAATCCAAAGATGCAAAAGTACCCCGAAAGATTGACATACTGTGTATTCATGTTGATAAGGCCAAGATGGTAGGATACAAGTTGATGACGGGTCGTCGAGGTGTCTTAGGAAATGGGACGACACCGAGGCTACCGGGAAGGATAGGTGGTAGGCCAAAAACGTCCCTAATGAGCCTCGCTACACCCAGAAAGCAAAAACTCTTTAAGACGTTTCAATCATGCAATAATAACTTATGATGCTGTCATTAATCTTTAATTAAAGAGGTATAAATTTGAGTCTTCGTATGAAGGCCAACTCGATGGCCACAAGGTCTTGTAGTGGCCGCACGTCCCTAACCACTATCCAACGAACAGTGTTCATACCCTAATGTTTCATCATCGCTATGTTGTTTTTGCTTCTTATTGTCTATTCATTTTGGTTTTGTTAACAGAAAGCAGGAATGCTGGTTGAGAGAGGTGGGATGAAAAAGTCATCATCGAAACTTTCTCGACATTACTACTCTCACCAATTACGGTTGGCTTGCTTGCAAGGAGTGTTCTAAATATAGTTAATACAGACATTGTTGATTCATTTTTGGCGGTCTAAGTTTTAGAGAGATAAGAACTTGCCACACCGTATGAATCATGTTACTCGATAAAAGAGGTAGCTATGGGTTTTTCTATTTCTGTTCCTAGGACGAGTTTCTAGGGAAAGAAATCCATTTGATAATAACCAAAAATTTCTATTTCTAGATTAGAAATCCATTTGATAACATCATAAAATTCCTATTTCCTGGAACAGAAACCCATTTGATAACAACACAAATTTCTATTTTCCAAAACAGAAATTCATATTTTTAACAATACAAAGTTATATTTCCAAACTTTATAATAGAGCAAATTTGATGCAAATCCCTCATTTGTTCAAAATTATCGCCTGCTTTTTTTCTAATTAATCACATAAAGTTTGTTGAACTAGTTTTCCGGTTTGATTTTTACGTCTTTTCGAAGAAGAGCTTCTCAAAGCTTCGGTAAGATTAATGCAAATGGCCAAGCACTGGAATGGGTTTTCAGTATTCAACCACCATCACTTTCCTTGAAGAGGCTGGTCATCAGAATCAAATATATCATCCAAGTGATTTTCTGTAAATGCTAAATGTGAAAACATTTGTGTGTTTGGGAGAAAGAGAACAAGTGAGTATGATCTTCATGAGAAGGAGGTTACTGAATCCTGATATATGTATTTGCAGGGGATAGACTGATCGGGCAAAAGCACGACTCTCCAACCTGTCACCATAGATGCCTCTTTCATGCCCACTACTATAAGCACTAGCCAACACTTAGGAATTTCTACTAGAACCAATGTTGGAATTGGTTGAACCATTCTTATTGTATTTCCAAATGTTGGAATCTTGAGATGGCATTTTCTTGACTACTGAAGCAAAATCAATAACACCTCTAGATGGAAAGGAAGAATTGGACTTGAACAGAAGAAGCTTGTCCTTGTTAGTAGATCGATAAGGCATGCTACTCTGATGGACTTCATCTCCAGTATATTTTTGTTGGACACTCTAACTTTTTGATGAGGAAAGTACAAGAAAGTTCATTGCACTAAGAGTTAGAGCTGATAAGGTCTTTAAGTTTAAGTTTGGAGTAAAAGCACTATCAATTTGAAGCTACATTTCACCAAAAAAAAGTACAACATGGTTTTAGTCAGCATAAAGAACTAAACTTAGGAGCACTTGAAGCATGAATGAAGGTCATATATTCAATCACACGAGATTCCTACATACTTGCTCTCCATATTTGTGAGCATACATTGTTCCTCATAATATTCCAAATGCTTATGAAGAAAAGTAAACAAAGCATATCACATTACAAGAGCCAACATAGGAAATCCTCAAATACAAAAATAATGGAAATACATTACAAAAGTTGAAAACACATTTTTATGGAATCTCCAACATATTATTAGCACTTGCTAATTGATTGGCAATTTTTTTCTTAAGCATGTTGATCTTGATACCCTCCTCGGTCGATGTATAGTCTATAACCTCATCTTGTGGACTTCCAAATGGGTACTATGGATCACCATATAGAGAAAATTTCTTATCCATCTTGTCTTGATCACAGATGTAATTATGGATAGCACAACATGCAATTACAATAATGATTGCTTTCGAATTGAAAATGAAGGCATATGTCTCAAAATGAAGAAGCGATTCTTTCATGTCACAAATGATCTCTCAATAACATTCCTTAGTGAAGAATGCCTATGGGTGAATAATTTTCTTGCTTTTGTTGCCTGCCTCCCTCTACTACTAAAATCATTTAGATGATATTATTCACCTTTGAAAAGAGTCAAAAATCCTGGAGCTGCAGCATAACCAGAATTTATCACATAGTATTTGCCTATCACAAGGTATTCATATATTGATCAAAATTTCCAAATGCAATATAGTTATAAAGAAAATTATCCCATGAAGAACAAGCAAATACCTGGTGGTGGTTGAGGAAATTGTAAGCGAGGTGTCTCAAGTGCTGTCGAGAGCACCCAACAATCATTGGCAGAGCCTTCCCAATTAGCATACACAATGTAAATTTCATATCAAATGAATAAACACATATCACATTCTGAGTGGTAATCCCTTTCCTATCTCTAAATGGGATCTGATTCAACACTGGTATAAAAGCATGAACGTGGGTGCCATTAATAACACCTATGCAACCCTGTCATTTCAACAAAGATTAGCATTATACAAGATTATCATCAAAATGTAAATGACGATGTAAATGAATGTATGAAAATCCTACCTTGAGGTAAGAATTATAATTAGGATCCATAAGAATAACTTCTGGGACAACATCAAAGGAATGTGGTACGATAATCCCTCTTGCCAGATTCAGAACTATTTGCAACACTTTAGCGATACTTGCTGATAGTTTGTTCTGAATGTTGGAATCTCTCCCATAAATCTCTATTCGAGTTCTTGTAACAAATCATAGATAAGAAGATCCCAACTTGTTCGTCTACCCTAATATATCGACTATCTTCCAACCAATCTCTTGCCTTCATTAAATCACAAAGGTTGGGAAAGGTATGTCTCTCCATTCTAAAAGCTTCATATACTCTATCTGAAAGTCCATAAAGAATCTCTCTTATCTATTGGGGCCCTGACAATTTACAGTCCCTAATAGGTTCTCTAGTGTGCATGGATATGTCCAATGTAAAAATACACAACCATGCTTTCAGTATATAAAGATCAAAATCATCAAAGACCTATTCAACTGGTTCAACTGATACTACTGGACCATTATTCATACTACTTTTACCCCCCTCCATATTACCTATGCCATCGCACGAAGAGCACAAACACAACAAATAAGTCAAGAATCAATAATAACTACAACGTCATCATAGTTGCATAATTAACAATAGCCATAACGTCATCATAATTGCATAATTAAAAACAAACCAAGGGCATTATAGTTTCATAAATAAAAACAAACCAAAGTATCTCGAGGACACAAGTCATAAAGTGAAAATAAAGCAAACATGAATCTAAAACATATTTCTCAACATTTACTTAAAGAGATTTGAGAAGACCACGTCTCCTTTTAGGTAAAGATATGATGAAATCCTCTCTCCAGTTGGCACTAGGGCATGCTTGGGTCATAGTTTTGTTTTAAAGATTCTGCTCCAAGTTAGGCATGTCATTTATGATGGCAATCATAGCTCCCATGGAGTAGGGGTTATCGAGTGGGGGGGTATGTGAGGTGACAGAGTCACTTGTTGATTGACCCGCCTTGGACTTGATCATATCTTGAATGGCTTTGCAGGTGCCAGCAACATTAAATGTGCTACCCTTTCTCCTCCTTTTAGAATTTGGAGTCCTATCCAACTTGTGCTTCTTACGAACTTACGTGGCAGTCACATCAGGCATGAAGACTCCATCACCAAGTTCATTCGGATCACCTACCGAAGTACCACCACCATTGTCACCACCACCACCATTATCTTTCCCCTCCGACGCCACCAAGTATTCTACATTTCTTGTTGTGTAATCCCCAGTAGCATATATATAGTCGAACACAATACACAGATCGGGATATTGAGGAAACCCATCCTTCCAAAGTTTAGCCCATTCGATGTTATCCTGCAATTTCCAAAATAGTGACATATGTCAGCAACATAATTAAAGCATTCATCCACAATAAGAACAAAATGACCCAAGTAAAGTGATACCTTGAGGTGATCTTCCCATACACTTGGATCCTCCATAATAACCGTTTTGTTAACATTATCCCATCCAAATTCATATTGTGAAAGAAGCTTCTTATAACTCTCATACCGTCTCCTCAATTTGTTTGCCCTATTCCTCAACTGAACTACAACAAACTAGAGTGTTATTTGTTTATTGAACTCGGTAACTATGTTATTCCACTCTACTTTGTTGTAGGTAGTGGTGATGCAATTTCCCTTTTTTACCTCTTCTACCATTAAGCTTACAAGCATATTGGTTAAAGGCTTTGTCCACTTTGCCATAAATGCCTCTTTTTGGGATGCCATTTAACCTTAACTGGTTGAACATCAAATGAGCCATATCATATGGTGTACCAATTCAAATGCAAAAGATTTGATGTCAAGATCCACATATCATATTATACAAGCAAGCATATATCGCAAGTATATATCATCCTTATTGAGTTTAGGGTGAGAGGAAATGTAACATGGAGTTACCTAAAAAATAGAAAGAAGTCTTAAAATTGATAACCTAAAACTGTCAAAATAACTAGTATACAAGAAAAACAAAAGCACAAGACGACAACAATAGCAATTCAACTGTAGAAAACTGAGAGAAATTTACATGACTCAACATAATGGGGTTAGATAGTCTGCTAGGAAGTAAACTAGAAATAATGAAAAAGTCAAGCATTTATGTATTCTTGCAAAGTTGATACGTCCTAACATACAGTCAATACATTGGTTGTGGCAACCTGAAATTTCATGGCCAAATATTAAAGGACCCTAATGGATTAGGGTGCTCGTCGACGGAAATTAAGAAAATGAAACTGGGTGTTTAGCCTCGCGATTATCTTTTTCTTTTTTTTTTTGAATCACGAGTTTGGACTCTTGGGATCAATTATCGTCGAGCCGATTAACCCAACATCACGTCGTCCGCATGCCCCGATCCTGTGCCAAACTATCGCCGCCATTTTTCCTTCCCCATCTTTCCCTTGGCCATGCCAAATAACCACCCCATCGACTGCCGCTCTCTTCTTCCTCTTTCTTTCTTTTCTTTTTCTTCCCCTTTTTCCGCTGGGACTTCACCCCATCATGCCAGCAGCCCCCAAACCTCTTCATTTCTTTCCTTTTGTCTTGTTCTGTCTTGTCTTTTCTCCTACATGTAAGCCATGCATGCAAGAAAACTGTAGGGGGCACTAGACTCTCTTTTTCCCTCTACAATTGGCAATATCAAGGTGTCAAGTGTCACCATGCATGCCCATGCATGCAAGGGGAGCTAAAGGGCTATCCGAGAAGTGCATTTCCCTTCTGCTCTCTCTCGCCTCAGCTCACTCCCTCTTATTTCTCTGAGAACTCACTCTCTCGCCTCAGCTCAACTCTCTCTTGTCTCTCTCTCTGGCTGCTCGAAGGACAGCCCCTCCATTGACCAGCAGCTGCCGCCCCCCGCTATGTCCACGACCAGCAGTGGCAGTCGACCGTTTCGTCTCCGCCTCGGACGAGCAGCTTGGCTGTGGCCACCGCTCTCGCCGGCAAGTGCTCTCTATCACATTATACTAACCTCGATAATGATTGCATGTCGATTTGGGTCTCGGAAAAGTCTCGAGGTTGGCTAGGTTGGCGGTAGGAGAAACCAAGATGTTATAGTTGCTGCACTTGAATGCTTGACTCCGTAGAACAAGCTTCGATGGATCTAGATTGCTAAGTTAAGTTAGGAAAGGCATTGCATGTTGATTTGAGTTCCTGGTATGGTGATTTCTTGGTTATGAAGTGGTGGAGCTCGAGCTGGAAACATTTTTTTGTGAGTTTTGTCTCGGGATTCCAGAGTTGACCTTCCTAGACGTTTCTTGTTTCCTATTTTTATAAAATATTTTGTGGCCCAAATCTTGCTAAATGTTCTTCTTCAAAGTTGTTCAGAAGATCTTGATTTACAACATACTTAAATTTCAGATTTTTCTGAGTACAAATGGATATTTCGAAGGGCCAATCTTTTACCGGATCAGAACTGTGTTTAAGGTGGAGACCGTGACCTCTGGACCTTCTCGATTTTTTTATAAAAATATCCACTTCGAATTCGATCATACTTCCTTCACAAAATTTGTTCATAGTCCCCTTTTGTACAACATATAAAAATTTCAAGGTGTTTAGATATCATTTGATATATGAAAAGAACATCCTTGGTAACTCGGTGTCATTGTTTCGACGAACCAACTTTGGTCTGTTTTTGTTATACTAAATAGATAACGACATGCATCCTTGAGATGCATGTCATTGTCTGTTTAGTATGGCGTGATAAAGTTTACTTGGCTGAGTTTTCGCTCACTATTTGTTGTTGACACCTTTTTCAGACTAGCAGTATGCCAATCCTCCCTACCTCTACCTCGATAAGCTACGGGATGCCAGTTGATTTTGAAAGCCGTCTATTTGAATTCATGATCCCAGAGTTCCCTAAACTTGTTTTCATAAAATGCATTTCCATTCTGACCGTAAATATTGGGTCCCCAGAGGGACTCGTTCTTTTGGGCTTCGTCAGGGTTTATGCCCTTGATAGGGGATGATTGGTGGGGCTCCTTCCATACCATGGGTCGGACGAAGATGATGGCAATGCTAGTAGCGGGATCTTTTGAGGACAGCATCGAGGAGGAGGAAAGAGTAGTTTTTTGAAGACACGACTATTAGTTAGTTTTTGGGGATAGAGTCGTGTAGGGATGGGTGATAACTTGTTTGTTTTTTGTTAAGCTTGGTGGGTTGTAGTAGGATAACCGGATTGGAGTTGTTAGGTAATCTCCCCGTGTTTTTTAACTCACCTTTGTATCACCCTCATTATTATGTGAAAGATGGATGCTATTTTCGAAACTTGTGTCTTAGCATTTCTATGCTTCTATGTTACATTCATGTTATAAATGCTAATATTTAAAAAGAAGCATCTTCCGCTTGCGAATAATCTGATGACTAATGAGGATTAGATAATAAATCCTGAAAGGGGTGTGCCTGGGATGCTACATTGGTTGTCATATATTCCATTCATGCTTCTATTTATACAACTAGCATTGCCCATCCGGAGTTATATTTCTTAAGCTACTGTGTTCCGTTCACGAAGCTAAATGAAAATGTTGGAGAAGTAGGAAAAATGTTTTCTTGAATCGATATTTCTTTAATTTTAAATGTGAACTTGTCATGCACTTGTGATGCATCTCTTGCTATCCTCATCGGTCCCTCTAATTTCAGACAACAAGTCAACCCATTTAAGGAAGTCATGTATTATCTGCTATATACCCTTGATACTTAATGAAACAAATTTTCTCCAATCATATAATTCATGTTCCATTCTCCTAATCATGAAAGCAGCATTCAATTTGCTCACATTATGATTATTGATAGTCAAATTCAAAATTAATAAATATATAATACTGGCATGTGAATAATGTTTTTTTTTTGTAAAGTAAGCATATATATAACTTTTCAAAACACCAAATACAAAGAAAAGCCAAGACCAGACCAGACCCGATAAAGACATAAAGATGTCCCAATAGGGTCAAGGTAGGTACAACATGAACTATACAACCACTGACAAAAGAGTCAAACAACCACAACAGGGACTATTACAACGACTTAAGAAGCCATCTTGATCTGATCGAAGATTGAAGGTGAAAGATCCCACTTTCTTTGTAATATTCGGCTCCTAAATGTATCCTCAGCTCCCTCCATGGAGATGGCTTTTGATGCACCTAGGGGATCGGCGGCCACGTTATGCGACTAGATGAACTTGCGGGATTGAAGTCAACGATGTCGGATTAAGCTCAAATTTGGTCGGCTAAAGCGAAACGGCGTGCTGATTAATACTCACCGCCTTCGGCCGTGACTAACGATGGATTTTCGCGATTCGAGATTGTTTAGATGGATTTTCTATTTTTTAGTATATTTTTATTGGGTTAATTTAATAAGGGGCAGTTTCGTAATTTTACGTTTTGATGTTTACTAATCCTAGTAGGGTTAGGTTTGGGGATATATAAGCTTGTTTTAGGGTTTCCTTTAAGCAGACTTTGGATATTTTTGATTTGTTAATCATATTTGAAGGACGAATTATTCTTCTGTCGAACTTTCTTGTTCAGTCAAATTTTCTATCGCGCTTCGGCATCAATTGATATCAGAGCCCAGGTTGCTTGAATCAATGGCTGAACAGAATCACGATTGTGGACGGCGGGCTCGTGGTGGCCGGGGGCGTGGAGGCGTTCCTGAAGCAGACGACCAACCGTGTCTAAGAGATCTGCGAGACGTAAAAATTGAAGAACAAAGAAGACAAATCCAGGATTTGGAGCGACAACTTGCGCAGGCAAGGTTGGGCGCTCAATCCGAAGAAGGAGAGGAATCTGAGGATTCATCCGATGATGAAGAAGAAGACGTAAACCTTTTCAGGGTTCTGAAGCAGGGGCGGAATTGAGGAGTACGACCTGGAAATCAGCGTTCTTCTCAAAATTTCAAAATGAAGATCGAGATTCCCGAATTTAATGGTAAGGCTCATCCTGATGAGTTTATTGATTGGTTGCATACGGTAGAACAGATTTTTGATCTTAAGGATCTAACTGAGGGGCAAAAAGTGAAGTTAGTGGCTATTAGGCTGCGAAAACATGCTTCAATTTGGTGGGAACACGTGAAAAAGCAATACGCTAGAGATGGGAAGCCGAAGGTGGATCGCTGGGAGAAAATGAAAAAGTTATTGCAAAAAAAATTTTTTGCCTACCCATTATAGGCAAGAGACATTTATTGAGTATCATAACGTCAAGCAAGGTGATAAAACAGTTGAAGAATTTACTGAAGAATTTGATCGCTTATGGGATGCATTGTGATGTGGCGGAGGAAGACGAGCAGACGATTGCACGATATCTGGCAGGGCTGCGATATGAAGTCTCTAATGTTGTCCAATTACAGCAGTATTGAACGTATGAGGATATGTGCAGACTAGCCCTAAAGGTGGAGGGGGAGTTTAAAAAGAAAAAGCAAGAAGTCCAAGTAGTCTAGCAAATGGGTTCTAAGTGGACAGCAACAGCTCCAAGTGGTCAGATAAAGAGTCCCGGGGGAAAGCAGGGAGTTCTTCGGCCCCGACAGCAGTTAAGGGCGCTGGTTCAAAATCTACAACAAATGGAGAACAGGGTAGTGCAGAATCTAGCAGGGGAGGAGTTACAGGCAAGCGATGTTTTAAGTGTCAAGGATTCGGACATTTTGCTACTGATTGTCCAAATTGACAGTTTGTGACACTTGTAGATAATCCAACTTTTGATGAAGACCCAATTTATGATGAATCTGATGGCAAGCAAGCAGACACGAATCCAGATCTAGAGGACATTGTCTATGCCGATTCTGGTGAGTCTTTAGTTGTGCGTTGGGTTTTAAATATTGCTGAGGTAGATGATGAATCGTGGCTCAGGCATAATATCTTTCACACTAAGTGCACTAGTGGAGGAAAGGTGTGTAGTATGATAATTGATGGGGGAAGTTGTGAGACTGTAATTTCTACTACTATGGTAGAAAAGTTGGGGTTGAAAACTGTCGAACATCCTCAACTATATAAGCTGTCATGGCTTAGGAAGGGGAATGAGGTAAAAGTGAGCAAGAGATGTTTAGTGCAATTCTCGATTGGGAAGAAATATGTTGATGAAGTGTGGGGTGATGTAGTTCCAATGGATGCTTGTCATATCCTGTTAGGAAGGCCTTGGCAGTTTGATAGGAAAACACAACATGACGGATTCAAAAATACATACACCTTCAAGAAGGATGGCCGGACCATTACTCTAGGTCCTTCAAATTTGAGAAAAGAAGGGAAAAGTAATCTGCTTTCCAAATCAAAGTTCTAGGAGGAGGCGGTGAATGCCCCAGAGCTTTTTGCCATTGTAGTCGTGGAACAGAATCTTGATAGTCCAGAAATTTCAACTCAAGTTCTGCCTATAATTGAGGAGTTTGCTAATGACGTACCGGAGGAATTACCACCTGGATTGCCACCCATGAGGGACATTCAGCATTGTATAGATCTCGTTCCAGGAGCTGCTATTCCTAATAAGGCATCTTACAGAATGAATCCTAAGGAGCATGAGGAGATGTAGAGGCAAGTGCAGGAATTATTAGAAAAAGGTGCAATTCGAGAGAGCATGAGCCCTTGTGCAGTGCCAGCTTTATTGGTTCCTAAAAAAGACGGGTCGTGGAGAATGTGCATGGATAGCAGAGCTATTAACAAGATCACGATCAGGTATCGCTTTCCTATTCCGAGATTTGATGATTTAATTAATCAATTGCATGGAGCGACTATCTTTTCGAAGATAGACTTGAGGAGTGGATATCATCAGATTAGGGTGCGTCCTGGAGATGAATGGAAGACCGCTTTTAAAACTCGAGATGGTTTATATGAGTGGATGGTGATGCCTTTAGGGTTATCTAACGCACCGAACACCTTTATGAGATTGATGAATCAGGTGTTTCATCCTTTTATTGGCTAGTTTGTCGTCGTATATTTCGATGATATATTGATTTATAGTGCATCGACTGATCAACACATGCAGCATTTGAGAAGGGTGTTCAAGACATTGAGGGAGCAGAAATTATATGCTAATACCAAGAAGTGTCACTTCTTGACTAATTGTGTGACCTTTTTGGGATATATAGTAACTAAGGAGGGCATTCATATGGACCCAGCTAAGGTTGAGGCTTTTTACAAATTGGGAGATTCTGAAAAATATTCATGAGGTACGTAGCTTTCATGGGCTTGCGTCTTTTTATCGGAGATTTATTCGGGATTTCAGTACTATTATTGCACCTCTGACGGATTTTCTGAAAGGAAGTAAATTTGTGTGGACTAAGGAGGCAGAAACTGCATTTCAATTATTAAAGAACAAGGTGACTGAAGCACTTGTTCTCGTGCTTCCTGATTTTAATGAGATTTTTGAGGTGCATTGTGATGCTTCGGGTGATGGTATTGGGGGTGTCCTAAGTCAAAAATGTAAACCTGCGGCATTCTTTAGTGAGAAGTTGAACGAGGCGAAAAGGAAATATTCAACTTATGATAAAGAATTTTATGCTATTGTGAGGAGTTTGAAGCATTGGAAGCACTATCTTATTTCGAAAGAGTTTATCTTATTTTCTGATCATGAAGCCTTGAAATACATCAATGGGCAGTACAAATTGAATGCAAGGCATGCAAAGTGGATGGAGTTCCTTCAAGTTTTCAGTTTTTCCATCAAGTATAAGGCAGGAGTGCTAAATAGTGTGGCAGATGCATTGAGCAGAAAACATTCTTTGCTGTCTACGATGCAGGTAAAGGATCTAGGCTTTGATACTTTTAAAGAATTATATGTTGATGATCCTTATTTTGGGGATATCTGGAGGAAGAGTAAAAAGGAGCCTTTTTAGCAATTTCATATCGTGAAAGGTTACCTATTTAAAGGTAACAGATTGTGCATTCCTCAATGTTCTTTGAGGGAATCTATTATTATTGAGGGACATGCAGGGTGGTTTAGCTGGGCACTTTGGCATGGATAAGACGAAGGCCTTGTTGAGTGAACACTTTAATTGGCCTCGGATGGAACGTGACGTGACACGTTTTATAAAGAGGTGCAGGGTATGTCATGTGGCAAAGACCAAGAGTACTAATGCATGATTGTATATCCCTCTACCTGTTCCAATTGCACCGTGGGAGGATGTCAGTCTTGACTTTGTCTTGGGTTTGCCAAGAACGCATCGGAGTAAGGATTCAATAATGGTGGTTGTCGATAGATTCTCGAAGATGGCCCACTTTGTCCTGTGTAGCAAGTCCTATGATGCTTCACAGATTGCTCGATTATTTCTGCAGGAAATTATTAAGCTGCATGGAATTCCTAAGTCCATTACCTCAGATCGTGATGTGAAATTTGTGAGTCACTTCTAGCGCACTCTTTGGAGATACATGGGTACAAGTTTGAAGTTTAGTTCATCTTATCATCCTCAGACTGATGGTCAAACCGAAGTTGTCAATCGAAGCTTAGGAAATTTGCTGCGGAGTTTGATTGGAGATAATCCGCAACAATGGGACTTGGCATTGCCTCAGGCAGAATTTGCATATAACAGATCAGAGAATCGAACTACAGGCAAGAATCCTTTTGAGATGGTTTATGAGCGTAATCCAATTACTCCATTAGATCTCACACCGATACCAGTTCTCAAGCAATTTAGTTCGGAAGCTGAAGAACATGCAAAACATATCAAAGAGCTACATTCTCAGGTCCATAATCAGATCAACAGGCAGAATATGAAGTATAAGCAACGCGTGGATATGCACAAGAAAAGAGTCGTTTTCAAGGAAGGTGATCTAGTTTAGATTCACCTTAGAAAGGAACGATTTCCAGCAGGTAGATTTGGCAAGCTTCAACCTAGAGCTGATGGATCCTTTAGAGTTTTGGAGCGAATTAGTGACAATGCTTACAAGATCGAATTGCCGGGTAAGTATAATGTATCCGGAACTTTTAATGCAGCGGATTTGTCACCTTACTATCCTGAAGAGGAAGAAGGTCCTGAGGAGATTGATGATGACAATGAAGGCGAAGCAGATTTGAGGACGAATCTTTCTCTAGCAGGGGAGAATGATGCACCTAGGGGACCGGCGGCCACGTTATGCGACTAGACGAACCTGCGGGCTTGAAGTCAACGATGTCGGATTGAGCTCAAATTTGGTCGGCTGAAGCGAAACGGCGTGTTGATTAATACTCACCGCCTTGGCCGTGACTAACGATAGATTTTCGCTATTCGAGATTATTTAGATGGACTTTCTATTTTTTAGTATATTTTTTTTGGGTTAATTTAATAATGGGCAGCTTCGTAATTTTACGTTTTGATGTTTACTAATCCTAGTAGGGTTAGGTTTGGGGATATATAAGCTTGTTTTAGGGTTTCCTTTAAGCAGACTTTGGATATTTTTGATTTGTTAATCATATTTGGAGGACGAATTGTTCTTTTGTCGAATTTTCTTGTTCAATCAAATTTTCTATCGGCTCGACATCAGCTTTGTCCTTCACAACTTTGAAAAGATGCTTATGCATACCCGGGATGTAGACGCTCTTGTTTTTGAAGATGGTGTTGTTCCTTTCAGTCCAAATGATATGACATAGTGCACCAAAGGAAAATCTAGAGATGCGGTGAGCAAACGAAGATCCACCGCAAACATTCATCGCCCACTTAACATGTTCTTGCCAGGGTTGGTTGCGCCAAGGAAGGCTGCATTTTGTTGCCCATAGAGAAGCCAACCTACTAGTAGAAGTGCATTCAAAGAAGAGGTGGTTGTTTGAGTCTGGTCTGGAACCACAAAAGGCACACATAGCATTGTCAATCCTGCGGCTATGTAAAAGGAATACCTGGGTAGGTAGCCGGTTAAGAGATACTAGCTATAAGAGAAAGGCATGTCGGGGAGCAATGTGCTGATCCCATATGAAGGAATGCCAAGGGGCTGGGTGCCCTTTCTTTCGAATATGATTCCAAACAAGAGCAATTGAGAAGGAGTTAGATGGATGAGGGGTCCAGAAGATGTTGTCCAGTGAACTATCCACAATAGTTGGAGGAGCATCCATCCAGCTCAATATAGTGTCAAGAGTATTAGAAGGTTGTCAGGTACACTCGTAGAATGTCCGAACCGAAGTATCTTGAGGAATGCGCGACTGATAAATGTCCACATTACTAAAAAGAAGGTAGAGAGGGCCTCTATTGTGCCACCAATCAAACCAGAAGGAAACCGAATGTCCGTTACCAATCTTCCACTAGAACATTGTTTGAGCAGAAACACGCATGTCGAGTATTTTCTTCCATGTCCAGGAGTAAAAAGTAGATTTGGAAGCAACCCAAAAGTTTGCCTTTTTTAAGAAGATTGAGTGTACCCATTTACACCACAAGGATTCTTTATCAGTGAAAAAAAGCCATATATGTTTGAGAGTCATTGCATTATTATACTCTATAAGCCGGCGTATCCCAAGGCCACCTTCATCTTTGGGTAAGCATACAGTATTCCACGCTACCCTAGCTCCTCCCATGCCTATGTCAGGACCTTTCCAAAGAAATTATCGCAAAATAGCCTCAATTCTATACAACACTGATTTTGGTATAGGGAAAATAGTGGCCCAGTATACTTGAATGGAATGCAAGACCGATTATCAATCAACAACATTAGAATTGGTTGACGAATATTAATAGCCAAAATAGTGGCATGCGAATAATGTTAATATGCTCTTAAGTCAATCAACAACAAGAACAAATCCACACTGACCTAGTTCAGACATATTATCAAATAAAGAATGTGCATTCGGTTGACGAATGAAACGAGACAATATTGGAATTGGATTGAAGGCCAGGTTCATACTAAATCAGTACAAGACATTCAAAATCAACGAAACAGATTCCAGCATGAGTGGTCCTGGTCTTAGCAGAGAAGATGACGTCGTGGTCTCTTCCTTATAACAACATAGGGCGAAGCATTTCCACTGGTTACAAACATAAAGACCCAATTTTTTTTTGTCACGCTCTTCACATAAAGAGCAGAAAAAGCAAACACCGGGCATGGAGTCTTAAGGCGCAGCCCTTAGAAGTAAAACTAGCGATTCTAAAGCCTCATCAACCAAATACCTAAAAAAGAAAGAAGTCTAGAAAAAAATCGAAAAGCTCAAAGGCGCCATTGTCAGACACCAGATGATCACAGCCAGAGATGAACACTAGACCAACGATTTCCTCAGATACACTGCCCCACCATAACTCCGACCATGATGAATACGAAGTGACAATAGGAGAAATATCGAAGTCGAGATCTGTTTTTAGGAGAGGAGCGGTTCATGGGTAATGGGCGAAGAGATGTATTTTGAAGAGAGAAGACAGATTTTTTTAGAAATAGTTTTCATTTATTGTTCAAAAATAGAAAATCTACTTTTTTTGTTCTAATTTTTGGTCCAAGACCAATTCTAGAACAAAAAGTTGTTCCAAAAATAGAAAAATGGAATTGGATTGCCAAACGGATTTTTGTTCTAAATCTATTCTGGAAAATAGAAAACTAATTCTTGACAGAAATAAAATAGTTATCATGCACGACTTTAGAAGCTAATCATAATTAGCATGAAGCTAAGGGTAGGTTAAAGCGACAATCAAACCACTTTCATCTACATCTGCAGTATGCTCACGTTGTTGCCGTCTCATTTTCCTGTATGTTCTGTCTCAAGGGAACTTGAACTTTTGCAGAATTATTATAGGTTCCTTTTTCTTTCTATATAAATTTAGAGAGGTCAAATTCCTGGAAATTTTCTCCTGGAGTCTGGACAAACGTGCTGCACGAGCCAGATCCATGCTTAACATGACATTAAATAAGTAAATTTTAGAGATAATTGTAGAATAAGTTCTAAATCATTTCGACGAAATACTACTTTTTCAACTCTCTCAGAAAAAAATTTATCGCAAACATATATGTCATGTAGCCTTCGATAGGGTAGAAACATCTATATTGGCTACTTATGGATACTTGTTCAAGCTAATCCTGAGTAGTAGTGAAAAAGTTTTGTAGTCATTTTTAATGATGTTATGCAAGGATTTCTTTTTTTTTTGTGGCAAATTATTTGAAACAGTTCTGTCTTCCACAATATAATCCAATAAGATTTTCGGTAGGTATTTACATAATCTTTTTCTTTTTGAATAAATGATTCCCAAAATAATGAATCACCATTGATATTGATCCTTCTGAGATCTCTAAATGTTCAACATTTCTTCTATTAAATCAATCTCCTTCATCTTATTGCTACATATACTCTTCGTAAACATTCTTTCTTTCTGAGTTTGAAAATATCAATCTTCGAATGATTCCATCATATATGATAGAGTTGGGAAAACTTATGGTTAACCCATCTATATGCAATAGAAAAGGGATTGAGGTTGAGCCGAGTTGACATCTCGAATGTTATCACTAGCAATTATTCCATCTGCCTTATTTTACTTATTTTCTTATTTTTTTGTTTTCAAATTGATTTATCATTTAGATATTTTTGGTTGGGGCTGAGTTGGATGTCACATAGTCCTGGTAATCACTGTACATAGTTTTTCATGAGGAAAAATAAACACATTTTGATTATAGTGCATCAATTTCCAAGAAAAAGATCCTAAAATAATTTATGGGCTGTGTTATCTCCATTTTTGATTGAAGGAAACTCCTTGACATAGCGCGAAAATGAACGCGTTATGTTGTTATAATTAAAATTCAATGAAATGTTTTAAAAATTCGTATAGTCCGTGTTAGAAATTAGAAAGATGGCATCTTGGCATTACAATATATCTTCTCAATCTGACAATTCCTGTCGGTTGGACTAGTGGTTTCCTCGTCACATCAACAGAGAAATCATTTCTAAATTGGGAAATGCTTTCGCGACTGGATCCCGATTGTAAAGTCCGTGCAAAGTCTATAATTTTTCTTGACATGACCAAGACTCCCTTTCCTGTCAATAGACCCTACAGAAGAAGCAACAAACCAACTTTTGTATAACATGATATGGCGAACATTGCACGCAACAATTAGAGAATGTGGGCACCTCAAATCACGCCAACATGTGGCGTAGTAAAGTAGCATATCTTCTAACCCCATCATCACGTAAATTAATGGCATTTCTTGACTTATTAACAGGCTCGAAGTCTCCTATCTAGGTTTTATTTTTAAGGCCATTTGAGGCATTATTATGCTTAAGGCAAAATACATGTTAAAGACACATGATATGAAATAAAAGATCAATAGAAGAAGACTAGTGAGGACGCTAGTTGTCTTTGGTTCTTGTTGTTAGCCTTCACAAGCCGTGATTTACGGCGGCAAAGTTATATTGCATACGAGGCGTCTTGATTCAAAAATGAATCCTTCTAACATCTAAATTAAGCATTCCATCACTCAACCGACTTTTCGAAGGTCGGTATCAAAAAAGACTAGCAATCTTCCCATGCGCGTGATTCTCGATTTTTGAATTGATTGCCTCGAGAAACACACTTGCAGCTGCGCGTATAGAGACCACGAGGAAATTGTAAAGCAATTGAACTTGACGTGCAAAGAAACCATAGGAGGCAAACCCTAATGTCGTCATATGCATGGCATCATGGTTCAGAGAATAATGACGTCATCGGATGCGAATGTTTTTGTAATTGAGTTTTGATTACTTTTTAAACGCGATTAGCAGCAGATGAAGACACGGACGGGTTAGCTGGGAAGGGCCCGTCGAAATTAATGCCTTCGTCATCAATTCGTGCGTCACGAGCCATGCATTGTCGTCTTTTGGACTGGTCACACGTACATTTCATGGGGTCATCAATTTGTCCCACGTCGTAGTATCCACAAATATGTCTAATTTCTAGAAAGAAAAGACTGTCTAAACCTCTCTTGTGACATGCATTGGGTCTCAAACCCGTAAGTCAAGTCTCGCTTCTTCCTGAACCTTCCCAGAAATATTATTTTAAAACAAAGATTATGGCGGAAATTTTAGTGTAGTCCGTTTTGTTCACTTGGAAGCTCGCAGTCAAAATTGACCTAAAGACCGACATGACTATCTCAATCCAATGACGGTCAAGATAATGCATGGCGATTTTGTTGTGTTCGGAGGCACGATATTACAAAAAGGTGACTATTTGTACCGCTTGATAAAGAAAAATATCATTTTTACCCATTTATACCTTGTGCAACAAAATGTAATACCATGCTTCGAAGTTTTGAACGAGTTTACATGATATCCTAAGTTCCTAACTTACTCAGTAGGGAGATCTTTTTCAAAATTACAATTGGAACATAATTCCTAATTGTAGGAAAAAGGATATAAATTTAGGAAGAAGACAACTTGTACCAAACTTCTCCATTATATCAATTTTTTTACTAAAGATTATCTACTTTGAGAGTATTAAATCAAAACCTTTATGTCATTAAATTGGAATGTGAAGCCCATTAAATCGGAGTGTGAGGCAAAAGTATTGCTTAGGGTGCGTTTATTTCACTGGAAACTTTATGATAAAGGAAAATATTTTTTATGGAAACCATTTGTCAAAGGAAATAGTGAATTTTTATTTATTTGATGGCTTAGGGAAAATGATTTCATTTATGCCAGAAGGAAAAGGAGAAGTCGCTTTCTCCTAATCTAAACTTGTTTTAGTTCATGGAAAACCTTTTCCATAAATTGATTAATTTCGTGTCATCCAAGCACTAGAAATCGAAAATTTTAGCACGACCAAGTTCGCTTTGTTCTCTCATGGGCTTGTAGCTCAAAATTGACCTAATGACTGTCATGACCATCTCAATCCGACGATTGAGAAAATGCAGGGCGATTTTGTAGTGCCTAGAGTCATGATGCTACAAGAAGGTAAACATTTGTATATCTTGATAAGAGGAAAAATACTATTTTTACTTCTTTACACTTTGAAACTGATCACCTAGATAAGATAAGATAAGAAAAGATAAGATAAGATAACTAGCCTGAAGCAATTGCGTGTTTAATCTTTACAATCTCTTATGGTTGGTATTCAAAATGTAATACCATGCTTTAAAGTACTATACGAGTTCGCATAATATCCTAACTTAATCATCAGGGAGATTTTTTTCATAAATTATTATTGGAAAGTAAAAAAGGATCTAAATTTAGAAAGAAGACGACCTGTACCAAATTTCTTCTCCGTTATATTGATTTTTTTTTTCTGAAAGATTATCTACTTTAGGGATAATGAATCAAAACCTATGTACCATTAAGATGGAGTGCGAGGCCCATTAAATTGGAGTGTGAGGCTAAATTTGGCTTAGTAATACCATAGATAGATTATGAAAGTATTGTGATTACATCTAACCCGATTTATGGAGCTTGCATGATATTTTATAAGCATCGAGGCAGTTGGAGCTCTGTGTTCACGCCCTTAAATTATCCAAAAAATAAAAGACATTTTAATTGCCAGTCAAGGACTTCAAGCCAACTTAGAAATAAAAAAAGAAAATTTTAATAAAAAGGCCTAATTACCAATAGATCTATCAAAATGAGTCATAGACTTATTTTTTAACCCATATATGATGAACTGAATTGTTATATGGGTTAGCTATACTTATTAAATGAGATAATATGAGTGTTCAATTGGTCATAAATGAGTTTACAACTTATTTAAACACAATCCACGTATAATTCTCTCTCTTCATTCTCTTTTATGCTCACTCACTCTGCACTCTTACTTCAATTTGGATATAAGTTTTCTTAGATTAAGTTAAATATTGAATTGTTTTAGAAATATGAGTCGGATCGGGTATGGATCAATATATTATTTTTTTGGTCGAAACAGGTCAATATATTTGCATTGCATGGAAATGTGTGAAAACGGGTTAAATGAGTCTATTTGGGTCGGATCATTTTTTCATCCGACCGTATGATGGGTCTACTTACCAACTAAGAATTGTATTACTCCGTATGTGTTTTTGAAAGGAAGAGTGGACACGTAAAGTATTTTCATTTATTTAGGTGAGATAATCTGTTTGAGAAAGTGTATTACCTGCCGACTTTTCATGCCTTCTTTTTAATAATATCTCTTGGATAGCGGCCAGATTTTTCACACTGTGGTCAAACTTCAATGTGTATATCCATCATTCAACCATTGCCGCCCATTAAAATACAGTTCGATTACGATTTCAAACTTCTACTCATTCAGCTGATATTTTGTTCCCACTTTTCCTTGATTGGCTCCAACCCATTTGAAGATTTCCTATTTTCCCAACGCATGATATACTAAAGATGAATTACCAAGTCTATGGAAACAACCGTTTCACACCCTGATTCTATTACGAAGATCCATATTGCACGCAATGTTCATTCATGCCTTAGCATTACGTCACCCTAATTTCGTGAAACCCTAGAGAGAGAGAGAGAGAGAGAGAGAGAGAGAGAGAGAGAGAGAGTTGGTGATGGCTGGAGACGAGTCAGTGTGGTCTAGGGGCAGTTACAGGCGAGCGGTAATGTGATGGTGTGCTACGGTCTGCCTCCAAGGAAGAAACAAAAGAAGAAGGGAACTAGAGGAAATGGAACTTCAAGAAAAGAGGAAATGCAAATAACGTACTCTAGGTTTCACATAAGTACCTATCTACATGTCTCTATCTTTTATAATACATATTTGCACCCCCCGACTTTAGCAAAATTGTCCAAATACTTAGGCTCCGTTTATATCGAGGAAAACATTTTCCTCATTTTTCGGTATTTGAACTGCTTAGGAAAATGAGTAAACATAAAAGGTTTTCCCAATCACTGAAAGTCAATGCTTAAATTCATGAAAATAATTTCATTTTCAATAAATCGGAAATCATTTTTCAAAATATAACTAGATATTGGCACTTGGATTAGAAACTTTGCACTTAGGCATGAGAACTATAACACTTGTTCCCGAGCCTTTGGCAGTAGGGCTAGAACTAGAGGTCATGACCGAGTCTACTGAAGTCCATTGAGGGCAAGCCTTGGTCCATCGAGGCAGGGCCTAAAGACCCCAGTGCCTATGCTTGAGACTCGGGTGCTTGTGCTTGGGACCCTAATCACTGCGCCCCGCTTCATTGAGGTCAGACTCGAGATACTGATGCTTGTGCTCATGCCCAAGATGCTGAGACTTGTAACATCGATGCTGAGTCCGAGTCCTCGACTCACGAGCCCAAGTCCATCAAGGCCGGGCCTAAGATTCCCGTGCCTGTGCCTTGGGACTCTTGTGCCTGTGCCAAGGTCCTCGGCATCCGAGCTCCAGTTTATCTATACTGGGCTCGAGCCCATCTCTGCTAGGCCCGAGACCTCAGTGCCTGAGCCCGGGTCCATAGTACATGGACCCCGTGTCCATCGAGGCTAGGCCTCGAACCACAGCGCCCAATCCGTTCCTTGCCGCTCGGGTTCATCGACGTTGGGTCCAAGTCCTTGTCACATGTGCTCAAGTCCATTGAGGCCCAGCCAAGACCTCGATGCTCGGGCTCGAAACCGAGTCCCTAGCTCCCATGCTTAGGTCCACTAAAGTTAGGCTTAGGATCCTAGTCCCATGCTCGTACTTGGTTGCCAAGGACCCAACCTCGATAAACTCAAGGGTGGGCGTTGGGTTCCCAAGCCAAACCTCTATGGACCTAGGAGAGAGCGTCGGGGACCAAAGCTCATCCTCAATGGACCGGGCTCAGCCTTTGTAGACTCGGGCTGAGGCACCAAAGAGCCGAGCACGATCGCTCAGCTTTGGTGGACCCAAGACCAATGCCCATGCTCGTGCCCAAGAGCTGGGGATCTAGGTTTGAGACCCGGTTCCCATGCCAGGTTCTTTGGCTACCCATACGCAAGTCACTATTGCGCCGAATAGTGTATATATCTAGTTAGGAAAATCAAATGAAATTTTCCTTACCAAACGAGGGAAAATGTTTTCTAGTTCATTTTTGAATCTGAGTTCAACACTATAGAATATTGTCATTTTCCTAAAGAATAACTTCACGGAAAATATTGTCCAGAAGAAATGCCACAATTTTCACAGAACAAGCGGAATTCCAATGTAGTCCATCCTACCAATTTTTGCCATAAATCGCTGAAGTTTCTATCAAGTTATCGTCAGTTGTTCTATGTGGCACACCGCCAAGTTAGTGATTCTTATGAAAATTAGCTGATTTTGTGCAAAAGTTTATGACTAAATTTGCAAAATTGAAAAAATTATTACTGAATTCATTTATATAATAAGTTTATGAGTGATTTAGCAATTTTCCCTCTTTTTATTATAAAGAGAAAGAATTGATAAATGAACTCGAGATCATCACACAATCGCCATATTCTAGAACCGGACGAACATTCCTGGCACGAAACCTCTCCGCTTCTTATGTGCGTGATTGGGTTACACCCTTGCCCTTAGGGAAAATCCAAGATAAATCGAGCATATTATTCGCTTAGTCAAGTGGTCATATTTTGCCTAAATTCATTTGAAAAGAATGTACAAATTATTGCTCAAAGTTAACCAAAACCATTGAAAGTCAAGTCAACCAATAAATCCAAGCTGGAAAAAGCAACTTCTGCCGTTCGAATGCCAACAAATAAAGTCAAGTCAACAAATTATTGGGCTCCACTTGGTTTTGGAATCAACTATATTTGTTTTTTAGGTTTAGACGAATGCTAACATATAATCTGCCGTTCGAGAACTCCATTACGAACGATACTTCGTGGAAACTCTCTTAATGTGTACACCTTTCTTTTTTATTTCCTTTCTCTTTCTCACTCACCCAATAAGTTTACTATAAATTGCAACGCCATTCTTGCATCCGTCCCTTCATCTACTCTTTTGGAAGGCTTCTGAGTTAAACTTCATCACTTCAGGTTTTCTGTTTTCTGGTTCTTGATGGCGTCGAGTGCAAGTCCGATGGAATCGAATTGGATAGTGGACACTTCCCTAGAGCTTAACACATCGTATCTGGTGAGATGGACTTATGTTTGCATAGATATGCAGTAATTAATCTTGTGCTTCTGTTGTTATCTCTGTGTTTGGTGAAAAGAAAAGAAAGATCTTTAGATGTTTAACTCACAGCTCTCTTCTTCTTCTTCTTCTTCATAATTCTTATTGAACCATAAGAAGGAAATTGTTCCAAGAAATGATAACTCTCAAGGAGGACGACGAGAAGAGCCTGTTGTTAAGCATGAGGTGAGTCCATCTATAACAGAAGCTGCATGAAGAAATAGGAATAATGCTAGAGATATAAAAGGTCAGTTTATAAAATTAAGTTGTGAAGGTCTTCTGGCTAATCGGACACAGTTAACGTCCGTAATGGAGCTAATAGCAACAGCAAATTCCACTTCAAATCTTAAGTCGTCCACATGACACAATTGCTTTTGTTAATAAGAATGTCACAGAAATTGGAATCCAGTGCAGCTATTATAGAAGCTGAGAATGTGTCTGTGAATCAACATATTCGACCTCTAAAATGGACATGAGCGTTTCACGCAAAGTGTGTGGCGAAATTTCCAGCTTTGTATTGCTGTTCACCAGCCCAAATTTTCAAGTACTTCTAGACAAATTCGGTCGAAGTGAAGAGTGCACAATAGCGAAAATGAAATGGCAAGAGGCAAAGTCAAGTTAAACCTACGCTTCAAGAAAAGTGTAGCTGACCGGTCTCATTTAAAAAAAAGAAGAATCAATTTCTATAAGAATGAAGTTGAAGAAACCCTGTGACCGATTCTGAAAACTAGAGTATTTGAATACAAAGAGCAAAACCGAAAGATGATCTGTTTTGCTGTGTACAGGCCAGTGAACTGGTCGAGGAGTATCACCGAATTAGCCACGAGAACAGGAAGTTGACTGAAATGCTGACCCTTATGCACGAGAGGTATAATACGCTGCATAACCAATTGAATGTCTTGGGGAGTAAAACCTCTGAAAGTGAGCTCGGCGCTTCAAGAAAGAGGAAGCATGAAGTTCATGTCGCCGCAGAGAGTTGCAGTTATGGCGTAGATCAGATGTTCAAGAAGCCAAAGGACAGCTTCAAACACAAGATCTTTAAAATCCATTTCCAAACTGATGCGTCCGACATGAGCCTTGTAAGATCTTAGTTTCAACACACAACAGTTTTTTCGTGTTTCTCAAGCTTATAGTTGGCACAAAGAAATTCATCTTCTCTAAGTACCAAGTGGATTCCACTGTATTGATTCTTTTTCCATTTATTTTGCTTAATGAATTTGCACTTGCTATAGGTAGTGAAGGATGGTTATCAATGGAGGAAATACGGTCAAAAGGTCACAAGAGACAACCCATTTCCAAGAGCTTACTACAGATGTTCCTTTGCCCCAACTTGCCCTGTTAAAAAGAAGGTAACTCCGCTTAGTTAGACCTCTTAGAAATTATTTTCTGGAGATCACTCAATCACAGTCCAAAAATAAATCAAGAAATAGCGTGTTTGATGAAAAGCAGCCTAACGAATTCAGTCTCACTCTCACGCTTCATTTGCATCTTCAGGTACAAAGAAGTGTTGATGACCCATCTGTCCTATTGGCCACATATGAAGGAGAACACAACCACCCAAACCTGTCTCGGCCCCCGATTCCACTAGGTTCTGACAAACAGGAACTGAATCCGGGCGCCCCTCCAATTCCATCGCCCTTGAAGTTGAGATCTTCTAGTCCTAAGAGTACTCCTGATTTGATGTGCTTGGGTATCGACACTCTATCTGCAAAAAGGGGCCAAGAAACGGCGGCGGCAGCGGAATTTCAACAGTTTCTGATGCAACAAATGGCCTCTTCCTTGAAAAGAGATCCCAATTTCACGGCAGCGCTTGCGGATGCGATATCGGGAAGGATATTCGACCAAGCCCGGATCAAGAAGTGGTGAATGGAAAGGGCATCATCAGAGTTTTGTATTTAGTATGATTTACATATAGTTCGAGCATTGAATTCAACAGTCAGGTTATGACAATGGTCGGTTTTGGATTGAAGACATGAACATCTCATCTTTTGTGTGTTGGCTGACCAAGCAAGTTGATCTGCTCACGAGCTTATTTTCAGCTCGGCATATAAGCTACTTGAACTCGACATGATTGTTTAGAGGTTTAGTCGAATTTGAGTACCCTACAAACTAAACTTGTTTGGTGATTTGAGACGGAGTGTTCACCTTATTATACTATATTACTTGAGGCGACTTTGATGCCGAAGCATTCCTTGAAGACGTTGATTATGCAAGAGAGTTGCCAATCTAGTTGACAAGCTGACAATGATCTAACAAGTTGCTGATTTGCAAGCCTACTGTCAATTCCAAGTCTAATCAATCACGACATGTCCAGTGTTTGTTTGCATTCCTTGAAGGCCATTAATTCAATTACTTAGAACTAGAACCATGGAGAATCTCACCTGACTTAATTTATTTCTCATGTTTTCAAGGTTTAGTAGATATCGATCAAATTTCTAGAGTCCTTACTTAATTATATTTGTTTTCTAGTAAATCTAGTTTTTGTCTTTCCTCTAAGTCTTTTATCTTTCCAAAGAGTCTTGATAATTACTCATGCTTGGAGGGTTGTTCCATGCTCATCTATATAAGCATACTATGATGAATAAAAGAAGTAGACTTATTTGATTCAAAACTTATTTGAGCCTTTGGCTTAAGAACAAGAAGTTTTCTTGTTCTACTCTTATCCCTTCCGTGGATTCCAATGAGTGGCAAGTATTGCTTTTATCCTTTGGGTGAAATTAATTGTGGATGGCAAGTGACCTATCCATTTAAGTTCTCACTTTTGTTACTTCCTACTTCTCTACACTCTCTCCGGCATCAGACTTTTACTTATTACATTTGTCACTATTCACTACAATAATATTATCATGCATACCAGCATACATGACCAAAACTAACCTAATGGAAACATTACCAAATTAGTATAGATGCCAACTCAGTCTCAAACTTTTAAATTCATTAAAATAATTCGAAACCATTTCATGTATTTCCAATGTAGTCATTCTGGCTAATTTTTACTTGAAAATGCTGACAAGGCGATCCAATCATTTCCGATCGTTTTACGTGGCATAACTGACATCTGACATGGGAGAACTTAAGTGAAATGACACCGTTTGCTTAATTTTTTCAAATTTTCAGACTTATTTTTTTTTTTTTCCCTTTGATTTCATTGTTACTACTCATCTTCTTTCTCTCCTTCCCTATTTCTTCTTTCTCGTGATAAATTTCTCAGCCACAATGCGGATCCACATTCTTTGTTCGTATTGCCACTAGTTTCACCAAGCTGTTGTCATTGCAAGCACCCTCACCACCACCTACCCACTCCGTGTCTCGTCTCTCTTTATTAGTTGTTGTCATTGGTTAGAAGGACTACGTTAGAATTCCTTGATAAGATTTAGAGATATATTGGTAAAATTGAAAAGTTTAGAATTGAATTGAGATCAATATAATATGTTTAGCACTAACTCAGTAATATCTCCTTAATTTGATACTATGTGAGTAGTTCCGGTGCTTTTTGAGGAGATCTATTTATTGTTGAGACACGGCTATCTGCTCATTTGACACACATTCCAATTTGTTATCTTATTTATATTTCTTTTCCCTTCACATTTATTTATTTCCTCACATTTTCTTCTCCCTCCACTAGCTTTCCTTTTTTCTTTTATGTGTGCGCTTCTTTTCACTTCCAAATGAAAAACCTGCATTCACAAAAAGAAACTGAAATTCTCTATTTACTAGTCGAACTAGAAATCATTCATATAGTTGGTGACTAATGAGTAGGAGTTCAAGAAACTATGTTGTCTCTTTGGCTGGACTTACATATAAAATAAATATATTTCTACATAATTTGATAGATGAAGGGGAAAATTGTCCAAAAAGTCCTAAACCTATTGCACTTTTGTAAATTCAGTTTTAAAACTTTTAAGTTTGCCAATTGAGTCCCAATCCTTTTCACTTCTTGCCAATTGAGTTCATCTGGTCAATTTTGGCCACCCAGAGCTGACGTGGACGCCGATCGTCTGGCCAACTCTAACATGGCAATTTTTTAATATTTTAATATTTTTCAATTTTTTTCCTTTTTTATTTTTTTTCTAGTCTTCTTCCTCTGGCAAAGCTCGCCTCCATTGACCACTAGCAAGGGCGAGCCCTGGCTAGGCAAGGTTGGCCTCACCTTGGCTAAGTGAGGCTAACCTCGCCATCGCCTGGGTCTCCCTCACCTAGCCAAGGCAAGGCCAACCTCCTCGTCACTAGACAAGGTCAAAGGCCGACGAGGCTTGACCTCGTCCAGATTTGGCGAGGCCAACCTTGGCGTTGCTGGGCGAGGTCGGCCTCACCATCGTTGGGCTAGGCAAGGGACCGACGAGGCTCTACCTCACCCAGATCTGGCGAGACCGACCTCGCCGTCGCCAGGCAAGGGAGACCCAAGCGATGGTGAGGTCGATCTCGCCTAGCCAAGGGTTGGCGAGGCTCGCCCTTGCCAATGGCCAGCGGAGGCGAGCTTTGCCAAAGGAAAGAAGACCAGAAAAAAAAATTTTAAAATTCAAAAAATAATTAAAATATTACCACATCAACGTTGGCTGGATGGCCGACACCGGCTAGCATCCATGTCAGCTCCGGGTGGCCAAAATTGATCGAATTGACTCAATTGGCAAGAAGTGAAAAGGTTTATAACTCAATTAACAAACTTAAAAGGTTTAGAATTGAATTGGCAAAAGTGTAATAGGTTTATGACTTTTTGGACAATTTTCCGCGCATTTAAAAGATATCATTTGTGCAATTATTAGGGGATATTACCTAACTTCCGGACAAAATTTCAAATCTTCTCTTGTCATCTACTTAGGATAGAGAGTTTTACCTTCACCTTTTTATAGAAGTCCAAGGAGGCGTTCAAGCAACATGCGTCCGTACATTCTTTTACAGGAATTTCCTTCATGTTCTACTGACAATGGAGAAATGTTTTTTTTTTTGTTTTGTCACTCGACACAAGCACCACTGATCTCATGATATGTGTTTATTATAAGAAGACAACGGCGACCGAATATTCACATGTATTGTAAAATCAACGGTGCTCATTCATGTGAAAATGAAGAAGAAAAAGGATTTTCTAACATCAAATGCCAGCCGTTGAATGACACCCCAAGTGACAAGAAAACCAACTAGTTAACAAATCTCAACCGTTGAAAGTGCATGTCATATTGGTCAATCTAAAGAAGTTCCTCGAATGTTAGGATTCTCAGATAGTTCTAGAAACACGGTATTCAAGTAGCACGACCGCGAGGTCCATGGCGAGGGGTCGTGGCGGTTGGTGGCCATTCCTAGAGGTCATATTCCTGTGGAAGAATAGTCGCAATGGGGTCCCTTTTTCTCTTAGGAAACATCCCCCACAAACTTGGAACAAAGAGACGTTGCGCCAATTGGAATCACACCGGATCCGTCACACGCGGCCAAGAACGACACGACACTGATGGATTCTTTCTTTCTTGATTGATCGCGCCTAGAACACCCAAGAAGTCAACAACCAACAAAAAAGAAAGGGAATTCAAGATGTTTCTACATTGACCATTGTAGGAAAAGACACGCATAGCCGCGATTGTTGACTCCACCAACAGCAACATCTTGCCCACTTCTTGGTCTGGTCGTCGTCTTGTTTCTTGTTCTTGTTGCTCTAGAGAGAGAGAGAGAAGGGTCGTTCTTATGGCTTGATGCTAGAGAAACTTTTTGGCTTCTCATATTTTTATGTGATGGTGAGCTGCGTAGTACGACTGGTGATGACTTGACCACCATATTAGCGATTTCCAGTAAAAATTGACCGGAAATACTACATTAAAGTTTCCCTCAAATGTTGATGACTAAATTGACAAAATTAAAAAATTTATGATTGAATTGACCTCCAATACAATAGGTTTATGATCAATTGGGTAATTTCCCCAGTTACCGTGTCATAACGGTCTCATCATTCATAGCAACTAATTATCATAGCAATGGATATGGTGAAAAGTCGAGAAAATTATTCAAAAAGTCCTAAACCTATTATACAATTGCCAATTTAGTCATAAACCTTTTAATTGTGTCCATTGAGTCATAAAATTTTTTACGTTTTGCCAATTAAATTCATTCAGTCAATTTTGATTAGAAATCGCTGATGTAAATACTGGCCGTTATATGTGGCATGACCGCCAGTGCTTATGTGAAAAATATTTAATAATTTTTTTCAAATTTATTTATTTTCCTTTTCCTTTCTTTTTTCTTTCTCTTATTTTTTTGCTTCCCTTCTTCCTCTAGTTGGTGAAGCTCACCCCCATTGGCCACTGGAGAAGGCAAGCCTCACCTGCCCTTGGCAAGGTTCAACCTCGCCATCGTTGGGTGAGGCACGACCTACGCCAGACTTAGCGAGTTTGAGCCTCGCCCAACCATAGCAAGGCCAACCTTGCCCAATGATGGCAAGGTCGACCTCGTTGGCCCTTCCCTCTAGTCAATTGTCGGCTATCGCCGAGGCTTGGCAACTAGCTAGAGGAAGAAGGGAAGTTAAAAAGGAAAAAGAAAAGATAGAATAAAAAATAAATTCAAAAAAAATGAAAATATTATTAAAAATTATCTACATCAGTGTCGGCCGCGCCACATAAGATTATCAGCGTCCATGTCAATAAAAGGTCTTTTTTTTTAACCAAAATAACATTACATTCATTTCTAAAGAAATACAAGAGAAAATCATCACAGTGCAACTACAAACCAAGACAAATCCCAGCCAACTTGAACGTAAAACATGCTCTAGATAACACGATAATATATCTGAACAATGTTATGTGTCAGTCGCTTAAAGAGCAAATCTGTAACTTTTTCAAACCAAAATCGACGGCTTATTATTCGTCATCAATAATGAGCACACATTGAGATCTACATATGTTACTACGGTTTTGCCTTTCGGTGGTGCGTGCCTAGGTTTGGTATCTCCAACACTATTGCCATTTAGAGTAATAAGGTTAAATGAGCACAGATTTGACACCTGAGAGAGCGAAACCTTTAGAAAGCTCATCCGAACTCTTTTGAAATTGGACTTGTGCATCAACAAAACTTAAGGGAAGCGAAAGCCAAGATCATACATGCAAAAATCTCCAAATCTAGACTAGATCGGAATAGAAATCTCTCCAAAATGGGAAAGAGAAGCTTTTAGATCTAGAGAAAAGCTCCGCAAAATAAGAGGAAAGCAAGAAAAAAATAACAAAAAACCAAATCAACAAAAAAAAAAAAAAGGAAAGAGGCAGGGGAAGGAGAGATCTAAATCAAGACCTCTCCTCTGAGGAGGATGAAGAAGAAAGTTGTGTAAAGATGAGAAGGAAAGGAGAAAACCCTAGGGAGGAGAAAGGAAAGTGGTGCCCCGGTTGGTGAAAGTTTATCTGATTCATTTTTTGATCTTTCTGCTTTTCATTTCTGATCTACTGTTCTCAACTAATGGCTCTTCAGATTATTTGTGCAACATTATTGTTCTTTTCACTCTTCATTTGTCACTTTACCCATTTTTAAAGTCAGATTTCTGTTACGGACCAAACAAAAAAGTAAGATTTCCGTCATCTACATTCTCATACGTCATTTCCATACGAATATGCCAACTTAATCTTTCCATGTATGATGAATATTTTTAGAGATTTTCTGAAAAAGATGAACCTCTTTTTGGGTAAGTTTCTTGTAGGCCTTTCTCTACTTAATTAGCGTTGTTTTTGTCATCTAAACTTCTAATAAGGATGGGATTGGTAGGATAGGATATAAAATCCAATGATTTTGCTAATATCCTACGTACTATTTTGTGAATCGCAATATTAAAACTGGATATTTTCACATCATATCGTGTCCATTATTTAGTATAAATGACATATCAGTGTAAATGAATATAAAAATTTGCACAAACGGAGATGGTAAAAAAATCTTATGAAAATCTTGCCTACTTCATTTTTATTTACTTATTTTTTATTATTTTTTCCTCTATTTTTAATGCCTTTCTTTTTTTATTTCCTTTTTTTCCCTTCCATCATTCTCTAATAAAATTTTATTAGATAGTAAACTATACTAATATATCTAAAATACTAAATATCAAAAATATGTAATAAATATAATATTAAATATAAATTTATATCTATTAAATTTATATTAGGGAAAATCTCAAATAAGGATTGACCCTCGCCAGCTTTCGACAAGGGTTCGGCCCTCACTTGTGGCTTTCGAGAGCGACCTTGCCCAAATCTGGCAAGGCTACCCCTTGCCTATTGTCGGCGAGGGTTCCTAGCCCTTCTCGAGCTTTGCTGGTGACCAGTGAAGGAAAAAAAGAAAAGAAAGGAAAAGAAGAAAATATAAAGTAAAATTAAAATTTTTTTGAACGAAATTGCCCTTAACCAGTTGGAATAAATTTGTTGGCCGACCACTGGCAAAGTCAAAGCCTTTATTTGAAACTCTCATGACTACTTCAGGCCTTTATTTGAAAATGACATGCCACTTTATGCCATTATTTGACACAAACTTCACTTCATGCCTTTATTTGGAATTTTCCTTTTATATTATAATATAGAAAAAAATTTAGAATATAGAAATAAAAAGAAAAATGTTATTTTTTGTTGTTATTTTAGTTTTATTTATTTAAGAAGTTTGTTATTCGAAAAAAATTTTTTTTTTATTATGGATATTAGAAATTATATCCACCATCCCATCTTTCTCATGGAATAATTTTATTCGAGTTATATCCCTAATATATCCGACTTTTATCTTGTCTTGAGTAGACATCAAACACAGCATAAGATACGTACTTGACTACCAAACGTAGTATAAGTACCCTCGACATCATCCCAAACGAATGTAGGCATGTCAAGACATTTGACAAGAAATTATTCATGGAGATTTCCAAAAGTCTATTTTGATTGGGCCTCAGTTCTAAGCATCAATTCATGGGCCGGAGCGTCTGATTGAGTGTTATAAGGCTGCTATAATTAGATGAGTCCAGGATCCAGAAACCCTTAGGCTGCATTTGGTCGTCCGTATTTATGGTCAGGATAGGATTGGATAGGATATGATAGGAAATCTAGAGATTTGGCCATATCCTATCCACTGTTTGGTGAAGTACGGATTTAAAGTTGGATATTCTCATATCCTATCATATCATGCATTTGGTAAAAAGATATCAATATAAAGGACATATATACCCCTAAGTGATGCTCATGAAATATTTTTTTTTTTTGGTAAAGTAAGATTCTATATAACTATCCAATACACCAAATACAACCTAAGCTCAAACCAGAACCAGACCCTATTAGGACAAAAAGATGTCCACACAAGGTCAAGAAGGTTTAGCAGGAACTAAAAGCAATAAGCCAAAACCTAAGGTAAACCAATGTCAACAAAAACCGAAACCAAGGAGACCAAATCCAACCAAATCAAGGAGGTCAGCCTAAAGCTCCAAAGAAGAAGAAGAAGAACAAACCAAAGAAAAAAAGCCCCAAGACAAATAATCACCGAAGCATATGCAAAGACAACAAATGATGGATCCACCAGGGCCCCGGAATAGCACTCCTAGTCTCCAGCAAGAAGACGACAAAGAAGGCGGGAGGCCCTAGACACCGAAAAACTAACGGAGCAAAGAAAGAAACCAGCAAGTACACAATATAACCACCTAAGAGAGCAGCCAAGACCAACGTTTGAAGGAGAGTTCCGCACAAGCACCGTAACAGCGAAAAGGAGGCAAAAGACTCCAACGCAAGCAAAGCAAAGCAGCAGATAACAGCAAGGTTTGGGGGAAAGACTTGTCCCCGGAAAAACTCAAGAGGAATCTAAGAGTTTATCGCCGCTGTTTCAAAGATAGACAGAGGGAGGCCCCAATTTCTTTGTATTTTGCGGTTTGTAAAAGTGTCCGCAAAACGACCAAGAGAAATGGCTTTATCCTTCACCACTTTGATCAAATGCTTACGCATGCCAGGGATGAAGAGATTCTTGTTTCTGAATAAAGCATTGTTCCTCTCAGACCATATTAGGTGACATAAAGCAGCAAAGGGGTACCGGAAATGCAATGGGCAAAGGATGAACCTCCATAGATTTTCGCTAACCAAGTAATGTTGTCTTGCCACGGACGGTTACGCCATGGCAAAGTTACATTTAGTAGCCTGTAAGGAAGCCAAGCGGCTAATATGTGTGCACTCAAAATAGAGATGGTTGACCAATCGGTGTTGAAGTACAGAATGGGCAAAGGCCTCGTGTCGATCCCACGAGCATGTAGGAGAATTACCCGTGTAGGAAGGCGATTAAGGGTTGCCACCATAACAGAAAGCATGCCGAGGGACTATGTGGTGATCCCGGAGGAGGGAATGCCAAGCAACAGGCCGACTTTTTAGTCCCGATGTAGTCCCACGATGCGAAACCGAGAAAGAGCCGGAAGGATGCGGGTCCATAGAGGTATGTCCAGGCGCCTTTCTTGAAAGGTTGGCACCGAGTCCGGCCCAAATGAGGAAGGAGTTCAACGTGGAAGAAGGTTGCCAAGATTGATCAAAGAAATCCCGAACCGATATGTTCCGAGGAATCCATGATTGGTAGATTTCAAAGATTATATCTTGAATAAAAGGTGTAGGGGCCTTTATCATGCCACCAATCAAACCAAAATGAAACCGAGCGCCCATTACCTAACTTCCATCGAAAGGTAGTCCGAGCGAAGGATCTCATATCTAAGATTTTCTTCCAAGTCAAGAACAAAACGTCGGTTTGGATACAACCCGAAGTTAAAATTTTTAAGAAGGTTGAGTGTATCCACTTACACCATAAGGATTCCTTATCCGAGAATAGGAGCCAAATGTGTTTAACCGCTAAGGCTCTATTATATTCTCGTGAGTCTCCGGATCCCTAGGCCTCCTTCTTCTTTAGGTAGGCAAACTTTCTTCCACGATACTCTAGCTTTGCCCACGCCCAACTCAGGACCCTTCCAAAGAAACCGATGAAGAATAGACTCGATGTTATACAGCACATTCTTCGAGGGAAAATATCGAAACCCAAAGAAACATGGATAGAATGAAGGACGGATTTAATGAGCTGAATCCGACCCGCAAAAAGGATAGAAAGCGATCGCCCAAGAACGGGCACGAGCAATTATTCTCATCAATCAGCACTTTGCAATCCTCTTCCAAGACCATGAGAAATGACAGAACTCCTAAGTAGCGAAAGGGCAGCGTACCTTGTTGGAAACCGAGGCAATCGCAAAGATTTTTGCCCATGGAGGGTCAAGCGTCCCTCCCGATAAAAACACATTGCTTTTTGTCGTTGTTTGGTGCAAGACTAGACCAATCAGAAAAGGTATCCAGAGCTTCCTTAAACAGGCCAACAAAATTCAAGTGGCCTTCTGAGAATAAAAGGACATCATCCGCAAAGAATAGATGTGATAAGCGGGTTTGTTTGCACCGCCAAAACCAAAGAAAGTCCCAAGAAGCTGTCTTGGCCTTTAATAAGCCGTAAAGAACTTCCATTACCAGTATAAACAGGTAAGGTGATAAGGGGTCACCTTGTCTAATACCCCGAGAACTAGCAAAGAAACCTTGTAATTCCCCATTAATAGATATTGAGAATTTGGCTGTTGAGACACAAGCCATAACCATCTTAATAAAGAATGTAGGAAATTTGAAAGCCAATAAAGTCTTCTCAATGAATTTCCAATCAACCGTGTCAAAAGCTTTCTGAAAATCAACCTTGATGGCGCATTTTGGACGATAGTATTCATGATGAAAGTCAGCAAAAAGCTCCTGAGCAATCAAAATGTTGTCACTGATCCTGCGTCCCTTAACAAAAGCCGCTTGAGAAGGATCAATCAAAGTGGGAAGGACAAGAGCAATACGCCTAGCCAGAATCTTGGAGATGCATTTATAAAGGGTATTGCAACAAGCAATGGGCCGGAAGTCATTCATGGCCGAAGCATTTGGAGACTTCGGCACCAAAGTCAAGATGGTAGTATTAATCTCCTTTAGAATACAACCAGTTTGGAAGAAATCCCTTACCGCCATAATAATAGAGGGCCCAGTAATCTCCTAGGTGGATTTGAAAAAATCAACATTGAAACCATCCGGACCGGGAACCTTGCCTTTGGCAAGTGAAAATAGGGTAGACTGGATTTCCGCATCTGAAACTGGGGCGACTAGTATACTTCTCTGATTCTCATCAAGGGCCGAACCAATGAAGGAGCTGATCTCGTCAATAGAAACCAGAGTATTCGCTGATTGGCCATTGAGAAGATGCTGAAAATGGCCTACAATATGGTTCCCAACATCAATAGGGTCAGTTTAAAGTACGCCATCAGTAGTAGATACAGAGAGAATACGATTCTGAACCCGCTTATTGTTTACAAAATGGTGGAAGTACTTAGTATTGCGGTCGCCCTCCTTGAGCCATCGGATTCTGGACTTTTGTCTGAAGAAAGATTCCTCTTGTTGACGCAAAGTCGAGAAGGTTCGGATATAATCCACTTCGTAATCAAAAAGGTTCTGTCAAAGGGATGGCTTTCTAAGGCAACTTAACAAAGATAGAGAGCTATCCTTGCTTGTTCACCCCGGACGAGATGTCAGAGAAGGAAACACGATTCAGTAACTTCAACTTAGCCTTGACGCTTCTAAGCTTGCAGCAAACACGGAACATAGGAGAGCCCGACACGTCAGAATTCCAAGCTTGAGATACTATGTCCAAGAAATTTGGATGAGAAATCCGTGTTGAAGAATTTAAATGGTTTCCTTGAGCATTGAGGTCAAGGATCCTAATCACCATAGGAGAATGATCGGATATGCCCGCGCCAAGAAGTTAGCTTCGAGAAGGAAAACCGTTGGTTCCAATGGTCATTAACGAGGACCCGATCAATCTTACGTAATTTGCGGTTATCTCCCTCAAGAATGAGACCAAGTGTAACGAAAAGCCCACAAAACGAAGATCATCTAGCCCCACCTGGTTTAGATGGGGCCCAAAGAATCATCAAAGGCTGGAATCCACGGAGTAGAGCTGCCCATTCCGCTGTCGGGTCTCTAATAGCATTGAGGTCTCCAAAGAACAATCCAGGGAGTTGACAAGTAGAAATTCGACAAGGTCATCCCGAGTGGACGCCATTTGCAAAGGTATGTTCACCATAGACAATTGAGAGAAGACAGACTTGCCCATATTCAAAGCAGCTTTAATCGAGCATGTATAAGTTGGGAGGAGGAGTACAAAAGACTCATATCAATCTCATTAGGATCCCACCCGAGCCATATTCTACCGAGGGGGAGTAATCATAGTTGGAAATCCACCACCAGCTATTATTTAGGCCTCTAGAAATCTCAAAAAAAAATGGAGGCCTTGACCTTGGTTTCAACGATACCCGATGCAAGAGAGCCGGTTAGACCTAATGAAAGACCGGATCTCAGCTTGCCTTAAGGGACCAACTAGGCCTCGGATGTTCCAAACACCAAAAAACATAGGGGTAGGCAGGGGATTACCTATGAGAAGTCCTTGGCCTTCTCCTCTTAGATTTAAGTTTCGAGGAAGAAGGGCCATCAGCTTTAGAGGAGCAAACGGGGCTGTTCAAAGCACCAGGCAAAGCATTTGCGACTCCTTCGGGGGCACAAGAGCCTAAGGTCCGAGACCGAGTGTTAGGAGGGGAGACATAGCCTGATTCAATCTCCTTAGTTACTCCTGGGTCCCTGAGATTGCCCCCCTGAGGAGGAGAACCAGAAGAGTCTTCATCCGAAGAAAGGGATTTAGAGGAGGAGCCAAGCATTTGCTGGTCTGGCAAGGCTAAGGGACTCGACCCAGGGGAGAGTTCCAGAGTCTGCTGGATCATAGAGCTTGCTGGAAGCAGAGCAAGAGGAGAACTGGGTCCATCCACACTAACCTTGAGCTGATCAGGTCAGTTTCTACTGGAGCTGGAATAGCAGCAGACTTAGATGTAGTCCTTACTGTGGCTGGATTCACAACAGAGCCCATAGCAGCTGGCGGAGGCACCTCAACGCCCGAGGGAGGGTTAGAGAGTGGTTGGTTTGAGGTTAACACAGAAGTGCACGGCAGAAGGTTCATTCCCCCTGCAGTCGGGTCCTCGAAACTGCTGCTTGTTGAGCAGGATTAGAGCCTTTGCTTGCTGGGAGGGCACCTTTTTTCCTGCTGACTTGAATCCAATCTTCTTGTGATCGCAAATTGGATACAGGCCTGGCTTCCGCTTAAGGACGCCTGGAAGTTCCCTTAGTAACTTCAGGAAGTCCAGCAGCACAATCAAAACCACTCGAGCTAGCTTTGTGGCCAAATAAGCCACACGAAAGACAAGCCAATGGTTTCCATTCATACTCCACTTGGATCAAAGAGACCTCTCCATCCCATCTAGTTTTGATATATTCCAGCCGGGGCTTGTTTGCAGATATCTCCACACACACGCGCGCAAAGGAAATTCTAGTCATATGTTCCGTTTGAGAATCCACATAAAGTGGCTTACCAATGGCGCTAGCAATTCTGCCAATACCAGCCAGGGACCATAGAGAAAAAGGGATGTCTCGAAGTCTGACCCAAACTGGAAGGGAGTCCTTGGCACCTTTTAATAGTTTAAGTTTTGGGTGCCATTGTTGGAGGATCATGGTGCTGCTGAAGATAGAGATAGGCCCCATATCAAGTATCTTCCTGCGCATCTCCAAATTTGGAACACGAAAGAAATAAAAATCCATTTTCGTGAAGTCTCACGTCAACTATTTGATCTCCCCATGTCTTTTTGAAAGCCTCCTCGGTAAGTTTAAAGGGGACTTTTTTGCCAATGAATTGGCCAACAATGCATTCCAACCACAAAGGGTTCAGATCAGCAGCCACATCAGGGGTAATGTCGACGATAATCTCTCCATTCTCCTCTACCGGAGGAACAAAAGATAGGTCATAGCCTTTGGTTTGCACCTTGGCTATACTTGCCCAAGTTCTAGTGACAGGGGGACAGTTAACATGGCCATGAGGATGGATTGAGAGATCTTCCTCAGTAGTTACCTTTCCTGATTTAGCTCTAGAAACAGATCGACCTGTAGTTCCAGTGTATTCTGGCCTTCTGAGAGAACGACTCCTAGCTTTCGGTCGGCCCCTACTCCGACTGCGGCTGGAATTTCCCTTGAGAATGGGTCTAGGACCAACTGGTCGAGGAGCAACACTTTGAACAGCAGCAGACTTTCCTTTAGGTTTTACTGCAGAGGTGTGCATAGCTGAATCAATTCTAGCCTGAAGGGATGAAGTATTAGTGGAAGGGTTGGCCTCCAAAGCTGGTGTCACAGCCGCAGGGGCGGGGGAAGACTCCAGCGCAGGGGAAAGGACAGGCAATTGGTGGGGAAACTCCATCTGGGCATTAAGCCTAACACCTACCGGTCAACCAGTCTTCACTAGGTGAGGAGGTAAGGCCACGCATCAGCAAAGTCCCCCAGATTAATGCTACCACCAACCACAACTAACAACTTCAATTCAGCAAGAAAAACAGTCAACTGAACCAGGAATTCAACCCATCTACCACCACTTCACCAACAGTTACGGAAAGAACAGGGGAGCGTATCACCCCACTTCAGACAAAAACCAATCACCAGCACATACGCAGCAGTAGCCAGACGAAGGGATGAGTAACAGTTCTGGGTTGACAATCGGAGGAGAGCCAAACCTGGAACCCAATCCCCGTTCGTTCCAAATTTCCACGCACGGAGGGCCAAGAACCCGCAAAATCCAATCTGGAATCCCGTTTGCAGGGCTGGGCGAGGGGAGAAATCGTTCAAAGGGTTGGTAGAGGAGGGTCCAGGGGACCTTCCCTCCAATTTTCAGCTCAAACGCCACCAGAGGCCACCGGAATCAACAGAAATTCGGCCGGTGAACAGTGTCAGCGAGAAAGCCCACCGAGAGCATCCTGGAGTGCACAGTACCCACGAAAATTTGGTGTAATTAGGAGGCCAACTCGCACGGGGTCCCTAACCAGGCAATACAGCATCAACGGCAATATTATTAAACAACCACATGCATCCTTATCTCGCCTTGATACACACGTTGATAAATGCATATGTCACATACTCGAAGTATTTAAAGAGATTTTTCCATGCATCAATGCATTATAATCGCGCGTGTCTCGATTATAAAGTAAAACCCACTTGGACACGTCCCATACCATGCCTAGCAGTTTTTACCCCATAATCAAGCACTATGCATCACACGTATTCCAACTATTACGCTCCCTCGGGGCCACTACACATCGAGCGATACGCAGCAAGATGGCAGTCTTCCGGTAAAAACCGGGCTCCGTCCCGCCCCGTCGAGCACGCCTACGTCAAACGATACATAGGATAACGGCATTCCAATAAGGCAACATATACGGCAACATCAAAGATACACAATAAGATGATATCCCGTATGGAGCATCAAGTCCGGCCTTGGGCCGCGACAAGGCATCCGGGGTATCGACACTCTAGATTATTCCTAGGCATCCGACAAATCGGGCATCTTCAAGCGATACACAGCAAGATGGCTCCAGCGTATGACCACATGAGCACACAAGCATTCCGGCCAATTATTATCTTTTTTAATTAGCCCACGCATACATGAATAGTGCTCATCCAATGTCATACAATAATACAAAGTGGCCACACATGCAAACAGTCAATCAATCTCACAAGCTTCGATAATGATACAAGTATTAACCACAGAACATCACTATTAATTCTTGGCATAACAATAAAAATGATTTAATGCTAATAATCTCGCAAACTTTCTTGAAAACTTCCGATCAAAATAATTTGTCGTAAAAATAATTTTACATGACAAATCACGGCACAAATGCCAACATTCAAACTAGAAATCATAATTTGAAATTATAAATTTTTTGAAATAATAATAAATAAATTCGAAATTTAATTATTTAATAATATTCGAAAATAATTTCTTTTCAAATAATTCAAAATATTTTCTCGAATCAAAATCATTCAAATAATCTTCTAAAACGCCATCTTATACGGCAAAAACCAACATTGGCATCACAATTAACGTTAGAAAATTTTCCAAAAATAATACTATTTAATTTTCGAAAAATTAATTATTTAATAATAAAATAATAATATTTAATTCGAAATTAATTTATTAACTAATAAAATAATATTTAAATTCCGAAAATAATAACATTTCATATAATAATCAATAACAATAAATTAATCAATAACTTATTCCCTAAACACAATTAATTAATCATTAACTCACAATTAACACAAACTAAACATAAATTAAATTATCCTAAGCAAGTTTAACATCCTAAATACGGGATTAGGGATTAACTTATCTGCTTAACGAAGACGTTAACACGAGAACGACGGCGACAACGCCGGCTCGCTCGCAACAGTTCTGGTTTTGCGTTACGAGCGACGAACGGCAACGATTCGGGCGCGGCGAAAGGGGGCGGCTGATGTGGGGCGGATCGGGCCTGCTTGGGGGGTTGTTCCGGACATGGAACGGCGGCTGGTGGCAGCGGCTAGGTGGCTGGACAGTAGCAAACAGAGCTGCAACAGCGGACGCGTTCGGCTAGCGTGAACGACGGTGGGCGGACATGACGGAGGAGCAACTGTAGATAGCTGTTCGGGGCTATTTGGGTCGGCTTAGGGGCTGATCTAAGGACGTAATGGCAGCTGGTGGTGGTGGTTTGGGGTGCCGGACAGCGGCGGCAAGCGGTGGAGGCGAAAGGTGGCTGAACCGGCGAGGATAGGCCGACGGTGGCAGCAAGTGAAGAAGTCGGGCGGAAGGAAGACCAGCCGAGAAGAAGAAGAAGTGGGGGAAATAATGGATAGTTAGTGGGGGCTGGTGGGTGTCAGCCGAGAAAAGGGGGAAGGGAAGAGAGGGGAGAGAGGAGAGAGAAGGGGGTGGTCCACGTGATCATCCCCCAAAATATTTTTTAATTTTATTTTCTATTTTTTTGAAACTTTCCTCAATTTTGCTCCCCCAAAATTACTGGTCCTCAGCTCGTGTATCAATTTCGGGCCAACTTAACTTTATTAGCCTTAATGGCCGGCCTTTATTGGGCGTGAGACCCAAAGGGCTTTATTTGGCTCATTTCTAATCCTCTCGTCAAATTTCCGATTTTTGATTCTTTTTCGAACTTGGAATTTTGATGGCCAATTCGTAAAAATTACGAGGCGACATCCTATGATTCGGGTGTGAAATCCTTGAGCATTCAACACTCAAAATTGGATCATACTTCGTGGCCGATTGATCAATCGTAGGTATAGTACATCTCGAACTAACGGGTGGTTGTTGGAAGTAAATACCTCGATAGCCTTACCCCTTTAGTTAGTATTCCCTGAGTGATCAAGTAAGGGCGAGAATTAACTAATAGAGCACCGGCGAAATCACCATTTCATATATCAACAAATTGAGTCGAATTTTCAGGATATCACAACAAAGACGGAACTCGAATGTGAAATAAAAAAACCATCTTTCGACATCAACTGAATTCGCGAAGAGCGGAGAGATAAGCTCCAAGTTACCAAACCTCAACTCCACCGACCACAGAGCATCATAAGCACAAAACAAACAATCGAATCAGTGAGATGGTGGGTTCCTTCATCGTCCTCAATCGTGTTGTTTTTCGGAACAAACAAATCGAACAGAACTGAATCAGCAATTGCACGGACGAAGGGCCACCGATTCCTTGCTCTAGTGCGAACTAGATACCATTCGACAAACACGACGAACGCCATTGACGACAATGCGAAACTAGAGAGGACAATAACAATACTTGAGCTGAGCAGAGCAAAGCAGTTGGCGCGCCTAGAAGAAGAAGAAGATGAAGAAGCGACGAAGAGGTTCGGAGCTTCTCTAATGTTGCCGTCGAGGTGCGGAAAAGCGCTTCTTCCCGGCAAGCTTCAACAGTATTTCTGCGGACGACCACCTAATCTCCTCCTCCTGTGGGTCCTTCCAGTTTAGCATCTTGACGAGCTGCGTGGGTGAAGAGTTCGTAATGAAGGGCAGGGGTTTCTAAAAATTTGCTTTTATATGACGGATAGGAGAAATCCTATTCGACCTTATCCTATCCCCTCCCCTCAGATTTTTTTTTTATCCTGATTATATCCCCTCTATATCCGATATTATACTATCCATGACACTTACCAAACACGGGATAGGATAAAATATATCCTATCCCGAGTTTTATACGGACGATCAAACGCAGCCTTATGTTTTTGGTATGTTGCCTGAACAATTTACACTAGTATAAATGGATACTATCTTAGACTCAGATGAAAGTACTTTTGTGTTTAACTTACTTTGATATATATATATATATATATATATGTGTGTGTGTATTTGAAGTAGGAGTAATCTAGATGTGATCAAATTGTCCACTTGAACTCTCTTATAATAAAATCTCGAGAAATTAAGAGTATCGCTCCTTCTAGACATCATTTTGAAGACCTAAAATCGAGTTTGTGTTCCTTTTCGTGTCGTAAACTTTCTGCATTTACAACTTGCCTAATGCACAACAAATTACAATTGTTGCTTTAAGTTCCCCAATGATTCAACAATGCTAGCAATCAAATGGCATGCTAACTTTCAATTTGATTACCAACTCCTAAAACCTTTATTTTAATTGATATTTGGTGAGACTCGATATGTCTTGAATACAAGAAAAAATTGATTGTGGAACGAATCAGGGGAAATTTTTTTTTTTAAAAATCCTGCTGCTCAAGCAAGAGCATGTCTATAGAAGAGAGATGAACTAGCGCAATATCGGCAACAGCATCGCTCAATAACAACCACTGTTGAGCAACCTCGTTCAACATGCAACAATCGTGGTGTTGGCAGTGTTCGCAGCTCTAACTCTCTTTCTCTCAATTAAGGTTTCACTCTTTCATTTCATTTTTTTATAGGGTTAATATCATAAAAAACTTCAAATTGGTACATTTGTGATAAATTTACCACAAACTAATTTCTTGACCACCAAAAATCCTAAATCGATATACCTATGACAAATTTACTCTTAATTAGTGTACCGGTTTGAGGTTTTACCTCTCTATTTGTCTCAAGTTTACTAATTTGTAATTTTTTGCGATATTAATGCAATTTAACAAAGAGTAAATTTGTCAAAAGTGTATTAGTTTGAGGTTTTTTGTAGTCAAAAAATTAATTTGGGGTAAATTTGTTATACATGTACCAATTTTGAGTTTTTTGTGGTAAAAAAATTAGTTCCGGATAAATTTGTCATAAATATACCGATTTATGATTTTTCATGATATTAAACCCTTTTTTATATTTATCTAATCCAAAGAAAGAAAAAACATTGACCACCAAAAAAATGACGGGGTCATCATGAATACATCCTAGATGCCTTTTTTGTTCGTGGTGGGCAATGCTATTCAATATCACATCTATCAGCCTTTCAGCATGATGGATGGACGCTCTAGAATGCATATATAATGGACAAACTCTGGACTTTGACATTCTATCTAAGCATCGTTTGAAATTTCCCCCTTCACACTACGCAATCTCTCTGTAAGTCTTGAACGTGACGTTTCTCTGGTTCAATTTGGAGACTTTTCAGTTCTTCATGAACAACATTATGTTATTGTCGTTCCCTTCCTCCTTTACGTTTCTACTTTACAAAAAGAGAAGTCCTGGAAGCTAACCAATCCCCCGTTAACAATTTGGTGGAAATGTAATTTCTATTATCTTGACACGACCAAGACTTTGTGGTGGATTCTTTGTTAACCCAAGGATCTCAGCAATGAATAAAACAGAGAGATATAGTTTGTCAGTGTCGACTACATCATCTGACGTCTGTATCCATTTTTCTATTGGCCAGAAGAAATTCACCACAACCGGTGATAGGGATGTTTAATTGACTTAGGATCCTTCATTTAGGATTTTTTCTTGGCACACATGGTATATCTATATTTTTCGGCTTGATTAATTTCTACAAATGCACTTAAATATCTCCATCCTTTTATATTAGTTAAAGGATTCATTCACAAGATGGCAGGTGTGGCCTAAGTGGATGATTTTGTAATTTGAACTCGGGATCTTCCATGCCCCAATCAAGAGTTTAAGCACCCAGCTAATCCCTTATGAGCACGTTTGGTGACTCGGATAAGGACCCGATAGAATAAAAATTATTTTACTAGGCATTTGGGGACACATTTTGGACGGAATAAACACGGATATGTTAAAATAAAAAGCCAGATAATCTACTTTGCCTCTAGGAGTTATCCCACCCCGATTTGATTCAAAAATATATATAAAAGAGTAAAAAAAAATCAAAAGAGAATATCTGAATAGTGCGAAGTATATGTCTTGAAAACTAGAAGGGCCACCATGGTGCCACTTTTGACCGTCGCTCAATAGTTTTCGATGGTGGTCAACTAAAAGTTTCAGTGTCTATAGCGAGTGCGGTGGCCAGGTTTCTGTAGATTTGGCCATGGGTTTAAACCCATTTCTTAACCCATTTATTAGTAAATGGGTCATAAATGAATTAGTTATATTTAGTAAATGGGTCATAAATGGGTTCTTATATTAGTGTTAAATGGGTCATAAATGGGTCACAAATGGGTCATAAATAAGTTTACAACTGGTCTCACCTCACTTGCAATCTTGCACTCACTTATTCTCGCACTCTCATTTCAGCTTGAGTATGAATTTTCCTATATTTAATTAAATATGAAAGTATTTTAGCAATATGGGTCTAATCGGGTATGGATTGGGTATGGGTCGGGTCGGTCGGGTCGGGTCGGGTATGGGTCAACAAAATTGCATTGCACATAAATGGGTCATAAAATCCAAGACAATGGGTCGAATTTGTAGTTTTGCTTGAACCCACCCATTTGACAAATCTAGGCAACCACTAGCAGTAGTTGAACCTAGCAGCTATAAAACCACCACATGTTGTCCGTGCACACGGATCCTCTCATGAGCTAGATTGGATCTCCATCCATGGTTAGCAACCCCGTCATGCAGGTCACCGTCAGAAACTGCGACCACGACATGTGGTTGTCACTTTTTATGCAAAGTAGGTTAGGTTTTTTTTTTTCAAGTTATTTATTTATTATTATTATTTGTCTAGTCAAAATTTAGATTATATCCGATCATTTAGCAAACAAGATATAAGATATAACAAATCTATCGTCATTCTAATTCTATCTCAATCCAAATCCTAACAACCAAACACAATCCGTAAAATTGGACTTTCTTGATCTAGATGGGATGTGGATTTGAAAGTCCAACTAGGGGTTTGGTTGTTTGAGAGAGAACTGTTTTCAGGAAATTGTTTTCTGACTTTCCGATGTTTGAAAAATGAAAACTAGTTGATTTATAGAAGATGTTTTCCATGGACTGAAAATAAGAAATTTAGATTAGGGAAAACAAGTTCCCCTTTTGGCAAGAAGGAACTCACTTTTCCTAAATCAATAAACAAGTGAAAATTTTTTATTTTCCTTAAAAATAATTTTCATGCAAAATATTTTCTTTTATCAAGAAGTTTTCAGTGAAATAAATACAACTTAGATGTAACATGTATAACAAGATCTAGTACTCTTTCTAAAATGTTAAGATGCATTTCCATGTTCATGATTGGCCTGACCTTGACAACTTAAGTTTGGAGGACAAAATATAATTTCGAATAGAAAAATTTTATCCTGTCAGGTATTAGGTGAATCACGCGGATGGAACATATTGGGACATAGCCCGGATCAAGAGTGGCTCAAAATGCTCAGAATTCCCAATTGACAATGACCGTGACATGATGTTGTCTAGAAGTCATGAGTTCTCGCAATGGCCTCAAGCGACCAGAATGCAATGGTCTTCCTCCAGCGAAGGTGATTAAGGCCTACTCGTGATGGCCACAAGGTCTAGACGTGGCCGTACGTCCCTAACCACCATCCGACGAACAGTGCTCATATCCTAATATTTTATCATTGCTATGTTGTTTCTGCTTCTTACTGTCTATTCATTGTGGTTTCGTTAAAAGGAAGCAGGGGTACAGGTTGACAGAGGCAGGATGAAAAAGTCATCCTCGAAACTTCCTCGACATTACTACCCTCACCTATCATGGTTAGTTTACTTGCTAGGGGTGCTCTAAATATAGTTAATACGAATATTGTTGATTCGTTTCCAACGGTCTAAGTTTTAGAGAGACAAGAACTTGCTACACTGCATGAAACACGGTACTCGACAAAGGAGAGAGGTGTGGTTTGTCAGAAACAATAATGACAGCAGAATTAGCAGCTGATCGTAATTGGTACGAAGCTGAGGGTGGGTTAAGCGACAGTCAATCCACTTTCATCTCCATTGCAATATGTTCATGTCGTCGTCGTCTCATTTTCTTGTATGTTGCTGTCTCATGGGAACTTGAACTTTTGCAGAGTTATTATCAGTTCCTTTTCCTTTTTATACAAATTTGGAGAGGTCAAATTCCTGGAAATTATCTCCTGGAGTCTGGACAAACGTGCTGCAAGAGCCAGACCCCATGCTTTGCATGATATTAAATACTGCTTTAATACATAAATTTTTAAAGAAAATTGTATAATCAGTTCTAAATTATTTCAACGAAAACCGTTTTTTCAACTCTCTAAGAAAGAAATTTCATGTAGCCTTCGACAGGGTAGAAACATCTATATTGGCTACTTATAGATACTTGTTCAAGCTGATCCTGAGTAGTAGTGAAAACTTTTATGGTCATTTTACATGATGTTATCCAAAGATTTCTTTTTTGATGGCAAATTCTACAAAAACAATTCCGTCTTTCACAATAGACTTTGATAATATTTTCAATGGGTATTTACATAATTTTTTTCTCTTTGAATAAACGATTCTTCGAAATAATAAATCGTTATTGATATTGATCCTTTTGGGATATCCAAATGTTCAACATTTCTTGTTACTACATATATTCTTGGTACACATCTTTTCTTTCAGAGTTCGAAAATGTCATTGTTTGAATGATTCCATCATATATGATGGAGTTGGGAAAACTTATGCATAACCCATCTATACCCAATAGTAAAGGGGCTGAGGTTCGGTTGAGTCGACATATCTCGAATGTAATCACTAGCAAAAGGTTGATCTGCCCTATTTTACTTTTTTTTCTTAGATTTTTGTTTTCATATTGATTTATTATTTAAATATTTTCAGTTGGAGCTGAGTTTGATGTCACATGGTCATGATAATCATTTTACATATCACTTCATTAAGAAATATAATCGCACTTTGATTAAAGTGTATCAACTTTTAAGAAAAAGATCCTAAAAAATTTAAGGGTTATGTTATCAAACTTTCTCGACATAGCTCGAAATTGAATGTGTTATCTTATTATAAACAAAATTCGGTGAAATATTTTAAAAATGTGCCATGTCCAATGCGCAAGTATCGTGTTGATATAAAAAAGTTGGCAAGGAGGATACTTAATATCTGTTACAAATTAGAAAGATGGCATCTTGGCAGTACAATATCTTCTCAATCTGACAACTCATGTTGGTGGGATTAGTGGCTTCTTCGTCACATCAACAGAAAAATTATTTCTCCCTAATGTTTTCATGACTTGACCATGATTGTAAAGTCCGTGCAAAGTCTATAATTTTTCTTGACTAGACCAAGACTTTCTTTCCTGTCAATTAACCCTACAGAAGAAGCACCAAGCAACTTTTGTATGACGCGACATAACGAACATTGCACGCAATAAATAGAGAACGTGGACACCTCAAATCACGCCAATATATGACGTAGTAAATTAACATATCTTCTAACACCACCATCACGTAGAATAATGACATTTTCTTGACTTATTGTTGACACCCAAATTTTTTGCCCATAAATCGCCTTCAAAAATTGGAACTTGGTTTTCCACAAAAATATTTTGGAATCATTCTACTAAAAAAAAAAAAAAAAAATGGAAGAGCAGGGGCCAAGGATTCGAGTGTAGCTAGCCGAGACCTGAGGGATCAAATTGCAAATGAACCAACAAGTTGGGGCCAAAATGCAATTTCAAAAGTTGGGGACCAAATCGCAAAATTTGTAAAATTTGCCCCAAACCCTTTGATCATCATTTTTACCCCTAATCAAGCTTGAAATTGAAAATGGGCAAGGTAAAATTGATCAGATCAAGCCAAAAGGACTAAATCGGCTCAAATCGAGCATTCTCGGGCAAGAAAATGGCTAACTTTAAGGGACTTTCCTGCAAAATTGGGCATGGAAAATTGCAAATTCTGATTATCATCTTAAACTAATACACTTCAAATTTCAAACTGATCAAATTCCGACCAGATTAATGGATTAAAGCACTTAAATCAGCTTCCAAAAACCGTCCATGATTTGGTCTCAATTCAGGACTGCTGAGTAGCCAACTTTGTGGCCCCACCATATCCTATTCAGCCAACCGATTAGCGTGAACTCTGGCCGAGGTGTGAGACCATCATTAGGAGTGCAAATGGACAAAAATTTGCCAAGGAAAAGCTGCTGAATGCACGTGATAATCTCAGTCAAACCTGCTCACGCAACAGCTGCAAAGTGGATGATTTTGGGGTCAGAAAGTTGGTGAAGAGACTCAGTTTGCAGGCTTGGTAAATGGGTAATCACGGGCTCAAAATCTGGTTGGATTTGGTGGATAGGATCTCTGAAGCACGTTCTTTTGGGGGATAAAAAGAAAGGGATGAGAGGAGAAGCGGAGAGTTCACGGTCGTGCCAAAAACACACCCCCAGACACAACTCAAACAGAATATGAACCCAGAAAAGTTCCAGACTGGCTTGTGGAGAGAAAAGTGAGATTTTCGTGAACTTCGAGCCAAAACTAGCCAAAACCTTCAACTAGAGAGTGGAACTACATTCAAAGAGCTTTCCAACCATAGGTCACACGTCCCAAATGGATGTCGGGAAGCCACCCAAAATCCCCTCGAAAAGCAGCCTATTCTCGGGTCAATAGGGAAACCCAGAAATTTTCTAAGTGTTGAAGTCAGATGGTCACTGGTGAGGGAAGGTGGGAGTTTTTGAGATACATGAGGAATATATGAGGGAAGCTGTGGCTTGGGAATTAAACTAGAATACATCTAGTTTTGGTTGGTGTCAAATTAGTCAGAAAAAGAGGTCGTTTATTCTGGTTTTGGAGACCAACAAAAACCTTCGTTGTCAGTTCTTTCTTTGCAGATCTCATTTTCCAGTTTGAAGAAGCCTAGTTCCCCGCGCCCTTCGAAGACAATTTTTGGTTCCCTCGGCCAAGGGATACTTCAAAGAGAAACTAGGAAGCAAGATGAGCATCCTACATGTATTTTTTTCAATTTTGAACATGTTTTAGTCATGCAAAAATCAAGAGAAGACCAGCCCAGAGAACTGATTTCTGAGGCTGGAATTTTTCTAAGTGTTGGAGCCCCTTCATGAGCCCTATATGTTTGACTTGCTACTCCCCTTTGCATGCGTTTTCTACTTTCATGAGCTTGATGAACGTTATATGGGTGTACAAATTATGCTGAGATCCGCTTGGTTTGGTCTTTGAAGCCCTGTGTGAACCATGAGATGGCTTGCAACTCGAGTAAAAAGCCAAGCTAACCCACAATGATTCACGGCTAGTCACTATGAACCATGCGTGTATGCTTCTTGGAGGGGTTGTTTCGACGTGTTCACTTGATCATTCCCCATGATGTTTGTTCCATTTAAAAGTAGATGTTACGTATATTCTTTTTTGGATGAAGTGATGTTTCCCATAGATCTTGCACGTGATGAGTGTCGGGGCTTAAATCTGGGCATGCAACAAGTTTGCCTGACCTGGGTTTAAACCCAGATTTGCAAAAAAGCAGCCCGAACCCACATATTGGAGGCCGATTCCAACTCGGTTCTTGTGCGTTTTAGGTTGTGATTTCCAGCTAATCTTGTTCTTTGCATGTGGTAATATAGCCTTGATACTTTGGTTCCACTTGATATTACACACGATATGAGATTGAAGGCCATGAATATGGCTCGAGGAAGCCATTTGGGGCAGTTTAATGCACACCAAATGCTCGACAAAATGCCTCAAACCAAGCTTCGATCTTGAAACGGTTGATTTGAGCCCGGTTCTCGTGATATTCATATTCTGAGTTGTTTCATGTTCACGTAAACCGAGCATAGGCTGATTTAGGGAATTGTTATTATTTTTTAAATAAAAAAAACGAAAAAATCAAAAAATCAAAAAATTTCAAAAAAATGAAAAATGTTGGATAGCATCAAATTATGCAAAAAATGACATTTATGAGATTTTCCTAATTTTATAAAGTCATTTGCCTAATTTAATGCTATTTTGGTATTTTATTACCATTTTTACTACAAAAAAAATCCATTTTGCATAGACTAAAATTACTTAGAATAGTTTTGTGTGGCTAGAGTAACTTCATGCATATTTGAATTCTCATTTTGCTCATGGGGGTCCTGTCCCGGGGCATGATAACGAGGCCATGTAACATTATTTGCCCGACTTGTATCGGGTTTTCTCCTTCCGCGTTTATTTTCAAGTCATTTTAATTTCTTGGATGTTTACTTTTGCTTTTTTTTTTTTTTTTTTAATAATTTGAGTGTTAATTTCTTTCCTAAATTAGGTTAGTATTAATCTAGACATTGAAGAAAATAATCCTACAAAAACATTTGCAAGGACACTTAGCGGCTTTGATATCATAGGTTATAATTGGTGATCAAGATCGATGACCACTTAGATAATGCACTCTCAAGTTAGGGCAAAAGGGCGCTAATAGAAATGTTAGTGTAAACAAGTCCCCGCCCTAGAACCTCGTGGGCGACACTCCCAGCGTCTTGATTGGTTTCTAGCCGACCCCAATAGGCTAGTGACGTACTCCTAAAGTACTTAAGTTATCGAGAATTCAAAACGAAATCCAACGTTCTAACAGAGTTCGTGTCAGATCATGGGCCATCGGTCCACCTTTTTGGGCAATACCACTTAAACCCGTTCCTTTTTCCCATGAATGAAAAAGAAGGGTCTTATTACCAAGTTCAAAGTCTCCTATCTAGGGTTTTTCTTTAAGGTCCTTCAATGCATTATTATGCTTGACGCAAAATACATATTAAAGACACATATGATCTGAAATAGAAAATCAATAGAAGAAGACTAGTGAGGACGCTAGTCGTCATTGATTCTTGGCCTTAGGCTTCATGAACCGTGATCTACAACAGCAAAGTTGTTTTACATATGAAACATTGTGATTTAGATTGTTTAAATAAAGAACTTTATCACTCAATCAACTTTTTAAAGGTCGGTATCGAAAGAGACTAGCGATCTTTTGATATGAGTGATTCTTGATTTTTTGAATCGATTGCCTTAATAAACACGCTTGCAGCTAAATGTATAGTGTCCACAAGGAAATTGTAAAACAATTGTGTTGAAAGATTGGATTTGATCTGATTATGATTCCTTAGATTACGGACTAATTGATTTAGTCAATCCGTAAGATTGGATATTCAATTAGTAAAATAGGGAAACATTATCTTGTACATTTTTTCCTATTTGTATTTTCTTGTATTATAACTATCCTTATGTACATATACAAGCAAGATAGAAAAAATACAATTACAATTCCTCCATAAATCTTCTTCGATTTCTGTCATGGTATCATAGCATTCTTTTCTGGCCTAGCTTTCACAAGTTTTTGGGATTGCCTCCGGTTAGTTTTCTAATTTGTTGGTGCAAATCATAATAAGCAAAACAAAATTAGCACTATTGGTAGAATCCACATATTTATTTATCAATGATACCATGTCAAAGAAACAAAATTCAAGTTCCAATCAAAACTGCGATCCAGGCACACCTACATTAGAAGATGCTCCCAATTCACCCCAAAACCAGACTTCAAATCAAATTGATCCGACTCAAGGTAGCGGTCTTCCGTCCAATACCCTACTGGTCTTGTTCAATATCCCAGTCCGGTCCAATGGCACCGATCCACTGGTTTCCGATTCAAGGCCAATGGGCCATCAGGCCAAATCAACCGTGGGTCCAGCACGATCCATTTGGAGAAGAAGCAGCTCAAGCTTTTGGAGCTTAGCTCGATGGAGGTGGGCCGGTTCCTTTTGTTCGTGGGTCCAATCTATCTATAAGATTAGATATTCAGTCGGTAAAATAGGGAAACGTTATATTGTATATTTTTTCCTACTTGTATTTTATTATGTTATAAATATCCTTATGTACATGTATAAGCAAGATGTCACGCCCCGAACCCTACGGCACGAGCATCCCTACCATGGTCGATTTGAGTGCGACGTCCCAGAATGCGTTGCCGACCCAACGCCTAACACAGAGATTTAAAGCACATGCGGAAGCAAATCAAACACCCGTACAGAACTATAACACCAAACCAAGGATAGCCACAAACAAGAACAAGATTACAAAATAAACACTTGTAATACTATGGGAAACCATATATAATATTCATATACAGCCCACACTCAAAAATCAAAAGGCGATTCAACAGCCACTAATGTCAAAATGGGGGACACGCGACTTAGCGGTCAAGCACTACAACTAGCCGGGGCTCCTCCCAAAACACATCGGTACGCCTGCCATCTTCAAGGCTGGGAGTTTGAAAATGTGGTTTAAACAACAATGAGAATAATCTCAGTGAGTAATTCCCTAAACCTAAACTAGGTTAACGTGCACCTCCTGACGAGTACTAAACAATGCATAACTCAAGACATAAGCTGACTCAGGCCCTCGGCCTAAATCTAATTTCTTACTTGACCCTGCAGGTTAGGCATTCTATATATATAATCACAACTAGACCATAGAATCAGTCCGAGGCACATACACACAAATCATTTAGTCCCGCGTATGTAATGCAGATGCTCATGTTCGCACTCATGTTCATGCCTCATCAATGCATTATCGCACACTTGCATACTAGCATTCAGCCATTTATCAATTTCTCCTTCGACTGCTAAACGATCGGGTCCGAGATCGATCCGGTCATAAAACGCATCAAGCTCATGACACATTACCCGCGTGTACGCCTCATGTTGATCATCTTCCAAAGAAACCGGGCATCGTCCCGCGTAACACGCCTTAGGACGGGTTCACTACCCCGTAACACGCATCAGGGTTTATTGTGATCACACATTCACAAGCACCAATTTTTATCTGAACCCCGCGTAATACGCATCAAGGCATTTTAGGTGATCACAATGCAAATGTCACTCGAGCACATTCGTACATGCTCATGCCGTGCCAATGCTTGAGATGCACACTCATGGCTATCACGTTCACACTTGGGCATCCACATGCGCGAATTACGATGTAACATGTTCAACTTGCATCGCGCATATTCAATTTCATAAATCAACATGCCCAGTCAAACAATCAATTCAAATCAGCCATAGCATCAAATTGACACACAACCCGTGCACAAATTCACATAACCGGATCAACAAGAACTCGCGCATTTGAGGCCCGCCAAGCTAATCCATTCCTAGTCCCGCTAGACATGCGACATGGCATCATCAAATTAACCACAAACAAGGCTCAATTCGCCAGTCAATTGCACAAAGCGATCATTCCCGGTAATTGCACGATTAAACCCCAAATTGATCACGCCTCGCTTAAATCAAATCCCGTCGTGGCCAGCCACTATATCACAAATTCTAGGCCAATAATTGTCTTCAAAATGCTCCATTATACTCCCCAAACGTCCATCTAATCAGCCACCAAAATAGTCGCCACCCGGTCTATTAATTTCATCCACTTAGTCCGCCATTTTGTCCGAATCTCGGCACCTACGCTTCGCCACATCACAGCACTATACCAGCTACTAAACCTCGACCAAATAATCATCCTTGGTCACCGTAAACACCACAAAACCATCCCTTAACAGCCTCAACAATTTAACCTCTAAATTACCCCAATTAACCCCTAAAACCTGTCTAAAAATGCAATTTATCCTAATTAGGGTTTAGAGTCAAACTCACTTGGTGGCCTAAGCTGGAAACGGGGCCAAACACGCTGATGAGGGAGGCTGGGCAGAGGCGAATAGCAACCGCGACAGCAAATTCCCCGCCAAGAACGGGCGATTGAGAGCACCAGCGATCCTAGGCGGGGGAGCGGCTGGTCGAGGCGGACAGGAGGGAGAGAGAGAGGAGTAGGGTGGGTAGGACGGGCTAGGCGAGGTGGTGGTGGTGGCGGAATAGTTCCTGGCGGTGGCGAGCTCCACCGGGCAGCGGGCGGCGAGGGCGAGAGGGAGAGAAACAGGGGAAGGGGAGGGGCAGAGGAGAGGAAGATGCGGCGTGAGGGAGAGGGAGATGGAGGTCGAGGGGGGTGCGGACTACCGGTTGCAGAATCATGACCTCAAGAACAAGAATTTAGGCGGCGCGCGTGAGCCAAATAATAGCAAATGCTGGCCTGGGCGCGAAGGGGCAAGAATGGCGAGGCTTGAAATGTCACACAAGAAGGGAGGGAGAGACCAAGGGGGGTCTGGCCGGTGATGGTATGTACAAAGGGGGAGCTGGGTGGACGATGCTGGCAATGGGGCGACGGGGTGACGGCCGCTAGTTCGGGTGGAGAGGGAAGGAGCAAAAGGTATTTAGAGACTGTCGACTAGATGCACCGCGAGAAGTCAGTGAGGAAGGAGAAGAGGACAATGAGGCGTGGTCAAGGCCGGTGCAACGCTACGGGTGGCGACGAGTGGCAGTTGGCAATGAGCGGGCGCAAGGCCGGATTTGAGCAGCTGACTAAACGAAAGCACGCCGGGAAGAAGAAAATCAAGAAGAAAAAGAGAAGAAGGGAAGAGAGAGAGAGAGGTCGGGGGGGTTTGCCCGGGGGTGGGGACGTGGGGGGAGGGATGTTGCGAGGGGGGAGACATGCGAAGAGAGAGAGAGGGGGAAAGAGAGAGAGAGAGAGAGAGAGAGAGAGAGAGAAAAAGAGAAAAAAAAAATACAAACATTCAAATATTAAATGCGATCCGATGGCCCAAATTCAAAATCGAAAACGATCTACCGGTCCAAAATAAACCTCGAATATAAAAAGGGACAAAGGCCAAATTAATTAGGGAGGTCTACTAGTCCAAATTCGCACCGGTCAAAAACTCCCATTTTCCATTATTCCTGACAATTTCAACGTTGGCTACGATACTATTGACACCGTCCGATTTATTTCATCTCGAAACTCCCGAAAATTGATTGCCAAGTTTGGGGTCTAAATAACGGCCAAATTCGATCGAGTGCAATTCTAGCAAAATCTCTATTTTAAAAACAAGAACCCGAGAGTGATCAGTTCCCGGGCGAGATTCTATTATAAGTGCACTGACGAATTACACGTTTTATAAATCCAAAAAATGGGCTGAAATTCGGGATGTCACACAAGATAGTAAAAATACAATTACAATTCCTCCGGTTAGTTTTCTGACTTCTTGTTGCAAATCATAATCTGCAAAACAAAGTTAGCACTCTGGGTAGGAATCCACATATTTATTTATCAACAATACCATGCCAAAGAACTAAAATTCAAGTTCTGATGACAACCATGATCCGGGCATACCTGTATTGGAAGATGCTCTCAATTCACACCGAAACCAGACTTCGGATCAAATTGATCCTACTTAAGGCGAGCAGTCTTCTGTCCAATGCCCTATTGGTCATGTTCAATATCCAAGTCCGACTTAGTGGCCACTGATCCACTGGTTTTCGATTCAAAGCCAATGGGCCACCGGGCCAAATCAACCGTGGGTCCAGCACAATCCATTCGGAGAAGAAGAAGCTTCAACCCTTGGAGCTTAGCCCTATGGAGGTGGACCGGTTCCTTTTGTTCTTAGGACCAACCCGAATAGTGGGTGGGGCTGGTCGCCTTCGGGTCAGCGATCCAAACTAACACTGGTGGATTTTGGAACTAATCCTTACCCAATTTTTCAACCCGGTTTCCTACCGTATGCCATTTTAGCCACCGGTGGCTGCTTAGAGCCCGGCGACGCACTCTATATGTCACGTCCCGAACCCATCGAGCTCACGATATCCCTGTTCGATCAAATTAGTGCGATGTCCCAGAAAACGTCGCCGATCCAAATGAACCCATTAGAGTTTAATCGCGGCGAAAACAACAAACACCCAGACAATGATTTACCAGGGGTATAAGGGAGAATAAATTGCCAAACCACCAAATCATATACTATACCTCGATTTAAGTACAAGATCCATTTACAATATAAACTTATGCCACAACCGCCATTTACAAACCACAAAGTAAAATATGCACACTGAACTACTAAACTGCAAACCACCGAAATCACATAAAGATTGGTAGCCTGGGTAAGTACTACACAAAAAATGGGACACTTCCAAACTCTTCCTTAGCTCCAAAACTAATCCCTACGCCCTCTAGATGGCTTCCACTCTGACTCATTCTCTTCGGAATCCTCATCCGAATCCTCATCAGGCACATGCTTATCCGACGACTTCGAATCGGCCTCAATCTCGATTGGGTATTCTACAACATCATGATTAATGTGCATAATAATCCCAAAATGCTGCGGCGGTGACGGAAGGTTCATGGCTCGTACGGGTGCTCTGAAATGGTTTGATTGATACAATCATGAGACAATTTTCAATAAGTTGATAGCCTAAACCCCACTTAAGCTACCACGTATCCCCAGACGAAACATGTATAACGCAAACAACCAATCGTACTAACAATCACATGCGATCCTACCTGGAATCCATCATGCACATCTCTGCATGTCAGATAATAATACAGCCAATTCATCTATATCCATATTCATCTAGCACATAGTAAAAATACAATTACAATTCCTCCGGTTAATTTTCTGACTTCTTGTTGCAAATCATAATCTGCAAAACAAAGTTAGCACTCCGGGTAGGAATCCACATATTTATTTATCAACGATACCATGCCAAAGGAACTAAAATTCAAGTTCTGATGACAACCATGATCTGGGCATACCTGTATTGGAAGATGCTCTCAATTCACACCGAAACCAGACTTCGGATCAAATTGATCCTACTTAAGGCAAGCAGTCTTCTGTCCAATGCCCTATTGGTCATGTTCAATATCCAAGTCCGACTTAGTGGCCACTGATCCACTGGTTTTCGATTCAAGGCCAATGGGCCACTGGGCCAAATCAACCGTGGGTCCAGCACAATCCATTCGGAGAAGAAGAAGCTTCAACCCTTGGAGCTTAGCCCTATGGAGGTGGACCGGTTCCTTTTGTTCTTAGGACCAACCCGAATAGTGGGTCGGGCTGGTCGCCTTCGGGTTAGCGATCCAAACTAACATTGGTGGATTTTGGAACTAATCCTTACCCAATTTTTAAACCCGGTTTCCTACCGTATGCCATTTTAGCCACTAGTGGCTGCTTGGAGCCCGGCGACCCACTCTATATGTCACGTCCCGAACCCCATCGAGCTCAGGATATCCATCTTCAATCGAATTAGTGCGATGTCCCAAGCAACATCGCCGATCCAAATGAACCCATTAGAGTTTAATCGCGACGGAAACAACAAATACCCATACAATGATTTACCAGGGGTATAAGGGAGAATAAATTGCCAAACCACCAAATCATCTACTATACCTCGATTTAAGTACAAGATCCATTTACAATACAAACTTATGCCACAACCGCCATTTACAAACCACAAAGTAAAATATGCACACTGAACTACTAAACTGCAAACCACCGAAATCACATAAAGATTGGTAGCCTGGGTAAGCACTACACAAAAAATGGGACACTTCCAAACTCTTCCTTAGCTCCAAAACTAATCCCTACGCCCTCTAGATGGCGTCCACTCTGACTCACTCTCTTCGGAATCCTCATCCAAATCCTCATCAAGCACATGCTTATTCGACAATTTCGAATCGGCCTCAATCTCAATTGGGTATTCTACAACATCATGATTAATGTGCATAATAATCCCAAAATGCTGCGGCGGCGGTGGAAGGTTCATGGCTCGTACGGGTGCTCAGAAATGGTTTGATTGATACAACCATGAGACAATTTTTAATAAGTTGATAGCCTAAACCCCACTTAAGCTACCACGTATCCCCAGATGAAACATGTATAACACAAACAATCAATCGTATTAACAATCACATGCGATCCTACCTGGAATCCATCATGCACATCCCTGCATGTCAAATAATAATACAGCCAATTCATCTATATCCATATTCATCTAGCACCATATCACGAGAGAAAACCACACTCGCACTCCAACTCACGCCATGTGTCAACTTTCACAAGTCTCGCGTGTCAAATTGAGTCCAACTCATTCTCAACTTTCCTTCTCTACTGCGCCCGCATAAAACGCATCAGACTAACGGTCTTCTGACCTCGTCAGGCATCGGCACCCCGTCGGGCCAGACATCATCACCTCGTTAGGGACGGCATCGTCCCGCATAACACGCCTCAGGACGGAACTTACCTCGCGTAAACGAACACGTCTTAGGGTACCATTTTTCCAACCATTCAAATCATCTCGCACCATCATATCACACGAGCCACGCGTCCACACATATCACACAGCCACACAATCACATGCCCCACATACATTTCACCATCACACAATCACACCACACGGTCACACACACTCGAACATTAATCAAATGTACCCAATACAACCATTTCAATTCGGTCCCTAGAACATACAAACACACATTCAGGCATCAATTCCCGTTACAAGGGTAGCAATTATTCAACCTCGACACCCTTACCATTCCGCTCATAAAAATGAACATCCATAGAATTAAGGTAAATCTGGGCAGTTTACACAATGAACGAAATCCCATCAAAATAAATAGTAAACGAACTCCAAAAATTATAAATTTTGAATATATCATAAAAAACATCTTGATAAACATTTTTTATGAAGAACATGAAATCCGGTTCAATCTGCAACCATGCCTTTTTGTCCCTCGAAATCAAATCAGAATCAGTTCGCTCTAACAGACTGTTTTGTCCTCAAAATACATTTCTTTCAACACCCAAATCACCTTGAAAATCTTTGAAATTTTTATATGTCATATAAAAGAAAGTCACCAACCACCTTTGTGAAGGAAGTTTATTGAAAATAGATCTGAAAAATTTTATAAAAATTCGGCAAGACAAGAAAGTCGAGATGAATAGTGTTCTGGGCAGTTTTAATATGGTCTGAAAATGGGTTTTCATGCAACCCAAATGGACTTAAAAATTCCAAATTTAAAATATGTTATACCTCAGGATGTGAGGAAAAACTTTCGTGAAGGACACCACTCCTGATTTGGCCTCCAAAAATCTCTACAAAAATAGTAATCCGGGAGGGTACAGAAAACATAATTTCGAGATTCACCCAAACTTCAAGGATCCGAGTCTTTGTTGATACCCACCGAACTTCAGCCCTCATAATTCATTCCACAAGGTTCAAACTACCATGCCACAACCATCATATAACATGCCATTTTTCACCATAAAAACTATAGCACAACGATCATAGCATTACACAGCAATTTCATGCAATTAATTGCCGAATCAAACTATCCAATCGACGTGCCAAACAGAAAATTGCAGCATCCAATCCAGCCAATCACAGCCCTTATTTGGCCTTTATTTTACTACCAAAATACCACAATTTCATCCCTACAGCCCCTTATCCAAATCAGCCCCTAAAACCAACTAAACGTGTCTAAACTAGTTTGTTAATACCCGATATCTTAACTAGGGTTTAGATTGCAACTTACCAGACTTTAGACTAACTTGGCTAGAGTGGGAAAACGGGCGGTGATCGGCGGTCCGTGCGACGGCGACGATCGGCGCGTCGGCTTGGCGGCGAGTGGCGGTGACGGTTCCGACGTGGTCCTCACACCAAACAAGGGAGAGGGAGACGAGATGGAGAGGGTGAGAGGATCGGTGAGGCTAGGCGGGGCGCACGGGCGACGGCACGGCAGTGACGGCTTGCTCCGGCGAGCGGCTCCGGTGATGATCCTCACGATCGAGCAAAAGGGGAAGATGGTTTGGTGAGGGAGAGAAGAGAGGAGGGGGAGCGTTGGCTTGGAAGGGAAGAAATGAGGAGAGAGAAAGATATTGGTCTTAAATAGACTTTGACCAACTTTTTCCAAAATGCCCATTTTGCCCCTTTCTCACTTGGTCTATATTAATCCAAGCCAAAATATCCAAGGGCGTTCTAGTCTTTTAATCCTTGAATTGTTGGGCTGATACTTATCCACTTAATTTTCCAAAATAATTTTCCAATAATTCCCCCTAAAATTCGGAATACTCAAAATAGGCCTAGGGGCAAAATCGTCATTTTTCGATTTCGACCGAATTTCCATTTTTCGACCGTACTGCGACCCCAAATATCATTGGCCACACTAAAATGACGTCGTTCTCTCAAAATAGTCACACACGACCCCAAAAATCGACATCCAAGTCCGGATCAACTTTCGCAATCAAAATAACTCAATTTCAATTTTAGGTTACTTACTAACGGGCGGCTATTTAAGGGTTACGCGTATCGACCTAGGGTTACTTGAGTCGTGATGGTCTCGATTACTGAGAAAACACAAGGAATTATGGCTAGTTCCAGAGGTCGCGATCGTTTGGATTTAGTTCGGGATTTGTTCGCCACGCGTACTTTTGGTCGTGCAGAATCACCCGCAATCCGATCGTACGTCATTGGCCAAACTAAGTTCGTCACCTTCCAATAGGCCCAATTGGCCCAAAATATTTCATCGTCAATCCTTCCTAGGATTGGCCCATTCCTTCTTGGTCATTGGCCCGTGAAGGATTCGTTTCAGGCAAGACTCACAAAATTAATTGAGGAATAATATCAATATCATTAGTCCCGGAAAATGGGTCGATATTCGGATGTTACACTATACATCACCGGCCAATAGACCGAAACTATCATCAATCAACAACTCGCAAGACTAGACAACTACTCCACTTGGGCTTGAGATTTCCCGCGAGCTTTAGTAACAAAGGACAAAGATGGTTTCCTCAATGGAACCATAGCTTTTCCAACTGATGACCCGCTACAACGATATTGGCACAAGTGCAACCCGCTTGTTCACACATGGATCGGGAACCATATAGCTCCTGATGTCGGGCCCGACTCCCACTGACTAAAGACTCAAAAACCATGTGGGACAACATTCGCGAGATGTACGAAAGCTTGACCGAAGCTAAAATCTTCTCACTCATCCAAGCATTATCAGAGTTGAAGCAAGGGAACCTCTTAGTCATCACTTGCTTCAACTGACTCTTGGCTTTGTGGAATGAGCTCAAGGCAGTCCAGGAATAACTCAAGGGACCCGAAGTGAGTCTCAGACAATACCGAGCTATTGAGGAGCGAGAAAAAGTGACTTGATTTCTCCTAATATTGAGTGAGAGCTACTCACCTATCTAGTCGCAGATCCTCGCCATGGAACTCATCTCACTGCTTGGCCGAATCTACCAACTGGCCATCTAGGAAGAGAAATAAAACTTAGCCATAGCCGAATATGTGCGGGTGGGAGAGATCGTATGGTCGCCGCTCCGTCGGGACCGTTGTAGCGAGCTCCCACAGCCCTCTTGTCCCACCGTGCGGCGCTTGGACTTTCTTAGGGAAGAGGAAAGAAACCCTAAAGGGTTTGGAATGGACGGCCCAAATGAAAAGCAAGGATCCAGGGGCTATTATTCGCTCATCCATGCGGTTGAATCCAACGGCCCATATCAAGCCACATCAGCACCCGACCATTAAACCATCCAATGGTCCATGGATTGCCACGTCGTCACAGAAAGGGGGTGGCCAAAATTTTAAAGAAAAAGGTAAATTCTGTGAATATTGCAAGCACCTACATCACACTATCGATACATGCTAAAGATTAAATGGAAAGCTAAATGATAAAGGAAAAAGGGAGAAAGAATTCTCTACTTATCAAGTTTTAGCACAAGGGAAAATTACAACAATTACCCAAGATCAGTACCAAAATATCATGAAGGCTCTAAGTCAATTAAGAACTACCGAAAAGACTACAACTTTTTCCTATACATCTTTTTGCAAGACAAATTCTATTTTAGTTAATGCATTGATAATTGATTGAGGTGCCATTAACTTCATAATGTGCAATGAACAATTCTTTTCTCATGTTCACAAAAGACCCACTCTTCCATGTTAGTACGTCTTTCAAACGGGAACGTCACTTATGTCCCCAAAAATTGGCACCATTTATCTTAGTCCAAATATTATCCTTAAGAATGTTCTCTACATTCCTAAATTTGAGTTCAATCTTGTATCCGTTTCCAAGGCCTATGAGGACAGTTCTTGTCCTGCCATATTCAATCTGAAAATTGCTTCTTTCATGATCATTTGACTAGCAAACTAACAGGCTTGGTAGTGTCACACAAGGACTATATTTTTTTTATCAGCTTTTTGAAAGACTTTGATTTATCTTCCTCGAATGAAAGCATTTCAAGTAATGCCACCACTAGTAATAAAACTTTGCTTTTTCATTAGCGTTTTTGTCATGGTGCTCGTTTTCCTCACCCAAAATGTCCATTCTACCCTTTGGAAAAGCAATCACGAACGTCATCCCCAGTAAGTACTTCTCGAGCTACTAGTGTTTTTTCCTTAATTCATGTGGATATCTGGGGTCCCTATCATACTCCACATGATGACGGAGCTCATTTTTTCCTCACTATTGTAGATCCTATATTTGCGCCACTTGGGTTTTCTTCATGCAATCCAAGAGTCAAAATTTTTCCCATATGTCGAAATTTCTTGTCCCTAATTAAAAATCAATTCGACAAATCTGTCCAGCGAATTCGCACTAACAACGATTGCAAGTTTTTCACTATTAAATGCACATCTTTTTCTATCTTCTCATGGGATACTCCATGAAAGCTCTCGCACTTACACGCTCCAACAAAATGGGATGTTGAGAGCAAACAACGACATCTCTTAGACGTGGCCTGAGCACTTAACTACCAAGCTTCTATTCCTGAAACTTTTTAGGAGATTGTGTGGTTACGGTAGCCTATTTAATCAATCGCATGCTAACTCGAGTCCTTAAAGGTTTAACTCCTTTTGAGATGCTTCAGAGTTTTCAGCTGTTTGTGCTATGTAACGACTGTGGGCTCTTGGGATAAAATGGGCCCCCATGTCCTTCAATGTATTTTCATGGGATATCCTTCTCTATAGAAAGGCTATTGAGTTATGGAGATATCTATAGGTTGTTTCTTTGTAAGCGAAGATGCTGTTTTCTATGAACATATGTTTCCATTTTAGGAGATGACATATTTGTCCTAATTGTCTCTCTCAACGTCAATTCTTATTGGAAGAAGATTTATTTGTAACTCCACAATATGTCTTCATTGCATTGGATCCCATATCTCCTATGCTAGCAAATCCTGATACCTCGAATCAAGCAATCGAGTCTCTAATATTATCATTTGAGAAGAACCATTCACATGCTTCATTAGTGGCATCTCCACAATCGTTTATTGATGGGTATTCTTCACCAGTTCTTGAATAGACAACTACTGAGCAACCTCGACGCTCTCATTGTTATATTCGCCCCTACATGGACCAAAGATTACATATGTCCTACACTAGATTCTCTAGGTATAGATTATCATGTATCCTCTTATGTCTCATTTAGTCGAACACATCTATTATATTAGTCACATATCCGAGGAACATGAACCTTCTTTTTATGATGAAGTAGCTCATGACCCACGCTGACAACAAGCTATGGAGGCTGAATTAAATGCTCTCATAGAGAATCATACTTGGGAAATTGTTTCCTTATCTTCATATCGAAGGTCAATTGGCTGCAAATGGGTATACAAAATCAAGTACAAGACAGATGGTTTCATTGAATGCTACAAGGCTCGAATTAGTTGCTAAGGGATTCACACAACGGGAATGTTTCAATTATCATGAAACTTTTTTCTCAGTCACAAAGGAGGTAACTATTCATTTTTTTTTATCCATTATTGCATTTCACAATTGGCAACTGCATCAAATGGATGTCCATAATTCTTTTCTTAATGGTGATCCAGATGAAGAAATCCATATGGAGCTTCCATGGGGTTTACAAAGACAAGGAGAGTCTCGAGTATGTCGTCTCTACAAATCTCCGTATGGGCTTAAATAGGCTTCTTGGCAATGGTATGCTAAATTTATCACTGTGCTCACAAATGCAAGTTTTCCAAACATGACTGTGGCCTATTCACATGGACTAAAGGTAAATCATTAATCTATTTATTGATATATGTTGATGATATACTTATTATGAGAAATGATGACTCCGCTATCAGAAACTTTAAAGAATATTTGCAATCTACTTTCCACATCATAGATTTGGGGCCTCTCAAATATTTTCTTGGTATTGAAATTGCTCAGCCCAACAAAGTAATCTGTCTCAATTAGTGGAAATTCGTGTTGGAAATCATTTTAGAAGCCGGACTGTCATGTTACAAGCCAATTGTTATATCAATTGAATAAAATGCCAAACTGATGACGCTTGAATATGATGCGGGTTCATCATCAACTAATGAAGATCCACTGCTTAAAGATCCATTATGGCTATTAGTGGCTCGTTAGAAAGTTGATCTATCTCACCATGACTAGACTTGATATATGTTATGCAATGTAGAGACTGAGTCAATTCATGCATAGCCTAAAGTAGTCCCATATGAATGTAGCACTAAAGGTTGTAAAATGTTTAAAGGGATGCTCACGACTTGGAATGCTTTTATCTCATGATTGCGACATGAAAATGATAGCCTATTGCGATACAGCGTATGTTACTTGTCCCATGACCCAAAAATCTATCACTGGTTTTTGCATGAAATTGGGAAGATCTTTGATTTCGTGGAAGATAAAGAAACAATCAACCGTGTCATTATCGTTAGTCGAGTCATAATATCAAGCTATGGCAAAGACTGTTTGTGAAATAGTTTGGATACGGGATTTACTTTCGGACCTTAGCTTACAAGTCAATGGACAAAGCAAATTGTTTTGTGACAATAGTGCTATTCTCAAACTAGTTGCAAACCTAATTTTCCATGAAAGAACAAAACATATAGAGGTTAGTTGTCATTTCACTCGAGTGGGGATTGGAATTGTGGAACAATCTGCAGACATTTTACCAAACCATTATGTCAAAGATAATACACATATCTACTAGGGGTGATCCTCGGTTCAATCCTGTTCCAAGGTGGAACTGGGAACCTAACTAGGATGACCAGTTCCCAATTTTGAGAATCGAGGACTGGACCGGTGGTCTGGTCCGGTTCTGATCCAGTCCAATGGAATTGGTATTTTTTTTTAATTTTTTTTCCCACCACAATAAGAGAAAGTGATAAATCTCAACATATTGACGGAAACAACGACGAGTGAAGAGTCATTGTAGTGCCACAATAAGGGTGAAGTGTTGTACGTGGATTTAGTTCATATTTTACTAATTTTTTAATAAATGAAAAATAAAAAAAGTATATATAGTTGGTTCGGTCCGGTCGGTCTACATCGTTCTTATTCCTCCTTGGAACTGGGAACCGGACCAACACTCTTGGGAACCGGACCGTTTTGTTGAATTCAGTCCAGGCAGGTCCATTTTGTACACCTCTAACATCTACTGAGCAAGCTAGGCATCTTCGACATATCCAAGCCGCTAGCTTGAGGGGGAGTGTTGAAAGATAGGAGTTGATCTAATTCCGATTCCTTTGATTACTCACTAATTGATTCAGTCAATCTGTAAGATTGGATATTTGATCAGTAAAATAGGAAGACGTTATCTTATATATTTTTTCCTATCTGTATTTTCTTGTATTGTAAATATCCTTATGTACATTTACAATTACTCCATAACTCTTTTTCGATTTCTGTTGAATTTAACTTTTACGTGCAATAGTAGTATTAAGAGGCAATGATAATGACGTCATTTTATGCATCATGGTGCATGCCAGAGGCGTCAGTTTTAAAACTGACGCCATCAAATGTCAAAGGTCTTAGATTACAGTGCACCACAGGTTGAATCCGTCATATGCATATATTGGCAGGAGCGCGTGGAATGGTCATTCGGGAGATGAAGACATGGACGGGCTAGTTGGGAAGCGTCCGTCAAAATCAGTGCCATTCGTCATCAACTCGTGCGTCACGAGCCATGCATTGTCTTGTCTTTTGGACCGGTCGCAAGCGTCATTCATGTTTTTATATTGAGTGAAAGGGATTTTCATGGGGCCTTCTGGGACAGTTTGCTTATGAGTCTGATGTCTCGGAACGAAAGACCGTCGAAACGTCTCTTCTGGCGTGCATCAGGTCCCAAACCTATCATTCAAGTCTCGGTTCTTTCTGAAACTTCTGCACAATTTTGTTTATAAAAAAAAGATTTTGACGGAAATTTTAGCGAGATCAAGTCCGCTGTCCTTTCGGAAGCTCGGAGCCCTAAATTGACCTAATCACTGACGTATGCGGGGGCGATTTTGTGGTGCTTAGACGCATGGTACTACAAAAAAGGCGAATAATTGTATTGCTTGATAAGAGAAAAAATCATTTTTATGAACGAGTTTGCATGATATCCTAAGTTCCTAACTTTCCCATCAGGGAGATCTTTTTTTTCTAAATTACCATTGGAACGTAATTGCTAATCTTATTTATAAAAGGAGATCTAAATTTAGAAAGAAGACAACCCCTACCAAACTTCTCTGTCATATCGATTTTTTTTTACTGAAAATTATCTACTTTGAGGATAATAAATCAAATCCTTTATTTCATTAAATTGGAGTACGAGGCCCATTAAATTGGAGTGTGAGGCAAAAGTCAAGCTTAATTACGTTTGTTTCACCGAAAACTTTAAGATAAAAAAAAATATTTTCTATAGAAACCATTTTCAAAGGAAATAGTTAGTTTCGTTTATTTGGTGATTTAAAAAAAGTGATTTCCTTTCTGCTAAAAGGTGAAGTCGCCCCTCAATCTAAGCTTTTTATTTTCAATTCATGGTAACCATTTTCTGTAAATCAATTAATTTTTCATCATCCAAACATCGGAAAGTCGGAAAAATATTCCTGAAAACAATTGTCCTTCAAATAAATAGACCCTTAATAATACCACATATGGATTATGAAAGTATTGCAATTACATCTAATTGATTCATGGAACTTGTATGATATTTTACGAGCTTATAGGTTCTGCATATGTTCACCTAGATTTTCCCCAAAAAAAAGGCAATTTAATTGCCACTCAAGGAGTTCAAGCCAAGTTGAGAAATAGAAATAGATAATTTTGATTAGAACGTTTACTTACCAACTAAGAATTGCATTACAATGTTCGAGAAAATGTGTTTTTGAAAGGAAGAGCGGATGCATGAAGTTTGACCTGCCGACTTTTTGTGCCTTCTTTTTAATAATATCTATTGGATAACGGCTAGAGTTTTCGCACTGTGGACAAACTTCAATGTGTATATCCATAATTCAAGCATTGCCGTCCATTAAAAAAGAAAATACTCGATCCCAATTTCAATCCTTAACTCGTTCAGTCAGTACTTTGTACGATCCTGGAATTTCTCCCACTTTTTCCTTGGTTGGCTACAACCCATTTGAAGAATTCCTCTTGTCCAAGGTATAATATACTAAAGATGAATTACCGCGTCCATGAAGCAACCCTTTTACACCCTGAGTTTTATTACGAAGATTCAAATTGCACACGATGTTCATTTCTGTTTTAGCAATATTTTCAGAAATTCTAGTTTCTAATACTTTCCAATAAAGAAAACCCTAATTTCCAAAAACCCTAAAACGAGAGAGAGAGAGACGCCCCAATTGGTTCAGCTTTGGAAGGGACTTGCAGTCTTGAAAGTCCTTTCCCAAAATGCTGAACCGTTTGGTTTAGCTTTCGGCCTAGCATTGGCCAAATGATGAAAAAAAATTTTCCTTTCCCAAATTACCTTCACTCAAACTTTAATATTTTGGTTTTGCTCCCTTATTACTCTTCATCTTCTTCGTGAAATCATGGCCAACGAGAGCAGTTGACAACATCGAATTTGGACGGCGAAAGGCCGATGAGGTTGCCCGACCCAGACGACAGCTGCCTGAGGTCGCACGATTGCCCAGGCGCCATCAGCCTGGGTCGCGTGACCCTAGGCGATCGTTGCCTAGGTCACGCAATCTCAAGTGATTTTGGCCTGGGCCACGACCCAAACCGTTGTCGCCTAGGTAGTGCAACCCTAGGCGATAGAGCCTGGGTCGCGCAACCTTAGGCCTCCTTACCGGAGGTCGGGTGACCCTCGGCAATGGCTGCTTAGGTTGGCCAAGGTCAAGCGACGACCACTGGCGCTAGATCTGGCTCACCGTGATCGCCCGACCTCGAGTGATGGCCGCCTGTGCGAGATCTAGCTCATCGGTGGCCGTAGCCTTTCGCTGGCTTTGGCGAAGGGTAACTTCTTTTTTTTTTAATAAAAAAGGGTCCCAACGGCCTTTGCAAAAAAAAAAATTAACCAAACACTACTTTGGCCAAAGTAGCTTCACCAAAAATTTTTACCAAACATCATTTGTATTTTTCTAAAGAGCTTTAATCTAAAGGTATTTGCATTCCTCAAATACCCTTTCTAAAGTTGAACCAAACGGCTTAGAGAGGAGGTGCGATGGCTGGAGACGCGCTGGTGAGGTCTAGTGGCAGTTATAGGCGAGCGGCGACGTGATGGCGTGCGTAAGTTCTGCCACCGAGAAAGAAACAAGAAAAGGGAACTAGAGGAAATGAAACTTCAAGAATAGGGGAAAAGGGGAAATACAAAAAAGCATACTTTATGTTTCATCTAAATACATATTGGCACCCTTACTTCAACAAAATTTTCAAAATACTTACGAATTTGTCATTTCCCTTTTCCAAAAGTCCACTCCTGCTTCTCTCACCTACACCCACACTAGACCCCCTCTCGTAATATCATGGCCTCAAGCGCTGGGCTTGTGACCATGGCTGCTTGAGCTCTGAGCTGACGATGTCCCTTGGTAGAGGTCGAGTTCGCAACCATGGCCGCTAGAGCTCTCAGTTTGCAACCATGGCCACCACATCTAGTGGCTTGTGGCCAATCTGGACTGATTGATGTAGAGAACGCTGGTGGCAACGAGAATTCGATGGTGGCAACAGCTGATGGTTTCGCTTGTCAAGTATTCCTCAACACTATCATGAATTTACCTTCTTCCAAGTGAATCAATATTAACCAATTTATTTCAAATTTTACAAGTGCAGTTAACAAATTATCAATACTAGAGGTGAGCAAAAGGAACCGTTCAAACTGAGAATCGTTTGGATCGGATCAAACCGGCCAGTTTTGGATGATTCTCATGGAGAACGGTCTGGTTGCCACTTTCTTACAACTAGACTAGTGGATATCAGTCCGGTTCTCAATTCCAAGTATGGAACCACCTACGCAAACCACACATAATATATATATTTAAAAATTAATTTTTGTTATTCGACTCTCGTCACTTGTTGCTCATTCTCAATCTCGCTCACTCTTGGCTTTGAGTGTTTTTGAGGTGCCAATTTGCCTCTCACCTCTCGCAGCCTATTTGCCCTAATTTCGTTTCTCGCTTTGCGTCCTGGTTTCTAGTTTTGTTTCGTTTGGTTTGGTTTTGTCATGGTATGTTAGGAAACTAAGGGCAGGGCGAAGTTCCTCTGACGAAGAAATGTGGAAATAGTGTTGAAGCGCCACTATCACCACCATGTCGCACGGTCCCTAAAGAGGACTCTAACAATGTCCGAGGAATTTGACTGGAAAATTGTGTTGATGGGTTTTGGAAGCAGGCTGATCATCGGTGTGGTTATGGAGCTAAAGACGCCTTCTAGAATTGAGCATTGGTTCCTGAAGTTCGGCAAGGGAAGGCAACAGAGGCGGAGGCACAATTGGCTTTGGAAGAAAATGAGGACCTCAAGGTATGGCCAGTTCCATCAACCCACAGTGGGTCTAGGGAACCAATGGACAGTTCCCAGTTCCCAACTCGTGGAGCCGACCCTTCATGGGCAATTCCCAGTTCCAAAGTGGGAATGGTCCTACTTGGGAACCGATCACCTCTAACACCAATTAGACCAGTAAAACAAGTGGATCAAGTTGAAAAATACAAACCATTTTGATCAGTTTTTAAGCAATACAAATCTAGTGATCTATACTCAACCCAACCCATATTGACAAAATGCTTTTCTATTTAACCTAATTTAGCAAAACTCGTACCAAAATTGAGACGAGAGTGTGGAGTAAGAGAGAGTAAGGGTGAGAAAGAGTAAAGAGAGTGATTGAGGTGTGCTAGGTTTAAGTAAGTTGCGAACCCATTTAACACTCATATTATTTTGGGTATTATCATTTTAAACCCATTTATGATCCATATATTGAATTTAACTAACCTATAAACTACTTAACGTATCAAATATGGATTAAGAAATGGATTTATGACTCATTTTTATAGGTTTAATATGAGTGAATAAATTAACAACTTACCAACTTCTTTGAAACTTTGCAAGTATTGTTAGTAAAATATCTATTTTATAAGGAATTCACCAACATCTCAACAAATTTGTAAGTAACCATCTTTTTAAAATTTTGCAAGCGTGGTTGGCAAACTACCAGCACTATGAGAAATTTATCAACATTTCAATAAATTAGTAAATTACCAATTTCTTTCAAATTTTACAAGTGTTGTAAGTAAAATACCAACTTTATAAGAAGGTTACTAACATCCTAATAAATTAGTAAGTTACAAACCTTTCTCAAATTTTACAAGTGTAGTTAGTAATTTACAAAATTCTTTCAAATTTTATCAACTAGCTTAGGAATGTACTAGCATTGTGAGGAATATACCAACCTCCATAATAAATAGTATGATACAAACCTTTTACAAACTTTGCCAAGTTATATTTTGTCTTGAAATGTAGGTTGGGAGGTTTTAAGGTAAGAAATTTAGAGGGGAATTGGTGCAAAAGATGGAAAGGATCTTCATACATCTCCACAAATACAAATAAATTATGTTCTTCCTCTATTACATTTCATAAACACAATGAAGCCTCTCTTGCCCCTATATATAAAGGATCTTGTGGATATTGTTATAAAAAATGAAATTCTCTAAATTTATGATGTAAATTATTCTACACACTCTATGACATCATTCTGACTCTCAGCTGACGCGGCCCTAGCTCGATGAGTCTTATGACCTTTTCTTGGCCTTTTGGCAAAAAAATCCCCATTCCCTGACCAGAGAAAACCACTTTGAAACGAGAACGAAGCTGTCAACATCACTTCCTCTCATATCTTCCCAGCAAGACGTGGAAACTTTTAGAGATGGAGTCTTGGTTCAGTTGACATTTTTAGGGCCAAGCCGTAATGATAATGAAAACCGTGTTTGCGCCTTTGGAAGTCAATACACGACTCGGACACCGCTTGTCGCCATTTTCATCTTTTTCTGCGAAGATTCGAGTTGCATCATTTCATCATCAGCTTCTAGATTCACTTGATGGTGGATCATTGCTCACGTTTTGTGTCACTTGACTTGGCGAGAACTTTTTTGTGCATTTATAAATATAAGATATAAAATAAGGAAGTATTTGTTTCGAGAAAAAGTTTATCGCAAAGGAAAATGTTTTTCGAAAAATCATTTTTCGAGAAAATGTTTTTCCTCTTTTTAGATTATGAAATTCATTTTTTTAAATTTAAGCATGCATATTTTTATTGACCGTAAATAATTTTCTTTTGATAGATTGTTTTTAGCAAACCAAACGCATAAAAATCCAAAAAAATTAATTAGCGAAAATTTTTTTTCACTCAAACAAACATATCCTAAATCTTGTGTCATTCTCTTGAAGTTTAAAGTTTTAGAACAACAATAGCTCACTCAACTCAGAGTCAATAGATGTTGAGGTTCGGTTCCTGCACTTCCGTATCTATATGGGTTTTCCCTTCTTTATAAGGCAGCAGTTATGTGTATCGATCCTGTATTATGCCTCGATATTCCTATCGGGTAATTTAGATGGAAGTTAGTACATGAGAAATATGTGCATCCTTATTTTGCCACTTTAAAAAATCTAACTCATCCTCTTTATTAGTGATGTGAAGATCTTTGTTCGTGTGAGAGAAATGAACATATTTCATTGGTTTGTTGTTTACTAAGTTCTTGTGTGACGGGATTATGTTTCACTCTCTTAGTTATCACTCATATACTATAACTTTGGTCACGGAACTTTAGGTAGCGCATGATAATCATTCTGGTTCTGTCCAGAACTAGTTTTCTATTCTCAAAAATAGTTTTAGAATAGAAATCCATTTGGCAACGCAATATCATTTTTCTATTTCGGGACAACTTTTTGTTCTAGAACCGATTCTGAACTAGAAATCAAAACAAAAAAAAGTAGGTTTTCTAATTTCTAGACAAAAAATGAGAATTATTTCTGAGAGAACTCTTTCTTCAAAACATATGTTCATCTGGAAGTCACGATCTTTGAGATGGAAAAAAAAGCAAAAAATCAAAAATTTCAAAACTTAACAGAATGATTTAGAATCTATGGCTACCCACTTTGAGCGAAATTTAAATTTTTTTAGGTGCCGAAAAAAATAAAAAATAAAAAATTTCACAAAATAGCTTAGAATACTTATGACCACCCACTTTGAGCGAAATTTAATTTTTTTTAGATGCCAAAAATAAAAAATAATAAAAAATCTAAAATTTAAAAACTTCACAGAATGTCTTAGAATACCTATGGCCATCCAATTTGAGCAAAATTTAATTTTTTTAGGTGTCAAAAATATTAAAAAAATAAAAAAATAAAAATTTCAAAATTTTACATAATGACTTAGAATACTTGTGGCCATCCACTTTGAACAAAATTTAAATTTTTTTTTGTCGAAAAAAATAAAAAATTTCAAAACTTCACAAAATGGTTTAGAATACCTGTGACCACCCATTTTAAGCGAAATTTAATTTTTTTTAGTTGCCAAAAAAAATTAAAAAAGTAGAAAATAAAAAATTTCAAAATTTCACAGAATGGCTTAAAACACCTGTGACCATCCACTTTTAGCGAAATTTAAATTTTTTTAGGTGCCGAAAAAAAAAAAAAAAAGTCAAAACTTCACAGAATGGCTTAGAATACCTGTGGCCACTTACTTTGAGCGAAATTTAATTTTTTTTAGGTGCCAAAAAAAAAAAAATAAGAAAAAAAAAAAAAATTTCAAAACATCACAGAATAGGCTTAAAATACATGTGGCCACCCACTTTGAGTAAAATTTTATTTTTTTTAGGTTTTCGAAAAAAATAAAAAAAAAAAAAAAAATCAAAAATTTCAAAACTTCACAACATATGGCTTAAAATACGTGTGGCCATCCACTTTGAGTGAAATTTAATTTTCTTCAAGTGCCGAAAAAAATAAAAAATAAAAAATGCCATTTGGGAACCTAAAAAAAATTAAATTTCATTCAAAGTGGGTGGCTAGAGGCATTCTACGTCATTTTGTGAAATTTTGAAATTTTTGATTTTTTGCTTTTTTTTTCACCTCCAAAAATTAAAATTTCACCCAAAGTGGGTGGCTACAGGTATTCTAAACCATTTGTAAAGTTTTGAAATTTTTGAGTTTTTGAATTTTTTTGGGCACCTTAAAAAATTGAAATTTCACTTAACGTGGGTGGCCACATGTATTCTAAATTATTTTGTGAAATTTTTTATTTTTTATTTTTTTGGTTTTTTTGGGCACTTAAAAAATTTAAATTTCACTAAAAGTGGATGACTAGAGTTATTTTAAGTCATTCTATGAAATTTTGAAATTTTTTATTTTTTGATTTTTTTTGAAAAAATTCAACAAATTTTCTATTTTCCCAAAATCTGAGTTTTTTTATTTTTTGGAAATTGTGATCAATTTTTCTAGAATTTTTCAATTTTTTTTGAATTTTTTTGAGATTTTAGGAATTTTTTGGATTTTTTAATTATTTTTATTCCATTTCTAAAAAAATGAATTTTTGTTCCTAGAAATACAATTTTGTGTTGTTTCTCAAACGGGTTTTTGTTTTAGGAAATAGAAATTTTGTGCCGTTATCAAACGGGTTTCTATTTCAAAAATAAAATTTTTGGTTGTTATCAAACGGGTTTCTTTTCTTAACAATTCATCCTTGAACCAGAAATAGAAAAATCTATTTCTATTTCAGGAAATCATTCCGGAACAAAATGGTTATCATTCGCTACCTTAATTTGTGAGAGCAAGCTACTCTTTAAGTAGCCCTTGAAACGATCTTCCACAATCCTAGAATCAAATTACAAGATGGTTACGGCGACATAAATGAAAGAATTCACTAATGAATCTTGAATAACAAGAGCGAATCCGATAACGGATTCACTAATAAATCTCAAATCGCCTGGTAATAATGATGCCGGCAATTTGTTATTGGCTTTACTTGAACAGTATGATGAATTCAAGATGATGAATATTGTGGGTTTAGTGATTGGAGTGAAATTACAAATCAAATTGGGCATGAGAGTAGCAAATTTACCCGAAGCCAAATTCCAACCGCAACAACTTATGCATGTCGACCACAAGGTGAATCAAACACTTGGTCAACCACCCAATGTGAATTGGTAGAAAACTAGATAAACATGGAATTGCGTAACAAAGGATATAACCATATGTCACTCCACATCTTGGATAAGCCCTCAAGTTGCTGGTGGTCTTGTCTTGTAAGGAAATATCTAGGTTTATACCTTTCACACTTTGAGAAATTAGATCATTTATGACCATGATGGGCTCAAACAAGCCCTCCTGTTCAAACGGACTAGAAAACACGTGATGATGTTGTTTCTTTCCTTTTTTTTATTGGAAAATTACTCAACCATTTATAAATATATATTGTACAGATGCCAATTCAGTTCAAATCTTTTCAATTTTGTTAATTTAGCCCTAACTTTTGCTCGCAGTTTCAATGTAGTCCATCTTGCCAATTTTTTCCAAAAATTACTTACGTAACAATCAAGTCATCACCGATCGTCCTACGTGGAAAATTTCTTACATAACAATCAAGTCATCACCGGTCGTCCTACGTGGCACACTATCGCGTTAGCTTCTACCAAAAATTTACATGAAGGACCATACTGAAATTTCATGCAAAGGTTTAAGATCAACATTTGCAAAATTGAAATATTTAGGACTGAATTAGCATATGTGCAACAAGTTTAGGAATGATTGGACAATTTTTCTCTTTTTATTATAGAGAGAAAAAACTGATAACAAAATCTAGATCGTCACACAATCGCCATAATCTAGAAACGGACCAACATTCCTATTGCGAAACCTCTCTGCTTCTTATGCGCGTGATGGGGAAACACGCCTACCCCTAGGGCAAATCCAAGATGGGTCGAATATTATAATTCGCTTAATCAAGTGGTCATATATTGCCTAAATTTATCTAAAAGAATGTACAAATTTCTGCTCAAAGTTAAGCAAAACCATTGAAAGTCAAGTCAATAAATAAAATCCAAGCTGCGAAAAAGCAAACTTTTCATCGGGCCCCGCTTGATTTTGGTAGCAACCAGAATTCCTCTTTGGCCCAGACCCGAGCTTGACTCTTCTCTTAGTTTTACTTCTTTCTCATTATTGTTTTCTGGTTTCCTAGAGGTCGACGGATACCAACATAAACGATACTTCGCGGCAACTCTCTTTAACGTGTACACATTTCTTGTTTTCTCATTTGTTTATTCTCTCTGTCTTCTTCACTCAACCAACAAGCTGGCTATAAATGGCAACGCCATTCTTGTGTGCGTCCCTTCATCTACTGTTCTGAAAGATTTCTCAGTTAAACTTCATAACTCGAGTTTTCTTTTTTCTGGTTCTTGATGGCATCGAGCGCAGATCCGATGGAATCCAATTGGATAGTGGACACTTCCCTAGAGCTTAGCACATCGTATCCGGTGAGATGGACCTATGTTTGCAAAGATATGCAGTGATTAATCTTATCTGTTTGTTTTGGTGAAAAGAAATGAAACATCTTCAGATGTTTAGCTTACTGTCTGCCTTCTTCTTCACGGTTTCTTTTATATCAGAAGAAAGAAATTGTTCCGGAAAATGATAACCCTCGAGGAGGGCGAGGAGAGGAGCCCGTTGCTCAGCATGAGGTGAGTTCATCTACAGTAGAAGTTGCATCAAGACATACGAATATTGCTAGAGGTATTTATGAAATATGAAGATCTTATGGCTAACATACGCAGTTAACGTCCAGAATGAGAGCTAAGAGTCTTCTCGAGTATTTTATTTGATCGTCAAAAATTTACATTAAATTCCACTCCAAATCTCGGTCATCCGCATGACACGATTGCTTTTTTTAATAAGTTTGTCACGGAAATTGGAATCCAGGGCAGCTATTTGAGAATGTGTCTGCGAACCAACATATTCGCCCTCTAAAATGGACTATGTATTTCCAGCTATGTATTGCTGTTCACCAGCCTAAATTTCAAGTTTTTTTCAGACAACTCCGTTAGAAGTCATAACAGGGCCCAATAAGGAAAGTGAAATGGTAAGAGGCAAAGTCAAATTAAACCTGCGCTTCCAGAAAAGTGTAGCTGACCGACGTCATTTAAAATAGAGCAGAATCGATTTTTTAAAACAATAAAGTTGAAGAAGCCCTGCGACCGATTCTTAGAACTGGAATATTTGAAATACAAAGATCAAACCTGAGAGATGATCTGTTTTGTTGTGTATAGGCCAGTGCACTGGTCGAGGAGTATTACCGAATTAGCCACGAGAACAGGAAGTTGACCGAAACGCTGACCCTTATGCACGAGAGCTACAATGCGCTGCGAAACCAATTGATTGTCATGGAGAATAGAACCTCCGAAAGTGAACTCAGCATGTCAAGAAAAAGGAAGCATGAAGCTAATGTCGCCGCAGAGAGTTGTGGTTACGATGAAGATCTGATGTTCAAGAAGCCAAAGGACAGCTTCAAACCCAAGATCTCTAAAATCCATTTCCGAACTGATGCGTCTGACATGAGCCTTGTAAGATCTTAGTTTCAACACAGAACATTTTTTCGTGTTTCTCTAGCTAAGAGTTGGCATGAAGAAATTCATCTTCTCTAAGTACCAAGTGAATTCCACTGTATTGATTCTTTTTCCACTTATTTTACTTTGTGAATTTGCACTTGCTATAGGTAGTGAAGGATGGTTATCAATGGAGGAAATATGGTCAAAAGGTCACAAGAGACAACCCCTCTCCAAGAGCTTACTACAGATGTTCCTTTGCCCCAACTTGTTCTGTTAAAAAGAAGGTAACTCAGCTTGGTAATACCTATTACAAATTATTTTCTGGAGACCACACTCAGTCACAGTCCAAACTAAATCAAGAAATCACGTGTTCTATGAAAAGTAGCCAAACGAATTCAATCTCACTCTCATGCTTCATTTGCATCTTCAGGTACAAAAAAGTGTTCATGACCCGTCTGTCCTAGTGGCCACATATGAAGGAGAGCACAACCACCCGGGCCTATCTGAGCCCGTGATTCCACTATATTCTGAAAAACAGGGACTGAATCAGGGCGCCCCTCCAATTCCATTGCCCTCGAAATCGAGATCTCCTAGTCCTAGGAATGCTCTGGATTTGATGCACCCAGGTTTTGACACTCTATCTGCAAAACTGGGCCAAGAAACAGAAGCAACGGCGCCATTTCAACAGTTTCTGGTGCAGCAGATGGCCTCTTCTTTGAAAAGAGATCCCAATTTCACAGCAGCCCTCGCAGCTGCGATATCGGGAAAGATTTTCAACCAAGCACAAATTGAGAAGTGGTGAATGGACAGGGCATCATCGGAGTTGTGTATTTAGCATGATTTACATATAGTTCGAGGATTGAATTTGACAGTTGGGTCATGGTGATAGTCGGTTTTGGATTGAAGATGCGAACATCAAGTTGATCTGCTCACGAGCTTATTTTGAGTACAAGCTACTTGTACTCGACTTGATTGCTTAGAGGTTTAGTCGAATTTGAGTAGCTTGCATATTGTCTGGTGATTTGACGACAGAGTGTTCACCTACTTATACTACATCTATTTGAGGCGAGTTTTACTTCTTACATTCACTACAATAACAATAGCACACATTCAAACATACGCCACCAAAACCAATCTAATGGAAAAATTATCGAATCAGTCTTTAATATTTTGTATTGATACCAATTTAGTTTTAAACTTTTTGATTTTATTAATTCAATCATGAACATTTTCATGAAATTCTAATATAGTCATTCCAATCAATTTTCATTTGATAATCCTGATGTGGCTATCCAGTCATCGTGGATGGTTTGTTTTACACAGCATAAAAGATGCCTAACATGGAAAAACTTAAGTGAAACGATGCCATTTGCTTAATTTTTTCAATTTCCTCTCTTTCATTGTTACCACTCATCTTCTTTCTCTCCTCCCCTATTTCTTCTTTTTCGTGATGAATTGCTCAGCCGCAATTCCAATTTGACACATATGAGTAGTTCCAGCGCTTTTGGGGGTAGGTATGGTTGGACACGGCTATCTGCTCATTTGACACATATTCCAATTTGTTAGTTTAATTAGGTTTCTTTTCCCTTCACATTTCTTTATTTCCTCACATATTTTTCTTCCTCCACTAGCTTTTCCTTTTTTCTTTTTTTGTGTGAGCGCTTCTTTTCATTTCCAAATGAAAAAACTCTGCATTCACAAAAAGAAAATGAAATTCTCTATTTACAAGTCGAACTAAAAATCATTCATACTGTTGGTGACTAATGATGTAGGTTGATAAAAAAAAGGCACAAAAATCCTTTTTAAGGAGTTCATCAGAGAAACTTTGATGTCTCTTTGGCTGGACTTACAGATAAAATATATATTTACATAATTTTGTCTACTCATTTGAAAGACATCATTTGCATAATTAATAGGGGGATATTACCCAACTTCCCTGACAAAAATTTTAAACTTCTTTTTAACATGTACTTAGGATAGGGAATTCCAACCTTCACCTGGGTATAAAAGTCCAAGAAAGAGTTCAAGCAACATCCCTGCTTACATTTCTTTCTAGAAATTTCCTTCAAGTGCTGCTGACAATGGAGAAATGTTTTTTTTTTTGACATGAGCACTGCTGATCTCATTATACGTGTTTATTATAAGATAACAATGGCGACCGGATATGTATACGAATCATGAAATCGACGGTATTTGTGTAAAGAAGAAAAAAGAAAGGGATAAGTAAACAAATGGTTTGGCCCAATATGCAATATCATTCCTAAAATTTTATTTTCTTCAATGTGGTCCATGAACTTTAACCCAATATGTAATGTCGTTCTTCAACTTTTAATTTATTTGATATGTTCCCTGAACTTTTAATATTCTTGGATTCAATATCTAGAAACTAATTTGAACATGTATCGAAAGTTCATGAATTACATTGAACAAATTAAAAGTTTAAGGACAACAATGCACACTAGACTAAAGTTCATGATCAATTATGTCATTTTCCCATTAGGAAAATGGGTTGTCTACCATCAATGGACCTAGTACCAATTACCAACTGTTAGCCATTGGATGACACTGACCGACGAAAAAGCCAACTAGTTAACAAATCTCAACCATTGAAAGTGAATGTCACATTGATCGACCTTGGGAATTTCCTCGAACGTCGAGATTTTCCCGAAGTTCTAGAAACACGGTGTCCGATTAGCACGACTGCGAGGTCTGCGTTAAGGGGTCATGGCGGTTTGTGGCCATTCCTAGGGGTCGTGCTCCTTTGGAAAAATAGTCGAAATTGGGTCCCTTTTTCCCTTAGGAAACATCCCCCACAAACTTGGAGCAAAGAGAGACGTCACGCCAATTGGAATCGCACCGGATCGGTCACGCACGACGAAGAACGACACGACACTGATCGATCCTCTCTTTCTCGATTGGTCCCGCCTAGAACACCCAAGAAGTCAACAACCAACAAAACAAGAAAAGGAATCCATGATATTTCTACATTGAACATTGTAGGAAAAGATACACGCATAGCCGCATATGTTGACTCCACCATCGGCAAACATCTTGCCCACTTCTTGGTCATGTCGTCGTCTTGTTTCTTGGTTCTTGTTCTTGTGAGAGAGAGAGAGAGAGAGAGAGAGAGAGAGAGAGAGAGAGAGGGGTCGTTCCTATGGCTTGACGCTAGGGAGACTTTTTGGCTTCTCGGACTTTTTGCAGTTTTTGCCCGTGCGAACACGGAACGCAGGCAATCAGTGTGGCCCCCCCTAGGTAAAGACTGACCAACGAGAACAAAACAAGTTTCCTGTTCAGACCTTCACATGTTCTTGTTGAATGAGACGTCGGAAATTACTTGAAAATTGAATGATGGATGCTGCCACATGCAATATTTCTTGCAGATACGGCTCTTCCTTGCTCACTAAGGATAAGCACTCTGTTGTTATTTTATCGGCCTGAGCTTTCGAGATCGTTAATTGCGCGTCTAGTATGCGGGAGAGATAGTCTCGCTCCCGTGCTCAATTTCTGTTTCCTCCAAATATGTGTATTTCTCACACAATTGGCGCTATTTCCCGAACCAATCCATTACTCGGATACTTCAGTGCAAGAAAAAATTGATGACTTCATTGAATCGACAAAATACATGGTCTGAACCAAAAAGAAAAACAGAACAATCTCGATGCTCATATCCCTTTATTTTGGATCCATCATCTTAAGCTTTAAAGACAATAACATTTCACCAAACTTACATATGGTTGACTTGAGCTCGACTTTGTCATTTTGCAAATACCAATGTGGAGATCCAATCAAGCTATCTTGGATTTCCCAAGCCATGGTTCATTATTAGAGTGAACGATCATCTAAAAACAACTTGATTATTAGATGACTCAAAACTTGGCATCCAAACTAAGTCATTTGAAACTAATGTTCGAAGATCGAAACTGCATAACTGCTTGGCTATTCACCATTGATGAAATTCTTGCAGCAAAATTTGCTTGATATACAGAATGAACACTAAACGAATTACCTAACAATGAATTGGATAAAGAACAAGATCATTGCTGATGCTAACATTTTTACAACAAAATCAGATATATGGCGGTTGAGCCAATCAAGAAGCAAATTAACTATTACTTACCAGGCAGATCTGTATTGCCCAAATGGTAGCATAGGATGATGGTTACGGCAATAAGCTTCTTACTCAAGAAGCCATCATGTGTTCTGTCAATCTGAGAACTACTTGTGTCTTCTCTACGGCTTGTTGTTGCTGTCAGATCTACTCCTCTCTACCTGCCACGGATGTCCAGTTTGGATCGCACATTTCACTATATATACTTGCCAGCCATTTACCTTGTACACAAAATGAGAACCTCTCAAGTGCACAAGCTTCTTCTAATCCTCGAGATGAGAATGATGCACTTTCACATTGTCACAATTTGATGGATGCCAATTATTTTCAGAACACCAAGTCCAGACCGAGCAGTTGCCAGGGTCGCCTATTCTCAATTTGCATTTTGCAATTCCTTGAACGATCTTCCAATACTTCAAGCTGCCTGAAGAGCACCCATCTTCATTTTAGGTGTTTCAGTCTCTTTCTGCATTTTCTTCTTTTCAAGTTCTAACTGCTTGCAGTTTTCATCATGTGCCCGTATAAACATTCTGACAAAATTTAGCAGAGTCGATACAACTGCCAAGAGTTCAAGACAATTGAAAATGAATAAATGCTAAAGAGGAATATTAGATGACATGAAACCTGGCAGCCATGTGTCTAAATGAAGAAAATTTATACTCAGAAAGAACGACAAAGTGCATGCAAGAAATCAAACTTCAGGCTCTTCAAGGGAAGAGTAAAAGAGTATTTATTGAAGGATCCTCAAGATATCTTTCCAATCTATGCATCATATTGGCGTGAAGATTATTTCTTTTAATCTACACATCATTTTTCTGCAAGATCTGACAAGAACAAGATGCAGATAGGGAAAACGAAACGTCCTTCTATCGCGAATCTACCTTAAAAGTGTCCTAGGAAAGTTAATCTTTCCCCCTTTTTAGCCTGAAATTTTTTATGTAGATACAAATCACACAAAGTGGAGAGTTATCCAACTACTGGTACAATGCTAGTTTCTCACATTCTCCTCAGATAAATTCAAGGAAAAATGCAGAAGCCTCACTGCTTACTGAAGCCTTTAAAGCTATTTTACCATTGACCCATAGCTCTATGCAAAAAAAAGATACTTGCAAATCTATGTAGCATAAAAAATGCACTTCTTATCCAAACATGTCCTCTTCAGCAAAGTTTGCAATGGACCAACTCGAACCTCCCAACATATGAGCTCAAAACAAGTTAATTGCTCGCACTAGAGATGCAAATTTGCACTCAGTAAAACCAGAAAATTAAAATAACCTTGCTCAAATGGGCATCGAGCTGGATCTTCCCCGAAATAGAAGGCCAATGCATCTGCACTTCTACCCTGGAAACATTGACAAATGCAAGCACACTTAGTTGTCAATGAATTTATTTATCTGAACTATACAGCATCATTACCTACAAGCACTTCGAACAAACAAGATAAGTACATACCACACTGGAATAAAGCGAAGCCAGCAACCTCACCTCCGCCTCAGCAATACCTAAAAACTCCTTCAGATTCTGAAGGTTCCAATGTAAAAAGGTGAGGTCCTGTGACAAGGAAGTCAAAGCAAAGACAAGAAACCAACAGCTGCCTAAAAGGGCAAATGATTCATTTGATTCTCTTTCTATTTTCAAATCAAACAAAGAAATAACTCAAGCTCAAACCAATAGTTAGATTTTCATGGATGGTCTACACAAATGCTCTTGGGATATTTTTTTTTTTTTTTTTTTTGGTAAGGCTCTTGGGATATTATTTATAATTCCTTTCCTCAACAATTCAACTGGATTTTGTTCAATAATCTATTGCCATTGCTCTAAACTATTCAGAAGCCTAAAACCCAACTTGAGATAGTCAACAATATGTTATACTCTTCATTTAACTAGGCACCTTTCCTGGAAGTCAGATTTTCACTGAACTAGTAAGAAGTACGCTGGTGTCAAACTCACTTTCCTGAGCACTTGAGCAGCCAGTGTGCCTTACATGACTTTGGTCATTACATTTGCACTTATTGTGATGGACATGTAGCGTGGTACTGTTGACAAGTTCACAATCCATATCACTGGTTCAATAGTCAAATTACATGAGCTATGTCAGGTCAGGAAAACAAGTTGCACCTCTGACTCAGCAAATGACATCACAACCAGTGAGGTCTCTGGCAATATTAGCATGTGATGAATTCATAAATCACACCAACAAGGATGCCCTTCAGCATGCCCGTGTTAGCCTTACTGCGTTGAGAAAAATAAATCCCAGAGATTCACTACAAAACTCGGTGCAAATTGCACGTATGACCAAGATGCATCATGCCACCTACATGCATCATGCTGTCCGATACTCCACTTGAGGACCCCACATATAAAATCAAGCAGGACAGAATGAGCAGATGCAGAAAATTACCTCACAAAAGTTTTCTGATATAGGACCATCATTTTCAGAGGCAGCCAATTCCTGCACAACTTTTTCAAGCCCCTTACTAATGGCTTGCATTTCTTCCGCCAAGAACTTCAATTGTACCTGCAAATTACAAGTTATTGCCTTTAATGCATATACACAATCAAACTTTGTTACATTAGAAAGGAGGAACAAATAAGCACCTTTGTTGAAGCCTCTAAATGCATAAGGTCTTTGTGAAAATCTATAACTTCTGGCAGCTTCTCTGCAAGCACCTAAAGTTTGTCCAACAAATTGATTAAAATAAGGCCTATGGGACATAAACAACCCACCAAGCTAAACTATTGGCGAAGGAGCCACAGTTCAAACTATGTTCATCAGAAGCTGAGTTTAAGGTAACCCTTATTGAAGCCGATGCAGAGACGTACAAATAAATGTATAATGAAGAATGAAAAACTAAATCAGCAGCTTTCTATTTTCAATGATCGGGATTTTTGCAGTACCATCTCATATAATGAAATAAAATTGAACTTCATAGCATTATTTCTCTCTCTTTCTTTAAATTTTGCACATAACAAGGGTAATATGACATCTTCCGGAAAGTACTAATATAAGAAAAATGCAATAGGTGGATGAGATTTCTCCTCACTAATCCATTTAAAAGGCAGATGTCAGCATATAATCTGCTAATTTAGATGCTGAAAGCTGTCCTTCTACCAGAAATAATTTAAAAATTCTATTGACCTGTTATTTTTGTAATGATCATGCTAAATGTACTAAGAATTTTATCAAAACTTCCTAAGTGATTTGCCAAGTTTCAATTTGATATTGAAACAAGCTGGACCAATGAAGTGAATGATTGCTTGTTTAAACAGCGAATAAGAAATTGCACCAACACTCAATAAAAAAGTTTTTTGTAAAAGTTCATATGCATTGCTCTTTTGTAAATTTATAACCTTCTTCATAGCAGTACTTGGTACTGGCTCCATACTTTTTTCACATATGGAGAAATCTCTCATTATTATAGTGATGCTTTAATTCCCACCAAAAATGCAAATAAGGATGAAAATAAAATCTTGCAATTTCATCATAGATGAGTTCCTCCCATGTAAGACGTACTTGAATGGTGTCTCCCCAGACCAGTTGATTGTGAATATTTGACTACATTAAGCATGAAAATTAAGGCTGCTGGTGCAAGTCTATCTCAGTAAACCTTCTTGGGACAGGCAAACATGGAGAGGCACAATACTCATAATATCTTTTCATAATCCTTTTTACTGATTACGAACTTCTGTTGTTATGACAAGTATTAACTTCAGCTGCTCCAACCCAAGAACTACCAAGCAATGTTATTCAGGTCAATGCACTTGAGACTAAGGATTAAAAAATTTGGTTAAAAGAGGAGAGAACCAGAGTTCTACCTTACAAAGATAATGCATGAGAGTTATCTTGTTGTTCTTGGCTCGTGTATCAGTGAGTTTAAGGAGACTATCCAAACGGAATCCAATTGCAGAACCTACACAAGTCAGAATTATATCAATGAAAATGTAGGCAGGTAGGAGCCGAGTTTCAGGAAAACAACACGAAACAAAGCTATAATGCCGGAAAGTTGAGTCAAGTTAATCAAGAAGTTAAGATCACTTCCCCTATCAATCTCAATGGATGCATGCCCAGCACATATACACATAAGTGATTCACATGCCATGTACTTTGATGTGATAAATACTGCTTGGGCAGAGTAATGAATCATGAACAGCACATGAAAAAAAAAATAAACTCATGGTGTCAATTACATGAGCTGCTATTGCACATAGCAGCCCAAGAAGAATAAAAAGAGGGAAATAGAATAATTAACTTAAACTAGAAGAGAGAAGAGCAAAGGCCGTTGCTACAGCGTTAAATTTTTAACCATACCTTCATACTCTTAAGCTTTCAGAAAAGTTGGTTCTTGTTCCACAGAATTTTACTTGGTATCTAAACAAAGGTTCTGAGTAAAGATATATCCATTGTATTAGAAAAAGTTCTAAGTGAAAATCTTGCTAGACCCTCAATTGCCTCCCCAATTATATATTTTCACCAGCAAGATGCTCAAGCAGTTGCATCAGTCTAAGACTATATTTTTTATATTATTCTAATTGTGGTTGTTAATTTACTTTGCATTATTTATACTGTAAGGTAATTATTGGATACATTTAATGCTTTACAAGTTTATTGAAATTACGTTGTTTTTCCTTCAACAAGTCCAAACACATAACCATGTATTCAATAATTCTTGGCAAAGCAACAGTGAAGTTAACAACATGAAGTCTTAGTATTGGAGCAAAATAGCTTCCATAGTTTCCATAAAGCTCTTTTATTATCACTTAGATGTTTAAATTCAGGCTTTTTTTTTGTTCTGCTAAAGCATAAGAGGTAATGCTTCTTTGCTTCTCATTCAGGTGGTTGGCAGTGTTTCTGATGTAGTGGAGGATTAACAAAATAAGAATCAACTTATACATTTTGCTTACCCCGTGCAGTTCCTTGATTCAACGCATTTCCCAAGGAAAGAATTGTCTGCATAATTCTCTTTAGTTTGACTGAGTTCCTGATCTGATCAGATTGGAGGAAAGTTATATTTATGCAAATAGTCAAAGCTTTTGCTGGAAGGATGGAAGGAGAAAAGGCTTGCCTCTTCAGATGCAGCATTCACAACATTCAAACTACTACTGAGATCTGAAACCTGAAAAGATGAAGTAAATCAAACAAATTGCTGGAGGGAGTATAGAAGTAAAGTTTATAAACAAGTGGCACAGCTAAGTCACAAATAAGAATCTAACCTGGGAATGAAATTGTATCTTAAATGAGAAGACCCTCAGCTTGGACTCTACTCGCGGAACTTTCAGCAATTCTAGGAAGAACTGTCAAAATAATAAACAAGACAGTTGAAACCAAAGTATATAATATAACATGGATTTATGCAAGAGGTTTGTTGCACAATCACGAACATCTACAAAACCAGAACCACTAAAAAGGAAAAAGGTGGAAGGTCAGGAATCAACTTATCATTAACATACCAAAGTATCTTTAAAAAGTAAGGAAATGGATAATAAATCAACAACCTATCATGTTGCTCGACAAGGATTCCAATTCTCAAGTAAGTGTTTGCAATTAGTAATCAATATTGAACATATTGACAACAAAATCATTTATAACTCCAGCCATGCCAATAATATTGTTTCGTTTGGATCCATACAGATTTGTATGGCAGGATCTATCTTGGACCATTCAAAGTCAACATCTTAAGGAAAGCAGTTTTGGAAGAATTATCTTGCACGGTGCTTATTTCTATCATATGGATTCTATATGGAGAAAAGAAAAAAAAAAGAATGAATGAATGAATGAAGGAATAGGTTCAATTCTTTAAAAACAGAACAGCACTTTACTTTTCTTCTGGATCTTGTAAAGTGCTTTGCTATCTAAACTGCCCTTTCTCCAAAAGTCTTTGCTATACTCCATATATACTTGGGAAATGTCATCGACATTCACCGTTTATGGAAGCATTATCAAATGACGCAAAATGGTGTTGCCAAGGAACTTGACTTTTAACAGATTTGCAACTATGGAGATCCACATTCAACATTGGTTTTCAGTTTCGCTCAAGGTTATTTCCATTTAATAAAATGATTTGCTATAGCCTTATACTCAATGGTGTCATATAATCAATATAAAGATTTGCAAGAAGAAAGTTTGAAGAACAATAAATAGTGGACATCAAGATGTGATCTTGTGTTTACTCATACCGCAATTAGCCAAATGACAATGAAAATTACTAACCTGCTCACATTTTCCCAGGTTTTCCTTGTCTCCATTATAACCCTAGAACAGGAAAACGATAAACCATAAAGAGAAAAGACCAAAATAATCAATATGCAACAAAGTTCATTTGCAAGGATGAAAAAGAGAGAATCATGTTGACAGAGTACATATATCATAAAGAACCTTGAGTAAGTCAATCTCTTCTTTTGTTGGGCAGAACTTTATAAGGTTATCGACCTGATCCACATCTAATGCCGAATCATCTAGGGCAAGGACAAAACTCTGCATGACATTCGGATGCATGTGCATTAAATGAGAAAAGGACACATGAAAATTTTTTCCAGTAACCATATTTTGCTAAGTTTCAATAAGAGCTATCTAGAATGAGAAGCAGCCATGTTAATTGAAATGAGCTTTAATACAACTTTCAGCAAAGGTTGAAGTAAATTCCATCAGTCCGTAATTGGTTTACACAAATTAGATAGCAAAAGCAATGTCAATGTAAATCGAACTATTGCATAGTCACTAGTTTTTTATTAGCAAAGTAACTTCTGCTAGGCATGGTTCTCAATGGTTATGAATTTTAATATACAACCCAATACACATCACACCACAGGCAGGGTCAACACTGCATTACCAAAAAACTCCACTTTGTTCGTGGTTGATCTATCTTTCCCGAAAATAATTCACAATTCAGAGCTGTAACTAAGTGTAAGTTGCAGTTATTGTTTCTTTGAACTGCCTTCATAAGATCTGCAAGAATCTCCTATATGGGAATGCACAATGCAATACATCAATCAAGTTTATTGCAAGGATAGGCAATAATTAATGTTAGCATGCTACGGGTTCTTTCTTATTAGTGCCAATTTTTGTTAACACTGAATGTCAAAAATTCACTCTTAACATGTTATATACATGCCAGTTCGTTTTTTTTTTTTTTTAAGTCATTCAAGTTAGAATATCATCTTGGATATCATTACAATTTTCTCTCTCTCAATATGTTCAGGGAAGTTTTCCTACTCGTGTCATGTTATCTTGCTTTGTTAGACTTTGCCAGCCCAATTTTCTTCCCAAGAGTAAACTTTACTGATATCCCTCTACATTATGCTACATGCCAAAGAGAATGTGTTTTGTAGGAAAATTTACACCATTCAATTAAGCAAAAGTCATCTTATTGTCAGCTCCCTGTACAAAACCATGGCAGCTCATTACTGAACATTACTCAAATCTATGGATAACAGATCAAATTTTTATCTTTAGCACAATGTAATTGATCTTATTCTGCCAATGATGCCATATAAGAACACGAGTAGAAGCAGCCCATCCAGTTAACAACTGGAGAAGGGATAGAAGCACATCATTTCTCAGAAAGATGAAAAAACCATCAGTTTCCTTGATAACCTGACAACAGCGTCATCTCATCATATGAAAGATATTTATCTTACAGTGTGACCATTTTTAGAATTCACAGAAACACATTTCCAGCCCAACTTTTCAACTTCTTGACATATATCAGATCATGCAATGATTAGCTTATAAAATGGCAACACCCCATCCTATGGAAGGGATATATCTAAATCATGGCACCCATAGACTCCACAGAAACACCTTTTTTCATCCAGACTCTTGACTTCCAAATAATTGTTTAATTATGTCAGATTTAGCTTACCATCAAATCGGGCAATGGAACTTTGACCTTTGTAAGCATTATCTCACAGTTATATGCCCTCCGAAGATCAACCTGTGAGAAACAGTCTTCTAACTTCATCAGAAATCTTACCAGCAAAAAACTGGTGACAAGATATAAAAAAAGTAATAAATAGGCAGAAGACCATAAACATATGGGTCCATCCTATAAGAACACAAGAATAATCTCTTTTTGGGCAATAAAGGCAAAGGTGGCATTGGCAGCTGCCAAGTTACATTTTAATTTATAAGTTATGTTAACAACTGCCAAGAATCAACTTCTCATTCAAACCAACACACGGCCAATTTGGCAGCTGCAGATGATCTTAGCTTTACTGTATCCTCATTTCCATTACAGGGTTACCAATACTCATCAACCCAAGAGACAACAATAGGGGAATTTTCATCGGGAATTTTCATCAGAAATTTCATCATGCAAAACTTGTAAAAAATGGATCAGCAAAATTCAGCAGACAGCAGGTCAATGAGATCTGCTTGAACTCAAGATGATACAAGGTTGGTTATTGTTACTTAAATCAAATAGCAAATAGGAAATCAACCCATTAGTTTATGGCTAGCAGATGTAAATCATACAGATATAGTATTAATAAGACATATAAACGATGGAAAAAGTTCAAAATTACAGAATAAGACAGCACAAGCAGAAGTACCAGCTGAATTTTATCAGATTTACGTCCAGAAGCACAACTTGATTTTCCACGAGTGCTACCTGAAGTTGAAGCTGCTGAAAAAAGGCTTTCAAGCTCTGACATGTCAAACTCTGGAGCCCTGTATAAAATTAACAAATAGATATTAAAAACTTGGGAAAAAAGAATAGAGGCTGCCCGGAAAGCTCTTGATTTGCTTATGAGCACAAAAAATTGGAAAATTGAACAGTTTTTACTTTAAAGAATCATCAGACTTTTGTGCCTCCGCCCATAAGCTTCCCTGCATAGCCCTCGTTAGTTTTAACCAATGATAAGGCTTCAGGTTTGCTTTTTTCTGTTGAACCTGGTTTCTCAGACCTGAACGCGATAAAATACGCCCCTTTGGGTTCAATGGTGCAGTTGGAGGATTAGGAGTTGGAGGTACAGATCCATTATTCCCTCCAGTGAGAGAATTTGGAGAGACACTATTAGCTTTTGAAAGCTCTTTACCTAGAGGAGCTAAGGGAGGGGGTGGAGGAATGGTTGCAGAATTCTTAGAAATGGATGTTCTCTGTGTCAAACCAGGAGGAGGTGGAGGAAGTGGTGCTGAAGGTGTTGATATAGAGCCTGACCCAGGTCCACAGCCAGGAGGAGGGGGAGGTGGAGCTGCTGGAGCTGTGACAGTAGAACCTGGCAGAAGACCAGATCGAGGTGGGGGAGGGGGAGGTGCTGGAGGTGTAACCATAAAACCTGGCAGAGGGGCAGATTGAGGAGGTGGAGGCGTAGGCACAGGAGGTGCAGCCATAGAAGCTAAGGCTCTGCCAGAATAAGAGGGAAGTGGAGGTGAAGGTGGAGGTGGAGGTGCTGGAGGTGTAACCATAAAACCTGGCAGAGGGGCAGATTGAGGAGGTGGAGGCGTAGGCACAGGAGGTGCAGCCATAGAAGCTAAGGCTCTGCCAGAATAAGAGGGAAGTGGAGGTGAAGGTGGAGGTGGAGGTGCTGGAGGTGTAGTCACGAAACCTGAAACAGGATAAGAACTAGGAGGAAGCGGAGGTGGAGGTGGAGGTGGAGGCGCAATCACGAAACCCGAGGCAGGTTCAGTACACAGAGGAGGTGGAGCTGGAGCTGGAGGCACTGGAGCTGCAGTCCCAAAATCCAAGGCAGCATGAGGATGTGGAGGTGGAGGTGGGGGTCGGGGCTTGGAAACAACTGCCAAGCTCTTTGTGGAGGCCACCCTGGAAATGAGGGAAGCAGCTGATGCAGAAACTTCAGATGCTGGAAGGGGAGGAGATGGAGAGGAGTTGTTGCCAATGGATGAGGCAACAGTTGAAGTGACATGGGTTGGAGAAGAGGTATTTGGAGACAAGCTTTCTGCAACGTTGGATAAAGATTCCACTAGGGATGGAGAAGCAGGAGCTGGAGGAGGAAGTGGCGATAAGATCTTGGTAGCAGGAAAATCAAATGGCCCTGACAAAGAAGATTGAGGTGAAAGATGGGATGAAATTGATGACCGACCACCTTGCTCAAGTGCATTGTCATCTAATGGAGATAGTGTTGGCCCGATGGTTTCACTTAGCAAGGAGTCATCTGATTCCGTGGCTAATTGAGCATTTTGAGAAAGCTTATCTACAGCTGATTGTGGCCCGACTGAATTACTAGATAGAGGTGGCCGTTGTGGCAGTACCAGTAATGGTTGTGGCAAAGATGGATTCAACACTGTACAGGACTGCATTGGCCTAGATATGTTTAACATGGGAGAAGAAATAGCAGGGATATATGATTTTGTGAATGGATCGATGAATTCGTCACTGTTGGATAAAGCATGGTCTTGCAACAAAGCTGTAATGCCGAGAGCCGAAGGTGCACTATGATACCTTGACACAGGAACAGACAATCCTTGTAATGAATTAGTGTTCAAAATAGGAGCAGACAGAGAAGTGCGAGGTAATCTTTGCGAAATAAGCTTTGCTGGATCAGGTCGCTGGGCAGAAACCTGTGGTTCTTTAACCTCAACCTTTTGAACACTTAAGCCAGCATCTTGAGGTGGTTCTAAGGAAAAGATGGATTTCTGCTTGAGGGCCTGTCCTTCTTGCGCTTCCATTTTCTTGATAGCTGTACTATCATCTTGAGATGGTTTTAAAGGAGGCGTTGAGTGTTTCACAGGAGCCTCATCCCCGCTTCCATCTTCAGGTTCTTTCTGCTTTTCACTGTCCTTCACCAGACTTAAGTCCAACAACAAATTCGTTACATCATACTGAGCACCACCACTTTTCAGTTTTTCAGAAACGACGCTTGTTGCCTGGATTTGGTGGAGCACATTAAGTGCTACATCTGCTTTTGGATCAGTCCAGTCCACACTGCTAAAGATTTCTTGTACTTTAGCAAATGCTTCCACAGGCAGGCCTTCTTTCTCCTCATTAATGGGCAACTCAACTGGAATAAGAGAAGAAGCAGCATCCATGTCCGAGAAAAGAATCTACCAAAGTCAAATTAAAAAACACAAATTGTTGTTAAGAAAAATAAGTTCGCATCAGTTTATAATTAATTTAAGGGACACACCATACCTCTGCTCTAAAATCCTTGGGATACTGATCTTTGGAATTCCATAACACATCGATTTCATCACGGTTAAGCATCAAGATATTTGCCCTTATGAAAGCTGTGTTAAACATCACTCTGAACATCATTTCTTCACGTTCAAGACCATCATCCAGGCTAATACACTCAAGGACAACATCGCCTTGAATGTGGCAATGGATATCAATTTTAACTAGCTCACAGTCTGCCTGTATTGAGATACATGCATATTACATTCTCATTGTGCTGACTTTATCATGAAATGCATGCAATGATCAGTGGAAATATAGTTGATGTAACAAATTAATGATTGAGAAGGACTTGCTAGTGGCCCTTACAAAGTGCCTTGAAGCAAATAAAATTAACTGTACCATCCTGCGAGGAAATGCATAGGAATGAAACAACTCTCTGAACCGAGACCACCACAATATGATTGTATACATTCATGTGGTTAGAGATACAGCAGTTTTTCTTGAAGTTCGAAGTTCAAGCTCCCATCATGCCGTGACTCAGACTTTCTTTGACTCTGTCTCCACTCTAGATTCAAGGCGTTCTAGTGCACGAAGCTCCCACATTGTGTCTAGGGAGGTTGGGTGTACGCCTTTCCCCTGCTTCTGCAGAGAGGCGGTTTCCAGGTATGGCCTCAAAGTCACAATGGAGCGACCTCCAGGCTATTCCCAAGATGTACAGGCTCTAGATGATGTATAATTTTGACCATAGCAAATCAAAGACAAGAAACTGAGTTTAACCACAGATTGGCATGTATTCAGCATGAACTGTCCATTGTGGTATAAACAAATCCTTTTCATTTAATTAGCTTCATATCAAGAAAATTCAAAGAAAATTTTCTGCAGAGAAGAGAAGTATGAAAGCCATTTAAAAGTTGAAGAAGTATCGCTAATAGTGCAGAAGCAGCTCCTCTCCCAAAAGTGAGGATGTGATCCAATTTTTAGGGTCTAAAGCATAATTTGAGAATCCAAACAAAGCACAAGGAAGGAAATTATGACATAGCGATGACAGTAGGCGATGAAATTCTGAGATATGATGATATAAGGTTATTCCATGAAGCAGGATAAAAGAAAAGCTACCTGCTTGTAATGCCTAACAAGTTTGCTCCTTTTTGGTGTCGAGAACAGGACTTTGGGAGTTTTATCAGCGACCATAAATGGGTCCTGTCCATATATTCTGAAGATGGGACGGCAGCCCCCTTCAGCATCCAAAGTAGGAATTAATCTTAGTATAATGCAGTCTAATGTGAGAGCTCTATCCAGCGGGGGCCACTCTGAGCCGACATTTCTTCTTGATACATACTGCAGATATCTCAACTGTGAAGGCAATGGATTGAGAGGGGACATCAGCTGCAAGAGTTCACGAGGTGCTTGCTTGTAAACCATATCCAATGTTTTGTGCTCTCCTATATATTGCTTCCTATAAATTAGAAGTGCCACCAACATGAATGCCAGAACTGGCCACCCACCTCTTTCACAGTGCATCAATAGCACATTTTGTTGCCCGAGTAACAACCAGCTCTCGGAGGATCTTAAAAAGTGATGGATCATCTCCATGGTAAGTATGGGGCAACCTTCATAATGTCGAGGGTAATCCATGACAGTCATGTCATATTTGGACAATAAATTGGCAATATGGCTTTGGTTCTCTCCTTCCCGGAAATTGAACACCATGAAAGAGGCATCGGGGATATGGTCACGGAGCTGACCCACTACGCCCAATGTATACTTTATATTCATCCTCCTCCAAGACATCGGTGGTAAAGCAGTAATCAAACACTGCAGTTACAATTCCGCCATAAATGAACAAGACCAGTGAATATTATTCCTAGAGAAGATGATAAAATACAAGATACATCCGAAAAGATAACAGGACATAAACAAATCAACTCCCTAGAGGACCAATGGTGAATCCACAGGTAACACGCACATCTCAGAAAAATAGAGTATGAAGAACTGTGAGTTATGTTGGCAATTCTAAGAATTTACTTTATGAGGATAGAAAAAGAACATTGAGCAAGTGCCTGCAACAGCCCTTTGTTGCAGAAAATCCATTCATTTCAAGACATCTAGAGTCTTTCATTGTAGAAATCCTTTTAGCGCAAGTTACATTCAATCGCATCATGGATGTAGAATCTGTAGACGGTTGATCTCTACAACTTAAAAGTCACGCAAAGAAACTACTCGATCAGAAATGATGCATAAATGCAACCTCATGAGGAACTCCTTTTCACAAGGTTTTATTTGAAATGCGTATTAAATCTTGCTCGACAAACAAAGAATTTACCGAAAGAGGAATAACTCCACTTCTGTAGTCCATAAGACAAGACTCCCTCACTTCGCCAGCACTTCACAAGCAAAATGAAGGAACAAATAGCCTTATGCATTTCAGTAACAAACAACACAAGAGAAAACTCTTTCCACAGGCAGTGCTAATCAATTGGCATGTCCCATGGGCTCAAATTTAAGGTAATTTCTTATCATCCCACAAATACAAGTGTCCCATTAGACCAAGCTCACTCCGCCACCGCCGGGGTGTACGTGCCCAAACCAAAAAAGCTTCCCCGAAATTCCTTTTAAGATGGTGACAGCGCAAATATAAGCACCAAACAACTCCCTTGCAATCTATCGCCATTAACACCACTTCAATCCATCCACAGCCAACAGTCTAAAATGAACTGAAAAGAAGCTCCTAAAAGTGAAACCTACAAACAATGCACCCTGAATCATCGACTAAGAAAAGCTCACCGTAAACTCTTTCAGAAATCTCCAAGAACCCTTCGGGCGGCTTCTTGTAAAAGAACTTCCTGAACAACCCCATTGCCTATCGAGCGCTATGAACCAAGAACAAGACCACATTCAGACACCCGCATGGCACAAGAAACGAAAACCCATGTCGCCCATATATAGCCGGATCGCGGGAACGACGTCACAGCGACAGAGACAAGACGAGAACGCGGAGACACGACGACAATGATGGCCTCGGAGGCAAAGGGGGGGGGCATGTGGGCATGGATCGTTGCTGGGTCTTGAAGGTTAAAACTTCTGGGTACAAATTTTTTGGCTTCGCATCCACACTTTCGCTTTCGAGCGCCAGCGACAGGGAGACTTAGCTTTCAATCCATGGAAAGTGAAAGAGCGAGCAGAGAGAGAGAGAGAGAGAGAGACGTGGGGTAATGCCATTCAGTTTTCCCAGAGGAGAGAGAGAGAGAGAGAGGAACTGAGATACGGTATGGGAAGATTTAAGGATGTCATTAGGGGGAATGCGTGGGGAAACAAAGATCCGAGCTTTTGTCCCTTGTCTCCAATGCGAGGGCGTCCGTGCGCGATGCTGTTGGCTTCTGTTCTATTGTTTTCTCTTTTTCCGACCCTTTGTTTTTGCTTTTGCTTCTGTCTATTTACCTCTGTTGAGGATGATAAAGATGTTTCCTTTTTGTGTTTCCATTTTGTGTCCCTCCAAGGCAATTAACATCACGCTTTTCTACGGACGTGGACACCCCCATTTTCTTTTTTGCATTGGGACGTCGCATCGATTTGTTATATTTGCATGATTCCACGATTTTGGATAGTAGTCTCTGCTAAATCCGATATATCGTCGCCTAAAATTCACACGATTTGATATTTGATCTAACGTTAAATTCATATACATCATGAGCGCACATCTATCTACTTGCTACATTATGTCCAATCCCGGTCGTATGGAGCAACCCAACTAGCAATATTGAGAGGTTATCAAGCTACAATCATCCTTTGACAAATGAAAGTAATTTCAATGTTTCCATAGCTTTTTAGTTTAATTTTTCATACATTTATGGATAACTTTTCCATATCTTCATATATAAGTTTAGATTTTTATTTTTTTGTTGACCAAATGTATTCCTCAACTTTGGAGCTCCCCAACGAAGAGCTTGGCTGGCCCCTCGTGAGCCCACATAAGAAACCCCGTTAACACATAAACCTCCTATCCAAAAGAGGGGAGTTTCGAACTCCCCATCTCCCTGTTCCCATCTGGGAATGGTGGCCACTAGGGGCAGCCCCCAGTGGTTATATAAGTTTAGATTTTAAATGTTGAGAAGAAGATATATAATTTAAAACTAAAGTTCTAATGAACATTCCAAACTCAATAAACACAAAATTAAAACATAGTTATAATATTAAATGTTTGGCTTTATTAATGTTTTTTTTTGTCCTACTCTAATTCTCAACCCATTCTCAATTGTTCTGCCTCTTTATAAAGTGTGAAAGTCGAAACCAACATCCAAAATTAAATGTCCCCACTCCTAACTTCCTGAGAAAATGGAGAATCGAACTCCTCACGTCTCCCTTCCCAAGTAAGAAGAGTGGGAAAACCCCAGAAATCGATTGTCAAATAATTCAGGAACATTAGACGTATTATAGGACATGGCCTTACTGATTGAATTTGATGTACCCTTAAAAATCAAATGACCGACATATGATGATGATGACTACAGTGATAATGAGGAAACAAGGACCAATTTTATGTCGTGGGTGCATAGTTGTTAGATTCCCGATTCAAATGCAGGAAATCAAAGGACAGTGCGAAAAGAGACTGAACATTGGAACATCGAAAGAGGTCGTTCTATTCATGGGAGCATCGGATACATTATATCGAAAGGCGGAAGTATCAACAGGAAGTAAACCCATTTGCCCCGTGGAAAGTTGGGCAATTACAATCTAACAAAAAGAAGACACATTCATGGACGTCGCTACTGGACGACACCAGATGGTCATTCCAGACCAATGTGCTTCATGAACTTAACAACGAAGCCCGACAGGCGACTCTCCAAGCGTCTATTCTCTTCGACGGCACAGTGGTGAGCAGAGGAATTAGCTTGCATTGCGGATTGGCCTTCATCACTTTCCTTCTCGAACTTCAAGAGGCAAAGCACGTCTCCGCTCGGTCATCAACGTGCTTTGCTAACTCCTCCGAGGATCGGATGTCCTCTTCCATAACAGCCGGAAGTTGAACTACTCCCTCCTTCTCCAGTTCGTTGTCGATCCTATCAATATTAAGAGCTTAGCAATATTAAGAGCTCCAAAGTTGAGGAATACCGGAGTCCTTTCTTTCAACCGGATTAATTTGGAGAGCGTTTCCTGGGCTGCCTCTTGAATCTTGCGTCGGCCATAATAAACCTTCTCAGCATGTTCAGCCTTCTTCCTTTTGTTCCAGTAATCACCCTACAGACAGGAACCAATCTTAGTTTTGTTCTTCAGGAAGGATTGGAGACCGTGGTCAAATGTGAGGGAAAATTCCTCGAAATCCACTCTGAATGGAGGGTCAGTGGTAGGTTGGGCGCCTCACCGCTCTTCATGAAGTTAAGGATCTCTGCCAAGATCTTTGGTTGGGTGGTTATATAGGCATAAGTGAGGCTCAGTCGGGAGATCAACTCCTTCCAAAAAATAAAGAACTCTTTGCGGAAAGGAGTGGCCTTGGGACCAGAAGAAAGTGTACAATGGGAAAAAGAAACTTGCATTATGGTTATGGATATTGGTCATTAGATAGCATGGCAAGTACTCCAGAGACTTGATGACAGATCATACAAATCAAGACAAAGATAACACCTAGGATATTAACATTGCTGGAAATAAGTGCTGAACTACATGAAGTGCTGCTTAAGCGCTGAAGTAAAGCTATGAAGACGTATTTCTTGCTCATAATTTGCTTCGAGATATTGACTTTGTCACGACAAACAACGTGGAATGTATAGTCCAGGGATCGACGTGCAGCCTCAAGCCAAATAACCAGCCTGGTTTGAGTCGTTAAGATCTGCAAAGGAGTGTAGTCATCAGTTCGATAACTCTCGAGAGTAGTGCGGGCCAGAGTCAGATCTTCACTTCTTTGTTGGTAACTTTCTTCCACTTTGTCACGAGCTTTGATTTGTCCTTGCCGACATTTATAAGCTGTCAGAATGGAATAAAAGGAGAGGGAGAATTCCTTAAGGGCACACTACAATTGTTTTTTTTTTTTAGATTTTTAGTGATCTTTCAACTAACCAATTTTTATTAATGCCCAAGCTAATCTTGTTATTACAAGCGATTGAGACAGGATTGGACATTGGTTTTTTGCCATCGTCTTCCAAAGCTTCTACCATCATCTCCTTGGATTGCCTTGCTTGGCCAACATCCATGGTGTCGGTTTTCATTCATTCACATTCATTCTTACAATCTCAAGCAATCATTCAAAACAATCGAGCACAAAAGTTCATCAAAATCAATCAATGGATTGGCCTCGGGGTCAGCCTTTGCATTCCATACATTTCGATTACCCCCATTCCTAACAGCTATAATTCATTAATTGATGGTTAATAATAATCGGCAACCATTTGCTTTCACAAAACAATGGTCGATATCAAATAACTCCTAAAGTCGAAACTAAGTGTCGAAGATAGGCTACCTGCCAAACAAGTGTCACGCCTAATCATCCATCTAGCAAACATGTGGATAAGAGACAAATTAAGCATGCAATTAGGCCAATTGACCTTGTTTCTCAATCAATCATCCAAGGGCAAGTGAGCCTTTTGAGGATCACTTATTTAATTAAAATTCAAGTTTCAAGCAGGTTTGTTTAGACCCAATTGGCTTATTAAACAAAGTCCGATTGACATGGTTCAAGTTTCATTAGAAAGCTTAAGATGTGTAGTTAAGAGTTTAAGAGGACCATTTGGAACAGTTCTTACTCTATTTACTTGAAAGATGTGATTCAACCCGGATATCCTAGACTCGACCCGATTTTAGCCCGTAATTTGAAAAAATGCGGAAAAAATGTCAAATGCCGTTAGAAACGTGTCAAAATTTATGGAGAGTTAGGACAACGTGTGATGAACAACTTTAATAGTTTAATCTTCTGCTAAAAACCCCTTAATTTTTCCCAATGATTCATTTTTTACCCGGGACTCAGTTGCAAAATAGTTTTCAAGGTCGAATAGACCTTATCTGCAATTCTTGCCAAATTTTCCCCACAAATGTTGTCATTAGGTCCTAAAATTTTCCAGTTTTCAAATTAAGACCCCAATTAACAACTTTTAAGTTTTAAGTTTTTGCAAAAAGGGCCTTGAATTACCTCAAATTAGCTAATCAAAACTTGTTCACAGAACTGGAATTTTTGAAATCGAAATACAGTTTCAAAACATCTTCTTCAAGCATGAATCGTACAGATCAAACCACCACGAAACTTCATGAAATTTTTAGATTTGAAAGATTGGGATGCTTTTTTACCACTTTTATGAAGACACTTTTCCCAGATTATGAGCAAAAAAAATCACAAAAATTGCCAAACTAGACAAGGTTGGTCAGGAACATATTAACACAGAACAAAAAACTTATTTTCCCAAATTTTGACTTGAAATCACAATGACGATTAGCAAACAATGTTCAATCTCGATACATGACCTATCAAGTCAAAACTTAGGATGTTAACTTTGATTCACTAGTTAAACACTTCATGAGATTTCGAAGTTTTCAAGCTTATATCATCAATCAAAGCTAACTAGTTTAGTGAGGCATGATTTTTCAGATCGAGCAATCAATCATCAATCAAGTAACAAGAAAATGTCAAACCATTTCCACAAATCACAAGCCATTCAATCAGCACTCTAAGGCTATCACAACAACTTCAACATCAACAATTGGCCTTCACAACTCCACAAGTATATTTGGCCATATCATTTCATCCTCCACATCTTATTCTAAGTTTAGATGTCACATACCTTGTTCAATAGAGCTATTTGGCCACCAATGCACTTCACAATAGCGTCGAGAATAGCTCTCTAAGATCTTAATCACAGCATTAAAGATCAAAGTGAGAATAGGATTCAAAGAAGTTAAAAGAAAACCTAGCAACTATCAAGTGAAATTGAGCGAAAATGGAGAATCCGGTGGATGTTTTGATGAATGTCGGCCACCACGGCTTTAATTTAGGGACGAGCTAGGGAGGCTGATCACAAGGCTAGGGATGCCAACGGATGGCCATGGACTGCTAGAACAGAGGCTAGAAGTCACCAGGCAGCAGTACCAGCGTAGAGAATGGACTTAAAGCTGGGAGGAAGATTAGGCCATTTCGAGTCTCTCTCGTGAAGCTCCAGCAGGGCTAAGCCAACGATCAAGTTGGAAGCATTGTGAGGAATGCTAATGCGGTGGTGGTTCACCAGAGGAGGGCCAGCAATTTACCGGTGAGGGCGATGAGAGCTTTGGTTGAGAGAGAGAGAGAGAGAGAGAGAGAGAGAGAGAGAGAGAGAGAGAGAGAGAGAGAGAGAGAGAGAGAGAGAGATTTTAGAGAGGGGAAGTGATAATCTGAAAAATGAACCATCCCCCACAAATTTTGGAGGGAAAAATCTCTATACACTCCCCTAAGTTTGAATTGTTTCCCTTGAATAAGAAAACATTTAATTGGCTAATTCCTATTCACTTGGATAAATGAAATGTCACATTGGATGGTCAATATGTGCTCTTGATGAACGGCCAAGATAATTTGCTTAATCTTTAAGGAAATGCTCTAATTGGCCTAAATTTAATGACATGGATTGATGACATGGCAAGGGACATTTTTATGATTTCACTCAAAGGCAATTTGGTAATTTTATGCACAAGGGAAGGAATTGGTTAGCCAAGGGATGAGGTGGTCGGAGGTGGCTAGAAATTGGCTTGAAAATGGCCAAAATCCGGCCATTCTTGGCGGATTATGTCTCTCGCCGATTGGACCAATTTGAACCCGTTCAATCTGGTTCAGCCTGGTTCAAACAGTTCACTAGTTTAATGGCAATAGATTTTGTGCAATTAGTCCAATTTGATCTCTAGAGGACGTAATTGCAAAGAATTCTTGAGCAATTATCAAAGAAATGAGCCAAATTGAAAGAAAACAACCCAAATCTAATCGATTAAACTCAATCAAACTCATTATTAACATCTTAATTGAATTAATTTGTTCCAATTTCATCTGGATAATGCGAATTTCAACCCAATTGATTTGCCTTGCACAAATTGGGGATTTTTCATTCAATTGATGCAATTTGTGCAAGTTTTGTTTCCAATTGACAAAATTGATTTCAATTAAACCCAATTGACTAGAAAAGCACTCACTTCATTCAATTGAATGGGTTTAAAATACTCTAATATGATCAAATTGACTTTCACAAAATGGATCGAAATAAACCCCAAAAGGAAATTGGAGTTTAATCATCAAATTGAAACTCAATCTATCAAATTAACCCTAGATAGAAATAGGCCAAGTTGAATTGCATCAATTGGACCAAGTTAACTTGATTTTGCAAGCCTTTGGTTAGCCAATTTGGTCAAATCGAATCAAATACGTGTGAATTTGTCAAAATTGATGTTTGATTTGAGTTGCATATAAGAAAATGGACTCATTCGCACAACTCATGAAAACCAACCGAACTCCTAATTAGGGCTCAAATTGGGGCTTTTTTACCCATTGCTTGAAATTCTGAAATTGACTTGAAAATTGGATATGAGACGACCTCTAGATTAAATTTCGTGAAAGAAACTATCCTAAAAAATTACTAGAAACAAAGTAATTTCCTTTTTTGCCAATTTTGAACCAACACCCACAAATTGTCGAAAAGTTGGTTCTACACTGATTTTTGTAAAATTGATGATGCCAAAGTTAAATTGAAGTAAAACATAAGCTGATTTAGGGATTTTGAGTTTTTTCAATTTTTTTGGAAAAAGTGTTAACTAAAAGTCATTATTTTAATAATTAATTACTAAAGTGTCAATTAATGGGTCAAATTTTAATTTTTTCGAATTGACAATGAAAAAGTGAAATTGACATTATTTTGGGGCTTTTTACGCAAAAAAATCAAATTTTGACTTAGGGTTGACTTTTCGATCAAAGTTTAACCAAAAAAAGTCACCACTCACCGGTCAATGTTGACTTTTTGAAAACAAAGTGTAAAAATTTGGAAATAAAAGACTAACGCTAGAAAAAGTGTTAAACCACTATTTTTGGTTGAGAAATGGGTTCAATTGTGTTCAGAAACCCTAACCTCAAAGTTTTACCTGTACGACGTGTTAATTGAAAATCATGTGTCAACATAACCCTTTTAATAAACATGTTGAGTGGGGGAACTAAAGTATTGACATGGTTGTTAGTGAACTTGTCGTGCTCGGTTGCCATATTGAGACTTATTGATTACAAGATGAGTCTCATTACCATATTTGAGATACCTTTACCACATTTAGAACACATCCATTGTACCACAAAAGAATTTAACCAGTTTGGTACTCTCATTTACCATAATGAGATGTTTTTACCACTTCAAACTATTAAGATATACAAACTGCAAGATAAATCTTTTTGCCATCATTCAAGATCAGTATACCCGGAAATGTCTTCTTACTACATTTTAGATAAAGAAGCATCTAACACGAAATGAAGCTTTATGCCATCCTAATCTACTACTGAAAGTAAGGGATGCATTTAGCATGAAATGAAACTCTTAGGCACGCTCATCACGTACGTAGCCATTTTACCATGATTTAGCACAATTAGACACAATCATCATATACTTTTCGATACACTTTATATAATTTTAGGCACACATATTTGGCAGGATTTACCCCAAATGAGGGTTTGTTCTGTGATCTTTATATTGTCTACCGCGCCTGTGGCATATTTTACTCCTTTACCGAGACTTGTTTACCACATTTGAGATTAATTTACAATGGAATGACACATGTTTCCATTTGAGACACATATTATGAGGAATGTCACCACAAAAGAGTGTTTGATCAGATTTACGCTTTTTACCATTTTTTATATAAATTTATCAAGAAATCAAGGGTTTTGATCGGATTTCCACACCGCCCCGACATAAGTTTTTTTGCCCACACCTAAACGTGTCCACACCATAATGAACCGCTTTTTTTACCGTGCTTAACATACTTTGACCATTAAAGTGAGTTTGGTATCACATTGAGACATCATATTTATTATAGAATGGGGCTTTCTATAATATACTTTACAGATTTATAAAATAAATATAAGTTTCTCGAGTTTGCTGTCCTTGCATAATTGCCGTAGTTAGATGAGTAAGTTAACCCCAAATCCCGTATTTAGGGTGTTAAACTTGCTTAGGTTAGTTTAGATTAATTTATTGATTAGTTAAGTGAGATTAGGTGATAGGTTATCGGTAAATTATTAGATAATTGTTGGTGATAAGTTGTCGGTGGATAATAAGTTATCATTGAATGTGGTGATAGGTTATCGGTGTTTAATTAATAAGTTATTGGTAAATTTTAGCGATAGGTTATCGGTATGTTCAATAAATTATGATTATTTGCGTGATAGGCTATTGTTGGGTTTGTGATAAGCTATCGCATATTTGATGATAAGTTATCAATTATTTTATTATTACTTTTTATTCTATTAATCAAATTAATTTTCGGAATTAAATAATAATATTTTGTTCTTTAAAAATATATTTATATTTATTAATAAAATATTTGACTTTCGAAAATCAAATATTAATATTTTTGAATGATTTTTAATATTGAATCGTAATTGTTTTATGAACAAATTATGATGTCAATGTTGGATTTCGCCATATAAGTTAGCATATATGGCCAAATGATTTGCATAATTATTTTCAAGAAAAGATTTTGAATATTTTTTAAAAAATAAATCATTTTATAATTATGTTGAGAAATGAATTTGATGTCCTAAAAAAGTGAAAGTGTGTCTTGAAATGATGTTTTTACAAAGTGGAGCGATTGATTGAACATGTGATCACGTGAAATGGTGATGTGGCATTGGCATGAGCACAGTTCATGTTTGCATGGGCTAATTGAAAAGATAAGAATTGGCTTAGATGCTTGAGTGCTCATGTGGTCACGTGATGGAGCTGTCTTGTTGGATATCGCTTGACGATGCCTGACTTATCAGGGACAGCTGTGTATCGCGCCTGATTTGTCGGATGCCTGATTTATTGGGGATTGTTGTGTATTGTGCCGGATCTATCGGATGCCTGATCTTTTGAGGCCTGCTGTGTATTGCGCTCGATTTATTGCGTGCCTGCAGATTATCTGGATTGCTAATACTCTGGATGCCTTGTCACGGCCCGAGGCCGAACTCGATGCTCATTATGGGACACCATCTTATTATGTATCGTTTGATGTTGCCGTATTGGAATGCCATCTCGCTGCGTATCACTTGATGATGCCATACCCTATGGGCTGGGATGATGCTCGGTCATGCTGAAAGACTGTCATCTCGCTGTATATCGCTTGATGTTGCAGTGGACCTGAGTGGCCATGAGAAACTAAGAAATGGAATACGCATATTGCATAATGTTTGATTATGGGGTGAATATTGCTAGGCATTATATGGGATGTGCCCAAGTAATTTTACCTTATAATCGAGACACGTGCGAGTGTGGATGCATGATGCTTGGGAATTCTCTTATTGTGTTCCAAGTACGTGTTGTGCTGGATGCATTGTTATGACATTTGTTGACTGAGGTCATGCATGACACGTGTGCCAAGACGCGGTAATGATGCTTGTGATTGCCATCCGCATGTGATTGATCTATATACTATGTGTGATTACCTAGCTATGAACCTCGAGGTGAGTTGGCCTCCTAAGCGGTGCTTAGGTCGTTAACTTATAGAGATTTTTATCTCATTTGTCATTGTTAAACATTTTTTAGGCCCTTAGCATGTCGATGCACCCGGTACGTTCGGGGCACCTCAGGACATGGAGATTGTTGTTTCCACGCACATGTTCCTTGAATAGTCGTGACGTTTTTAGCACCATCGGATGATAGTTTGGGTGGATGAGAGACTCGACTCATTGGGTTCCCTACCGGTTCCAGGCTTGGTTTGTTAGGGATGGTGAGGATCTGTTTAGGCCTATCATGTGGTTTGACGATCCTCTAAAAGAGGGTCTTGGGCACGAGATATGGGATCCTATGGAGATCAACCCACCGACGGATCGTCAGCAGAGGACCCTGAGCCCAAGTACGACCCCATTCCCGAGGACTTGTCGGATTTTGAACCATTGGAGCATGACCCTGATTCTCCCTACTTTGACTCACCGACCTCTATATGGATAGCCTATGAGAAACCTGTCTGAAGTTGACTTTTTATTGACCCATTAATGGTGAAGTAGACCTGACCCTAGTCTAGTATCTTTTTGTAAACTTTTTGTGGAAGTGCCCAGAGTAGGCTTGTAAAAATATTCCCAGGGGTTAATCAAGTAAATAACTAATGTAATGTTTTGTTATGATTGCTGTTAGTGGTTTTCCTACCTATCCCTTTTTATTGTTGTTGTCTAGGTGATTGTAGTTGTCGTTCCACATGCCTAATAAAAAGAAAGATAAAAACGAAAGGGTCGGTGACGAGTCCTGGGATGTTGCATCATAACGACCATAGTGGAATGTTGCGTGATTGTAGGGTTCGGGGCGTGACACATCAATACCTTGGCATTGATATCAGAGATAGAACCAAAAGGAATTGATGAAGTACTTATAGACAAAAGCTGGACAAAAGCAATGCAAGAAGAATTTCAACAATTCAAAATCAATGAAGTATGGAAATTTATGCCAAGACCCAAAAACCATCCATTGAATGGAACACGATGGGTATTCAAAAACAAACTAGATGACAAAGGAAAAGTCACAAGGAACAAAGCAAAGCTTGTAGCTAAAGGCTACTCTTAAGAAGAGGGCATAGATTATGACGAAACATATGCACCGGTTGCGAGGTTAGAAGCCATAAGGCTACTTTTAGCTTATGTTTTTTTCTTAACTTTAAATTGATTCAGATGGACATGAAAAGTGCATTCCTGAATGGTTACATCAAGGAAGAGGTATATGTAGAGCAACCTCTTGGTTTTGAAGAACCAAAAAAGTATGACCATGTTTATAAGCTTAAAAAGGCACTTAATGATATGAAACAAGCACCTCGTGCTTGGTATGAGAAGTTAAGTAATTTCCTTCTGCAAAATGACTTCACAAAAGGTAAAGTTGATACAACTCTTTTCATTTAAAGAAAAGCTAAAGATTTTTTAATGGTTCAAATTTATGTGGATGATATTATATTTGGATCCTCTAATGAAGAGTTTTTGCAAGGAATTTTCAAAGTGCATACAGAATGAGTTTGAAATGAGCACAATGAGAGAATTGACATTCTTTCTTGGACTACAAGCGAAACAAACCAAGAATGGTATTTTCATTTGCCAAGTATGCAAGAGAGATTGTGAAGAAGTTTGAACAGCAGAATAGCAAGAAAATAGATACTCCAATGTCTTATTCGTCCAAATTGGACAAAGATGAGAGTGATAAACAGGTTGATCAAAGGTGTATAGAAGCATGATACGATCATTACTATACTTTATTGCATCTCGACCTGACATATTATTTAGTGTCTGTATATGTGCCAGATTTCAATATGACCTAAAGGAATCACACCTTTGAGTAGTCAAAAGGATAATCAAATATATTGGAATTTATCTAATGTTAGGTCTTTGGCATTCAAAGGGGTTAGATTTTAGACTTATTAATAATTGTAATGTTGATGGTGCTGGATGTAAAGTTGACACGAAAAGTATCACAGGGACATGTCAATTAGTTGGAAACATGTTAGTATCCTAGCACTCAAAGAAACAAAATATAGTTGTGCTTTCTATAGCAGAAGCAGAAAATGTAGCTTTGGAAAGCTATCGTGCTTAGATTTTGTAGATAAAACAACAACTGCGAGATTTTGGAGTTGAAGAATTAGAGTTCCAATTAAATGTGACAACACAAGCACCATAAATCTGACAAAGAATCCAATACTCCATTCACAAGCCAAGCACATTGAAATCAAGCATCACTTCATCAAAGATCATATTTAGAACGGTGATGTGAATATTAAATTCATTGATTCTAAAAATCAATTAGCTGATATATTTACAAACCTTTAGATAAATCGTCATTTGAATTTATATGAAATAAATTATGCATTACTTATCCTTCTGCTTGAAGAATTTCTTAGACAGGAACTTTTCAGATTCAAGCAATCTAAGTCTGAAAGCCATATTCAGACTCAAAAGTAAGGTAAATTTTTCATTTCAAATTTTGGCGGGCATATTTTATTTCTGGTAGGAAATTTTGGCAATTTCCAGCCACTTATTTTATTTTTGGAAGAAAATCAAGTATGTTTTCTAATTTATCTTATTGATTGAGTATGCTTGAAATATTTTTGTCTATTTTTCAAAATTCCTAAATAATCGGATCACATATTATAACTTCCAAAAGCGGTTTTTCTTTCTAAAAATCGTCTCCTTTATAAAAACCCTAATAAGAACCCGTCTGTTTGCTCTCGATTTTTCAAACCTCCTATGATCCTTCTCCTCCTCTTTCTTAAAGATTAAACCTTTCTCTTCCAAAAATCATTGTAAAGCCACAATGCCTTACAAGAGAAGATCATCGAGGATTCTTAGTAGAGATTCAAAGTCTATAGAAAAAGCAAAATATATGGAGGTCACAGATTCGTCTGAAACAGAGTGAAACAAGCAAACACCTTCAAAAGCGACTCCTCAAGCATCTCAACCGTCTTCTCCTTCGAAAACTTCTAGTAGAACAAATTTTTATTTTAAAGATCTTAACTTTGTTTGGAAGACTTATGAAAAGTTGAATGAAGAAGAGCAATGCTTCTAAGTCGATCTTAAATGTATGCTTAAAAGACAATGGTTTTCGATCAGAAGTACAGCTTGTGCAAACGTTTTCTTTGTTTCAGTCTGCAACTGGTCATTCTAGAAAGAATATGTCTAGCCTTGAATGAAAGGAGAGTATATCAAGGAAAGGAAAAGAAAAAGTGGGAGAATCATTCAATCCTTTTCTAAAGACACTTGTTATAAACCCTAAGTCAAAGAGCAGCTTAGAATCTGAAATTGAAAAGATAAAGGAAGATGAAGATGCAAGGCTTGTTAATAATTTCGAGATGAAAATTAGGATTGCTTCTGGAATCAAGGGAAAAGGCAGTCTGTTTAGAAATCGAATGCACAATGAGTATTACAAAATTTTGCTATCCAGAGAAATTATGAATCATAGGAGTGTTGATTTTAAATATCTAGAAAAAGCTAGAATTTTCATGAAGCATAATTTTGATAATCTGGGAATGTTTGAATTCTGCCTTCAGTCTACACAAATATATGCTGAATTGACTACATACTTCTACTCCAATCTATCCATTTTATCTCCTAATTGGATTCGGTTTACTATTACTGATAAGGAGCATGATCAGAAAGTTGATGACTTGGCTGCTATTATTGGAGTAAAACATAGCAAGTTTATTCCCATTGAGGTTAGTGAAAAAGAAGCTTCCAAGGTAGCCTAAAAAAATCTGAATTTTTCCAGAGGCTCAAAACGCCTAATATCTTATTTTGATCTAACAAAGAAGATAGTGATCTTACATAAGATCATAATAAATTGCTTGATGCCCATAGTAGCGTCTAAGACAGATTTGTCTAAATTTGAAGTAAGCTTATTTGGGCAATTTTGAATGAAGTTACATTTTCTCTCCCTTACATTATCATTCTTCACATGTACAGAACACTATAGAAGGACAAGGGTCAACTCCCTTATGGTGCATTGATCACTAGGATTTTTATCTATCTCAATATTAATGTTCCTGATTGTTCATACAAAACTTTTATTTCTTTAATGTATGCTAGGGAGAAAATGCTTGCTAAGATGAATTTCAAGCAATTTGATATTAGAAAGGAAAGAGAGATTGAGTAGAGCCAAAGGGAAGATTGGTGAGAAGTCAGAAGCATAATCTACTAAAAGGAGAGAAGAAAAAGAGAAAGAAGAAGAAAGAAGAAAAGGAAAGGAGAAAGCAAGGGAACAGACCATCTCAACAAGTCCTTTACGAGTATACATAAAGAGAAGAAAACTCCTCCTCAGAGATGAAGAGGATGAAACAAAAAACCTTGATATAGGACAGAATGTTGGTCAAGAGCATTTTGAGAAAGAACAAGAGTCCATAGAACCTGTTGAACCTACTAACAAGGATTCAGAACCAGCATTAGAGGAATCGAGCTTAAGACAATAGGAAACAAGGCACAGTTCCTAGGGTGACAGAAGAAGGTCAATCTCCACAACAACACCTTGAACAAATGATGGAAGAAAATGTTGTTGCAGAATATGCAGATATTCGGGGGAGATTCCGACCGAGAGAGAAGGTGAGTTTGAACAATCTGCACATAAACACATCTAGGGATAGCTCTCAGAGGATAGGACCATACTCAAACTTCTACTAGAAATTAAAGAAAAATAGTCAATTCTTGAAGAAGACATAAAGAACCTTAAGGCCATTATTGAGGAAGACAGTCATAATCTTCGTCTTCAGGCAAAACAAGACAAGGCAGATCTTGAGAAGGCAATTGCTTAATATTCAACCAATATGGAGAATGCTATTGGTCAATGTTCTCTTAGAATTGAGGAAGCTGTTTAAATCCTGGAGAATTTCTAGCTTGTTCGAACCCCTTCCGAGAAATAGTCTGCTCATACTCCTCTCTTGATTAAAACTTTGTAATTGGATGTGTAATTTGAACTATTACTTTGATTTGGACTCGATTTGTGTGACTGACATGGCTATCCAGTTTGATCTTTAAGTATCCATTTTTGCTGCTGACAAAAAGGGAGAGAATATATGCAAGTTTTAATGATGCAGGGTATTACTACTTGATATGCGGGCATAATATGTTTTAACATGCAGGGTATTGGATGGTCTTGAAGAAAAGAAAAGGATATGGATCTTACAATTTGCATTTATATTTATTATTTGTGCCTTATGTGCTTAATAGATATTTATGCTCACTTTATTCTCAAATCTTTTAATTTGCATGGAAGTTTTGTCATCATAAAAATGGGAAGACTATTAAGAAAATTTCCTAATAGATTTTGAAGTTGACAAAACAATTCATGTTAATCTTGTAAATCTGATATATACTTTAAGTATTTTGATACGGGTAAATATATTCTCGAAGTGGCAATTTTAATACTTTAAGAGAACTTAACTTTATGGACACTCAGACTTTACGAGGTTTATAAGGAAAACTTCAGACTCTAGAAGTTTCGGAATGAGAAGTTGAGACTTTATTAAAAAGTAACTTAGAATTTATATCAAGCTGATGAAGAACTTCAAGTGTCAATTTTGAAGGACTCAAACTTTACTGAAGACCTACGCCAACTTTGTTTCTGACCGTAAAACAAGAACTAGGAACTCTTCATACTTAGAATTTATTCAGAACGAAATATAACGGCTAGTGATTTGGTGTGGATTTCACAAAAGAAAGTTTTGATTGACTTAATCTAAGGCTAATTGATTGACAATCAAACATTATGGCAAGAATATATCACATCGGATAAAACTCTACTTATAAAAACCAAGATTTTGGTTGTATAGGCGACCAGATTTAGTGGAATTTAGATTTTGTTAATCAATGGTTACTCAATCTATTTTATACAAATTTGTCCAAGGTGAAGATTGGAAGATGATTATCTGAAGATCGTCCAATGGCTAGTTTGAAAGTGGAGGAGTATAAAAGGAGATAATGATGAGCAGAAGGGAGCAACCGAAATCGAGAATCAACAAGTCCAAAGTCTGAGCACATTCCGATTCTATTACTTATCTTTCCTACGCTAAATACTGAGAGTTCGAGGGACATTCTGTAAGAGTGATCGTGTGAAATAGAAAGTTTTATTATTCACCGAGTGTTATCACTCATAACTCGTAATCCCTTTTAATCATATAGTGGAATCTAGCCATTAGGTTGTCAGCGTGAAAGAGTGAACGTAGGCTTAATCTAAGTCGAACCACTATAACTTCTTGTGTGCAGTTCTCTCTATCCCTAATCTTTCATTATATTATTTACACTGCATACTAGCACATTTAGAATCTTAACATTATTAAAACTTTAATGATTATAAATCATTTCTGCTTTAAATTCTTCAAAATCACTCAAATCACCTATTCAACCCCCTCTAGATGATACTTACTAGCTACATCAGCGGTCGTATCTCTTCTTATCTCTTATTGTATTTGTTGTTTGTATTAATCTTTTTATTAATTTATTCCTTTTTGTATTTTAATTTTTTCGTAAGTTCCATTTTTTTCAGCAAAAAAAAAAAATTCTCATCCCTTGCGGCCCTGGCATTTCCGCTCCCCTCGCTATGTTTTTACCTTACATTATAGAGAATCCCTTCCTTAACCGGTTGACAACTGATTAAATAAGTAAGGCTTCATTTGTTTCGCAGAAAATGAATGATTTAGAAAATATTTTTCCTTCAAAATGATCTCTTATATTGCTTACAAAAATGAATTAATGAAAAATATTATCCACAAGAATATTTAGATATAAATTATTATCGATGATGAAAATAATTTTTATTAACTAATTATTTTAAGAGATACAAGTAATTATTTTTAGAAAAATATTTTTTGAATTATTTATTTTTCATAAAACAAACGGAACCTAAATGTTAAAATATTAGATGGATGACTGAGATTTAGTGTGACTTAATGATACCGGTGGAAAAACCCACGGTATCATTCTTAAAAAGGTCCCAATGGGATGAGAATGGGATGAGTCATGTATTGTCTCCTCTAATCATGTATTATTTGCTCAGTAACTTTCAGTTTCGTACCACTCGAAATCTGCTCCGGCTGAACTGCTGTGGTGCTTCGTTTTCTCTGCAGCTAATTAATGGAGATGGAAGCCCCCGCCTTTGTCATCGTTAATGACGTCGGAGAAGCTGGTTCATCGAGTTACCACAAGCTGATGCAAGTTCCCGAGGCCGTGGAAGGGTGTAAAACTGCTGGAGATGTAAACTGAAAATATTTTTTTACTTCACAATCTCGTTCTCTGTATCGATGAATGTGAAAGTCACGTGAAGACTTAGGAGCGGGTGAAATGGAAACGACATGAAATGGTGCTAAGCACATGTTAAGTTTCAATTTAAATCATGAAAGACAGGAATATATTCTCTGATGGCGTCGGCATCTTGACGATTCCGCACCAGAAGCCAAAAGTAGTAATATAAAACTAGAGAGCATGTGCTGTGTGGTCTGCCTTTCCCGACACGGGTGAAGTTCCCGGAAAGTTTGCTTCCCTGAGATTTGCGGTCCCGAGAAACTTCGCCTTGAGACCAATGAGATAAAATCATAATCCATCAGAGAAAATGAGTCTTTTAAGATCTTTACCATCATTGAAGATAAATTTACCGTGGAACGAGTCCTTTTACTGCATTACAGATAGAGAAGCATTTAACATGAAATAAAACTATGCCATACTAGTCTCCAACTGAAAGTAAGGGATGCACATAGCATGAAAAGAAACTTTTAGGCACGCTCATCACATGCATTAGCCTTTTTACCATGATTTAGCACAATTGGAGACAATCATCACATACTTTTCCATACTCTTCAGATATTCTTGGGCAAACACATTTGGCATGATTTAGTGCAAATGAGATCCATGATTTTCATAATGTTTACCGCGCCGGTGACATATTCAACACAAATGAGCCCTTTTACCACATCTAGGATTAATTTACCATGAAATGACACATATCATGAGGTATCTCACCACGGAAGAGTATTTGATCAGATTTACACTTTTTTCCACATTCGATATAAATTTACCACGAAATTAAGGGTTTCATGGTATTTCCACACCTATCACAAAATAAGCTTTTCTACTACACCTGAGCATGCTCACAACAAAATGAACCTATTTTTTATGGTGCTTGACACACCTTGACATTGAAATGAGTTTTGTTATCACATTGAACATATTTACTATAGAATGGGGCTTTTTCCATATGCTTTACCGTAATTTTGTATTTTATATCTCATTTGAGATCTTTCATTTTATGAAGTGGAGTCATGTCATGACTTACATTATTGTATTTGATATAACATAAAAATAGTGGAGTGATGCCCCAGAATGTCATGCGTTACACGTGTCCTTTCCATTTTATCTTTTAAATTATTAATAGCATGCAGAAGCACAACAAAATTTTACATCATCCCCAACAAGAAATTCCACGAGTTTAATAATACACATATGCAGCTTTTTTATAATAACATCAATAACTATTAACTTGTTACAACATTAAGCAAAGCACAACAAAATACACAGTCTTGGGAAGAAGGTCGGATCATCTAGCGCCATTACTCCCATATTAACCCAAAAGCGAGGCACCATCCAACTTAAGGGTTGATGGCCACAAGCATCATCTTGTCCCCTCCATTGTCATATCTAGGGGACCATCCTACAAACTGAAAAATAAGGAGTGAGCCAAAACCAATAAATAAAATCTTTAAGTTTAAGATAGGAGATTAGCTTGCCACTCAACTTGGTATCAACAAATAAGATGAATTTAAGGCAATACAAAATACCCATGTAAGACAATGCATTAATTAATTGTATTATTTCTCTTGTTATGTCATGCCCCGGTCCTATCTATCAAGGCTTAGGTGTGTGACTTCCCTTCTTAGGTCATTTAATTGTGACGTCCAAGGAGGTGTCGTCAACCCATCCTATTATCTAACCAATAAGCACATGCGGAAGCAAAATCCAAATCACCCAACCAATAATATAGAAGGGATAGCATTGGGAAACACATTCACAAAAGCATACTTAATATAAATGCATTAACGACCCGCATCGGAAGTAAGGATAAATACACGCCCATTACACGGGCCTTTTTATGATTACATCATAAAAAGGAGAGGAGGTCAGGGTCTACTTAGCTCCTCTATCTATGAGAGCTACCTTAAAAAGAACATGGCTTCCTCCACGTTCGAGCATGCTATGGCTGGAGTTCGGGGTTGTAATCCGGATCCGACTCCGGATTACTAACTACAACATCAGGGACATTTGACATCACAAGGTCCCACGAAATTGCGCCCGGCGCACCCGGGTGTTGTCAAAGCCCCGAAGAGGTCCCCAATGCTCTCCCTTGAACCAAACATACCATGCTTTAAAACGATAAGAAGCCAAGTTGGCAAGCCCCTCGTCGACCCAAATGGTTGTCGTATACTCCTCATACGTTGTATCCGTCACTGGTGCTATATACTTGACCACCTCTATGTCTTGGTTTACTGGAACACCAAAACGTATAATCCGAGTGTCCATACTATGGGCCTGAAAAGGGGTAAGCAACAACACATGAGTAAAACTCAATAAGTAGAACCTCTAAACCTCGAGTAAGATGATACGTCGCCTTAGAAATACGAACGGTGGCCTCAAATTCTTGGCATGCTAAAATGCAATCAAATAATCAAACGTGAATACTTACCTCCCGGCAGCACATACAATTCACACAAATAATCACATGTGAAGCCTCGCTTCCAATTGGCGTGCGACAATTACACATAATAATTAAGAACACTTCATATCACATAATCATGTACAATGCATCCACACATGTTCTGATTATTACGACCACTTAGGGTCACGATCGACACTCGCATCGATGGTCATCTGGCATAACCGGGCATCGTCTCGCCCCATTGAGCACGGTAACGTCTCGACATCACTCAAAGACGGCATTCAATTAAGGGCATCATTTCGAACTCTATAGCGAACGGCAACCGAAATCCATCGGGAAATTCATCAGGCATCAACCGTAACGTCTTGAAATTCGCCTACTTCTGGGATTAATGAAATAGATGATTATTTCTCGTTTCATTTTAGTAAGTCTCGTCCGGAACTGATCATTCTCGGGATACTGACCAGTAGGGAAAGGCTAACTAGGAAAACGGTACGTGGACCCAAAAACTCGACCGTGAATAAAGTTCGATTCCGAGGTACGACGAGGGAATATTTTGTGCCAACATGGGCCGGTCCAAGGGTAGTGACGGATTTAGTCTAACGACGACGTATGATCGGATCGCGGGTGATACCGCACGATTGAGAGTACACGAGCGGCAAACGATCCCGAACTTATTCCGAACGATCGCGACCCCTAGGACTAGCGATAAATCCTCATGCTCTTTTGGGAATTGAGACCGTCATGACTCGAGTAGCCCTAGGTCGATACACGTCACCCCTTAAATAGCCGCCCGTCAGTGAGAGACACTAAAACTGCAAATTGAGTTAAATCAATCGTGGAATTTAGTCCGAACTTCGGTGTCGATTTTCGTGGGCATGCACGACTAATTTTCAAGGATGACGTCATTTTTATGTGGCCATGCATATTTGGGATCGATAGAGTCGAAAATTGAAAAATTGACCCGGACCAGAAATTTACCGTTTTGCCCCTAGGCCTAATTTAGGGTTCCGAATTTTGAGAGTTATTTTGGGGTTTTATATTAGTTATTTCAGCCCAATAATGTGTGGAATGTTGGACATTTGTGCCCCTAGGTGTTTGTTCTAGATTTGGTCTTAACCTTTGGATTAGGGGCAAAGTTGGCAATATTGAGAGTTGTTCACCAACCCCACTATCTCACTCACTCTATGAACTCTCTTGTCTCTCTCTCTCCTTCATTTCCTCCTCCCCAAGCCACCAGCCAGCCCTCTCTCCTCTCTCCCCTCTCTCGCGAGCTCTCTTCCTCTCGGCCTCACGCCGCCACCGTTCGCCGGAGCCGGTGTCATCATTGCCGGTGCCGCCGCCCCACGCCTCATCCACGACCAACCAGCCACCCCATTTTCTCTCTCTCTCCCTCTTCCCAGCCGTGTGAGTAGCCCCCTTTGCATAAGACCGCCCGCCCGCAAGTCGCCGCCGCACACGCCGCCAAGAAGGCCGCCCGTCACTACCGAAAAGGCTGCCCGTCGCCGCCGCTGCCCGCCGCTGTCCAGCCACCCTCGCTACTTGCTCAGCCCTGTTTGAAGCTTAGGAAATCCAAGTGAGTTCGACCCTAAACCCTAGTTAGGCTTTTGTGTGTTTCTAGATGAGTTTTAGGAGTTAAATTAGGGTAATTTAGGGGTTAGCTTGTGGAGGTTGTTAGGGGCTGATTTTGTGGCGCATTTGGTGACCTAAAATGATTATTTGACTGAGGTTTGGCTGTCCATAACGTGCTGCGTGGTGGCTGATCATGGGAGTTGTGATTTGGACAAAAATTGTGGTTTTGGCAAGTGAAATTTGTGAGCTAAATGGTGGCTGTTTTTATACTAATCTTGTGGCTATTTTATGGGCTTAGTGTGATGATTTAGTTAAGGTTTAATGACCCGTATAGTGCTGTGAAGTGGCTGTGCATAGGCGCCTCAAATTGGGCGAAAATGTGAATTTGGCGGTTGTAAATTGAAGACCGAATGGCAGCTGTTTTCATGGCAATTTTGGTGGCCTAGCATGATGTTTTAATCAAGATTTAATGGTCTGTGGTATGCTGAATGGTGGCTAAGCTTGGGCGCATTGATTCGAGCAAAATTTGTAGAGTTGGCGGGTGAAAATTGTGATTCAAATGGTGGCTGTTTTCATGGCGATTTTGGTGGTCTAATGGAATGATCGAGAAGTGATTCGATGGCCTAAGATGAACTATTTGTGGCTGGTTTAGTATCAGGATGATTCAGGCCATAATTAACTATTTGAGGTTTTAGAGTGAATTACTTAGGAAATGGTGATTGACCCGAGAGGATGCTAAATTAAATGTGGCTTGAATGTGATTGTGTGATGCTCTGTGATATGCTTGGTGTGGCCAAATTATGAATTGTTTGGTAGGCAATCGACATGTGTGGTTTTAGTGCTTAATTACGTGAATTTGGGTGCTAAACTCTATCTTGTGGTTGATTTGGATTGGTTGATTCATTGATCATATTGAGACGCGAATTGAATATGTATCCAAATCATGTTGAGTGCCCAATGGGGAATTCACGAATGCCGAGTGTGACATTGTGGCCTTGTGCGTGCATACTGAGTATGGGCATATCATGTGCATTATGCGTGAGTGCACGAACTGCATGAGCAAGTGATCACCTAAAATGCCCTAATGCGTTTTACACGGGGTTCAGATAATAATTGGTGTTTGTGAATGAGTGATCACATAAAGCCCTAATGCGTTTTACGGGGGTATTGAACCCGTCCTGAGGCATGTTACGCGGGACGATGCCCGGACTATCGAAAGATAGCCAAATCTGATGCGTTTTACGCGGGTTATGCGTCATGAGCCCGATGTGTTTTACACGGGCCAGAGATCAATCTCGAAGTGATAGACCTGATGCGTGTTACGCGGGATCAGACCTGATGTGTTTTACGCGGGTCGGTGAATTTGGTAAATGGAAAATGTGCAAGAGTGCACGTGTGTGACAATGCATTGATGAGACATGAGCATGAGTGTGAGCACGAACATATGCATGACATGCGTCGTAACTAAGTGATATGCGTATATGTGCCGTGATTGAGTTTTGTGCCATTAATGCTTTTATTTATAAAGTACCTAACTTGCAAAGTCAGTTAAGTGTTGGATTTTGGGCCTGAGGGCCTAAATCATTTATGGTTTAGACTATGTGTTGTTTGGTACTTGTGAAGAGGTGCATGTTAGCCTAGCTTAGGTTTAGGGAATCTACTCGCTGAGATTTATTCTCACTGTTGTTGAAACCCAATTTTTCAGACCCCCAACCTTGAGGATAGTAAGGCGTACCGATACATTTGGGAGGAGCTTGGCTAAATATAGTGCCTAACTGCCGAGCCATGTACCCCCTTTTGATGGTGGTGGCCATTGACCCGCTTTTGACTTTTGAGTGTGAGCTATAAACGAATATTGTTTATGTTTGCCATATCAATGCAAGTGTATATTTTGTAACCCTATTGTTATACTACCCTTGGTCTCGTGAATGTTTGGTACGGGTGTTTAAGTTTGTTTCTGCATGTGCCTTGTGCTCTGTCCGTTGTGTTGGGTCGGCGATGTGTCCTGGGATGTCGCGCATGAATCGACCTTTGCGAGGGATGTTGCGTGCCGGAGGGTGCGGGGCATGACATCATCCCCCATAATCATGCAGGTACGGAATCATTTATATGATCACGCAAGCACATTAAGCACTCAAACCAATTATTGTCTTTCACTTAGGCCAATGCAAGAGTGTTTCATGCTCACAATAAGATAATTTAAAATCTGCATGCATAAAATGCACTAAAATTGGAAGCATTTCAAGAGCAAACCATACAAAATTAATACATGGGCTTCCTCTTCCCAGAACAAGTAAAACAATGCAAGACAAGCATAGCATCACCCAACAATGGTTTCGATTAACCTTCCATAACCATCTTATCCATAACCATTCCTAGCCAATGATAGCCACACACATGATAAAACAAACTCAAACAAGACTAAACCTAAGTCCAACATGTGTAGAATAACGTCTTATCCATGGATTAGAAGAACTACTTACGAAATCAGTTGGACTATGGACAAGACGGATGAATGGTGACGGAAGGAACGGCGATGGTGTTGAGCGGACAACACGGAGGTGGCGATGAACGAATGGTGCGGCGGCGACGAGGCAGCAGTGAGGGACGGTGAGGTAGCGATGAGGTGACAAGCGGTGGCACGGCAAGAATGGTATGGCGACGAACTGCTACACTGCATGAACAATAGTGGTTGGCACGGCGGTGGCGAATGGCTTGGCGATGGGGATGGTGAGCTGCGGTGCAGCGGTATGGATGGTAAGGCAAGCGGTGGCACGGCGAACGGCGGTGGCGATGGTGAGCCGCTCGACGGCAAACGGCTGGTGGCAATGGTGAGTGGCTTGGTGGCGAGCAGCACAACACTTGGCAGCAAGCGGCGGCAAACAATGGTGGTGGTGGTCGGCGGTGTTGGTGGTGTGAGAGGGAGAGAGAGAGGGATAGAAAGAGAGAAATGAGGGCAAAAGTAAACTATAAGTGACATAACTTATGTACGGTGATAGCTTTTGTGCAATAACTTTTTTTCGGATCACTTTGATGCTAACTTTTTTGAAAAACGATCACTTGAGTGCCAATGCTGACATGGCATGCTGAAAATCTAATGTGGCTCTTTTTTATTAATATTCAATGCTGAGATGGCTAGCCGAAGTAAGCCGGAGAGTCCACTTAGCCCTTACATCGAAAACAACGTCTTTTAACCTTTCTCCCCTCAATATAGGAACCCTAAATCGGCTAATTGGACATATTCCCCAATTGCAAACCCTAACCGGCCATATTATTTCCTGGTTTTCCCTGAAATTGACAGCCAAAGGTTGCAAATGGATGGCAGGAGCTTCACTAGCAGCTCAAATTCGTTTGGACGAAGTGAAGAAAAAGGTCGGTTTTTCTTCTATTGTGGATTACCGAGTCCAAGAAGAATATCTTGGACTCGATTGAACCCCGGGAGAAGATTCCATGGATGCGCCAAGTATAGAGAAGGCTCGAAGTGTAAATTCTTCAAGTGGATTGATGCGAAATTTTCAGATCGAGCAACAAAGGTGATAGTGAAGCTACTTGAAGCTCGACATCAACCTTCCACCTGCATTAATGGATGAGTTGGACGATGTCGACTCATTGCAAGTTGAAATGAAGGCTTTAGCATCTATGGCCAACCATTTGAAGAAAGAAATTCGAAGGATGAAAATCAAAAGAAAGTATTATCGATTGTTGATTGTGTTATTGATATTTTTTATAGCTTATTTTATGGCCAAATGTAATGTCAGTTATGAGCAAAAGTTTCTTAGACTACCATAATTTAAGATAGGCTTGTACTATGTACGTGTATTTGGCAATTTGTAACTACAGTTGTATAATAAGTTTACTGCAATTTATGTATGTAACAAGAGGTTTGCTGCAATCTATGACAAATGAAAGGTTGGAATTTATTGGTTCTCAATGTTGAGTTGCTTAGTATTTTGTTGCTGCATATTTTGATGCAATTTTGGCTCATTGGCAGTATATTTTTGCTCATTTGCTGTCTTTTGCTGCATTTCCTCATTTGCAGCATATTTTTGCTCATTTGTTGTCATTTGCTGCACTTTCTCATTTGCAGCATATTTTGCTGCATATTTTTGCTCATTTGTTGTCATTTGCTGCACTTTCTCATTTGCAGCATATTTTACTACATATTTTTACTCATTTACTATCATTGCTGCACTTCCTAATTGGCAGCATATTTTTGCTCATTTGCTGTCATTTGTTGTACTTCCTCATTTGCTTCATATTTTTGCTCATTTGTTGTATTATTTTCATTTGGTTACATGGTTGCATATTATGGAGTAAGGCTCACTACTGAAAAATGAGGTGTTGCAAGTGTTGCAACTCTGCGTAGCAGCAAATTATGAAGTCGTCACAAGTTCAGCAGTTGACATTTTAGTGCCAAATGTTTCTAATCGTGATTATTTAAGTGCCAGTCGTAATTCAAAAGTGATCACTTAAGTTCTGGTCATGGTTCAAAAGTGATTACTTAAGTGCCAATCGTGGTTCAAAAGTGATCACTTAAATTCTAGTCGTGGTTCAAAAGTGATCACTTAAATTCTAGTCGTGGTTCAAAAGTAATCACTTAAGTGCCAATTGTGGCCAAATGTTGATCACGTAAGTGTCATGCCGTGTGTTTATTTGAAAAATGGAGACTTTGGTTCCAACAAACCAATCTTTAAACCAGATCATCCCAGAATCAAAGCAGTAACTATACCAGCACTGCTCACCAGCACCAAACCACCCCAAACCATACTCATAAACTGGTTCAAACAGCCCCCAAACCATATTCAATCACCAGTACCAAACAACCCCCAAACCATATTCAAAAACCAGTTCAAAATGCTTGCACCAGCACGTGCTGACGTGTTGGTGCAAGCACTATACTGCACTCCCAAGTATGACAAAATCAGCAGCTACCATACTATACTCTCAAATAGTACAAAATTAACAACTAGTGCAAACACCATATTGCACTCCTAAACAGCACAAAATCAGCAGCTGGTGCAAACACCATATTGCACCTAAAAATAGCACAAAAAATCAGCACTAGCAGCACCAATTCTCACCCTCCCCACCAACTACATCAGTAAGTTTATTTGAATATTAACTTACTGATGCAACTTGCAAGCACTCCACTACATTGGTACTATACTAAAACAGAACAAACACATATGTAAAAATATGGAAATCACAACTACCTTAACCATGGTAAACATCGAATTTAGTCATTATACACGACATCCCATTAGTCAATAGCATTCCAGGACCACAAAAAATCAACCTCCTATTAGCCAATACGGTAAACCTCCATAATTTCACAAAAACTAACAATCACCTCAATACCCTCCCATTAGTCAATAGTGATAAATCTATTATTTCCTTTTCCTTTCGACGGCTTCTTGAATTGATTTATAATTCTTTGACTCTTTCGAACTGGAGAAACTGCAGGTTGTTCTTCTGAAGATGCAAGTTCTTCAATAGCTGGAGCTACTGCTCCTTGAATTGCTGGAGCTACATCTTCTTCAACAACCGAAGTTACTTCTTCTTGAACTGTTTGAGCTGCATCTTCTTCAACAGCTAGCACTGTTTCTTCTTTAACTGCTCCAGCTGCATCTTTTTTAACTACTGGACGAGCAGGTTGTTCTACTAGCATTCTTGCTTGAGATTTCTTCTTAGGCCCAAGAACTATCTTCTTCTTATTGGTGTTGATGGCTATTTTGGAGCTGTCAGCATATTTTGGTTGATCAGGAACTAGTGTTGAGTTTTTTGTTGGTGGCAGATTACGAACACTCTTCTCTGGAGCCACCCTTCTTCTCTTCGAACCAGCTGCTTGAGATGTTAGTTGGATTCTTTTTGGTGCAGCTTTTGACTCTTGGCTTAGGCCAACTTGAGGTATGAGAACCTCTGAACTCCTCCTAGGCTACAACATAATCATGGATGAGAAGAATCAATAATGTCATAAGAATGAAAAACTCAAAAATGAAATGCATGAGATGTATAAAACTTACATGCAAAATAGTCATTCCAATATTGAAGTCCGTATAAATTCCATAATCATGTTGCCTTAATCTTCTGCCGAGGACCTTTCTTCTTTGATATGGTGCCTCACTTTGAGGAACCTGAGTTGCTTGTTCAGTTGGTTTTCTTCTCAACTGATATGGACAAAAGAATATCAACTAAAACCAAAGTCTACTCACTAAATATTAATACAAATGCATATAGCTTACTGGATATTTTCTCCTAGCCTGTGCAACAGTCAAGGAGGAGGTTGCCCTTGAACTTGGGGCTCCGGTTGGCTCTTTAGCTGGTTCTTGAACTTGGCCTTCAGCAGGCCCTTCAGCTAGACAATCAGCATGCCTATCAGCTGACCCTCTAGCTGCCTTTCAGCAGTCCCTTCAGATGGTTCTTGTGCTGGCGCTGCATTTGATCCAATTTGAATCCCTCCACTTGGCTGTTAAAGCAACTAATGTTGCTTCTTCAAATGACAACCACTTTTGTTATGACCTACCTCACAACAATATGAGCATTTTATCTCTACACCTAACTTGCTCATTTTCTTACTTCTGGGCTTCTCCCTCTTGCTTTCTTCATCTCCTTTTAGGCCTTTCCATTTGTTTCTTAAGTGGCAAAAGATGAGGGGCTTCATGATTTGTTGGCTCCCAGAATTTTGCACTTCTAATAGGCTGCATCATGTGCTGGTACGTAGCAAGATATGTGCTTTTGTGTAGCAACCATGTAGGTAATCCTTGAGATTTTGGTACTTCACTTGGATGGCAAAATGGCACGTACATAGGGAATTCCAGAAAGTTGCCAAGCTCGACACAAGCACTTTAGTTTGTCTAATTGGACAACATACTTATTTGTCTTTTCCATGACCTCATAGCTATCATTTGCCAGTCCATATAGGTTGACAGAACCTACTACTCACCAAGTTGTCATCCAATCTTTTAGTAATCTTAGGACCACATTGTCCAGTCCACTTCGTAGCCTCGTCTCTCTATTTTTGTAGCCTTGTCATGACTATCACTCAAATATCCTTAAGCATGCCGATGATTGGTTTGCACCTCGCCTCTAAAATTCTGCCATTGAAAGGCTTCACTGAGATTGTTATCAATGATATCGCTCTTGAATTCTTCATTGAAGAAGGCCTTGCACCAATGCCTAGGTTCAGTTTGAAAAAGTGCTTCATAATCATTCTTCGTCAAGTCAAGCAGCTGCTGTTTGTGAATTCTAAAATCAGCCATATTGGTGCTCTTAGCTATCATCCAAAATTACTTTTGTAGTTTCTCCCCTTTGTAGATTTTTGCCCAGTTTGCATATATGTGCCTTGCACACATCTTATGTTCAGCAAATGGCATCAACTCGGCTAGAGCAGAAAGAAGTCCCTACAAGAATTCATACATCAAGACATTAATAAAGGCATGTGCAAGATAAAATGTTATAAATATTGTTTGTGCAGTTGCACCGGCATTACCTTTTGTTGGTCGCTCATGAATGCCCAACCTCCTCCATTAGTGATCTCAAGGTCCGCCATCAAATTTTTAAGGAACCACAACTAAGTGTCCTTGCTCTCTATCTTCATAACAGCCCAAATAATTGGAAACATCTGATTATTGTCATCCCTCCCAATAGCAGCCAACAATTCTCCCTTGCACACACCCTTCAAGAAACATCCATCTAACCATATAACTCGTCTACAACCAACAACAAATCCCCGCTTGCATGCATCAAAGTAAATATAAATTCGATCAAAGTTAGTCACATGGTCAGGCAGTGGCCGCTCCACAACCTCAACATAAACTCAACTACCCGAGTTTTGCAGCCTCCATTCTCTAGCATATTCCCAAATTTGACCATATTCTTTCTTGTACCTCTCTAGAATTTTTTTTCATCACATTATATTTGGCTCTTTTACACTGATTGAGTAACACATTAATCCCTACCTGCTCGCTCACCAACTGATTCAGCTGAGCACTCTTTACATCAGGTATCGCTTTGATAGTATCGAAGAAGTGCTTCGACAACCAAGTACTCATTACCCTTTTGCTGTCAAACATGGTGGAACAAGTATGTTTCTCCTGTAATGACTTAATTTGGAATGACTCGTCCCTCTTTGAACGTGCGCCATATATCTTCCACGAACAACAAGGTTAAAAACACTTTACTCTAACATAGTCCTGCGTATTTCGAATGAACTAAAGAGTCCTCTATTCAGCTATTGAATACTTGATAATCCCTTTTTTGAATTGTTTGGCGTCAGAAAATTTCAAACCTACGGTCAACACAGAAGAAGAGCTAGGATCGTATAACGGATACTTACATTTTCTTCTGTGTACAATGGGATCATCATCTTCATGCTGATTTTCAGAATTATCATTCTGTTCATCAGAGCCTCTTTCTTCATAATCAATGTCATTACCTTCAGCTAGAGCTCCATCAATGCTATGTCCTGGTTCAGCTTCATGAAATCCTTCAAGTGCAGCTATTGATTTTTTTTCCAAATTCCCTTTTCTTTTGCCTTGACTGTACAAGTTTCTCATCGTCATCTTCACTTGGTAAATTTACATTTGTCACACCCTCATCATCTGATTCAATAGATGCAGCAACTTCCCACGACAATCTAGTAAACTCAAATCCAGTGAACTCTTCACTCGGTGCATGACTTGCCTCCCTCTCATCCCTCTCATGTCCAGCTTCATCTATAATAGAACTAGCACCAACTTGAGTATAAGGTAAAGCAACACCATCACCTACGTCTCCTCCCTCAGCCCCTTCATCAGATTCATCATCTCTATAGGACTCAACGTACACAACAGCTTCTTTTCCATGAAGATAATGGTAGATGGTATCCTTAACACCATTATCATCATCAAAGTTTCTAATATGTCCTTTGAGCTACTTTCAAGAACACAATAATGCAAACTTCCTATTTTACATCTTAATTGTTGAACTATATCCCTCATGAGATTAATATATGCTGGCTTGCTTCTATTGAAATAAACAGTACCTTCAAGTCTTTTAAAGTATTCCTACTTGTCAGTGCCGATGACAAATTCTCCTCTATAGCGAACAATGATGCCGATAATTGTGTCTTTATCCCACATATCGACCTTGCATTGAAAGAAAAAAGCCAAAAAAAATTCAATATTTTAGCTTTCGGGACCATACTACATAGGAAAAAAGCACAGCTTCACATGAAGGTTCCTCACATGGTCGACAAGATTGATAAAGCTACCATCAGACTACATGGGTGACAATGACAGAGGTACCCATATGGACCACGGTCTATCGCATATACTCAGCCCGGTACCAACACAATCAAATCCACTTCAAGCCCTAATATCCGAACAACTAGCCATAATTTATGAAGTTAAAGCTTTAATTTCATAAGTTCAAGACCTAATTTCCCAAGTTCGAGCCCTAATTTCTTACTTCAAACCCTAATCTCCCAAAGGCAGCCCTAATCTACCAATTAATTGAGTGAAACATAGGACAATAAAGCACAATGTGTCGATCAATTCAGCAAAATAAAAATTAATAGCCCTTATTTGAAGACCGACCTTTGTAATTTGCCACGGAGACAGAACCAATGCCGATGGGATGAGTGATGCTCAGTCCATGGGATGAGGGAGTGACGCCGACCGACCGTGAGGAGAAGGCAAGAGATGGCGATAGTGACGATGATGGCGACAAAATGAGGGCGCCACGAGCGATGAGCGACAGGCGACAACAATTGGACGAGGGAGACAAAGTAGGTGTGACGAGCAATGCGATGCTAAGACCTTTGAACTGAGCGACGTCGTTTGTTGTCCTAAATGGAACGACGTCGTCCTTCTTGTCCAAGTGGACTAAGTGACGTCATTTTGCTTGTCCATGTGAACATCAAATGTTGACCCCAATATCTACGTCACTCTTTTTTAAATAAAAATGCCAAGTTAGCTTTTTGGCCGGAATTTTGGTCAGAGTCACTAAAGTGATATATTTTCCTCCGACTTAGCACCAAAGTGATCCGAAAAAAGTTATTGCACCAAAGTGATTGCCGTACATAAGTTATGACACTTATAGTGTACTTTTGCCAATAAATGAGAGTGAGTGAGAAAATAAGAGAAATAAGGGAGGCTTCCCTCTTAAGTGATATTGCAAAAAAAAACCCCAATAATGAAAGTGCATTAATGGCTCAATCACCAAGCCTAGCCTAGCTCCTCAATTTGCTCTCAACCATGCAAATTTATGGACAAAAAGCTATCTTGAAATATCTCCATCAAGTCTTACTCTTAAGTAATCATGACTAACCAAAGTAGGCTCAAGTACTTAGTTGGGGACTAAATAGGGGAACCAAACTAGAAACCAACGAAGTTGGCCTCTTCCCCCAAAAGTGGCACCCAACCCTACTAAAACAAGACCAAATTTATGTTCTTTCCCTAAGCTAAGCTTCTAGAAGCTAAACTATAGGATAATAAATATAGAACACCAATCGAGCACAAAACACATTAATGTGCAATCATCCAAAAATCAACCAAGATCAAATATGGCAAGATGGGCTTTACCCTCTTGATCAACACCTAATCGAGGCTGATCAAGTCCAATGATGCGTAATTAAGTGGCATTGGATTGAGGATGTCATGCCCCGAACCCCTTCGAGCACGCGACACACTTCTCTAGTCAAATGATGCGACATCCCAGGATATCACAGACTCAAATGGAACTTATCAGAGATTTATATTAACAGTGGAAACCACCAATACCCGGACGATAATAACTGGAGTAATTAGGGAGAATGCACAAATTCATTTCTCATTCAAACTTATATAATATCCACAATTTACAAAACCACATATATACAAGCACACCGCATCGCCACATTACATACCACTAATATCAAAAAGGATTGATAACCTAAGTATCCTATCACAAAAAATAGTACGCTTCAAAAGCTTATTCCACAACCCCTACACTTGCCCCTACGCCCTTTACTTGGCGTCTACTCCGAGTCTGATTCTTCGTCCTCTGAATCTGAATCTTCCTGAGTTTCCTGCTCGTCTGTTGGGTACTCTACCACGTTAATGTCGGTGTGCAACGGTATTGCAAAATGCTGCGGCGGCGACGGAAGGTTCATTGATCAGACTGGAGTTTTGAAATGTTTGGTTGAAACAACCATGAGATTACATCTTAATAAATACACCCCTAAACCCCACCTAGGCTATCACGTACCTCCAGACAATACATACCTTGACACAAACAACCAATCATACTAACAATCACACGCGAACCTACCTAGGATTCTTCATACACCTCCATGCATGCCAAATAATACTGCAGCCAACATGCCACAATGATACCTCATTCATGTCGCAAAACCAAAGCATGTGATATGAATTCACATGCATCAATGCATCACAATCGTGCGTGCCTCGATTATAAGGCAAAACCTATTTGGGCACGTCCCATACCATGCCTAGCAGTTTTTACCCATAATCGAGCACTACATCACACGATACAACCACACTCGCACACTAACTCACATCATGCGTCAGCTTTCCCAATCCTCACACGTCAAATCGAGTCCAACTCATTTCCAACTTTTCCACCGCTACCGCGCTCGCGTAAAACGCATCAGGTCAATGGTCTTCTGACCTCGTCAGGCATCGTCACCCCGTCAGGCCGGGCATCATCACCTCGTCAGGGACAGCATCATCCCGTGTAAACGAACACGCCTCAAGACGGAATCCTACACTCAACTTTCCTTCTACCGCACCTGCGTAAAACGCATCAGGCCAACGGTTTTCTGACCTCGTCAAGCATCGTAACCCCATCGGACTGGGTATCGCCACCTCGTCATGGACGACATCATCCCGCGTAAACGTACATGCCTTAGGATGGAACCTACCCCCGTGTAAATGAACACGCCTCAGGATACCACTTTTCCGACCATTCTAATCATCTTATACCATCGTACCACATGTGCCACACGGTCACACATCACACATGGCCACATAATCTCACGCTACACATGCCTTGCGCCAACACACATTACCATCACACAATCACGCCACACGGCTACACATACTTGACACGCGGTCGTACACAATCTCTTGCTCATAAAAATGAACATCCATAGAATCAAGATAAATTTGGGCAGTTTACACAGTGACCTAAATCCCATCAAAATAAATAGTAAACAAACTCCAAAAATTCTAAATTTTGGATATGTCATAAAAAACATCTTGATAAACATTTCTTATGAAGAACACGAAATCCGGTTCAATCTGCAACCATGTCTTTTTGTCCCTCAAAATCAGACCAAAATCAGTTTGCTTTAACAGACTATTTTGTCCTCAAAATACATTTATTTCAACACCCAAATCACCTTAAAAAGTTTTGAAATTTTTTGTGTCATAGTCACAAATGTCCCCAACAAGTTTTGTGAAAGAAAGTATTTTGAAAATGGGTCTGAAAAAATTTATAAAAATTCGAACAGACCCGGAGATCGGGATGAATAGTGTTCCGAGCAGTTTCCATACGGTCTGAAAATGGGTTTTTGTACTAACCAAATAGCCTCCAAAAATTCCAAATTTAAAATATATTATACGTCAAGATGTTGGGAACAACTTTCATGAAAAAAACTTCTTCAAATTCGGCTCACAAAATTCTCCACAAAAATAATAAATCGGATGGGTACAGTAACCACGATTCAGAATTTCATCTCAAATTTTGAAGATCTGAGCCTTAGTTAATATCCACCGAAATTCAACCCACAAAACTCATTCCCCTAAGCTCAAATGACCATCCAACAGCCACAAGAATGTCCAAGAACACAATAAAGGATCAAGCTCTCCTCAATCCATCTAGAATCACTTTCATCAACCTCTAAACTACCCTAAACCGTGTCTAAACGAGTCCGTTAACACCCGATATCCTATATAGAGTTTAAGGCGTGACTTACTTGAATTCTAGACTAACTCGGCTAGAGCGGGAAGGGGGAACAGCTGGCCGGCAGCAATCGGCATAGGCGATCGACATACAGCAACAACACGGCGGTGGCGTCTTGCTCCGACAATGATCGGCGGTGGTCCGGCGGTTCACATGGCCAAGAGAGGAGAGAAAAAAGGAAAAGGGGCTAATCGTGGGAAGTGGTAGGGGACCGACGGTGATGGCTGGAAATGAGGAGAGAGAGAGAGAAAAAGTTGACTAATTGGATCAACATTTCCAAAAATGCCCAAAATGCCCTTAAATGCTTGGCCCACATTAATCCCTATCCAATAATTGAGGGGCACTTTGGTCTTTTCCCCAACTGAATTATTGGGCTGATATTATCCACAATTTAATCCCCAAATAATTTTTCAAAAATTTGGAATCCCCAAATTTAGGCCTAGGGACATTTTCGTAATTTTTCGATCCTCGGATCGAAATTTCATTTTTTGACCGTACCAACCCCAAATATGCGTGGCTAGCCAAAAATGGTGTCAGCCACACAAAATAGTCACTTACGCCCCGAAAATAGGCTTCAAAGTCTTGATGGGCAAAATCGTAATTTTTCACTTCGGATCGAAATTCCATTTTTCAATCATACATGCTCCAAATATGCGTGGCCACCCTAAAACGGCATCGGCCTCGAAAAATAATCACATACGGCCTCGAAAATCGACGTCAGAGTCCATAAAGGCAAAATCGTAAGTTTTCCGATTTCGGCCGAAATTCCAATTTTCGGCTGTATTAGCCCCAAATATATGTGGCCACTCCAAAGCGACATTGGCCACAAAAAATAGTCACATACGGCTTCAAAAATCAACGTCAAGGTTTGGAGGAGTAAAATCGTAATTTTTCACTTCCGGCGAAATTCCATTTTTCAACCGTACCCACTCCAAACATGCGTAACCACTTTAAAATGACGTTGGTCTTGCAAAATAGCCATATACGACCTTGAAAATCGACTCCCAAGTCTTGATCAAATTTCGTGATCAAAATTGCTCAATTCAAATTTTAAGATCTCTCACTAATGGGCGGCTATTTAGGAATTAGTATCGACCTAGGGTTACTCGTGTCATGACGGTCTTGATTACCAAGAGAACGTGAGGATTTATCACTAGTTCAAGGTCGCGATCGTTCGGATTAAGTTCGGATTTGTTTGTCAAGTGTACTCTCGGTTGTGATGAATCACCCACGATCTAATCGTACATCATTAGCTAAATCAAATCCATTACTTTCCTAGGATCAGCCCACATTGGCCCAAAATATTTTCTCGTCATTTCTCGTAATCGGTGCCCAATTCACGATCGGGTCCTTAGTCCACGTACCGTTTTTCCTAGTTAGCTATTCCCTATTGGTCAGTATCCCGAGAAGGACCCGTTTCAGGCGAGACTTACTAAAATTTAATGAGAATAACCTCAATCTTATTGATTCTGGAAATGGATCGAAACTCAGGATGTTACAGAGGATGTCACATATTATAGGCCAATGGAAACTATTAAGAAAATGTATGAGTTTGTTCACTCAAATGCAAGCAAATGGCATATTATTTCATGATGTGTAGATACCACATAGTAGATCACCAATATATACATATGAGTTTATATTTGTCACTGGCCAGGACCCTCTCAATTCATGAGGCATCACTACTAACGAGGCATGGGGGACAAAATTATTCATACCCTTTACCATTCCTCAGCTCATTCATCACAGTTGTCCTCTACATTAACGATGACAAATACACCATTATGCATCCACATGATAAGGCATTTCTTAACATTATACCATGGCTATATAAGTCATGTCATACCATGACTATAAAATTCATGTCATCTCAAACTTGTAGAGTACCGTCATATATATTAAAACATTTGGCTAACTCTATAGTCTAATCCACATATTCATACAAGGGAATTCACTTGGTGGCGGGTGGCGAATATGCTGTGACAAAGGTCCCAACCACATGATATCATTCACATGCAATTCATTGTAACATAACATGTAGTTAATGATAAACAATCAATTACATGCACTTCAACACATATACACTCCTTATTTCATTAGACATTCATCAACATAATGAAATGCATTAATCAAACCATCAAGCAAGAAACAACACGTGGTCATACTTATAACCGGATATGAGTAACAAGTGATGACGATAAAGTGAATATATTCGGGCTCAGATAAATGAATATACTCAAACGAAGATAAATGGATATACTCATACTCAGGTAAATGAATATAGTCAAACTCAGATTAATGAATATACTCAGACTCAGATAAATGAATATACTCAGATTTAGACAAATGAATATACTCAGACTCAAATAAATGAGACTAAAATCACTCAGCGACTGATGAATATAAAGTGAATATTACAGGGCGGATGAGTCAGAAATCATGAAAATAACACTATGAAGTCCAAATTCATCATTTTCACATACAACGTGTTACCACACCTTAAGAAAATTGATCAAATGCCTTTAAGCATGTACATAATTAACAAGATAAATCAAACAATCACAACACCTTCACACCACTATTGCACATACTAACACTTAACGTTGGATTTAACCCAAAACCAAAATTCACACAAAACAAGCAACCAAGTCAAGAGCACTAAGTAGATCAATCTAACTTAACGCCTAAAGTTTTCACTTACCTCGAACAACCAAAAGTTTAACCCACCTCGCAATTCTTGGAGGATGGAACCTTTGCCTTTCAAATATATAAAAAATGAAATGAGGTCTTTTACCACAAAAACTAACATTTTACAAACAACTTTACATTTTTCTCACTGACAATATAGATTTACCATGAATATAAGTGTTTTGTACCACTCTAGAACACATTTACTGTCATACTTGATCCACTATTTGAGGTAAACATGTATCAAACAAGGTAGCTTTTTTCTTCATGATAATTGAGCTCATGCAACATTAGATATGTCTCAAATGCATAAGAATCTTTGTTTTGTGATAACATGTTGCCGAATGGATTAAGAAGCATTATCGTGTGTTAAACATTCTTTTAAGTGCAACGTCATTAAAGATTTTTAACCTTGGATGTTTGAAAAATACACAAAGAAGCCCTTTTTTTATGGTAATGTGTTATTGAATACCTTTTTTTTTTTCAGTAAACACCTCTTTAATGTGATGAACAATAGAAGTACCCTTTTTTCCGTATAAATACATCATTTCAAGACATTTGTTTTATATGAGTAAGGTCAAACAACTCTTGTGGGATGCCTCCATACCTTATCATGTTAAAGTAAATCATCTTACATTAATGGGCCTTTGAGTGGTCAAACTTCAATGATTAGTGGTAAGTTTGTGGGACACGTGGTAATAAAGCAAATTAACATTACCATTTTTTTTATCGGGAAAATACCTCATTTCATGGAGAACTTGTCTAAACATCAAAAAAAGCCTCATTCCCTCCCAAATGATTTATCTTAAATTGTGATACACTTTTTTATCTTTGGCACGAATGTGCCTATGCTCCCAATGCACTCAAATGTTAGGAATAGTACACCGATACCAAAAAATAACACTAGCAAATAATCCACTTAGGCATAATATAATAATAAAAAAACAGAATCAGAAGAACACACTGAAAAATTTTTTATCGAAATTCACCCAAAGCTGGGTATGTCTATGCACGGAGGCACTTTGTAAATCCATTAGACTTCCAAGAAAGCAGGAATACAATGGTAATTTTCTCTTAAAATTAGGACACAAAGAGATTGAGAACACTTAAAAAAAAACTCACATTTTCTTCTCTTTTTTATTTTCTTTCTATTTCCTTCTCTGCCGCTATGATGGCTACTATCTATCTATAGCTGATATATGAAGTGTAGCTTTTAATCTAAAAGCAAAAAGAAGATAAAAGACAAAAAAGCCCTTAAAAGAATTTGGCTTCACCTGCCAACAATCTCCCACTTGAAGATAAATACACCAGATGCACCAAACAACTTTACATCCATCTACATCAAAAGGTAGTAATCGGAATTTGTGCCTCTGCGATACTCCTCATCAATGAACATGGAAAAATACCAATGGTAGTAGTACAGCAAATATATTTCTCTCTATCTACTACCTCGATAAACATGTTAGTTGGATATTTCACAACATCAATCTTCTGTTGTTTTAACTCATAATCTTTCAATGCTGATGTGGTGAAATGATATGTTTCTTCATATGTCTAGTCCTTTAGCGATAAACTGCATTCTTTGCTAAGTGCACTGCACTTTAACTGTCACTCTCCAGTGTGCTCATTGGTTGCCTTCAGTGTAACTCCTCCATGTAATCTTATAACCACATGATTTCCTTGGAGGCTTCCGTGATAGCCACATACTCCACTTTTGTTCTTGGTAGAGCCACTACTTTCTATAGTTGAAAAACCCAACTCACCATTGTACCTACATCTGTAAATATATATCCAATGACAGTCTTACCACTATCTCAATCACCCAAGTGATTTGCATTCACATAACCTTACAACTCTAAAGAAGTACCTCCATAACAAAGAGAGTAATTCAATATACCTACTAGATATCTCAATGTACATTTTTCTGCATTCCAATGCTTTTTGCCCGGGTTCTGCAAATATGGACTCACAACTCCCATTGTCTGTGCAATGTCCGGTCTTGTGCTCACCAAGGCATACATCAAATTTCCACTACTGATGCATATAGGATTGCCACCATCTTGTTTTTCAAAGCCTGAGTACTCGGGCACATATCCTTGGAAAGTTTGAAGTGACTCGTGAGAGAAGTCACAACCAGTTTTGCCTTATCCATATTGAATCTCTCAAACACCTTATTCACATAGTCTTCCTGAGACAGTCACAGTTTTTTATTTTTCCTGTCCTTGATAATTTTCATGCCTAAGATCTTCTTGGCCTCTCCTAAGTCTTTCATGGCGAACTACGATGCTAACATCTTCTTCACTTCTAGGATTCTCTTCATATTTAAGCTAGCCACTAGTATGTCATCCACATATAAAGAGAGATACATGATATCACTATCACCATAATTGCGAAAATAAACACAATGATTAGCCTCATAGTAAGCAAATATTTTTTCTTCCAAGAAACCATCAAACTTTAAGTACCATGCTGTGGAGCTTGCTTCAAGCAATACAAGCTTTTCTTCGAGCAACGTACCATGTGCTCTTTACCTTTGATGTGATGCCTCGGTCCTATCCACCAAGGCTCAGGTGTGCGACTTTCCTTCTTAGGTCATTTAATTGCGACGTCCCAAGAGGCGTCGCTGACCCATCCTATTATCTAACAGATAAGCACATGCGAAAGGGAAATCTAAATCACCCAACCAACAACACAAAAGGGATGGCATGGGAAACACTTTTACAAAAGCATGCTTCATATAAATGCATTAACGATCTACATCAGAAGTAAGGATAAATACACGCCCACTACACGGGCCCTTTTTCCAATTCAATCACAAAAAGGAGAGGGGATCGGGGTCTACTTAGCTCCTCTATCTACAAGGGCTACCTCAAAAAAAGAACATGGCTTCCTCTACATTCAAGCATACTATGGCTCGGGTTCGGGGTCATAGTCTGGATCTGACTTCGAATCACTGACGACACCATCGCGGATACTTGACACCATAGGGTCCCACAAGATTGCGCCCGGTGCATCCAAGGGTCCATTAAAGCCCTGAAGAGGTCCCAAATGCTCTCCCTCAAACCAAACATACCATACTTTAAAAAGATGAGGGACTAAGTTGGCAAGCCCCTCGTCTACCCAAATGGTCGTCTTATACTCCTCGTATGTCGTATCCATCCCCGTGCAACATACTCGACTACCTCTACGTCTTGGTCTACCAGGATACCAAAACATACAACCAAGCATCCACACTAGAGGCCTGAAATGGTTAAGCAACAACACATGAGTAAAACTCAATAAGTAGAACCTCTAAACCTCGAGTAGGATGATACCTCGCCTTAGAAACACAAACGGTAGCCTCAACCTCTTGGCATTTCAAAATGTAATCAAATAATCACTGGTTAAGCCTTACCTTTCATCGACATATACAATTCACATAAATAATCATACTTGAAGCCTCGCTTCCAATTAGCATGCAAATAGTAATCAAGAACACTTCATATCTCAAAACCATGCACAATGCATCCTCACGTATTTGATTATTACAACTGCTCAGGGCCATGACCAACACTCGCATTGGTGGTCATTCGACATAATTGGGCAACGTCCCACCCCATTGGGTATACAACGTCTCGACCTCACTCGAAGGCGGCATTCAATTAAGAGCATCATTCTGAACTTTATTGCAAACGGCATCTGAAATCCATCAAGCATCTTCTCCCATAATCATACAGGTATGGAACTATTTATGTGATCACGCAAGCACATCAAGCACTCGAGCCAATTATTGTCTTTCACTTAAGCCAATGCAAAAGTGTTTCATGCTCATACGGTTATAACATCTAAAATCCCGCACACATAAGATGCACAAAAATCGAAAGTATTTCATGAGCAAACCATACAAAATTAATACACGGGCTTCCTCTTTCTAGTACAAGCAAAACAAAGCAAGACAAGAATAGCATCACCCAACAATAGTTCCGATTAACCTCCCATAACCACATAATTCATCCATAACCATTCCTAGCTAAGGATAGCCACATACATGATAGAACAAGCTCAAACAAGACTAAATCCAAGTCTAACATGCATAGAATAACATTCCACCCACGAATTAGAAGAACTACTTATGAAACCGGTTGGACTATGGACAAAGATAACCGAACTAGACGGCAAACGAATAGTGATGGTGTTGAGCAGACGACACACTGGCAATGAGGCAGTGGTGAGGTGACAAGCAGTAGCATGGTGAGAACGATGGCACGGCAACGGCGAATGTTAACATGGCGAACGGTCAAACGGCGCAGCGACAAGTGTAGCACAGCGCGATCGACTGCATGGTGTGAACGGCATGGTAACAGTGGCGAGCAGTGCAAAAGGCGCATTGAGGGGCACGGCACGGCGGCGAGGGGTGCGGCAATATGGCAATGGCGAATGGCAGTGAAACGGCGGCAAGGATGGCACGACACAATGATGAGCAGCATAGTGGCGAGTGGTGGCAGCGAGGTGGTAGATGTTGGTGAGAAGAGCGAGAGAGAAAGAGAGGTTCAACAATAGGGGGTGACTGAAGGTGAAAGGGAGAGAAATAAGAGTGAATGAGAGATAAATGCAATAATCTTTCCCCTTAAGTCTTCTTGCAAGGGAGAGAGAGAAGCCAATAATTCACTTTGCACTCAATGGCTGTAAGTTTAGGCTAGCCTAGCCTTTCCTTAAAATCCTCCTAACCAAATGAATAAAAGGCCAAGAAGCCTTCTTAAAATATCTACATCAAGTCTCATTAATACAAGACAAAGAGCACATGCTTCAAATGGGAGACCAACTAGTTTCTTGTCTCCTCCCCCTTAAAGTGGCGCCCAATACCCATTAGCAAGACCAATAATCTTGTCTCTTCTTAATCAAGGCTTCTAGAAGGTGTAATTAAGGGCATTAAATGCTAAAGCATGGGTTACTATTCATAGAATACTATTTAGCACATGGCACCTTAATATGCAATCATCCAAAAATCAACTAAGGTCAAATGTGATAAGATGGGCTTTACCCTCTTGATTGATGCCTAATAAAGGCTAAATAAGTCCAATGATATTCAATTAATCGTTGTTGGATTGAGGATGTCACAACTTTTCTCCCCTAAAAGAAATTTCTTCCTCGAAATCTGCAGAATTATTTGATTCTTCTAATAGATGCGGGTGTTAACGTTTCATTGTCTCTTCACTTTCCCAGGTTGCTCCCTCTGTCTCATGATGTTGCCATATGACCTTGACTAAGGGAATGACCTTATTACGTAGCACTTGCTCCTTCCTATCCATGATCCGCATTGATCTTTTTACGTAAGAACTCTTGTCATCCATGTCCATTTCTTCAAAACTAAGCACATGTGCCGGATCGGCTTCATACTTCCTTAGCATTGACATGTGAAACACATTGTGAACTTAAGCAAGTCTAGGCGGCAATGCTAGTTAATAGGCCAAAATCCCTATTCGTTCTAAAATATCGAAAGGTCCAACATAACTGGGGTTCAACTTTCCTTTCTTGCCAAAGCATGATGTTCCTCTCATAGGTGACACATTAAGGAAGACGTGATCACCTACTTGAGATTCTAGGGGCCTACCTGTCCATTCGCATAACTTTTTTGATGGCTCTAGGTAGTCTTAAGTCTCTCTATGATAATCTTAACTGCTTCTACAAACTGCTAGACTAACTCTAGGCCAGTGATCTTTCTTTCTCCAACCTCATCCCAATAAACTAGAGTTCAGCAAGCCAGTGATCTTTCCTTCTCTAACTTATCCTAATAGAATAGAGTTCTACAAGCACAACCATACAATGCCTCGAACGGTGCCATTCCAATGCTCTATTGATAGCCATTATTGTAGGCAAACTCGACAAGATGTAGTTGCTCTTCCCATCCTCCTTTAAAATCCAAAACACAAGCTCGCAACATATTCTCAAGTGTCTGAGTGGTCCTCTCAGATTGACCATCCGTCTGTGGATGATAGGCTATGCTATACTGCAACTTCAATCCCATAGTAGTTTGAAAACTTTCCTAAAATGTTGCTGTAAACTTAGGATCTCAATCTGAGGTGATCTCATTGGCATTCCATGGAGAAGAATTATTTGCCACACATATAGTTCAGCATATCTATCCATTACGAAATCCTTTTGCACAGCGATAATATGCTGATTTAGTCAGTTGTTGACTATGACCCCATTAGAGACATTACCTCATTGGCTCCTTGATAATCCTATCACAAAGTCCATCACAATATGCTCCCACTTCCATTCTGGAATCTCTAGCGATCGCAAAAGTCCACCTAGTTTGTAATGTTATGCTTTCACTTCTTTGCACGTCAAGCATTTGGTTACATGCTTGGCAACATTTGTCTTCATACCATTCCACCAATAATATTGCTGAAAGTTCTGATACATTTTCGTGCTACTTGGGTGTATGTTGTAGTTGCTTTTGGGAGCTTCTAAGATATCTTTTCCTTGAGTTCTGCATTGTTAGGCATGCATAACCACCCTTAGAATTTTAGTATTCTGTCATATACTATTTGGAAATCTAGTTTCATCTTTTTTGCGCTCTCTTGTAGAATCCTTTGGATTGATGGATTCATCAATTGCAGTGCCTTAATATTTGTTTGCACTTATGATTCAATTCCGAGGGTATCTAGACGACTAGAAAGATAGTTTATCTTGAATTTGTAATCCGAATCTTGTACTCCTTTGAGAAGAATCCATTCTCAAACCATCAATTGTGCAATGGTTGACTTCCGACTAAATGTATCTGCTACTTTGTTGGCTTTTCCCAGATGATAAAGAATGTCGCAGTAATAATCCTTGAGAAGTTCCATCCAATGTCATTGCCTCATGTTTAGATCCTTTTGAGAAAATAGATACTTCGGGATTTGGTAGTCTGTGTAGATCGTGAACCTTTCTCTACACAAGTAATACCTCTAAATCTTCAAAGTGAAGATGATTATTGTCAACTCTAAGTCGTGAGTCGGATAATTCAGCTTGTGGGGCCACAGTTGTCTGGACATATAGGCCATCACTATTCCATGTTGCATTAAGATGCAGCCCAACCCCTTATAAAAAGCATCACTATAGATCTCATAATCTATGGGACCGACCATATTGTCAAAACTAGGGAGTAGCCAATTTTTGCTTGAGTTCTTGAAATTTTTTGCACATATCTATCCATTCGAACTTTAACTCCTTCTTTAGTAGTCGCATCAAGGGAGTAGGTATTTCGGAGAATCGTTCCATGAATTGCCGATAATAGCCAGCCAAGCCTAGAAAACTTCAAACATCCGTCACTGTCATTGACCTTGGCCAATTAATGACTACTTCTATCTTCATTGGGTCCACTGCAATTCCTTCGCGGATATTACATGATTAAGGAAAGCTACACGATTGAGCTAGAACTCACACTTACTGAACTTGACATAAAGTGCATGTTCTCGAGGGTTAGCAAAACCATCTTCAATGTTTTTCATGCTTCGTTGGACTCTTCTAGTACACTAGTATGTCGTCGATGAGCACTATGACAAACTAGTCCAAGTATGCCTTGAACACTCGATTCATTAAATCTACAAAAGCAACTAGGGGCATTGGTTAAACTAAACGGCATTACTGTAAACTCATAGTGATCGAATCGGGTCCGGAATGTTGTTTTCGAAACATCCTCCTTCTTGATTCTCAACTAATGGTATCCCATCCTCAAGTCTATTTTGGAGAATACCGAAGCTCCTTTAAGTTGATCAAACAAGTTATCAATCCTTGGTAATGGATACTTGTTCTTGATCGTCACTTGATTGAGTTGTCGATAATTGATGCATAGATACAACAATTCGTCTTTCTTCTTCACAAGAAAGACCGGTCCCCATGGGCATGCACTAGGGCGAATGAACCCTTTATCAAGCAACTCTTGCATCTATACCTTTAGTTCCTTCAGTTCCGACAGCGCCATTCGATAGGGGTCCTTGGAAATAAGCTCTGTTCCAGGAGCTAGCTCTATCACAAACTTTATCTCTCTCTCTTTGGAGGTAATCCTGGTAATTCCTTTGGAAAGACATCGGCAAAATCTCGCACCACAACAATGTCTTCCATCGTTGGTTCTTCAACGGACATGTCAACCACAATCGCCAAATAACCTTGGCAACCTTCCTCCAGCAATTGAGCTACCTCAAGCAACGAGAATAGGGGTATAGAACGTCCTTCCCCATTTCCTACAAACTTGTAGCTAGGACCACCAAACGGATTGAACTAGATTACCTTACTATAACAGTCCACCGTAGCTCGTTGCTTTTTGAGTTAATCCATTCCGAGAATGATGTCAAAGTCATACATAGGCAAAACAGCTAAGGTCTATGGTTTCCTTCCGACCACTTATAACTATTCTCACACCCTTGACAACCTAAGATAAACAACACTTTGTCCGTCATTAGAGTGGAAATACTAAGGATCATTCCTAATGGTTTCGATTCCAGTCTCACTAATCTAACAAACTATTCAGCTACGAATGAATGCGTGGCTCCCGTATCAAAGAGTGCATAACTAGCATGTTCATGTAAGGAGATTGTACCTGTGATCATGGTATGAGAGTCCTTCGCCTCCTCTCTAGTCATAGCATACACTCTTCCTTGTGTTGGGGTTTGAACGGGGTTATTCTGCGTCATGGTTCCGACTTGTTGTCCTACGTGCAGCGGTTGAGGTCGCATCCCTGTTGATTGGCGTGGGTCGGTTTCCACACCCGAAACATGCTCCAGTTTTATGGGGCACGGGGTCTATTCTGTGCCACTTTTCACAAAATCGATATATGCCATTCGGGAGTACACTAGCTTTCCAATGTCATTCTTCTTATTGGGAGGGATGAAGTGTCTTCCCTCAGTCATCAGCCTTTTCTCGAATCGATGATTGTCTTGGGTAGAAGAATAGTGTGATCCAGATGTGGCTGATCGTTCCGATAAATCTCTCTCTATCAACTGGGCTCGCTCATGCAGCTCGTTGTAGTCCTTTAGGTTCAAGGGCACCAATTGACTTTGGATTTCTGGCTTTAGGCCATCCTGGTACCTCCTTGCTATATTTACTAGATCCTCAATCATTCTGGGCACGTTTTTGGATAGCTCTACGAACTTGGCCTCATACTGGTCGACTATCAGATGATTCTGGCGAAATCACAGGAATTCTGCCATCTTCTGCTCAGGAAAAATCCTTCCTTAGGTAGCCTCCCACCAATTATTAGCATTACCCTATAGTTAATATACTGCCAGTGTTACCTTGTCTTCCTCTGAGTACCTCAAGAGTGCGAAAACTTTCTCCAGCTCTTTGATTCATAAGGTCATTACCTCGGAATCACCCATCCCAGTAAACTTTGACAACTTCAACTTCAAGAACTACTCAACCAGCTTGTGCATCCGTCATCCACAATTCCCGTTTCCAGCTAACAGGACATCATTAGGAGTAATAATAGCAGCTTGATTTTGAGCCTGCTGTCCCATCAGATTTCCCATGGTTTCCAAAACTTACATAATCCTATCTAGCAAATGATCCTCTTATGCCCTTCCCCTTCCACCTGCTTGGCCCTGAGCTACCCTTCCTCTAGGGGTCCTTGGTTTGGGTTACTCATCTTGCAGGAGTTCTAGGGGAAAGCTCACCCTATAATCCCAACTAAAGGTCAGGAATTTAGAATACCCAATCAAGAAAATAATCAACATTCATAAGCATGGCGTGTTTTCCCAACTAACTATTCTAAAATCCTAGTGCACCTTATCACTCTAGGTAATGACTATGCTTTAATATAAAAAAAAAAACAGGGTTGTCACGCCTTGATCCTATCCACCAAGGCTCAAGCGCGTGATTTCCCTTTGTAGGTCATTTAATTATGACGTCCAAGGAGGCGTCGCCGACCCATCCTATTAACTAACAAATAAGCACATGCGGAAGCAAAATCCAAATCACCCAACCAACAACACAGAAGGGATAGCATGGGAAACACATTCACATATAGCATGCTTCATATATATGCATTAACGACCCACATCAGAAATAAGGATAAATACATACCCACTACACGGGCCTTTTTTCCAATTACATCACAACAAGGAGAGGGAGTCAAGGTCTACTTAGCTTCTCTATCTACGAGGGCTACCTCAAAAAAAGAAAATGGCTTCCTCCATGTTCGAGTATGCTATGGCTCAGGTTTGGGGTTATGGTTCGGATCTAACTTCGGATCACCGACAACACCATCGGGGACACTTGTCACCACAGGGTCCCACAGGATTGGGCCCGATGCACTTGGGGGTCTGTCAAAGCTCCAGAGAGGTCCCTAACACTCTCCCTCAAACCAAACATACCATGCTTTAAATAAATAAGGAACCAAGTTGGTAAGACTCTCATCGACCCAAACAATTGTCGTATACTTCTCATACATCATATTCATCCTCGATGCTATATACTCGATCACCTCTACGTCTTGGTCTATTGGGATACCGAAACATACAATCTGAGTGTCCACACTAGGGGCCTGAAAATAGTTAAGCAACAACACATTAGTAAAACTCAATAAGTAGAACCTCTAAACCTCTAGTAGGATGATACCTTGCCTCAAAAACACGAATGGTAACCTCAACTTCTTGATATGCCAGAATGCAACCAAATAATCACACATGAATACTTACCTCTCGTCGACACATACGATTCACACAAATAATCATACTTGAAGCCTCGCTTCTAATTGGCATGTGACAATTGCACATAGTAATTAAGAACACTTGATATCACATAACCATACACAATGCATCCATACATGTTCCGATTATTACAACCGCTCAAGGCCATGACCAACACTCGTGTCAGTGGTCATCTGGCGTAACCGGGCATCATCTTGCCCCGTCAAGCACGGCAACATCTCGACCTCACTCAAAGATGACATTCAATTAAGAGCATCGTTTTGAACTCTATCGCAAATGGCAACTGAAATCCATTGGGCATCTGAAATCCATCAATCATCATCCCCCACAATCATACAAGTACGGAATCATTTATATGATCATGCAAGCACATCAAGCACTCAAGCCAATTATTTTCTTTTACTTAGGCCAATGCAAGAGTATTTCATGCTCACACGATTAGAACATTTAAAATCCGCACACATAAGATGCACTAAAATCGGAAGCATTTCATGAGCAAACCAAACAAAATTAATACAAAGGCTTCCTCTTCTTAGAACAAGAAAAACAAAGCAAGACAAGCATAGCATCACCCAACAATGGTTTCCAATTAACCTCCCATAACCACATAATCCATCCATAACCATTCCTAGCCAAGAATAGCCACACACATGATAGAACAAGCTCAAACAAGACTAAACCTAAGTCCGACATGAGTAGAATAACGTTATATCCACGAATTAGAAGAACTACTTACAAAACTGGTTGGACTACGGATGAAGATGGATGAATGGCAACGGCGAATGAACAACGACGATGTTGAGCGAATGACACGGCGGCGATGAGGCGGTGGTAAGGTGACAAGCGGTAGCATGGCGAGAACAATAGCACGGCAACGGCAAATGGTGATACACCAAACTGTTGAACGGTGCGGCGACAAGGACGGGATGGCATGTTTGGTTACATGGCATGAATGGAGCGGCAATGGTGGTGAGCGGTGACAAGGAGGTACGGACAACGCGGTGAGGGGCGGCAATGACAAACAAACGGCGATGGGTAGCACGAAGTGGTGAATGGCGGTGGCCGCAAACAAGAAGGGACGGCATGGCGTGGTGGCAAGCGGCGTGGCGACAAGTGGCGTGGCGGCGAGCGGCGGGGGCGTGGTGGTGGACGGTGGTGAGAAAGGCATGAAAGAGAGAGGTTCGGCAAAGGGGGGTGACCAAAGGTGAGAGGGAGAGAAATGAGAGTGGGTGAGAGAGAAATACAAGAGTCTTTCCCCTTAAGTCTTCTTGCAAGGGAGAGAGAGAAACCTATAATTCACTTTACTCTCAATGGCTCTAAGTTTAGGTTAGCCTAGCCTTTCCTTAAAATCCCCTTAACCAAGTGAATGAAAGGCCAAGAAGTCTCCTTGAAATATCTCCATCAAGTCTCAATAATGCAAGACAGAGAGCACATGCTTCAAATGAGAGACCAACTAGTTTCTTGTCTCCTCCCCCTTAAAGTGGTGCCTAACCTCCATTAGCATGACCAACAATCTTGTCTTTTCTTAATCAAAGCTTCTAGAAGGTGTAATTAAGGGAATTAAATGCTAAAGCATGGGTTGCTATTCACAAAACAGTATTTAGCACATGACACCTTAATGTGCAATCATCCAAAAATCAACCAAGGTCAAATGTGGTAAAATAGGCTTTACCCCCTTGATTGGCACCTAATCAAGGCTGAATAAGTCCAACGATATTCAATTAATCATCATCGGAATGAGGATGTCACATTTGACCTCAAAACCTTTAGGTTACACCATGTATAACTATTTATCTAGGTCAACATGCAAAAACACCGTTTTCACATCTAACTGCTTGAGATAAAAATTCTCCACTGTAACTATACTTAGCAGAACTTTAATTGATGTCATTTTCATTACAAGTGAAAATATCTCAGAGTAGTTGATCCATTCTTTTAGAGAAAAACCCTTGACCACAAGTCTCACTTTGTATCTGATACTACTACCTACTTCATTTTTTATCCTATATAGCCACTTGTCCAACAAAACTTTCTTACCGATGAGCAACTCGGTCAACTCCCAAGTTTTATTCTGAAGTAACGAGCCCATCTCGTCTTTCATGGTACGCTCCCATTGCATGTGAGATGTGTTTTTCTTTTCCTCATCATAAGTCTCCGACTATCCCGAATATGTATATAAGACATGGCTTAAAATAGTATTTGCTGATGGAACAAAAATTACCTTTGGCTTTCTCTTGAACTACATGTTCATTGATAATAGGTTATCTTGAACCTCTCCTTTAGGTGTGCTTTGATCTATTGGAACTATTTTCACGAGCATTGTGTCTAGCTCAACATATTTAGGTTCCACTACCTTCTCATGCTCTGTTTGATGATCCTTGTACATCTTTTCTTCATGGAATACCATATTTCGATTGCGAATGACTTTGTTATTCTCATAATCCCAAAGTCTATAGATATACTCATCGTTAGTATATCCGATAAAGATGCACTTCTGGGGTTTCTCATCAAGCTTCTTCCTATCCACCATTTGAATCAAAGCATATGGAATACAAAAAGAAACTTTTAGATATGAATAATTGTTGAGGAGAACCACGGACAACAATTCACCAAGAACTCAACCAATCCAGGATCAATATCTCCCCCAAAACTAAACCGACCGAAATTGACTTAATTCCAACAACAACCAATGATATTCCAACAATAAAACCACGCAATAATAAGGAAACAAATGCAACGACACCGAGATTTAACGTGAAAACCCAATGAGCGAAAAAATCACAGATCGCCCCAAAAAACTTCCACTAATCACCAAGAATAATAGAATACACCAAGTTCTTCTCTAGTACACACTAGAGGCACAACATCAACATTACAACATCATTTCTTCACCACAAAGGTGGATTTATACAAAATGAAGAGAGAAACCCTAACCGCGATTGAAGAGTTCGGAGGAGATTCTCAACGAACGAAACCGATCAACTCGTAGCCCTCGGTCTCACGAACAACATACTAAAATTTGAGCCAATTCCGACAACGTTTTGCCTTTAAATTGGGACCACAAAGTTCAGACCCCTTCCCCCCGGTTCTCACGTGCACCTCTGTGAGCTCTCGATAAAGCTCACCTTTTTTTTCTTTTCTCTCTCCTATTTTTGGGCACACTTGCACGCAGAAGCACTTTCTTTTTGTTCTTTTCTGTTTTGACTTTTTTTTGTTTCTTTTCTTTTGTTTTGTATCATGTTGGCTAGGCCACATAAGGTGGACCCAGTCAACAAATCTCCCCCACCACCTCATGTGGGAAGATCCATCATGCTTGCTTTGCTTCTACAAGAGTTAAGTTTCATCACGGGCAAGGCTTTGGTCATCATATCAGATCCATTGTCATCGGTGTGGACTTTCTTGAGTTGAAAGAGCTTCTTTTCTAATTTTTCTCGGACCCAATGATATTTCACATCAATATGCTTCGATCTTGAATGCAACACCGAATTTTTGCTAAGATAGATAGCACTCATGCTATCACAATAAAGAACGATCTTCTCTTTATTCAAGCCCAACTCTTGTAGGAATTTCTGGATCCACAAGAGTTCCTTACCTCCTTCACTAAGAGCGATATACTCCACTTCAATCGTAGACAAAGTAACACACTTTTGCATACTTGATTGCCATGAAACCGCTCCCCCTACAAAAATCATCATGTAACCCGATGTGGACTTTTGAGAGTCAACATCACTTGCATAATCCGCATCTAAATAGCCACTCAACTCAGACTTTTCATTTCCATAACATAAGCAGAATTTGGAAGTGCCTTTAAGATACCTCAAAATCCATTTAACAGCAGCCCAATGCTCTTTACCGGGATTTGATAGAAGCCTACTCACAACACCAACTGCATGAGCAATATCTAGTCTTGTACAAACCATTGCATACATCAAACTACCCATGGCTGTTGCATAAGGAATTTTCATCATCTCTTTCTTCTTTTTCTCACTTGTAGGACACTAGTCACTATTCAACTTGAAATGACTAGCAAGTGGAGTACTTACCGATTTACATGTGCTCATGTTGAATCTTTCCAATACCTTATCAATGTACTTCTCTTGAGATAGCCAAAATTTTTGTTCAACCCGTCACGAGTAATTTTCATGCCAAGGATTTGCTTTGCCAGACCTAAATCCTTCATTGCAAAAGCTATACTCAACTCATTTTTTAAACTCTTGATTTTCTTAGCATCATGTCTGACAATCAACATATCATCCATATAGAGCAGGAGGATAAGAAAATCATTATTCAAGAATCTTTTCATAAAAACACAAGAATCAGAGTTGGTCTTACCATATCCGTGATCTTCCATGAATGATTCGAACTTCATATACCATTGCCTTGGCGCTTGCTTGAAACTGTACAAACTTTTTCTCAATATACATACATGATGCTCTTTGCCTTCGACTATAAAACCCTCCGGTTGCTCCATATATATTTCTTCCTCTAGGTCTTCATGAAGAAAAGCAGTCTTTACATCAAGTTGTTCAATTTCTAAATTCAAGGTGGCATCCAACCCAAGAACAACTCGAATGGAAGGCATTTTTACAACCGGTGAGAATATTTCTTCAAAGTCAATTCCTTTCTTTTGATGAAAACCCTTCACAACAAGCCTAGCCTTGTATCATGGTTGCAAACTACTTTCTTCCGTCTTTAACTTGTACACCCACTTATTTGTGAGTGTTCTCTTGCCTTTAGGCAACTTCACCAATTCAAATGTGTAGTTCTCATGCAATGATTAAAGCTCCTCTTGCATGGCTTCATACCACTCGTTCTTTTGATCACATGATATAGCCTCTATATAAGTTTCTGGCTCTCCTGCATCGGTGAGTAATACATACTCATGCGGTCGATATTTCTATGAGGGCCTATGTTCTCTTTCAAATTTTCTAACTTGAGGTAGGACCGGCTGTTCTTGCTCAACTGGCTCAACTGGCTGTTCTTGCTCAACTGTTTCACCAGTCTCATCTAAAGAATCAACATTTTGTGAGGATTCACCATCTTCATGATTTCCATGTACTTCTCCCCCGTGATTTCCACCCAATACGGTAGGAGGACTTGGGCTAAAACTAACATAATGTTGAGCTGCATTCTTTGGCCTCCCTAGCTTGTCAATGTCTTCAATGGTTTGATGCTCAAAGAATACCACATCTCGGCTTCTAATGATTTTCTTTGCAACTGGATCCCATAACCTGTAACCAAACTCTTCATGTCCATAACCCAAGAAGATACACTGTTTAGACTTGTCATCAAGCTTTGACCTTTCATCTCTTGGAACATGCACAAATGCCCGGCAACCAAAGACTTTCAAGTAATTATATGAAACATCTTTTCCACTCCAAACTCTTTATGGAACATCCCCCTTAAGAGGAACTGATGGAGAAAGATTTATCAAGTCTACTGTTGTTCTCATCGCTTCACCCCAAACTGACTTAGGCAATTTGGCATGAGAGAGCATACACCGAATCCGATCATTAATTGTCCGGTTCATTCTCTCCGCTACTCCATTTTGTTGTGGTATTTTTGGAACAGTCTTCTTAAGCTTGATGCCATAATCCTTGCAATAATATTTAAACGGGCCTCTATATTCACCACTATTGTTAGCTCGAACACATTTCAGCTTCTTCCCGGTTTCTCTTTCCATATTGATATGAAATTGTTTGAAAGCTGCAAGTACCTGGTCTTTAGATTTCAAAGCAACAGCCCATACTTTTCTAAAACAATCATCAATAAATGCACAAAGTACAATGCACCACCAAGTGTTCTAGCATCCATACAGCAAACATCAGTGTGAACTAAATCAAGTACATTTGATTTTGTATGTGGAGAGGAACTATGAAATAAGAATCTATGTTGCTTACCTTTAAGAGAATGAGCACGTTCCTTCATATTTTTCTCCTTCAATGGTAGGAGATTCTTTCTCGCAAGAGTTTCAAGCCCCTTCTCGCTGAGATCACCAAGTCTCATATGCCATAGATCAACAAAGGAGTCCTCCACTACATTCACATCTTCCTTGACCAACTTAGCTTACATGGTGTAAAGAGTGCATATCTTCTTACCCTTAGCCACTATCATGAAACCCTTGGTCAATTTCCATTTGCCGTCACCGAAGATATTGCAATAACCATCATCATCCAAGGCACCTGTGGAAATCAAGTGAAGTCGAGTATTCGGAACATGTCTCACAATTTTCAAAAGCAAACTACATCTAATGTTGATCTCCAAATGAATGTCCCACATGCCAATAACCTTGGAAACACCACTGTTTCCCATCCTAGCACAACCAAAATCACCGTTGCGATAGGAAGTAAAATAGTCATGTCGTGAGGTGACGTGAAATGAAGCTCCAGAATCAACAACCCAACTAGAGTCTTGGCATGTAAGATTCACACAAGTGTCATCACAAATGAACACAATATCGCCATCGGATGCCACTGCCGTTGTAAATTGCTTTTCTTTTTCCTTTCGATCTTCATTTCTATCATGAAATTTTTCTCTCTTTGGCAACCTACATTCTCTTGCATGATGTCCCATCTTGCCACAATTGTAGCACTTCACACTCCTTCTCGGCCTGGACTTCGATCTTCATCTTGACTTGCCTCTTTTATCAAAATTCTGGAAGTTTCTTGATTGATTTTTCCCCCTATTTTTTGTGACAAGTGCCTCTGATTTAGAAGCATAATTCAAGCCTTTTCTCCTCGTTTCTTCATTGAATAGGCTTTCTTTGACCATGCTCATAGAAAGCACACCAAACAGAGCTGAGTTGTTTAATGCCACAACCAAAGTATCCCAACTATCGGGAAGAGTACCAAGCAATAGACATACTTACAATTCATCACCTAAGTCAATCTCAAGATTTGTCAATTGATTTACGACATCTTGAAATTCACTCAAGTGTTCTGACATATTACTTCTCTCTTTATATCTCAAGTTCACAAGTCTTTGAACTAGAAAAGCTTTATTTTGTGGGGTTCTCCTCTCATAGAGATTTTGCAATTTCTTCCACAAAGTGTCCTCTTTTGTTTCTTGAGCAACATGATGAAACACACTATCATCAATCCATTGTCGGATAAACCCAACCATTTTCCTATTCATATGCTCCCATTTTTTGTCTTCCTTATCTCCTTTAGCCTCATCATCCTCAACGGGATCAAATAAATATTTACAATATAACATGCCGTCCATCCGAGGCTTCCAAATGTTGTAATTTGAAGCATTTGATACTAGAATATCAACGTAAGCTCTGATACCACTTTGTTGGGGAGAACCGCGGGCAACAATTCACTAAGAACTCAACCAATCCAGGATCAATGTCTCCTTCAAAACTAAACTGACCGAAATCGACTTAATTCCAACAACAACCAATGATATTCCAGCAATATAACCAGGCAATAATAAGGAAACAAATGCAACGACACCGAGATTTAACGTGGAAACCCAATGAGGGAAAAAACCACGGACCGTCCCAAAAAACTTCCAATAATCACCAAGAATAGTAGGATACACCACGTTCTTTTCTAGTCATACACTAGAGGCACAACATCAACATTACAACATCATTTCTTCACCACAAAGGTGGATTTATACAAAATGAGGAGAGAAACCCTAACCACAATTGAAGAGTTCGGAGGAGATTCTCAACGAACGAAACCAATCAACTTGTAGCCCTCGGTCTCATGAACAACATACTAAAATTTGAGCCAATTTCGACAACGTTTGGCCTTCGAATCAGGACCGTGAAGTTCAGCCCCCTTTTCCTCCCCTGTTCTCGCGCACCTCTGTAAGCTCTTGGTAAAGCTCACCTTTTTTTCTTTTTCTCTCTCCTGTTTTTGGGCACACTTGCACGCAGAAGCACTTTCTTTTTGTTCTTTTTGTTTTGACTTTTCTTGTTTCTTTTGTTTTGTTTTGTATCATGCTGGCTAGGCCCCACATAAGGTGGATCCAGTCAACAATAATTAACCTTTTTTCCTAACCACTGCTCTTGTGATATTTCTCCATCTAGCACACTAGTTGGGCTCCTGTTGATAAGATAAACAACTACATCAACTGTGGCAACCCATAGGTGTAGTGGGAGACCTGCATGTCACCTCATGTATCTTGCATGTTCCAAAATGGTCCTGTTCATCCTCTCAGCTACACCGTTCTCTTGAGTAGTCCTAAGAACATTCTTCAACCTGTGTATGCCTTCCCCACTCAAGTATTTTGCAAATTTTTTACTTGTGTATTCACCACCATTATCAGCTTCGAAGCTTAGAACCTATCTTTTTTTCTATCACGGTCTTCCTCATTTTCAACATCCTGAATATTTCTAATTTTTCTCTAAAAGCATAGACCCAAATCTTCCTTGTTGCATCATCAATGAAAGTGACAAAATATCTCTTACCACCATAAGAGAGTTCTTGAGGTGGTCCCCACACATCAGTATGAACCAACTCTAGCCTTTGGCTTTTATTCTGTCGCTCATTCAATTGAAAACTAACCGCTTTTTGTTTTCCAAAAATGCAATTCTAACATAAATCTAGTTCAACTTTTTGCAAACCTGGAAGTAATTTTCTTGAGTATAACTACTTTATACCATTTTCACCAAGATGTCCCAAACGATAATGCCAAAGAGTAGACAATCTACCTGTAGCCACTCTAGTTGCGATCATATCACTAATATGGTCTCCTTGGAGAAGGTAAAGTGTACTCATATGCTTTCCTTTTACTGCTACTCTTGCCCCTAAGGTTATCTTCTACTCTCTACATCTAAAGTTTGTTAACAAATCCTTCTTGATCAAGTTTACTAGTTGAGATCAGATTTTCTTCAACTCTGGAATATGCTTGGTTTCAAGCAAAACTAGACGTCCTCCAACTGAGATATTCACAATTACAATTCATTTTCCAACAATCGAACACATATGGCCCGTTTCCGATAACCACTTGCCCAAAATCTCCACTGGCATAATCAGCAAATGTCTCTTTAGCAAGGTGTAATAGAAAGAGGCACTGGAATCAATAAACCAGTTGTCTATTATCAAGTCAAACCCCACAAACAAACACAAGTTCTCTACCAAAGGTTCATTGCTAACCACGTTAGCTCCTTGATTCTCATCACACTGCTTTTTTGTAGGCTTCACATTGAAACCTTCAGTGCCCAATCTGATGACAAAACCAACACTCATCCTTTGCAGCCTCTTTCTTCCCCTTTGATTATAACTTGCCATGCCTACTGAATTTTCCTCTACTTTTACTTCTCCCATGATTCTCCACTACTAGTGCCTTCAAAGACATAGATACTGAAAAATTATCTCCACTTGAGACTTTCCTTCACATCTCTTTATCCATGATGCTGCTCACAGCATTATCTAGAGTCAAATCATCCTTCATGGTGCTCAAAATTCCTTGCATTGTTTTGTTGTAGCTTTCTAGAAGGGAACACAAAAATAATAAAGTTTGGATCTTCATATCTAGATTTATGTTTGCGGATTCCAAATGACCCATAACCTGCGTGAAATTATTAGTATTCTCTACCGTAGAACCTCCATCAAATAACTTCATATTGATCAACAGCTTTAGTAAAAATACCTAATTTGATGTGGACGGCTTGTTATATAAATTCATGAGAATATCTGTGACTTCTTTTGTAGTTTTTGCTTTCGCGATATGGTACCCTACTTTTTCATCAGCCCTAGATGAATCGCACCTAATGCCTTTCGATCAAAAATTTTTCATCCCAATTTTTCTGTTGGGTCCACTTTCGGAATTTTAGGTTTCCAACTTCCAAGTAGAGCATAGAGATCTTTCTAATAAAGATAGTCTTGATTTGGGTTGGTTTCCATGAACCAAAATCTTGCCCATCAAACTTATCGATTCTGATTTTATCTTCTAACATATTGTTTGTTTTTAATCAAATGTCACTGGAAAACCCTTGATATTCTCAATTAGCCAGCCTAGGTTCTAATACCAATTGTTAGGAATCGCACACCCATTCCAGAAAAATAACACAAGCAAACAATCCACCCAGGAAAATCATAATAAGAAAAGAACATAATCGGAAGAACACACCAAAAAAATTGTTATCGAAGTTCACCCAAACCTGGTCTACGTCTTCACATAGAGGCACTCTATGAATCCACTAGACTTCAAAGAAAGCATGAATCAATGGTAATCTTCTCTCAAGATTATGGCACAAAGAGATTGAAAACACTCATAAAGAAAATCTCACTTCTTCTTCTCCTTTTTTTTTCTCTCTATTTTCTTCTCAGCCCCTATGATAGCTACTCTCTATCTATAGCTGATATATGAAGTGTAGCTTCTAACCTAAAACCAAAAAGAAGAGAAAAGACAAAAAAAAAAGCCCTTAAAAAAATTTAGCTTCACCCGCCAACATCAAAGATGACCCATCTTTTGTCGTAAATGTACTTCAAAAGTGGTACCAAGTGGTAATTTTGTTTCAAAATTAATTTCACGCCAACAGACCTAATTCACCAACTGGAAAAAAAAGCCTCATTTTATGGTAAATTAATCCTGAAATGTGATAGAAAGGATAATTTGTGGTACACTATATTTAATAGAAATGAATAAAAGCATCATTTCAGGGTATTTGTATGATGAGTATGACAAAAAATTGCATTTTTTCCAGATGTTTTTGTAATAAATCTTGCTCATAAGTGGTAAAAAAATTTGTTTCATGATAATATGTCCCAAATGTGGCAAAAACCTAAGATGCTATTCATCGTGACAATATCTTGATTTGTGGTGTATATCTTATGTTAACAGAAGCTATCTTGAATAATAAACAACTCGACTTCCGAGAAGGATTGCCTCATTATCCGTTTTATCATGGTCTTTTGTTACTAAATCTTTAAATGTTGCCGGTTAGGTCCAATAGAGATTGCCAACCGTAACCGCTCCTTCCCACCAGTCTTACTAACAACTATTTTTAAAAAAATTGTCGAACAAGTTTTAAAAGCTCCATATTTAATAAATTTTTAAGGATTTCCAACATAGTTACATTAGTTGGATCTTGGCATTGAAGATTGGTAAGTGCTCTAAGAGCTCATGATTCGTACTAGCATTTGACATAATTGTTGTTGGAAGTTAACAAAAAGTGTGGAAGTTTTCTAACATTACTATTGAAGACAATAAGCTAAGTAGGCTTGACCCTACAATACCTACTTGTGGGTGCACGCGAATAATTGTGCGATTATTAAGTGTACTTAGCACTTTGTATGCTTGCAAGCTCATGAATCATAATTAGGATTAATCCTCGTTTATTTTTTTATTTACTAAAATTTGGATTTATAAATATAAAATAACATTTGTGTCCTATTGAAATAGTATGATTGTTCGCAATAGAGTTACGAGTATTTGTTACTATTATTTAATTTCGATTTTATTTTATTTTATTTTTGCCTAACGGTTAGTAGGCACTCTTACAACTTTTGGAAGATTGTCTCTTTGAACATAATTTCTTAACCTTTGGAAGGTTGTGTCTGTTCAGACATGACTTCTTAATCTTTGAAAGGTTGTATTTGCCCAATGTTTATTTTTCAAAATTTATAAAATTCAGAATAATAGAAATAAAAAAAAGTATTATTATTTAATCCGAATTTTCAACGTGTCTTTTGAGAAAGTATATGTTCACTTTGCAACCTTTTCCCAAAGGATTACTTTTGTTCTAAAGACTGATATAAATTCGTCGGTTTTTTGTCTCATAAAAAATCTACTACATTTTTCTTTCTAAAAAAAACTATAGGCATTGTTTCTAAATTGTTTCCTTTTGAAAGTTCTTGGAGAAATACCATAGTATTCTCTTTAAGACTTTGTTGTATTGTGGAGGATCTATGTCAGTAATCATTAGCAACGTCATGAGACAAATAATTCGTTAAAGAGAGTTATCACGTTGATTCTATTCTTCTTCCCAATCATATTTTCCCAATAGTTGTTAAATGAATTTCATGATAGATTAATATATTTTCTTAAATCTTGTTTTACTCACCTTTTTCTCCTACCCAATTCCTATTTCCCCTTTCTCTTCACTTTTATCTCTGTTTTGCCATATTTTTCTTTATCATGTTTAGTGGTCCCATCGTGATCCCCCGCGGCCTGGCACTTCCGTTTCCCCTAGCTATGTTTTTTTTCTTATATCATGGCGAGTCGCTTCCTTAACCGGTTGGCAACCGACTAAACAAGTAAATGTTAAACTAGCAAATGGATGACTGAGATTTAGTAGGCCGTGGAAAGGTAAAACCGCTGGATGGGTGAACTCAAAGATTCTTCTATTTTTTTATTTTTTTTATTTTTAACCTTGCAATCTGGCTCTCCGTATGAACGAGTATTATCACGTGTACGTGAAAGTCACGTGAAGACTTTGAAACGACATGAAATGGTGCTAAGCACATGTTAACATGTTTCGATTTGAATCATGAAAGAATATGCCATGTGCTCTGCCTTTCCAGACAGGTGATGTTCCCCAAAAGCTCGCTTCCCTGAGATTTGCGGTTCCAAGAAACTTCACCTTGAGACGGAGACCAATGAGATAAATCAGAACCGACGGTACCCGTTTTAGTTTATACACTGCTTGGCTAGTAACTTTCAGCTTCATAGAGCTTAGCAATCTGCTTTCGCAGAACTGGTAAGACTGTGGTGCTTCATTTTCTCTACAACTGGTTGCGCAATGGAAACCCCTCCATCCATCAGTTGCATCGGAGAAGCTGGTTCTCCCCGGGACCAGAAACCGATGCAAATGCCTGAAGCAGTGGAAGGGTATGACTATGAAGTGTTCTTGAGCTTTAGAGGACCAGACACACGCTATGGCATCACCGACTTTCTTTACCACCGTCTCAAAGAAGCAGGAATCCGTACATTCCTTGACAACGAAGAGCTTCGCATTGGTGAAGAGATCGGCCCGGATCTCCTCGGAGCGATTGAGCAATCAAAGATCTCCATACCCATCTTCTCTAAAGATTATGCTTCCAGCAAATGGTGCCTTGATGAGCTAGCTCATATGGTGGATTGTAGCAAAAGGAAGGGACAGAAAATCATGCCCATTTTCTATCATGTTGAACCATATGAGGTTAGACACCAAACCGACCGCTATCATGAGGCGTTGCTCAAGCTCGAGAACAAGAAGCGATTCGATCATGCCACGATTCAGAAGTGGAAAAATGCTCTCGGAGAGGTTGCAGAGTTAAAGGGCTGGAAGAGAGAAACGGAGGCTAACAGGTTCCTAATTTTCTTATCATCTCTTTCTTATCAACCTATAAAACAGTCTGTTGCACTGATGCGATTGTGCCATTCTCGGTGTGAATACAAGAGACCAGACACATTGACTGCTTTTCATTTGTTGTGTTTATTGCACAAGAGTCATTGAAGTACGAATGCTTTCTACTGTCCTTATCGACCTCTTTGGCCAATGTATGCGCAAGGTCTGAAAATTGTTATTATCTATCTATTGTTTGGAAAAATTGTAGCTACTTCGATTCTCTTTGTCAAAGTAAAGTCAACATTCTAATATGAATTTATTTTTTTTACTGGTCATTCAAAAATTTTTGTAGCTCAAAATATGAAAGTTATGTAATGAGCGCATATTAATATTCATCAAAAGCTTATATTATATGCTGAATTCCTAGTTACATATTTGTCTCAAACTAATGGAGAACAATAATGGATCTTGTTTATTGCTCATAACACTTGGGACGTGTGCAATATGTCAACTGTAAAGCTATTTTGAGAAAGAGCAGCTTGTTTACACATCAAAAGTACCCCTAAAAATCATCAGCCTTTGTTCTTAACAAGATATTGTGATCATCTACTGTACGTGACAGTTGCATAGCTGTTCTAAATCTGCACAAGGTTTGAGCATCTGCCTAGCATGTCCATAAATTTCTTCTTCCTGATCAATGCAACCGGCGAGTTCCATTTGTAGTTGTACTTCTTTGTTGCCTGCCGTGGCTTCCACAGCACACTTCTTTTTTTTGTTTTTATCAATTCCTGATGTCATGGATTTCAGCTTATCGAGTCTTACTTTCTACTTTGCCTTTATTGTTAGCCACGAAGGAAAACTGGTTGAACAGATCGTTACTGAGGTTTTAAGTGAGCTGAGAAAGGCTTATTTGGAGGTTACCGACCTCTTGGTTGGAGTTGACCACAGTGTTGAAAAAGTTATGGCGATGATAGGCACCACCACTGATGATGTAAAGATCGTGGGAATCCACGGATTGGGAGGTGTCGGAAAGACGACTCTTGCCAAAGTAGTCTACAACAAGCTTTATCAGGACTTTCCTAACTATTGTTTCCTTCCCGATGTTAGAGATACCTCAAACTCGAAAGGAATTGTGCATTTGCAGAACCGACTAATTTTGGATCTCTCAAAACAAACACATTCAAGTATTGATCGCGAGGATGAGGGAAGGAGGGTGATCGAGGAGAGATTTTCTAATAAGAAAGTTCTTCTTCTTCTTGATGATGTCAATGAGGAGAGGCAACTGACTGCACTTTTGGGGAAGAAAGGTCGCTTTGGTGCTGGAAGCCATATACTAATAACCACAAGAAATGCGAGTGTTCTCCAAGCATTTGGAGTAAAATTGATTTATTTAGTTGATGTAATGGATTCCCATAGATCCCTTCAGCTATTCAGCAAGCATGCTTTCAGAAAAGATCAACCTCCAATTGAAAAATTAGAACAATCCAGACAAATTGTGAATATCGCCCTGGGCCTTCCGTTGCTTCTTGAGATTATGGGTTCAACTTTAGCATTAAATGGACAGAGCAAAGAAAGGTGGGATGATTACCTAAAGAAGTGGAAAAAAGGTCCCATTGAGGGAATTCGAAGCAGGTTGATGATCAGCTATGAAGCATTAGATGCCAATCAAAAGCAAATATTTCTTGACATAGCTTGTCTTTTTGCTGGATATGATAAGGATACAGTGATATATATGTGGAAAGACTGCGGTCTATCCCCAATAGAAGGTCTTGAAGTTCTTCAATCGAGATCATTGATTAAAATTGAAAAAGATAATAAGTTGTGGATGCATGATCAACTTCAAGACCTCGGCAGAGGAATTGTTAATCAAGAAAGTGGGTCGCAAAGCAGACTGTGGGATCACAAACATGCATTGCACGTGCTCCAGGGAAAGGAGGTATGTCCTGGGTCTGACTTATTTTCTGCATGGAAATTACATTCGGTAAATGGGGGCAATCCCGCCCAGTGAAAACAGCCACCATTTATTCAACGTTCATATTTTTAAAATTTCCCTTATTCTAAAAAAATTTCTTAAATTATTAAATTAAAGTTTTAAAACTCATTTTCGGTCCTCTCTGGATTGTTTCGTATAAGAAACTTCAGGTACACTCAATTATCTAAAATACTATCTTTGCCTCAAATTTAAAAAAAAAAAAAAAGAGCTAGATGTTTTTTCTCTTAATTAACTAATTGTACCCTCCTTTTTCATTAATTTTTCTTGTTTTCTTATTCAGAGAAATGAAAAGCTTGAAGCCCTCTGCATGGTGTTTGAGGATTCGTCAGAGTATCGTTTCCCTCTTGAACGATTTCTGGCGCTTCCAAATCTAAGGTTTATTCATTTTGATAGCCGACGCCTCACTGACGAAGTTGACCGTCTTTGCTCCGAAGCTTCGCTTCTTTTGCATAACAAGTCCTTAATCACCTCGCTGACTAACTCTTTTCTTGCCACGAAGCAACTCCTTCCAGATTTAAGATGGTTCTCTTGGCATAATTTTCCTCAGCGGATACTCCAGATAAGCAATTTTTCATTAAGTAATTTAGTCATTCTTGATGTTTCAAGGAGTAAAATTACTCACGATTGGAGAGGATGGAGACATATAAAGGTACCCTCAACTCTAGTGAAGTCCTACTTTCAGTATTTAAATTTTTTTTGATGTAATATTTACAGACATTTGTCTTATTGGTGATACAGAAAGCTGAGAAATTAAAAGTTCTCGACCTTTCGGAGTGTGAGCACTTGACCAGGACTCCTGACTTCTCTGGATTCAAGTTGGAGAGATTGATTCTCGAAAAGTGTAAAAGATTGGCTAAAATCCACTCGTCAATCGGTGAATTGAGGTCCTTGGTTTTCTTGAACTTGAACTACTGTAGTGATCTCCGGAATCTGCCAAAAGAGCTGGGTAAATTGCCAGCTCTCATAGAACTTTTACTTGATGGAACTTCCATACAAGAAATTCCTAATTGTCAGCGCATGGGGAAGCTAGAGAAGCTTTCATTGGATGCGACACAAATTACTCTCCTACCTGACTCCATTGAAGTGCTGACAAACCTCGAGAGCTTATCCTTGAATTGGTGCTCAAATATGGGCAGACTTCCAGACTCCATTATGAAATTACGATCGTTGATTAAGTTGGATCTATTGGAAACAGGTATCACAGAGTTCCCTCACTCTATGGAAAGTCTGGAGAATCTGAAAGAACTGAAACTTTCGTGGTCCTATGGGTCCGGGGGTATCTCAGCCTTGCCTCTACTTCCCATAAGCTTAACTTCTCTAGCAATCTCGTCTCCGTCGCTGATAACTATTCCGGATCTTTCAAACCTGATCAATCTAAAACTACTGTTCTTGTGCATGGGAGTGCTTGATATTTTTGGCCCATCTGAATTGGTTTCACTGCAAGATCCCATACCTTGGATTGGGAGGTTATCCAAATTGGAAGTCTTGACACTGACGATCCGACACATGACTAACCTATCTTCCGAGTTAGGTGCGCTTTCTCACTTGAAGTCTCTTCATCTTTATGGTTGCCTTGCTTTGAAATGCATTCCGCAGATTCCTGCGAATGTCTCAAAGCTTCATGTCATAGATTGCCCGTCACTTACCACACTTGATCTCTCAAAGTTGAAGAACCTATTGGAACTATATGTCCTTGCTACACCTCTGAAGGATGATCTTCCTGGATGGGAACGTTTACGCAATCTGCAGGAATGGAAGATAAGTGCGGACTTTATGCACGATTTGCAAGCGTATTTGAGGCCAAAGATGTTGGAAGAGCATGGACTCACGAAAACGATGTTGGGGCTACGTAGGAGTAATTATTGAGAGAGGGTATTTTTCACTTCTTGGGAAAATAAGTTGTTTCTTAAGTGAAAGGACTACTGGTTAAGATTAAAAAACATGCATGTAATGTACAATTGTGTTCCCATTAAATGCGAGCTTTTCCCAAATTCTTATACTTTACAATTTCTTTTTGTGCTTAATGAGGGAGAGCACTTCATTTCACGTAAGGATATAGGTGGTTTTTATTAGCTTTTGATATATTAATAACTTAAGAGGAAACCTTACTTGAATTTTTTGATGGGGCAAACAAGTTGAATGTCCCAATTGCATATTAGATGGAATATTTTATGTAATAAAAAATATTAAAATTATGTTTCAAGTTTGAGATCATTAAAATCCCAATCCAAATTATGTGAAGACCCGTCAGACGTGACATATACATGATAATTTGGTTACCAAACGTGTCACGGAACGTCTAATCATTCGCCATCCGGAGACTCAACTTGTAATGATGTAATAACATGGCAACAATTTGGTGTCAGAGAGTTGGTTTCGAAAAGTGGATGGTTTGGATTTTGGGATATATCTATAAATACTAGTATTGAGCTAAAGTTTAGGATGAAGATAGAGGTGTAGGACGGTGACTGCAACATTTGCATTTGTAGTTGAGGGGCTGAAGAGAGAGCGGAAGAGAGACGGTCGCTTGGATTTGGTTGGAAACAGTGCAGCTGAAAAAAAAAGGACACGTGTGGGAACGTAACTTGTGAACGTGAAATGTGCATTAAAGCTTTAAATTCACGTGAACTGACGCGGATTTATTGTTAATGTGAAAATTTCTATGTCAATAGTGACTTTGGACAAATGATTAAGGGAAAATATAAATTTGAGACTTGAGTGAAAGATTATGGTACTTTAGAAAAAAAATGTTCGGTGCATAAGACTAAACCTAAAGGTGAGGTTTATTTAGGAAATTTGGCCCTAGTGTATATGTGTGCGATTGCTTTTTCACAACAATTGGTATTAGAGTCAAATTAGGTTGAGTTTTTGACACGTGAATTTTTTCGACAGGTCAAAATTGCAAATATTGAGATTCAAGATCTATTATCGTGATAATACTCATTTTTGGACCCAAAAAAAAGTTAGATAAGCGTCCATATCCCAATTGCATCACATTTCATTAGTAATTAGGCATCATTTTCTCAATGAATTAAAAAAGTTGACTTTTTACTCAAACCTAAAAAGTCAGCTCTAGCTCAAATCTAACAAAAATGTATAAAAATTGCATATCGTGCCAATTTAGTGTAGACATGTAGAATTAGGCCTTCAGATTTTAAATTTTTATAAAAATATGTCAAATGTTGACTTTTTTTGTTAAATCGAAGAATTTAGCCTTTGACTGAAAAATTAGAATTTTATAAGTTTCTAATCATTTTTCAGATTTCATTTCTTCTAGACATATGATTTAGGGACAATGGCAATTGAAAATCTTGGATCCGATTATGCCCATTTTAAACGCTGAAATTTTGAGAGGTGGTCTACATCAGGTATAGGATTTAATTGACTGTTGATTTTTATGATAAAGTAAACTTGTGCATTTTTTTATTCAAATTGAGCCTAACAAATTTAATTTCAATACAATCTAGATATCCCAAGGAAATTTGAAAAGTAACGAGCCATTGCGAGAACCCGGATTAACCCGGTTTTACTGAGATTGACCCATTATAATAGAGCCCAATAATTTCGGCCCATTTAAGGATTATGCCCAGCCCATTGAGCCCACAAAGCATGGTCGGTCACCTCTCTTGAATAATACAAGACTGCCACCTTCCCAAATAATCCTCTTAATTACTAAGGAGTCATTTCCCTAATTACAAGAATGCCTAGCCATGTCAATTCTCACCATTCCTCTTAGTCTAATCTACAGCCTCCATACCTCAATCTTTGTGCTTCTCAATGATTTGCCAATCAATGAGGGCACAATGGGATACCTTTCTTCACCATTAACGATTCCTAACTCCCAAGCCGAATGTCATCCCTTAAATGTAGATAAATCTAATTATTTATAACGAGGGAAAGAAACACAAATCGCTCTCCATTTTATCGTCATTTTCGTGCACATTACACACACACACACTCATCTTCATTTTGGCTCTCTAGTAGAAAGAAACACAAAAAATCTCTTAATCGAAGGTCTCTTACTTACGGCCGCCCTTCTAAAGGGACATTTCTGGCAAATCTTGGTCTATTTCCACTGGATTTCCAGCAAAGTTTCTTCAACACTCAAGGTAGGCTCATGATTTTGTATGAGCCTCAAGTGATTATCCAAGGATCACAAGTTGATTCATAGTTTAAAATTGAAGTTCAACTTCAATCTATGAATTTTTGGGTAGGATATGATAAGCATAACCTATGATTTGATTTATTCTAAATGTGATGATGCTGTATATTGTCATTTGAATATTAGGGAGGCTGATTAGGTTTGATTTGAAGTCATTACGGTCGGTTCATAGCCTAGAGACTCTTAGTGTTTGATGAAGTGTTCATTACAGTTACTCTAGTATTGGTACATGGGACCTTGCCTTTAGAACACTCTCTAATCTATCAAACTGGGAAATTTCATAAAATTTCAAGTTAGTTTGATAGGTTGATTAAATTTTCAAAACTGAACCTGCAACCTGTTAGAGACATGAAAAGTGGATCTTACTCTCCATTCATTCAGATTGCATAAACTTTCAAGCTCATTTGCTAGGTTAAATAATTTCACAAAGAACCATCTTATGTCTTGTCGGATTTCTATAGTTCAATCCTGATCAGTTTCGGAACTTGTAAAATTTCACCTTGAAGATGATTAAATCTGGAAAAGTGTTGAACTAACAACTTTGAGAACACGCTTCAATCTATCAAAATGGTTAATTTCATAACATTTCAAGTTAGTTTGATAGGTTAATTAAATTTTCAAAACCGGACCTGCAATCTGTTGGAGGCCTGAAAAGTGGAATCTTACCATCGGGGAAAAATGTGAAAATTTTCTAATTTACAAGCCAAATTCAGAATTGTGATGAAAAGAGAAATCGTAGAAGACATCTTGAAATATTAAACTGGAAAGTTTCATAAAGGTTCAAGTCAATTTGATGGGAAAATTAAATTTTCAAAATCAGATAAGCAAAACTGTCTGAAATCGAAACTCAGTTTGATTGACCGAGGCAATACTTGAAAATTCTCTTAGTTGTGAGCCGAATTTGAAAATGTGGTAAAAAGTGAAATTAAAGAGGACATCTTCAACTGCCATACGGGAAAGTTTCATGGGATTTTGATGTCACGCCCGCATTTCTCGGTCGCCACATCCCTCGCAAAGGTCGATTAAGTGTGCGACGTCCCCAGGACACGTCGCCCGACCCAACACCCAATACAAAGATATAAAGCACATGCGGAAGCGTTAAAACCACCCGTCATTTAATAAGAATACATAACCAAGGGTAACCACCAAAGTCAACACTTGTACTAATACTGGAATTCATTTACAATATCCAAGTACAGCCCGAATACCAAAAAATCAAAAAGCGGGTCAAGGCCACTACTGACAAAAAGGGGTAAGTGGCTCGGGGTTCAGGTACTACAATTGGTCGGGGGCTCTTCTCAAAAATGCATCGGGACACCTGTCATCCTCAAGGCCGGGGATCTGAAAATATCGGTTTTACAACAACCGTGAGAATAAATCTCAGCGAGTAATTCCCTAAACCTAAACTAGGCTAACATGCACCTCCTGACAAGTACTAGATGACAAAGACACACGGTCTAAATAAAGACATGACTCAGGCCCTCGGCCCGAATCTAGAACTTACTTGACCCTGCAGGTTAGGCATTAAGTCAACAATAGTAGCCACGCGACAAAATTCGATCGCAACATAATCACGCGCATTTATATGTCACATCGCATGATATGCAAATGCCAGTGCTCGCACTCATGCTCATGCCTCATTAATGCATTACCGCATACTTGCACACTAGCACTCAGCCATTTCTCAATTTCTCCTCCGACCCGCGTTAAACGCATCAGGTCCGACCCGCGTAACACGCATCAGGTCTATTTCTTTAATCACAACACTTCGTGGCCCGCGTTAAAACGCCTCAACTGGCCCAGTGTCTCTAGCCCGCGTCAAAACGCATCAGGCGCAACACCGATCTCCTCACGAACCAGAGCCCGCGTAAAACGCATCAGGTTGGTCGTCTTCCGGCGTACCGGGCATCGTCCCGCGTAACACGCATCGATGGCATTCACTACCCCGCGTAACACGCATCAGGGTTTATTGTGATCACACATTCACAAACCTCAATTTTATCTGAACCCCGCGTTAGACGCATCAGGGCAATTTAGGTGATCACAATGCACATGTCACTCGGGCATACTCAGATATGCATATGTTGTGCCAATGTTCATGATACACCTTCATGACTGCAATAACCACACTTGGGCACTCATAAATTTCACAATGGCATTTAGTTCAATGAATCACGAACCCAAGTAAATCAAATCACCCCACACAAATATGGCACAATTTCGACACATAAATTATGCATATAAAACACCCAATTGAATCAACATGAAATTTATGCACCAAGCCCGCCAAGCTAATCTATTCTTGGTCTCACTTTGATATGCAACTAGGCACCCTCAAATTAATCAGAATTGAGGCTCAATTGGCCAATCAGTTGCACAAATCAACCAATCCCGGTATTCACACACCTAGTCCTCAAATTAATCGCGTCGCACCTAAATTTAATCCCACTGTATGCACCATCAAACCGTAATTTCTGGGCCAATAATTATCACCAAAATATTCTATTATACTCCCCAAATATCAGTCTAATTGACCACCACCAAAAATTAATATACGGCAAGAATAATCCACAAATAAAACCCGAACTCGAGCCAAATTAATCCGAACTGACTAACTCATTTATCGCGCCTCTCGGCCACTAATCCTCCATTAATTTATCAAACTAATCCATCAAATTGGCCACAATCAAAACCCCTAATTAATTCCACAAATAACCCCTAAATTAACCGAAAGAGAGAAGAGGAGAGAGAGAGAGGATGGACGGGAGTAGGTGGAGGGGAAAAGGACAGACGGGGGTGGGGCGCAAGGAACCGAGGGAGAGAGAGAGAGAGAGAGAAAATATTTGAAAAATTTATACTAATTAAATTATTAAACGAAAAACCGGGGTCCGATTTCAAACGGAAAATTGCCCACTAATCCCGAGTGAACCTCGCAACTAAAAAGGGACAAAGGTCAAATTAATTTGACCAAATTTTTCTGAGAGGTCTACTAGTCCAAATTTGCACCGGTCCGAAAACTCCAACTTTTCCATTAATCCCGACAATCTCAATATCTGGCCACATTAACGTCGACACCGTCCAATTTATTTCGACTGAAACTCCCGAAAATTGATTTGTCAAGTTCGGGGGTCTAAATAACGACAAAAATTTGATCGAAAAGGTTTCTAGCGAAATCTCTAGTTTAAAATAATAACCGAAAGTGATCAATTCTCGGGCGAGATTTTACTATAAGCACACTGACAAATTATGCATTTTATAAACCCCAAAATGGATCAAAATTTCGGAATGTTACATTTGAACTAAGTGCTCATTTAAACCAAACTTTACAAAAAAAAAAAAGAGAGTTTAATGAGGAGAAAAACTGGACAGTTGGGACAAATGTGCAAAATTCGAAATTCTATGGGCGAAACCATAAAAAATGATCAACGGAGAACTTGAAGAGGACTTAATTAGCTTTCAATCCAAGTAAAAATCATTGAAATGAAATTAATTGGTTGACCTTTTTATAAAATGTCCGGTGTAGGTTATGAGAAGGGGATTAAACTGAAGAATAAGTTTCCCAAGGCGAAAGAGAGATTGAGGTACAAGCTTCCACCTGTGTGTATAAAGAGCACTATAACAAGCATTTTGTTTAACCCATTAGTAGAAAGTTCTTTAATTGCACGAAGTGTGGTGATGCCTAGCATCTTATAGATATGAACGTCCCATATATCGGAATTCTGATAAAACTCTCACTGACCGTTACAATGAGATGACTAATAAGAATGGACGCAAGAAAATTTGTGGTGCCTAAGAAAAAATGAAGTTGCTTTTCATTGTAGGAAAAAAGGAAAAAGAACAAATGGTATATTGACAGTGGATGCTCGAGACATATAACAGGAGATTAAATTAAGTTTGTGAATCTATTAAATTTCAATGGAGAAAACGTCACATTTGGTGGAAGTGGAAAAGGAAAGATCATTGGGAAATGAACCATCAACTTGAGAGATTTAATCATTGAAGATGTTTCACTAGTCAATAGGTTTCATTATAACTTAATCAAATAAGCCAGTAATGTGACAAAGGATTCAAGATCACTTTTGAGGACAACAAATGTTTGGGCATAAGCAAGTATAAGTCGCAAGCATTCACAAGAAGTAGACATGGTAATATCTACCTTCTAGATATTGAATCTATTTCTATCAAATGTCTTGTTTCCATCAAATATGAGAGCAACTTGTGGCATAGAAAGCTTGGTCGTATCAACTTAAAGCAGATCCAAACTATCCTTTAAAGATTTTGTTTGAGGATTACCCAAGATGAAATATGAAAAGACAGAACTCTGCAGTGCATGTTCACTAGGTAATGAAACATTCCGAATTTTGACTTATTTTTGGGATTTATAAAAAACGCGATTTGTCGGTTAAACTTATAATAGAATCTTGCCCGAGAACCGATCACTCTCGGTTATTATTTTAAACCCGAGATTTCGCTAGAATCGCATTTGATCAAATTTTTGTCGTTATTTAGACCACTGAACTTGACGGTCAATTTTCGGGAGTTTCAGGTCGAAATAAATTGGACGATGTCGACATTAATGTGGCGATGTCGAGATTATCGGGATTAATGGAAAAGTTGGAGTTTTGGACCGGGTGCAAATTTGGACTAGTAGACCTCTCGTAAAAATTTGGTCAAATTAATTTGACCTTTGTCCCTTTTTAGTTCAGAGGTTCACTCGGGATTAGTGGGCAATTTTCCGTTTTGAAATTGGACCCCGGTTTTATGTTTAATATTTGAATTAGTATAAATTTTTCAAATAATTTTCTCTCTCTCTCTCTCTCTCCCTTCCACCCCCCCTCCATGTCTGTCCTCTCCCCCCCCTCCTTCTCTCTCCCCCCTCTTTTCTCTTTTCTTTTTCCTTTTTCTTCCTCTTCTCTTCCTTCTTCTTCCTTCCCCCCCCCCCTTTCCTTCTCTTACGCCTTCTTCGATCCGTCCTTCCTTTCGAAGAAGAGAGCTATCAAGGCTAATAATAAATAAAGATTTCATAAGATAAGAAAATCAATTTTTTTTTTGAAAGGGAAATCCCGAGAAATCCGTCAATAAATGACGAACCCCATTATACAGATGATAGGACAGGGCTAAGGCAGTAATCTCGACGGGGATTAGGATGAACTTTGATGAATAAAAGAAGAATTGGTATAAATTATCATAGGTGAAGCAAATCAAACCTATTTTCAGACAAAGAAGATAAAAAAACAAAACTATAGTGGCTAGGAAAGCCCCGGAGATTCTATGGGAAATTGGAAACGTCGAAGTGAGCTGTGGCTTATAAATAGGAAGATGAGGAGATAACGGGCGAAGGATATTCATGATATTAGGTTGGATCTCTCTTCATTCGCTCTGTTCGCGGAGCGGCATACCGAAAAAAAGAAAAGCGGAGGCCCGCCATCTGCTAGCATTGTGCTTTGGAATCGATTCTTTATCAATGGCCCACCCTTTCTTTGAACCTTGTCAATGATCGAACTTAAAGATATGAACTGAGTGCCATTTGATGAGTAACTGAGAACAAGGGAGAGGGATATAGAAAGGATGAAGTAATGAAAGAGGAAGTCATTGCTAGTAGGAGTGAATAATTGTATGCGTGACCGACTTGAATGTCGGGTCTCAGGAATTGGAGTGGCGAAGTGTGAATTGGACCGAGGGTGAATGTGAGTTATTTGGCGTGAATTTAATTTAATTGAGTGGCGTGTGCCTGCCTGTGAGAGATTAAGCCCGGATCGATCGGAGGGCTACGGACTTGGGACGTGTTGACGGCGGTCCGTGTGAAGGCTTGAATGGCCGGAGTGCCAAATGGACGCGGGCTTGAGACGTGTTGACGGTGGCCCGTTGAAGGTGTGATTGGACCGGGACGTGTTTACGTCGGTCATTGGAATTATTCGAATATCGTGGCTTGGGACGTGTTGACGCCGGCCACTGGATTGGATTGAATGATATGGCTTGGGACGTGTTGACGGCGGCCATGAGAGTTGATTGAAATATGAGGCTTGTGAGCCTGTGAGATTGGAATTGAGGCGCAGTGGCGCGAGTTGTGAGAAAGATGTTCGGACACGCATGTGAATTGAGTGTGATTGAAATGGTTGACTGAGTGTGACTGGATTGACTGGCTTGAGTGTGACTGAATCGACTGGCTGAGTGTGACTGAATTGACTGGTGGCGCGTGTGGATGATTGGTTGGATGGGTTGGGTGTTTGTTTGGATTGACTGGTTTCGAGTGGAAATGTGTGTGTACTAGTGATTGTGACGTGGCGGTGATTGGTACTTGCATTATCATGTTTGGACTAATATGCAGGGTTGGCACGTGGTTCGAGGCGAGGTAAGCCTTTTATGTGAAGTTGATTGTATGACTGGTGGTTCGCATGTTAGACTGGTCTGGGTACGCATTAGCCTAGGTTAGGTTTAGGTTGTTGCTTATTGAGACTCCGTCTCACGGTTATTATATAACCAATTTCAGATCCACGACCGTGATGGATTCGGAGAGACCGCCGGAGTGCTACAGGGATTGAAGGATAGATCAATTGCCCTGTATATTTTTGAGTACCCTTTGTAGAGAAGATAGGCTTGGCAACCACCGTCCTCTTTTGAAAATTTTGGTTAATTTTGGAAACCGGGTTGCCTTTTTGTAATATTGAAGGCTTTTATTGTTTGGTGTTTATTATATTTCGTTGTCTATTCCTTAGTCTTGTTTTATTGTCTGGGTTATTATTACATGCTTCCGCTTGCGTATTTCTTTTGGGTCGGCGACGCGTCCTGGGACGTCGCGCTCAAACGATCGACCGTGAACGGGATGTCGCGGGCTCGGTGGGGGACCGGGGCGTGACATCCCCTGTTGAATTGGTATCAGAGCAAGGATAGCTCGATACTATCTGGTCGAAGCCTGGAGTGATAAGGAGCGATGACTTTGGGATAGACAGTTAGGAAGACTCGCGTGCTATGCGTACCCCAGACAATGTGATTGTGATTGCTAAGTGACTTTTTGTGCAATATATGTGAGGTGCAGGTGCGTCGGGACCTGAGGTGAGTACACGAATCAGGTTGACTGAGGCTGATTGATATGAGTGATTGCTAGCTTGCTTGATAAATAGTGGTTGCGATTAATTGCCTAGGGTTTTAAAATTGGGGTAGGTGGCCTAGGTTTCTAATTCCGTGTGGAATTATAACAGGTGAGCATTTGTGAGATTCAGAGAGATGAGTGGACGAGGCCGAGGTAGAGGCCAAGGTAGAGGTCGAGGTCGAGGTCGAGGCCGAGGCCGTGTGGTTCCACTGGCCGACCTTATGGGAGATCCCCGAGTAGATGAAATCTGGAGGGCACTAGAGGAAGCAGGGATATTGTCCCATCGATGACGGAGATAGGGCCGCATCGCTTACCGCAATGCAATACCAAATGAGGTCATTGGGAACAATGGGGGCCAAGGGAACAATGTGAGTGGTGGAAATCCCGGCCCAGCACAGGTTAATGCATTCAGGCCGATGTCCAAACTGGTGGAGCAGTTTTTGAGGCTGAAGCCTCCGGAGTTCAATGGGAAAGGTGATCCCGAGGCTGCGCCTAGATGGGTAGAAGAGCTAGAGAAGGCGTTCGAGGTATTGGGATGCACCGAAGAGGAGAAGGTGACCCTAGCGGTCTATCAACTACAGGAAAATGCAAATGATTGGTGGAGGGCCACCAGAAGTCAAGTGTTCCCCGCTGGTACCGCTCTAGACTGGACTGTCTTCACTGAGACCTTCAATGGCAAGTACTTCTCGGAAAGTGCCCGAGAGCAGAAGCTGGCAGAATTTATGAGACTTCGCCAGGGTCAAATGTCAATGGACCAATACGAGGCTGAATTTGCAAGACTATCAAGATTTGCCCCGGGATGGTGGAGGACCCGACCGGACAAAAGCCGAGGAGGTTTCGAGGACGGGTGAAGCCGGGACCTTCGTAGTCAAATGATATCGTTGAACACGAGGGGCTACCCACGAGATCTATGAGAGGGCCCAAGCAATCGAGGCGGGATCAAGCGGAACGTGCTACCGCGGCTCGCGATATGCTCTAGCTAGAGACAACCGTCAACTGGGAAAAAGACCCACGGCGGAAAGCGATCGCTTCCTCCCTCCCATTCAAAGGAACATTGGGAAGCCAAACCCCGTCATCAAACGCCCGTGTAGGCTCAATGAATGAGGGAGGCATGGAAATGGACCCATCAAAATGAGTAGGGGTGGGGCATGTTTTATGTGTGGCGGGAGGGCCATCGATGAAGGACATACGCCCAACAATTCACAAGCTGACCGCCTTTGCTTCATGCGTATCGCCGCCGCCACCCCCGGAATGAAATCAATTCAGAGCTAACCAACCAGCAATCGTAGTAGACCGCCGCCCAAGGACGGTGTATGCAATGGCAAGGAAGGAGGCGCAGACGCGAAAAGACCACTTATTCAGTGTCTTAATTCAGCGTGGTCAACTATCCCTGTGACGGTCTCTCTCTCGTGATCATGCTACATATGCCTTGTTTGATCCAGGCGCAGGCTGATTCGCTTATTTCTGAGCAAGGCAGGAGAAAAATAAATTATCAAGGGGTTGAACCGTCGCTTGATGTTATGTTTTTACATGTGTTGCTACCCGCTAAATGATAAGGTGCTGATTGCATTAGGATGTCCTAATTGTAAGTTAGTAATTGGCGATTGGGAAGGAAGGATAGATTTGGCGGTGTTGCGTATGCATGACTTTGATGTGATTATCGGTATGGGCTGGCTAGTCAAACAGAAAGCTGTTTTATGGACTGTAGTAGCAGGGTGATCCAGTTTAATCCGGCTGGACATCCTAGATTTGAGTTTGTGGGAAACCGAGGAGGAACCTCGATCCCTTGGATTTCGTCGCTCGAGGTATCGAAGCTGTTGGATGAGGGGTGCCAAGGATTTCTGGCAAATGTACTTGACTCGACGGTTGAGGAACCGAAGTTAGAAGATATTACTGTGGTGTGCAACTTCCCCGATGTCTTTCCCCAAGAATTGCGGGATTGCCACACGAGAGAAATAGAATTCGTGATTGAGTTGGCCCCCTGGGACCGAACCGATATCAAAGGCGCCCTATAGGATGTCGCTTGTTGGAATTGAAGGAGTTGAAAGTCCAAATGCAAGAATTGCTAGATAAAGGTTTTATTAAGCCCGAGTCGTCTCCATGGGGGCGCTTGATATTATTGTGAGGAAGAAAGACGGATCCCTGAGGTTGTGCATAGACTATAGACAGTTAAACCGGGTGACTATTAAGAACAAATACCCATTGCCAAGAATAGATGATTTGTTCGACCAGTTGCAAGGAGCATCGGTATTTTCAAAGATCGACTTAAGGACAGGGTATCATCAATTAAGGATCCAAAAGGAAGATATTCCGAAGACAGCGTTCAGGACTAGATATGGGCACTATGAGTTCACAGTGATGCCGTTTGGACTAACTAATGCTCCTGCTGCTTTTATGGACTTAATGAATCGGGTATTCAAAGAATTCTTAGACCAGTTTGTCATTGTCTTCATCGATGATATTTTGGTGTACTCGAAGAGTCCCGAGGAACACGAGGTGCATTTGAAAAGGGTTCTCTGGTGTTAAGGGGAGCATACCTTTGTATGCTAAGTTTAGCAAGTGCGAGTTTTGGCTGAACCGAGTAGCATTTCTTGGGCATATAATATCCGAAGAAGGAATCTCCGTGGACCCGGCAAAGATCGAGGCAGTGATGGACTGGCGAGACCGGCGATTGCCATCGAGGTTCGCAGCTTTCTAGGATTTTTCAATTTTTGGTCAAAGACCATTACCGGAGATTTGTGGAACGATTCTCAAAGAATAGCCACTCCATTGACGAGGTTGCTTAAGAAGGAGACCAAATTTGAGTGGACGAAAAAAGTGCGGCGAAAGTTTTCGGGAGCTGAAACAGAGGTTAACAATTGCGCCAAAGGTTGACAATTCCATCTGGATCGGGAGGGTATGAGATTTATAGCGATGCTTCGCTTAGAGGATTGGGATGCGTGCTAATGCAACATGGAAGAGTAGTTGCTTATGCATCGCGGCAGTTAAGGCCTCATGAGATGAACTACCCGACCCACGACTTGAACCACCTGGCAAAGGATTATTTTTGGCGCGCTTAAAATTTGGAGGCATTACTTATGTGGAGAAAGGTTCCAAATCTACACGGACCATCGAGCCTCAAGTACTTATTTTCCAGAAAAGAACCGAATATAAGGCGAGGCGTTGGATGGAATTGCTGAAGGACTATGACTGCGACATATTGTATCACCCCGGGAAGGCCAACCGGGTAGCAGATGCCTTGAGCAGGAAATCGAGCATCGCGCATTTGCTGATTAAAGAGTGGACTTTATTAGAGAGAGCACGGGACTCGGAATTTAAGTTCGAGGTGGGACACCTCTCCGGTCTGATGGCGACATTGAGAATTGAGCCGGAAGTGCAAGCCAAAATTAAGGCGTTGCAGTCTACGGACCTTGAGATCCAGAAACTGGTGAGTATGGATGACTCTAAGAGGAAGCCGGACTTTCAAGTGTCCGAGGATGGAGTTCTAAAGTTTCGAGGACGTTTGTGCGTACCTGATGATTTGAGACTTAAGGAAGAAATTTTGTCAGAAGCTCATAGGAGCAATTACAGTATCCACCCGGGCAGCACCAAGATGTACCAGAACCTTCGTCAGCACTATTGGTGGAATGGAATGAAAGTGGACGTGGCCAAGCATGTGGCCAAGTGCTTGACGTGTCAGCAAGTGAAGGCACAACACTGTAAGCCTGGTGGAATGTTACAGCCGTTGGAAATCCCAGAGTGGAAATGGGAGCACGTCACGATGGACTTTGTAACGGGACTGCCAAGAAGTCAGAGGGGACACGACTCTATTTGGGTGATAGTGGACCGACGGACCAAATCAACACGCTTCTGGCGGTCGAAAGGACTTGAGCTAGAAAGGTTTGGCGGAGACTTATATGTGCGTCGAGATAATTCGCCTTCATGGAGTACCGATGTCGATCACTTTGGACCGTGATCCCCGGTTTCTGCGAACCACTGGAAAAGTTTGCAATCAGCCATGGGAACTAAATTGCAATTGATCTGGCCTATCATCCACAGACGGATGGCGATCCGAGAGAGGACTATTCGAGACTACGGAGGATATCTTTGAGGCGTGTGTACTAGATTTTCAAGGCAAATGGGAAGAACAATTGCACTTGGTGGAATTTGCCTAGAATAACAGTTTTCAGAGAGTATCGAAATGGCACCATTTGAAGCATTATATGGCGGGGGCTTGCGAGCGCCATTGTGTTGGGATGAGGTAGGGGAAAGAAGTATAACGGGTCCGGAGTTGGTTCAACAGTCGGTGGAAACAGTGAAAATTATCCGGGAAAGGTTGAGAACAGCCCAAAGTCGTCAGAAAAGTTACGCGGATCGAAGGCGTAGACCGTTGGAGTTTCTAGTTGGCGATCATGTGTTTCTCAAGATCTCGCCAATGAGAGGACTGTCTCGGTTTGGCAAGAAAGGAAAACTGAGTCCAAGGTACATAGGACCGTTTGAGATTTTGGAAAGGATTGGAACATTAGCCTATCGCCTAGCCTTGCCCCCAAATTTGTCACAGGTTCACAACGTCTTCCACGTGTCGATGTTGAGGAAGTACGAACCGGATCCAACCCACGTGTTGAATCATGAGGTAATAGGCGTGGATGACGGTGTGTCGCGTGGAAAAGCCAGGTCTTGGTCGAGGGACGGGGAAGGAGCAAGTGTTGAGAAACAAGGCGATTCCGTTAGTCAAAGTTATCTGGGAACATCACGGGACGGAAGGTGCCACATGGGAAAGCGAGGAAGTGATGCGACACGAGTACCCCCATTTGTTTGAGTAGTCGGGTTGGGATTGTAAATTTCGAGGACGAAATTTTTGTAAGGGGGAAGAATTGTAACATTCCGAATTTTGACTTATTTTTGGGATTTATAAAGCGATTTGTCGATTAAACTTATAATAGAATCTCGCCCGAGAACCGATCACTCTCGGTTATTATTTTAAACCAGAGATTTTGCTAGAATCGCTTTTCGATCAAATTTTTGTCGTTATTTAGACCCTGAACTTGACAGTCAATTTTCGGGAGTTTCGGTCGAAATAAATTGGACGATGTTGACATTAATGTGGCGATGTCGAGTTATCGGGATTAATGGAAAAGTTGGAGTTTTTGGACCGGGTGCAAATTTGGACTAGTAGACCTCTCGTAAAAATTTGGTCAAATTAATTTGACCTTTGTCCCTTTTTAGTTCGAGGTTCACTTTCGGGATTAGTGGGCAATTTTCCGTTTTGAAATTGGACCCCCGGTTTGCGTTTAATATTTGAATTAGTATAAATTTTTCAAATAATTTTCTCTCTCTCTCTCTCTCTCTCTCTCTCTTCCTTTCCCCCCCCCCCCTCACGTCATCCTCTCCCCCTCCTGCTCCTTCTCTCTCCTCCCCTCTTTTCTCTTTTCTTTTTCTTTTTCTTCCTCTTCTCTTCCTTCTTCTTCCTTCTCCCCCCCTACTTGTCAGTTTCTTGCCCGCCTTGATCCGTCCTGCTCCTTGGCCTTGCGCCCAAGCCCGCCCAGCGTCGCGTCACCGTGCCACCAGCCGCCACCAACCAGCTCCTCCGCCCGCCGTCCCTCTCTCCCCTCGCCGCCCCCTCGCTTCTCTCTCTCCCCTCGCTGTCCTTGGCGTGCCCCAGCGGCTTCTCGCCCATGCCGCCCCGCCCGCCGCCCGCCCACCTGTCAACCCGCCCGCCTCCCGCCGCCACAACAAGCCTCCTCGCAGGCCAGCCCTCCTTGCCTCCTTCCTTCCCTGCTGCTCCTCGCCTGCCTCGCTACTAAGTTCCTCGAAGCCGGTGAGTCTGTTGGCCACGGCTGCTCGTCTCTCATTGCAAGGCTGCTGCTGTACGCTGCCTGGCTCCGCCTATCCGCCGCTACTACCGTTTCTCACTGCCTCTTCTCTTTCCCTTCTCCTCACCTCGGGCCGTTCTCTTCTTCCCCGCTTCTTCGTTTCAGCTGGCTGGCCGGGCTACGCTGTTGCCAGCTGTCGCCCGTCGTCTCCGACCAGCCCGCTAGCCAGCTTCGGCCGGCCAGCAACCGGCTGGGACCAGCCCATCCGGCCGTGCCCGTGCCCATGCCGTGCCCGTGCCCGTGCCCGCCCGTGCCGTGCCCGTTGCCCAAGCACGTGGCCCATCCAGCGGCGCCCCGGGCACGCCCGCGCGTTCGCCGCGCCAGCACTAAACCGCCCGATCGGCCATTGTGCCCACTTTGGCGGTCGGTCAGCGCCCGTGTGGCCCGCCGCGCCTCAAAACTTCTCCCGGGCAATTTTGAGCCGGTGCCTTTTCCGGGCCAAATTTTGGTAAGCGACTTCCTAGACCCTACTTAGTCTTTTGGGTATTTAATTGATCAGTTTCGGGCTAGAACGGCTAGGGCGTGTATTTTGGTTTGATTATTTTATGATTAAATTAGATTATGTGGTATTTTAATTTAGTTAAATTGGACTGACTTGAGTGGAGTACTTGAGTGAATAATTGTACGTGACTGGACTTGAATGTCGGGTCTGTGAATTGGAGTGGCGAAGTGTGAATTGGACTGAGTGGTGAATGTGAGTTATTTGGCGTGAATTTAATTTAATTGAGTGGCGTGTGCCTGCCTGTGAGAGATTAAGCCCGGATCGATCGGAGGGCTACGGACTTGGGACGTGTTGACGGCGGTCCGTGTGAAGGCTTGAATGGCCGGAGTGCCAAATGGACGCGGGCTTGAGACGTGTTGACGGTGGCCCGTTGAAGGTGTGATTGGACCGGGACGTGTTTACGTCGGTCATTGGAATTATTCGAATATCGTGGCTTGGGACGTGTTGACGGCGGCCACTGGATTGGATTGAATGATATGGCTTGGGACGTGTTGACGGCGGCCATGAGAGTTGATTGAAATATGAGGCTTGTGAGCCTGTGAGATTGGAATTGAGGCGCAGTAGCGCGAGTTGTGAGAAAGATGTTCGGACACGCATGTGAATTGAGTGTGATTGAAATGGTTGACTGAGTGTGACTGGATTGACTGGCTGAGTGTGACTGAATCGACTGGCTGAGTGTGACTGAATTGACTGGTGGCGCGTGTGGATGATTGGTTGGATGGGTTGGGTGTTTGTTTGGATTGACTGGTTTCGAGTGGAAATGTGTGTGTACTAGTGATTGTGACGTGGCGGTGATTTGTACTTGCATTATCATGTTTGGACTAATATGCAGGGTTGGCACGTGGTTCGAGGCGAGGTAAGCCTTTTATGTGAAGTTGATTGTATGACTGGTGGTTCGCATGTTAGACTGGTCTGGGTACGCATTAGCCTAGGTTAGGTTTAGGTTGTTGCTTATTGAGACTCCGTCTCACGGTTATTATATAACCACTTTCAGATCCACGACCGTGATGGATTCGGAGAGATCAGCCGAGTGCTCTGAGGATTGAAGAATGGATCAATTGCCTGTATATTTTTGAGTACCCTTTTGTAGAGAAGATAGGCTTGGCAACCACCGTCCTCTTTTGAAAACTTTGGTTAATTTTGGAAACCGGGTTGCCTTTTTGTAATATTGAAGGCTTTTATTGTTTGGTGTTTATTATATCGTGATGTGAAGAAGTTATTTCAAATCCATAAACTGTGTTTTTACCAATCATACGTTACAATTTCTACACATAGATGTATTTGGACTCACTAGAAGTGTAAGTCTTGGCAGTAAGAAATACTGTTTAGTTATAGTTGATGATTGATTATTCTAGATTTATGTGGATTCAATTTTTGACACATAAAAGTCAAGCCTTTCATACCTTTGTCATATTTGCATATTTGCGAATAAGGTTCAATATGAGAAGGCTTATGCAATCTCCCCTATTAGAATTGATATTGAGGGAAAATTTGAAAAACAAGAGTTTTTTTTTTGTGATGAGAATGGATTTGATCACAATTTCTCTTCCCCATATACTACACGATAAAATGGTGCATTTAAAAGGAAAAACAGGTGTCTATAGGATATGGCAAGAACCATATTAATTGATAGTGGGTCCCAACATATTTCTGGGCAGACAGTGTGCCAACCTTTTGTTATATAATTAATCGGTTTTTCTAAGGCCATTCTTGGAGAAATTTCCATGTGAGCTCTTCAAGAACATAAAACCAAATGCCTCTTATTTTCATGTATTTGATTACAAGTGCTTCATTCTCAAGAACCCCAACGACCACACTCGTAAATTTTATCCATAGTCGGTTGAAGGTATTTTTCTTGGCTATTCGACTTCAAGTAAGACATACTAAGTATTTAACAAGATTTCGCAGGAGGTGAACAGACAATCCGTAACCACTGTTGCTGAGGATGAACAGACACAGCAAGTACAAGGACCTGCTTCTATCAATGAGTATACGTCAAGCGAGGAAAGCATAAATAACTTGGATCTACGAAAGGACTAAAATTACATAATTTTGTGCTCATGTGAACTTAGTCCAGAAAATTTAAGCAAGTTTATAGCCTACCTACTGCATTTATGATCGGACACATTAAAATGCAATTTACGTGGACCTATTGTGAATTTGTTTTATAATGCAAATGCAAATTAATCTTAGGGTTAATACCATGAAAAACTCTAAACTTGTGCACTTGTGACAATTTTATCCCAAATTATTTTTTTGTCCATAAAAAATCCCAAACAGGTACATCTGTGACAAATATACCTTGAACTATTTTTTGATCATCAAAAACCTCAAACTGGTATACATGTGACAATTTTACCCCGAACTAATTTTTTAATATTATTTTTTATTTTTCGAATTTTTTTATTAAATTTTTATTTTTCCTTTATTTTTTTTTCTTTCTCTTCAACCTTTGGCCGGTCGCCGAACCGGTCGATCGGCCAAAGTCGAAAGCCGCTGGCGGGCGGACCCTCACCCGGTGGCGGGTCGGTCCGTCTAGCAACCCAAAGCTGGAGGTTGAAGAGAAAAAAAAAAAAAATAAAGGAAAAATAAAAAATAAAAAAAATTGGAAAAATATAAAAAATAATATTAAAAAATTAGTTCGGAATAAAATTGTCACATGTATATCAGTTTGGGATTTTTGGTGGTCAAAAAAATAATTCGGGGTAGGTTTGTCACAAGTGTACCAGTTTGGAGTTTTTTATGGTCAAAAAAATAGTTTGGGATAAAATTGTCATAAATGTACCAGTTCAGGATTTTTCGTTGTATTAACCCTTAATCTTAATGATATTTTTGTTTAGGGGTTGGGGTCGACATTTAATTTTTATGCAAAAAAACATTGAATAAAATATAGGTGTCCACAATTATTTATATCTATTTGTTGTATGAGTTGATCTTTGGGATTAAGAAAATCAAAAAAATTCCATGAAATTTTTTCGGATAAAAAGAGAGAATGCACTAATTTTGGGCATTAGATAACATAATCAAGTCTCCAGGTGTCGCGTTGTGCTTTTGGCACTCTAAGGAGGTACCTCCATTTGTCACGAATGGGGAAACTGTCACCGAATGCGTTACTAGGGTATAATACGGATATTTCACCCAAACATCCCATAGATATCCCATCATTAGACAAAACGGGAGCCTCTCCCAAATCATACCTTACGTGATATCGAGTTGTAATTGTTATATATCTATTCAATCTAAATTTTCGATTTGGAGTTGCCATTAATCATTATTGGTAGGTTGACTAGAACTTAATCGAGGTACAGAAGAAATATTACGAATCAGATATTCTGAGTGATGAGACTTAGTTACGCTAATGATTCCAAATTGAGATCTCTAATGCCCTTTTGGTAACTAAAACAATACGATGTGTCTAACGTGCCACACAAGTTTCTAAGGTCTATCTACTAATTCTAACCATTTTAATCGTGGAAAATCAATCAATCATCATTACACCATAATCAATTGCAGTGAAGCAAAGCAATCCTAAATTGTCTCTAAAAGGAAGCCAATCCAAAACACCCAAACCCTAGTAAAGCCCTAAAAGCTTGTTCATTCCATGATTTATGTTGTTTTAGGGCTTTAGGGTTTTTAAGGGGTCGAAACCCCATTTAATCCCTAAATTAAGGATTTCCTAAAAATGCCATTTTGGCACTTCAAAATATTCTAATTTCACTTGCAAAGATTGGTTGCAGTCTTTATGAATCATTCTGTGAATTTTTGAAAATTTTGATTTTTTTTTCGTAAAATTTTTTGAGAATTTCTTTTCCCAAGAATTGATTTTCTTGATTTTCTATTTTTATGGGATTTTGATATTTTTAAATTTTTTTTATTTTTATGAATTTTTAACATTTTTTATTTGATTTTTTTGAATTTTTAGATTTTTATGGAATTTTCAAAAAGTTTCAATTTTTCCTTTGAATTTTCGGAATTTCTGAAATTTTTGGATTTTCTAAAATTTGAATTGAGTTTTTGAATTTTTTTAAAAAAATTTCACGATTTTTCTATTTTTTTATGTTTTTGGTTTTTCTGATTTTTTTTAAGAATTTTTTATTTGTTTATTGATTTTTTTTTTTTTTTAATATTTTTGTTTATATATTTATTTTTAAATTTTTCCCACCGAGAAAGCAGATCGGACTGGCTAGTTCAAACCAATTCAACCAAGTCAAACCAACCGTCACCGGTGTTCCGGCGAGCATGACGCCAAAACGGCGTCGTTTCCACTGTTTTTCATTGGGACATTTCCTCGAACACCGATGAGCATAAATCATGCATTAATATTCTCGAGGCCGCTGGTTTGAGCTTCTAGCGACCTTTTGTTCTCTTTGATTAGTTCTGGACAAAGTTCAAATCATCCATTATCCACCTGTATGAACCAATTGGCTATCGAACTATCGTCGGCCGACGAGATTCAAACTTAAAACCCTAACCTAAAATTAATCCAAACAAACTTCAGTGATTTCCATATTCTTCCCTAGTCCGCCATAGCCGTCTACGTCGGTCCAAATCAATATAAAATCATCAAATAATGTGAGAATTAACTAACTTGAGTGACTTATGGCCAAAGGAGGCGTTCCAGCGAGATTAGAGAAGCTTCGGCAAGGTTCAACAATAGTGACCGAGGTGGTTTATGCAGATTTAATGGCCCAAAATGTAACAAACAACCAATATCATGATCAGAAACATGTTTTGAACATAAATAAACTCATAATCATGAAGGAAATCACTTGATCAAACAAGATTAAGCTCAAACACATGTTCTAGAATTTTATGAAATCGTGATCATAAGCCAACTTTACTCGTCTCGTTGATGATCAATTATGAAATTTCGGACCAAACTACGACTATAGAATGATTCCCCGATGTATGTTCTTCAAGTTCACGATTGTCGCCTCGTCGGAAAAGTCCTGGATTGCTTGGCGAGACTCATCTTTAGGCCTTGACGATCAACCTTGTTGCAGGTTCTATGGTGAGGAAACTCCCGTTGGGACTAATTTGTTGACGCTTTTCTGGTTGGAAAAGCACCGATCGCTTGGCCCTGGGAGTCTCTACTCACACTTACGCTCAATCTCTCTCTTTCGTGCTCTGGTTCTCTCTCTCTCTCTCTCTCTCTCTCTCTCTCTCTCTCTCTCTCTCTCTCTCTCTCTCTCTCGCACCTTCTATGCGCAGGATAACCTTTTTTCTCTCTTTTCTAGCCCAATTTCCTGCCCAAAAATTGTTACCACCGACCTCCAAATCGGTTATAACAATTCTCCGATGCCACCGGAGATTCTCCAGCTAGTAAAATTGATTTTCACGTGCTCATTTGATCCTGGTAAGGCGGTGAAGAGGCGGGCCGAGAAGATATTTTCTTGGTTTTGTGCTTTCTAGGTGAGTCGAGTAAAGAAGGAGATTGACCCAAAGCAGACCCGGATTGGTCTAAATTGCGAATTCAACCCTATTTTAACCCTATTTTTCAATTTTAACCCCAAAATTGGATTTCTCAGCATATTTTGCATCCAAATATGAGATTTTTCCTAATTTTTATCACAATTAAATCCAAAATTCCAAAATTTTAAATTCAAATTACTAGGGTTTTTGTTCAATTCTGTATCTAGATGACCTAATTGGGTAAAATTGATGCTAAAATTGGATTGCCCATGGATTATTAACCCCAAGAATGGTGCTCTCTTGATTCTACAATTTCAAATTGTCCAAGATTCTCAATTTGGGCTTAAAATCCCTAATTTTTAATTGATTTTTTGGGCTTTTTAATTCCTTTGACAAATTGTGCAATTGGACTAACCAATATGTAATTCAAGGTCCCAGAATCATTTGTTGTGAAGATATTATGGCCTAGAAATGACTAAAAATGGTTTAATTGAATTTTTTATTCAACTTGGGTTTGATTTTACCCAATTTTGGAAACACACATTCTCAATTGAAATTTTATAAAAATTGATGCTTTATTGATGAAATTGAATTTAAAAGAAGACTAATGGCTATTTTTATGGAATTTTTGGATTCCATTTGCTATTTTTCTTGATTTTCTCTCTTGTTTTGGCTTAAAGAAATTAAGAAAATATTCATAAGAATTCTAAAAAATTATTTTTGGTTTAAAAATAGGTTCCTAAGCTCGGCCAAGGTTTCTAATCCTAATTTTATGATTTTTTAGAAAAATTTGAAAAATGGACTAAAAATTAGATGTCAACACCGAGTAGAACTCGTCTACAGAAGTAAAACAACCTCCCGCGCTTTACTTGGCCTCTAATTGGTCCATAAAAGGTTAGTAACATTTCCTAAATAAAAACCGAATTACGTAATTAATCAATTAAAATCAAGTTGCGATATGTAGGATTTGAAAGAATACGAGCAAGGTACTAGCGCCATCTCGCAATCCACGCTCACTTGTCAATTTGTTAGCCATCAAGGGGAATTTCATTTACCCTTTGGGAAGGTCGTGATACATTATTTGCTTTTGAGAAAATGTCACAGATGATTTTTAAACTTTGACTCAATATACAATATGGTTCCTGAACTTTTAATTTATTCAATGTGATTTCTGAGTTTTGGCTCATGTGTAATGCGGTTCTTGAACTTTTAATTTATTCAATATAGTCATTAGATTTCTTGGACGACAACATTGAAGTTTAGAGGCTACATTGAATATGTATCAAAAGTCCATAGATCGTATTGAGCAAACTAAAAGTTCAAGGACCGCATGACACATTAAGCTAAAGTTCATGAACCACATTGAAAAAATTAAAAGTTTATGGACCATATTGTATAATGAGCTAAAATTCAAGGACCATTTGTGTAATTAGCCCTTTACTTTCGGAGGAAATACAAGGTTGATTTTCCTTTTTTGCTTTTCATCATGGGTTGACACTAATACCCATCCGTTATATCACGCAGTTCTTTTGTTTTGGGCAGAATTATCACGCAGTTGATACATATGCTCTGCCCTTGAATGGACCAAAATTCGGACAACTAGCACACGTATCTAACAATTATCTCATTAAGTCCAGCAAAAAAAAATATTATCTTATAAGGTTTCCTTTTTTTACCAACAAATCTCTCCGCTAGTAAGCGGCGCGGGCAATCCTTTTGACACAAATCTCTTTCTAAAGCCTTTTTTCACATAAATGATACAAAAGGTGCACTAATTAGAACTCCAACTCTTAAATATATTTGAAGTGTGCACGTATATTATTGTGGCGCTTGTGATGTCAATTAGAGACCCATAAAAGATAGGAAGCCAACTGTCCCGTCATCACCAATTTAATAAAAAAATGTACCCCAATGTTAGGAATCATTTGGAAACATCAATATGCAATCCATCTCTGAGAAAACAGTTTTATTATGGAGTCCCCCTCTTTTAAAAATGTAAATATGCAAAACCAACTCCTGTAGAAAAAATGCAAACCCACTATAAATAGTTTTAGTTTAAGCTGCTTTTAAATAAATAACATAACCAAACTTTTTGACTTGACTATGTTTATAAATGCGTAAAAACTGCTCGATTGGCGTCCATTCGCTAAGGCTCTTTCAACAGTGTCGGAAGCGAGCCTCTAGATTTACTCAGCAAGAAATTATGAATATGCTTCTCCCACGTGGGCATCCATGTGCAAGCCAAACATGGTCAAACACAGTCAATGTTTGTCGTTTCTCGTTAGCTCTTTATGGTATTCAGATCTCTCCTCTTTTCCAGTTCCACTGTCTTGTTATTTGTGCGATAGTTTGACGAACCGCAGTACCAATCCACACTTGCGTGAGAGAAGAAGACGAAGACAGAAGAAGAAGGCGATGAGTGGCGAAGGCAAGTCAGCGGCGACACAGTGCGACAAGTGCGTAGTGGGAATGCCAGTGGAGCAGCCTGCGCATCCCACGAACCAGCACACAGCCACTTGGATCGCCAATGATGCTCGTCCCGCGAGCTTTCAATCCAACCACTTGAATGCCGCTGTGAGCCGCTCGGTCTCTGATATGGTCAAGCACAACAAAAGCGAGAGCGACAACCCGTACCTGCAAATGGTTCCTGGATGGAGTGAGTCTATCGAGGCATATTTTGCGTTTGAAGTTCTGTTATGGTTGATGGTTAGGCTTAAGAATGATGTTGATGCTTTGCTGGTGGTTGCAGCTTCGGTAAACACGATGTGCACAACGTTGAACCGGTGTGGGAAAAAGTTCGACGATGCTAAGCAGAAAGCAGAGGAGCTCGCGGGCAACTTCTGGCATCACCGTGAGTTTCTTCTACGTTTTTTTCTCACTAAACATGTCCGTATAATCAGATAGAAACATTCCGGATTTATTCCTGGAGACGTATTTAATTGATTGACTTCTTTCATATATTTCTTATTTGTTTCTGCAATATAGATGAATACTATCTATGTAAATATCCAATCCAAGGATTTTGGCACCTTGTTCTTCATTGACGTCATTTGTCCAGCACGGTGGCCTCTCATAACATTGCAGTCCTGTGGTTTTGGAAATCAGTTCAAATGATCAGTCATTGGCTTCTTTTGCAATTACCACTAGGATCTAAGATACATGTTTCATAATCTGTGTATGCAATCCGCCAATTGGCAGTTGAGTGGATCACGTCCCGTGATTATTTATCTAAGGGCGCTTCAACTTTGATGTGTGGTTCTATTTTTGTAATATTCTTATTGTAGGGTCCCATTGGTGTGCATCCGGTAGAAATTGAACTTATGAATTAGCTGATTGGCTCAGCAGCTCAATTTAAGAAAGAAAAGCGGTGGTGCTCACTCTTTTGGCGATCTATGTCAATTCCAATCTATAAGAATATTGCCAAATGCATAACATGGCACTTCTGTGCAGGACATGGTCTGTTTTCCATCATTTCCTAAGGCAATTAGGACCCTTGGGCTCTTTGTGTGGCTGAACGTTGGACTAGATATGTTGAGATATAAGTATGAGTTGTGTTAGAAAAGTCCCACAATCAAGATATGTTGACTGAACATTGTACTAGATATGTTGAGATACACGTGAAAATTGGTGTTGTATGAAGTAGTTAATATATCTAAATTGGTCCATAACTCTTTGACTTAAAACTTTTGAGTGAAAGTGAGTATAATATGATATATTGACGAGTTCGGACTTTGGCTCTCTCTTGGCGATCTCTTGAGATGAAGGTATTGAGTTTCTGTTGAATGCTCCCAACAAGATAAATGATCATCTCTTGGCCCAACAAGAAAAAATGGCTTTGTCCTGTACTGGATAAGCTTGGCTTTGGCTTGTAGTCCGTTTGTTAGTTTCTTCATGAGAGACAAAGCGCACTCTATTCTTGCCTGACGTCAACTAATTGGAAATTGTGCAACGTTTGTTTTTGAAACAGTTAGAACTAGCCCTAGCATAAGAGACGCAGCAATAGCTAGACTTGCTCAGGGGACAAAAATGCTCAAAGAGGGGGGACGGGATAAGGTATTTGAACATACATTTGAGATTCTGCCCCAAGAGGAAATCCTGAAGGCATACGCCTGCTATCTATCCAGGCCCTCAGGGCTCGTCATTGGGACGCTGTATTTGTCAAACAAGAGACTGGTCTTCGGTGGTGATAACCCTCGCCAAAACGCTCCCTCAGGGAAGCAAGAGTGGATGCACTACAAGGTAACCTTTTCCAATCTTCCTAAAACTGCATTTACTCTAGGACTGACCTAGCCCGCTGATTTTATCGTTTAAATTTGGGAAAAGCTACACCGGAAAGAACCTTCATTTTACTCATCGACCGTACTACTTCACTGAGCCTTGGATCGTGTTTTTTTCACCATTTTATTTTTTCATCTAAACGTAAAGCATCTTAATGTAGTGAATCGTACCTTCGAAAAAGTTTGTCAAGCTCCACTGTGCTTCACTCTCCAACCAGCAGTTTTTAAAGTGCTTTCATCCTGATTGACTGTCCAGGTGGATATGCTGCTCGACAACTTGAGCTTTGTTACTCCTGGTTCAAAAATGTTGGATCCTTCTGAAAAGTACATCCAGGTTGTTACGAGGGATGGTTATGATTTCTGGTTCATGGGTTTTGTATCGTATGATAAGGCTCTCAAAAACATAAATGAGGCTTTACAGAAGCATCGTGACCGTAAGCTGGAAGAATACAGCCACAATGAGTCGCCAAATGGTGAACAGATATCCGACTGTATTTGAATAATTTTGATGTGTGTGTCTGACTGTTATGGATGCTTAATGTTTAACTTCGACGGTAAAACAGTTGTAGTAGGTAATTATTTTCTTTGAAGCAGCTATTGGAGCTTGTTTCTTCTGTTATCCTTCGGTTATTGGGTTGTATCAGTTATGGAAGCTGGCTTCTGACAGCATTTAAGCTGATAAGGACAAATTATAATCTGAGCCACGTTTTGCTTCAAATGCTTAACCCGATATGATCTAATTGTTCAAAGGGAAGCATTTTATTGCAGGCTTCTATGTACTTAGGCGATGACTACGGCCTATCGCTAGTCACTTTTTCTTGATATGCTAATTGCAAGATTGCGGAAATGAACACATCCCTTGATCTTAAAGTCGCACGAATGTATTCCAATGCATGAAATGAGAACTGACACATATTCCAATCATTTTGCCAACAAACTGAGATGGGAATGTCTACTCTGTTTTGGTTGATCTTATGAACTAAGAATGTGATTCGGCTTGTGACTAAGTAGGAGGACCACTCAGTTGTCACAACCAATTCATACAGTAACCAGCAACCAAAAATGCGAAAGCTTTATGAAGTGTTTGCAGTTCACGAGACAAAACTCCTAGTCATCTTCTGGAATTAGGGACTCTGAACAGCTTCGGATTTGTAACGTTGATCCGTGCGTCAATGAGCTCCTTACAAAACAGGTAAGTGGAATGGCAATTGGCAGAATCTAATTACTAATTAGAAAAGGCCCAAACGTCAATAGACAAGGCAATTGGACAAATAGAGGCTCGTGAACATTTAAAGAGCAAAAAGAGAAGAAAAAAAAACATAAAAAAAAGGAGGGGATTGCTCAATGATCGTCCCGCCGATGGCTGTTTAACATTTGATACTGTGTGCTAATACTAGGTGTCTATGGTCATTATTATATATGTACCTTCTCCTTGCTTTACGGTGGGCGTGTTTCAGATGGTCGGGCTTTGTTCAACTGCGTGCTTGGTCAGTAATTGGTCGTCACGAGATAAAGTATTGATGTTCACGTTCCTTCATATTTTATTCTTGATAGCACAAGGGACTGAGGAGGTCACATGCAAATTGATTGACTTATTCAGAATATGTGTTAATCCGTAACAATGTATAACGCGTCATTTGATCTTTGTGTTTTCGCTCTGTATTTCACTGTTTCTTCGTGTGTCCGATCCATAGTTGTCGGTTACATTATTTGCCTTTCGAGGCTTTTCATGGCCTGACACTAATACCCATCCCGTTACATAGTTGATACATATGCTCTCCCTTGTAATAATCTGAGATTCGAACAACCGGCATATATAACAATTAACCTTTTGTTATTATCGACATGTGATAGACTTAGTCGATCATAATAGAATCTGGTCATCTGAACAGACTTATCAATAACTTAAAGAGCATCGACAACTCGCCAATAAATTTATTGATGACACACGACGTGAAATTATCGATGAGCACCTTGAAGTTGATCGACAAAATTATCAATATCAATAGTTAGCAATCGACACAAGGATAACTGCTCCGTGGTTATTTTTATTGCCGTTATTTTAGGATTGTCGCGACTCCCCGAACCGGTGCGCCACCTAGAAGTTTGCCACGCACCAGTTAATCATCTTCACCTTTTCGTTCATTCCGCCTGCATGCTGTCCGCATCATCTACTATTAAGACAATTTTGTCATTACATACATGCATTATTGGGGGGACCTCGCTCTTTCGGACAACGAATCACAATCATAATTGAAAGTAACGAGAATATTGATTTTCAAGAAGAAGCATTCGGTCCGCCAGGCTAGACTAATTATTGATTCTTTGCTAATAGGAACGGTTTTAGCCTTTCCACCGTTTCCAGACAGTGGTGAAGCCACCCGAATCTTCTTTATTGAGATTCATGAGATGAATTGTGAAACCGGGTAAAACTCGCGCAAGATTACCGCATGTGCCACGCACCAAGATAAATACTCTATCGATATTTTCAATTGGGGATATCCATGACTACAAGAAAGCTTTTAGAAAAATATGAGCGTATCTTCAGAGGCTACGCTACATGACCATGCATATCAAAAGATATATTAATCTAGCTCGAGATTAAATTATGTAACATAAATAACACATTTATGTGCGAGTTTCACCATTCAGTTTACTCTTTATGATTACTCTAGCAAATTTCTCCTCTTATCAAAATTTCGAAACTGGAACGAAGGGGAACGCATTTATTGGATGATAATGTGGTGGCTATAATTTTAGACATCATAGTCTTCATGAAGGACCGACTCTTGGCCTAAAGGCCTAAACCTTTTGACACGAGGCTTTACTTTTCCCATTGATCATAACTGTTTTTGTAAGCGATCTTCATCTCATTATCTTCGATGGGAAATTATTCTGTCTCTTTTACGAGACTGGTACGGCATCCAAAGATGAACCGTCGGATAAAAAGAGCAAAAAAGGGCATCCATCGAATGTGCTTGCAAAAGTAAAATTAAGGGTGATTGATTTCCGATCCGGACCGATTCCAACGTGAAATCAGGAATCGGACCGGGAGGATCAATTCCTAAAATTAGGAACTAGGGACTAGACCGGACCATCAGTCCGGTCCGATCCAATAAAACCGGTCACTTTTTTTTATCCCACTACTTAATGTCATCTTTTCGTGTTAAATTAATTGATATGTATGCAATGATCCTCAAATTATAAAGACAAATAAAAAAACGTGCTTCACTTAGGATTTAGTTCACATTTTACTAACTTTGTTGAAGAAATTAAAAAATAAAAAAAAGTATATGTAGTCAATCCGGTTCCCTTTGGAATCGGGAACCGGACCACCCAAACACCGTTTTCATTTTTAGAAACCCGGGAATTGGATCGACACTCTTGAGAATTGGACCAAATCGGCCAGTCCGATCCGATCCGAGCGGTTCCCAGTTTGAACGGTCCAATTTGCATACCTCTAAGTAAAATCGGCAAAAGGACACAGAGTTGCAAAAGTAAAACCATCGTATCAACACAAAAGTAGTCTACTTGGTGTTGCAACTCGCACACCATTTTGAACAACTGCCCACGTTAGAGGGCATGTAGATCTGATGAAACCTTTCATTTTATTTTTTCAGATGTCATGATCTTTTGATCGAAGTAGGGAGATCTGGTGTTGTTATGTCCTTCAAAAATACATCATCCAAGCATGTTAGCCTTAACGTACCGTTAACTTAGAAGTTATATAACACTTCAAAATAATGAGCACTAGGCCTTGATACCAATTGATGATAGCTAGAAATATCACCTAAATGGAGATGAATACAAGATTTCAAGAAACTTGACAAAATAATGCAAAATTCAAAATGTGTCAAGATTGATATAATTGTAATCCTGAATATGAAGAATGAGTGATATACACAAGATTAGGTAATATCAAGGTGTGTAGTATGATCCTATCAAGCAAGATAATTAGAGAAAAAGGACACCACGAGTGCCATAACTTTCGTACGACACTCACTTTAAATACTATAATTTTTTTTTCGATCACTTGATTGTTATAACTTTTTTGTGATCACTTTTTTTTGGATGTATTCTGATCACTTGAGTGTCATGTAACTTTTCAATTGATCACTTAAGTACCATAACTTTTTAAAATGTTCACCATGACACTTGTGATCGATTGAAAATTATGGCACTCAAGTGAACATTTTTCTAGAAGTTAGGCGCTCAAGTGATTGGAAAAAAGTTAGGGTATACAAGTGAGCACCGTACGAAAGTTATGACACTTATAGTGTTTTTATCCAAAGATAATAATATGAGAAGAGAGATAGAAGACCTTGCAAACGGAGCTTTATATTGGTTTGGCTTAATGTAAGCCTACATCCACTCTTCCATGCTAATAGCCTACTAGCTAAATTCCACTAGCAATCAATGAGCGATTAAAGCTGTATGTGCCTACTTATACCCAAGCGCTTCTTCACAAAGCAAGTGCTACTTATATTTAAGCTATCTTAACTTAAGCACATACCAATACCTCTTAAAAGACTACAATATCAGTATGCTCAAAAGAGAAGATGCAAAGATATAAAGCACTCCCTAAATTTGGATTTTGCACTCAACATATCTTGTACTCTTCCCGGCGTCTTTGATCTTCTTATATACTCCTCGTCATCCGAACTACCCGACGGAAAATCTTCACAAGGATCAATGTCCAATCTATCCATTGGACAATTGATTATAGGATCATTTTAGCCATTGGAGGCAATTAATATGAGTTCCCGTAGATTTGGTCGGCCATACAATCAAATATTTGGCTTCCAAAAATAAAGTGGCTTCCACTTGCAGAAAATCTTCTGCCTTTGGCATGATTATAAATCAATCATTTCCTTCCGTATTAGGAATTCACACCATATAACTAGCTACTAAATGTAAGGTATTTTATCTCGGGATAAAATAATAACATCACGTGACAAAGTTGTCGAGTTGCATAAGCGTTCCACTTATATCCAGAGTCACCGATTATAATAAGCTCTCCCATGCATTGTTGATATCCAGCGTATACACTGCTGATATCCACTTGGAACATTGCCTATATCCTACGCAGCAGGTTGCTGATATCCACACAGTCCACTGCCTATATACAAGCAGTACGCTGCTGATATCCACTTAGTTGATAAATCTAGCTTCCTCGGTTAATTGTTATTCGCAAGACGCTTCAAGTATGATAGTGACGTAGATTTTTTGACATTAACAAAGTATATCAACTTCACTCTAGCTTCTATATTCTGCTCCCTCCAAGCATATTAGCAATCATGACTCTACGTCGCTGTTTACCTATCCACGGGACCTCCAATCGTGACCCTACTAGCAAAAACCAAGCTAAACCCAACCCCTCTCCATCAAAATAAAACCAATTCATCAAGCCCAGATTCCTTAAAAGCAAAATTAGCCCAAACTCACTTTACCTAAATCAAAACCAAATTGTAAGTGCTCTTTGTTCACTTCAGCCATCCCACCGTCGTCCTCTTCACCGCACTGATACACTCTTCTTCTCATAGTACCGAGAACACCAAACCAATCAACGATCCACCTACCAAAATGCTAAGTTTTAGACGTGGTCTACCACCTTCGCCATCAGACTACTACCATCAACCACCTCTGGCCATTGACCACCCCTGTCATCCACTGCCTTGCTGAGATCATCGGCCATTGTCTCTCAGTCGTCGTTCACCATCAATTACCGTGGGAATGTAGGACCCAAGATAAAGAAAACACCAACTTAGGGATGTGCATAGGAAGTACGAGAGGACCAATAGGGGAACCAGCAAATAAGAACGATCCAGTAAGGGTTTCAAAATTGATTTCAGTTGAGGAAGGAAAATGGAATCTCCAAAAGCTACAACAAATTTTTGATGATCAGCTAGTATAGGAGATTCTTACAATTCAAGTCAGAACCCTCATTGCTCAAGATAAGTTAGTGTGGACAGGGACTAAAATAGGTTATTATACAGTTAAGCATGGTTATAATATGCTCAGAGATGTTATTGAACAGAAGCAGAGTAGCAAACAAGCATCATCTTCCTACCGAACTCCTAATTCACTTTGGCGAGCTATATGGGACATGCAGATTTACTCAAAAGTTAAAATTTTCCTTTGGTCCCTATGCACTAACGCTATTCCTTCGAAGGAAAACCTCTGGAAGAGAAAGATAATACCTGACCTTTTTTGTTCTCTATGCTGGCAAGGGGAGGAAACGGTTGAACATATTTTTCTGCTCTGTCCATGGACACAGTTTGTTTGGGCACAACCTAGCTTTAATATTCAGATTAACAGTTAGGAAATTTCATGATTCGAATCTTGGTTATTGAATTTCACAAAGAAAGGAGTTGACATACCTCAGCTTTCCTCGGTCGGGTCGATCCTCTGGGGTATTTGGAAATCTTGCAATAACTCTGTTTTTCATGGTAAACCTCCATATGTCCAAGAAACAGTGGAATCAGCCAAGTTTTTGCTAGCTAACTTCAGGAAAAGGAACACCCAAAAGTCAAAAATAGAAAAGGAGTCATCTTTCACCATTCCACTATCTTGGATCCCACCAGAAGAGAAATCACTAAAATTTAATGTGGATGGGTCCTTCGTCGAGGGATCCGTTGACGGTGCTATCGCTGGTATCTGTAGAGATCATGTGGCAACACCGTTGCAGGTTTCGCAAAATCAATGAAGGCATCGTCAGCAGCACGGGTGGAAACCCTAGCTGTCCACGAAGCTTTCCAATTCATAGCGTCGAGCGAAGACCAGTCCGTGTGCTTCTGTGTGGAGTCCGACCATGTAGATTTGAATAATGCCCTGATATGTAAGTCTGCAGATCGGTTTAACTGGGAAGAGCGGCTGCTTTTCTTAGATTGTTTGGAGCTTATTTCAGCCCACCCGCACATTAATCTATCCCACTATCCAAGGGAATCCAACTTAGTGGCTGATTGGGCTGTGAAATTGCAAAGATTAGGTCGTCATCCACAAAATTGGCTTGTTGCCCCTCCTCAAGCCCTATGGGCTCTCCTTTGTTTAGACTCTCCCTGTATGTGTTTCTCAAGATCTTGTCAATAATGAAATATTTCTTTTGCGATAAAAAAAAAAAGTACGAGAGACGTACATAATCATGTATCATAGATACTAACTCAGTCCACATCTTACGCGCATCACCGGTATGCTTTCAAATTGAACAATCGGAGCTAGTGTTTCAATCAATTCTAAAAAACATTTTATCAAGCTTGTGATAGGTATCTCAGAAAAGGGGCATCATCCCATAGTACCTCACGGAGACATTACGTCAAACACATGATGAGCGGTGGCAGATTGAGGAAACTCTTAACCAATTCAGGGCTCGAACTCACTTCCATACTCGGAAGAAGACATCAGGAATCGTTCGAAATCAACAGCACCAGCGCATTAAAACCCCATGTAGACAAGAACTAGGAAGAACAAACCTCGGCCTCTAGTTCAACCAAAGCGGGGCGAAGGCAGGGAGGTTCGACATTACCTCGTCGAGGAAGAGTTCTCGGTTTAGGGTTGCCGGTCGAGCTCGCACGCGGGGATGGTCCGAAAATCGTCACGATGGGAGAGTGCGCCGGCAACGAAGCTTCAGACACGAGCGAGTTACTTCGAATCCTCACAGCCGAAAAACAGAGATGAAAGGGTGGAGAACGTATCTTTGACTCTCAAAAACTAACTAGATAAAACTGATCTTGACTTGAGCAACACCAGGTTGGTTGCAGATCGGGTAAGAAATAAAAACTAATTAACCCTTCTTTTTTCTTTTGATTTTTTTTTTGAATTTTTTAAAGCGATGCTTGATTTGTCGACCAAAATTCACGCTAGTTCAAACATACCGTTTAAATCATATAGCGATATTAAATATTATATGTCACCTCAATATCTCAATATATAGATATGAAATCAATTGCTTATGTCAGAATACTACGGTCGTACACCTAGGTGACAGGGCCAGAAACTACATCAGTTAGTAGTTAAACTCCAGAAATCACATTAGCTTTGATTAAGCCTCAGAACATAACCAATCTGTGGACGTATATCATATCTCAATACGTAGGTCGATCATAATATGTCGATCATATATGATATCCAACATACTAATATATGATCTTTTATAATTCACCCCCACTACCATTTCCGATGATGTATAACCAAACTAATAACCAACTCGAAAGATCCATCTAATAATTGATCTAATTTTATAAAATAGCATGCCTCAAAATAACTTAGATATCATGGGAAAAGGACACATAATTCCATAATTTTCGTATGGCGTTTACTTGAGTACCATAATTTTTTTGATCAATTAAATGCCATAATTTATGCACGGCACTCGCTTGAGAGCCATAACCTTTTTTTTTTTTCGATTACTTGAGTACCATATAATTTTTCAATCGATCATTTGAGTGCCATAAATTTTTTAAAAGGTTCACCATAATACTATATCACATCGAATTTCCGGCACATGGGTAGATGTTTTTAAAAATTTTGGTACTAAATATTTGGTTGAAAGTTATGGCACTTAAGTGAATATTTTTTTTAGAAGTTATGCACCTAAGTGGTCAAAAAGAAAAAGTTATGACATTCAAGTGAGATTGTACGAGAGTTATGACACTTAAGGTATCTTTATCCATAAATTTCATTCATTCATAAGATTTTCCTTTTTGTAACCATGGATGCGAGTTTTGAAAAAAAAAAGTGGTAAACCGCATAGGCCAGCCACATATTTCCTTAGCCTCTAAACATAATTTACAACCCTTTATCAAAATTGTACTCTTAAAAATAGCAATTAAACTTAAGAAAAATGTAGCAAAAGTCCTAAAACTTGTTACAAAAATGCAATTGAATCTTAAAATTTACAAAAAGTGCAATAGAATACTAAAAATGGTCAAATTTGTGCAATTAAGTCCTCGGTTAGCTTGGTCTAATTTGGCTAATTAAAAGCGGGACTTTTTTTTTCTTCATTTCTCTAGCCTACGTGGCATAGAGCTTAAACGAAGAAGTCCATGTATGCAAAAACGACATCATTTAAGGTTTGCTCCATTTTTCCAATCCCTGATTGAACTCTATGTAATGCAGTGAGAAATATGAGTGAGATGATGTAACGTTGACGTTTTCATTAAGACTCGAGTTCCACGGCCCGCCATCATCGGCAAATGACTCTTGATGCTAAATGCAACGGATTGCAGTAAGAAATGCAGATGCAGAATTATGCAGGATTGATGTTTTGGGTAGGGGTCGAAGCTTGTTGTTATCGGCGAAATTGAACCCTATTCTTTATAGAATGGATGAATAATCTATGTGAAGGAAAATTTAGGAATTAACAAACTACCATGTCTCTAATTTCTAAATGCAGAAGAAATGCGGTGGGAAAAGCGAATGCAAGGTTATGGAAAATTTGTTGTTTTTGGCTAAAGGTCAAATTTTGCCAATATCAATTAATCCAATCCCTAATTTTCTTGGAATGCATGAATGATCTTTTAGATGAAAATTTAGTTGTCTCGTCCTTTCCATCTCTGCTTCTCTTGAAATATACTTTGTCTAGCCACGATTGTTGTCAGCATGTTCACATGTATTCAATTCGCCATAGAAATGATCCCCGGAAGAAGAGATACTTGTCGTTATCAATACAAATATAAAGTCAACTCGAAAATATAAGATCTTCATCGGCCATTCCTAATCAAGCACATATGAGTAGCTAGATCTGAAAATTTGCATAATAGGCAATAATAAAACATGTAAGGAACGGATGTTACTGCAGAACATAGCTGTGCACTACAGTTCCCGAGCAGCAGCTCTATGTAATCTCAGTTCTTCAATTAAAGAAGTCAAGTCTGTATAAGATGATCCACCTTCTTCAACAGCCGCTCTTGCCATTTCCTGGAGCACTTTTGTCCTTCTTCTCATTTCCTCGGCCTCTTCACCCACCATAATCTGCCTCACCGCCTTGCAGATGTCATCTCTACTTACGATATCTCCAGCAACTCCGATATCAACCCACCGTTTAACCCCAGCGCCAATCCCAACCTGAAGCACTTGAGTTACCAACTTTTCAGCTATGAAATGGTCATGAACCGCGGGTCGCGTAACCATGGGAACCCCAGCACATATTCCTTCCAGAATTGAGTTCCACCCACAATGAGTCACGAATCCTCCAACCGATACGTGACCAAGTATCAGCACTTGGGGTGCCCATCCTCTTATGATCAGGCCCTTCCCTTTTATTCTTTCCTCGAAACCTTGCGGTAGCCAATCATCGTCTCCATTTTGCTCTTCCTTCTTCCCTTTCCTGACGACCCATATGAAGTTTTGCTCAGAAGTTTCAAGTCCTAATGCAATTTCCATAAGCTGCCGAGAATCAAAGTGGGCCTCGCTACCGAAACACACATATATGACAGAATTAGGTTCTCTGGAGTCCAGCCATTTCAAGCACTCATCCTTGTCAATAGACGCTTCCTTTCCTCTATGTGTTTTATCTTCGACGTCCTTATTGTACAATGAGAGCGGACCGACAAGCCAGGCCTTCCTGCCCATAACATTCCTGAAATAATCTGCATAATCTTTTTCGAGTTCATAACAGCTGTTAACAACATTTCCGAAGCACTTTAGCTGCGATGCAAGTATTTCTCTCAACAACTTGGTAAAATCACCTTCTTGTTTAAGATTATCAGATAATTGATGCCTCGTTAGCTTTATCTCCCCAGGAAGGCCAGGCACAATAAAAGTTTCTGAGTCGGATGATACTTTCTTGTGGGGTTTATATCGACTAATGGCTTCATACGCGCACATTGACAACAAACTTATAACTTGAAGAACTATTCTAGGAATCTCACACTCAGTAGCAACGTCTGTAGCCCATGTAAAGAACATATCTGCTATGAGGCAATCGGGTCTATGTTCTTGCAAGAGCCGCAGAAGTGGTTCTCGGAGCACGCTCAAGGCCTTAAAGAACTTATTCAACAGTTCTCTACTATTCACGCCAGCACTGGAAATGACGGCTTCTACGTTCTCGCAGCCCTCAGGCAACCCGGCCTCCACAGAAGGGAACTCGACAGTTTGGATGTTGATATCCAAACCAGACCGCTTGATTCTCTCGATTTGCCTCGAGTAGATGGTGAGGTTGAGAGGAGTGGTGACTATGGTGGCTTTGATGCCTCGGGTTGTGAAAAGTTTGGCCATCTCTATAGTCGGTATCATGTGGCCATGAGCCATGAATGGCAGGAAGAAGATGTGAAGCCTGTGAAGTTCACTATCCATGGCAACTTTCACGGGGAGCGATCTAAGATTGGAAAAATGATTGGGGGAGAAAGATGGACCTGGTTTAGCTTCTTCAGGGTTTTCTTGAAAAGTTGCCAAATGCAGCGACTCTTTCATGGCCATGCTTGTACTAGTATCGTGATTTCACGGAGATTATCGGTCCCACGCCGTTTTGGACAGAAGGGAAAACATAATTACATGGAAGGGCCAGTAGGCCAGACTTCACGTGTTCTGCATTCGTCTCTATTATTGAAGAAAAATTGCCTATCCGGAAATAAAAAATTTGTAAGTGGAGATATTATTTATTATTATTTTTTTTTTTTTTTTTTTTCTGATCTGTACAAAATCAAAGAATGTTCTGTCAAAATCAAAGAATGTTAGTCAAAGGGCATTTCCCCAGTTTTGCATCAAACGGGCTTTTTGGGGGAGTCTAAGGAGAACCGACACCGACATGCGATACGACACAATACGCCGACATGTCATTTTTTAAAAAATAGAGAATTTCAATACGTTGTAACACGTTTCTTTATATATACATGATAAATTATCATTTTTATGATTATTTCGATCAAATTAATTTAATTCAAATCCACAAATAAATAAATAATAAAAAAGAGTGTCGGATGAGTGTCGGTGTCCGACATGTCCAACACATATCCGACTTTGACATGGAAGCCCTCGGAGAGTGTCCATGCTTCCTAGGGGTGAGTTTGGTGGCTATTTTCAAAGAGTGCAATTTCTATTTAAGGGTTGTAATTTTTGTCTACAGGCCAAGGAAATACGCAGTTGGCCTATAGGGTTAATATCATGAAAAACTTCAAATTGGTACATCTGTGATAATTTTATCCCGAACTAATTTTTTGACCACCAAAAATCCCAAACTGGTATACCTGTAACAAATTTATTCCGAACTATTTTTTTGACCACCAAAACCTTGCACTGGTACACTTGTGACAATTTTATCCCGAACTAATTTTTTTACCACTAAAAATCCCAAATTGGTATATTTATGATAAATTTACCCCCCATTAGTGTCTGTTAAATTGGATTAATATCACAAAAAACTACAAATTAGTAAATTTGTGACAAACAAAGGGATACGCCCATCAACTACCACGTGTCATCAAAGTTAACAATTTGACAGTAAAATTTAACGGGAACTAACGGAGGGTAAATTTGTCATAGGTGTACCAGTTTGAGATTTTTTTGTGGTCAAAAAATTAGTTCGGGGTAAAATTATCACAAATGTACCAGTGTAGGGTTTTTGATGGTCAAAAAAATAGTTCGAAATAAAATTATCATAAGTGTACTAGTTTGAGATTTTTTTTAATCAAAAAAATAGTTCGGGGTAAAATTGTCACGACGTAACGGTTTGGAGTTTTTGTGGTATTAACCCTAGCCTATGTGATTAATTTAGCGCTAACGAGACAAGTAACTTTGATCAATTTTATGTCTTTTCAAAAAGTTGCATTGCATATGTTGAAATATTAATGCAGCAGCTAATCATGATCTTGCAATTTAAGTCAATGCGAAATCATCGAAGAAATAAATGAGGAACAATAAAGGATATCAAAGGTTTATGTGAGTCGGTCTGAATGTCGGTATCTACATACACGGGGAGTACCAGCAGCAAATAATTCACTATAATCAGAGAATGAGAGTTACAAATGTTCACACGTTTGAATGTTTCTCACACCTAGATTAAGCACACATCTAAAGTGTTTACAAATAAATAACTCATTTGAATGTATAACCCAGCACAAATTACCAGGTATTTAAGCTTTGCCCACAACCAATCAAAGGAAAAAAAAAAATGAACTCAACTCACGGCTCTGAAGAGTTCATCGTGCGATCGCTCAAAATCCCTACGTCATAGGTGCGGCTCTTCACTGAATAAAACCCTTGTGCAGCTACTAGTCTCAAGAAAGCCACACAAAGCTAAAAGCTTCATTGTGCGGTCATGCGAAGAGCTGAGAGAGAAAACCCACTCCTCCTTTTTCTCTCCTTTATGCGGCAACTGTAGGCTCGGGGAATAAAGAAATAAAACCCTCGCTTTTGTTTCTTTGTTTGACAATGACATTTTTACCCCACAAATAAATATATATAAATTATAGAAAATGTGAGCCCTTTTTTTCTTGTTTTGCAGTGGCAGCAGCTTTCTTTATTTTTTTTTTTTTGTTCTACCGTAACTTTCAATTCACTTTCAGATTTTAATTTGCCTTGCATGTGAAAGTTGAAACCCACATCTAAAATTATAAATTTTCACCTCTAGCCCCATTGAGAAGGTGGAGATTCGAATTTCTCATATCCTTATTTACAAATAAGAAGGGTGGTCACTTGGGCAAACTTCATTTTTTTTTCTCAAACTTAGATATTTATCCAACCAGTTTGGATTCTGTAAAGGCTCAAACTTGTGACATAATCTGACAATTTTTCGCAAACTCCCAACGATAACACAGACTTGCCTTCTATGTGGAATAAACCTGGATGCATACAATACTCGCTCCTTCTTGACGCGCAGACTCCCAATGGCAACACATAGAAGGCAACGACTAAGCGCGCATAGACAAAGACTACTAGAAGCGAAAAGGAAAGGTTCACTTGCAGGCATTACTGGAATGCTCATTCCAAGGACAATGCCTAGAAGGCAACGGCTAAGCATGCGTAGAGGAAGAGAACTAGAAGTGAAAAGGAAAGGCCCATTAGGAGCAATAAATGCAATGCTCATTCACCGGATAGTGCCCGGAAGGCAACGGCTAAGCACGGGCAGAGGAAGACTACAAGAAGTGGGAAAGGAAAGGCCCACTTGAAGCGATGAATGGAATGCTCATTGCTCATTCACATGATAATGCCTAGAAGGCAACGACTAAGAACTTTGCTAAGTCCATGTCAATTCACCCGTTTGATTTTTCCAATTGCATCAATTATATCAGTTCATAACCCTACATGATTCCTCCAGTACGAACAATGAGCTGGCTGTTAAGGCCACTCGGGACCATACGTCGAGGGTGAGGAGTTAGGACCACAAGAAGACGACGACTGAGGAATTCATCTTCCTGCCTTGCTTCCTGCTTTCCCTGCTTTTCAACCCTTGTGTCCCCCTTTACGTACTCCTATCCCTTCCAATCCATTGATCTCTGGGTCTTAGCTTTTGTCGATTTATTTTCTGGGCCTCGTCGTCCAGTGAAGCATTATTCCAATGCGAGCAATGGATTTGGCATCTAAACCTATTTTGGTAATGAGATGATATAGAATATGGGGTATTGCATTATGAGATTTAAAAGCGATACTTGCTGCTTGTGTGATTTTCATTCAATGAATTTGGGATTTATGAGTATTCAATTTTTGATTAATTCATTATACACTGGATTTTTGTTATGATTTCCATTCAATGAAAGGTTTTATCTCTTCAATATATTTTTGTAAAATCATTTATTTTAGTTGAATAATTCGTCCTTTATATTGTGAATGATGACCAATCATTCCGTAAGTTTTGAGTACGGATTTGGGGTCTCACAAATCCGGTTAAGCATCTCTCGCCGACTTCCAATTCTACAAGTCTACACTAAAAAAGGCCCCACTTATAAAGACAAATGCCACGTGGACTCTATTTAATATCTTCCCTTGTATTTCGTTTTCTGAACTTTGGCCAATTAATTAGACCTAATTAAATCGATCTTTTTTCTTATGCACGACATACGAACCTTCTCCTTTTTTTTTTGGGTCTACTGCAAATCAAGGGCCAAGGTCCACAAGATGGTGAAGGCTACTCTAAGCATGTCATCATAACTGCTCTTATTGATTTAGTTATTATTAAAGAGAGAACTCTTGGGCTACCAATAACTTTTGAGTTAGAACATAGAAGTAGAACCACCACTAGTTGAAATTGCATAAAGTAGTCGCCAAGGCTCGGTACTAAAGATTGTTGCCTGTATCCGGAACATGTGACGTCACTTCATCTCGGCAATTAAATAATATGGACATCAGCATGATCTAATGGCCGATGTGGAGTAAACCCGGATGCACCAAAAGCATACAAGATTTGCTCCTTCTTGATGCGCATACTCCCAACGGTAATGTGTATAAGCGCGCGAAAACCAAGAATGCTAGAAGCGAAAAGGAAAGGCCCGCTTGGAGGAATAATCGGAATGCTCATTCAATGGATAATGCCTAGACGACCACGACTAAGAACTTTGCTAAGTCTAGGTCAATTCACCAGCTTATCTGTCCAATTCCATCAATTATATTTGTTCGACTGAGGAATTAGGACCACAGGAAGGCAATGACTGGGGAATGAAGTCAATTAATGAGCACGTACATGAGATACTAAAAATGGAACGCTCTCCATATTTCCAACGCTACAAAAAAACAAGGTTTTAGCGACGAATTTTGCGACGAAAAATTTAGCAAAATTCGTCACTAAACGAATTTGCGACGGAAAAAAAATCCATCACTAATTCGGCATCGCAAAATTTAGCAATGGAAAATATCAATTTTCGTTGCTAATTTGCGACAAAAAAAAAACGTCGCAAATTAGCCACGAACTTTATTCATCACAAAAAATTCGTTGTAAAATTTATCGAAAATTAGCCACGAACTGTATTCATTGCAAAATTCGTCGCTGAGGTGAGTTGGCCTCCTAAAATTCGTCGGACCTTATTGTCCATCGCTAATTGACCGTGTAATGACCGTGTAATGAATTTTATGGTGTGACCGCTGCAAAATTCGTCGCTGTGACGAAATTCGTTGCTGAGGTCTGTTAGAGATCAATTATATGGTGTGACTAGGAACCCTGAGATGAGTTGGCCTCCTAAACGGGGCTTAGGCCGTTAACTTATTGAGATTTTATCTCATTTGTTATTGTTAAACCTCTTTCAGAACCTTAGCATGTCAATGCACCCAGTACGGTTCGAGGTACCTCAGGACATGGAGATTGTTGTTTCCATGCACGTGTTCCCCTAACCAGCTATACGTTTTTTAGCGCCATTGGACGATAGTTTGGGTGGACGGGGGACTAACTCATTGGGTTCCCCACCGGTTCCAGGCTTGGTTTGTTAGGGATAGTGAGGGTATATTTGGGCCTTTTAGGGGTTTGACGGACCTTTGGAAGAGGGTCTGGGTACAAGATATGGGATCCTATGGAGATCAACCCACCTGAAGAGTCAGTAAAGGATCTTGAGCTCAATCCCGACCCTATTCCCGAGGACCTGTTGAATTTTGAACTGTTGAAGCACGACCCTGACTCCCCCAATTTTGACTTACCGACCCTCTATGTATGGATAGCCCGTGAGAGATATGTTTGGAAGCTGACTTTTTGATGATTCACTGATGGCGAAGTAGATTGACCCCAAGCCTAGTATCTTTTTGTAGACTTTTTATGGAAGTGCCCGAAGTGGGCTTGTAAAGGAACGTTTCCCAAGGGTTAATCAAATAAATATTAAAATGGTGCTGTTGTTTATTTGATGTGAATCGTTTTCCCTACCTATCCCTATTTATTGTTGTTTTCTGGGTATTGGTTATTGTCACTTCCGCATGCGTAATAACAAGAAAGATAAAAATGAAAGGGTCAACAACAAGTCTTGGGATGTTGCATCATAATGACCATAGTGGGATGTTGCATGCTCATAAGGTTCGGGACATGACAAGATCTAGCGAGGGGAGCCCTCGCCGGGGCTCACCCAAGCCGCGTGGTGTGTTGCCGGCCGGGCGAGGGCAACCAGCCCAACCATGGTTGATGGCCAGCCATCGCTGGTGGTTGGTCATCGGCAATGGGAGGAAGAAAGCCAAAAAAAGAAAAGAAAAAAGGAAAAATAATCAGAAAAATTTAAAAAAAAAAAAAATTATTAAAAATTCACCGGCAAACCTATGTGGCACCACCGGGTCCACATCACCAAAATCCGGTCAAAATTAACCGGAAAGACTAATTGGGGCAAAGATAAAGGGTTTAGTATTCAATTGGCGCAAAAAAAAAGGTTTATGACTAAATTAGCACCAAGCAAAAGGTTTAGGATTTTTTTTACACTTTTCCCATTAAATATTTATTTGATTGATTAATCAATCTAGGTTTGTTAGTAATTCATGGATTTTTTTTAAAGTTCATATGAAACTTCTACAAAATTTAGTGACAATAATCGACACCAAACTTTCTTCTTAATGATAGTGCTAATTGAGAAACAATAAAATTACTTTTACTAAGGAAACAGTTCGTTCAAGAAAAAGATCAATTTAGATATCATGAACAATTCTAGTTACTTCTATAGAATTTATCTTATGATAGATATTTTAATAAAAACATATATGCTGTAAAATTTTGTGAAGAATGACTTCCAAATTTTGGGAAAATTTTCCAAAAAGTCCAAAACTTAATGCAGTTTTGCCAATTTAGTCTTAAAACTTTTAATTTTGCTAATTGAATCATAAACCTTTTGAAAATTTGCCGATTGAATCCATTCGACTAATTTTGACTTGAATTTGCTAACATAGATGTCGGCTATTTATCTTGCAAGATAATAAGTATTTTTTGGACAATTTTTAATAATATTTTAATATATTTTTCTAATTGTTTATTTATTTTTTATTTGTCTTTTTGTTTTCCTTTTTTTTCTCTTTTCCTTCTTTTTTTTTTATTGTGGCTAGGGAGGGCCCGGTGGCCCTTGCCCCCTGCAGCTGAGGGTTGCACGCTGCATTTGCCTGCGGCTAGCAAGGTTGCCCACCATCAAGAACGGAGGCCACACGTCATCCCTTTTGGCTTCATGTTGGACCCTTCTGCTTCTACTTTTGCTGTTGTCGAGATGGCCTTTTCATTGAGAAGGTGGCCGCGATTCTCGCCTAAAAGGCCATCACAGTTGCAGGCAAAGGCCACCTCGCTAGCAGAGCCGTCCACGTAGAGCGTCCATGTCAGCAAATTCCTGCCAAAATTGACCAAATGAACTCGATAGACAAATTATCAAAAGGTTTATGACTCAATTGGCAAAATTAAAAGGTTTATGACTGAATTGGTAAAACTGTAATAGGTTTAAGACTTTTTGGAACTTTCAAATTTCCCGTAAATATCTTTCCCTACATAAAATTTGATAATGCGTTAACAAAGAAAGGTTAGCAATTTTTTTTTTTTTTTGATCGATTGGTTAGTCATTCAATATACGATTTTAACTTTATATTATTTTGTACATAGATACTTTTGAAGTTTAGTGGAAATTTATCACTTATATATTGATATTGGTATCGCATTTGCATCAATAGAACATTATAGATGCTCAACAAATATCAAACATAAGATTTTAGCCGCCATGTTAATATGCATGACATTTATTGTGTTTAATTATCCTTAATCTTAAGAGAAAGAGGGTTTATATAGGGTGAGGAATTAGGGCACTTGTGGAATAAGAAACATGTTAATTTCCTAATTTGGATTAAGAGAATATGTGATATGTCCAAAATAATAAATTAAAGTATTTCTATTCATTATTACCATAATTTTTAAAGATATTAACTTTATCCTCCCCCAAGTTAACTAGATATAGCAATCTTTTCTAATTTGGCACCTCCCATGTGTGAATCACATGTAAATTTCGACCACCATAGGTCTTGAATGGGCTTGGCCATATTCCATGCTCTCGTGGGCTTGGTTTAGATAATTTAATTGAGCTCGGAACTTCCTTGCTTTTAACCCATTTTGCGCCAGTTTTATAAGAATGCAATTTATGTGGGCCTAATTTTATTAAATGAAAAATGCTCCTAATATGCGGATGCAGATTAACAATATTTTTGTTTAGGGATGGGGTAGAACCCTAATTTGCTTATGTAATTAATGATTAAATGGGGTCGCAAAAATTTAGGGATTAACAAGATATAGATTTATACTCTTGGACCTATACACAAACATTTCACTAATATATGTTATAATATTGAACTGGACAGACACATAAAATAAACGCTTATGAATTAGTTTAAACTTTGTTGTGAATTAGGCCCATATTACAGGGAAACGCTATGTTTTCATTTGTTTATTATTGGGAGATAATCTCACTACATACGTTCAGTAGGCTCTCTCTATTTGGTGCTCTACGACTCCATAGTGAAAAATCGTACTACTCAAGTAAATGGACAGTTCCACCAAATAAATAAATAAATGGACAGTGAAATGAAAAATGTTCTGTGTGGACTCGACTATTTCCTCGTTGAGCTTACTAAAAGCAACAATTTTTTTGAGAAATTGTTCACATTTATTGTTATTTTTGACTGCTACGTGACTCGTACAATCGGCCCGTTCGAGGAATTTTCGCCCCAGTTTTTCGATAGTCAATGGGATGGAATTCAATGGACGAGCTCAATTTAATTTTCCATTGCTCCATAATGTAAAATCGTACTACTCAGGCACATGGACAGTGAAATGAGAAGGACCCTATGTGGACTTGACTAACCGCGTGAACAAGTCTGGACTCAATTTTGTCAATAGCATCGTGAAAGATACAAATTTCCGAGAAGTCGTTCGCAATTATTATTAGTTTTTGTCTGTTGCATAACTAGTATAGTCCGCCCATTGGACGAACTTTCGCACCAATTGGTCGGTAACTCGTGTAAGAATTCCATGGACGAGCTTGGAAGGTACGTTGAGAATCATTTAATGCCTCCACGTTGCGCGGAGAAAGATCGGTGGTCATGCGCTCATGAAGCAAAACCATTTTGAGTAGAGCGAATTGACTTGAGAGTCATTAGGTCACATAATATCAATACTTACAGAAACTTAGCTTACATATATATAATATATGATGAATAACCCCTCGAAAGAAGCTAGGTATATGTCGCGATTCAAAAGGTAGATTGATGGAAGGCCTTGTGCGACCAGTCCAAGCATCTTCCACACTTCAAACCGAAGCCCTGGCCTGTCTCTATGCCCTCAAACACTTTGCTGATCGGCCTCATTTAAAACTAATGTTGGAGTCTGACTGTTCAATGTTGATAAGCTGTTTGAGAGATTCTTCCCTCTGTCCTTAGGATGTTGAGCCAATTATCACTGATTGTATTGGCCTCTTGGCTTTTTTTGAGAGTTTAGAATTGGTACTTTGCACCCGTGACTCAAATAGATTAGTTGACTGGGTTGTAAAGGCGTCAAGGTATAAGACCCTCCCCGAAATTGGGTTTGTAACCCCCCTTCCCCTCTTTGAGAAATCCTGTGTTTTGATGCCCCTTACTCTTGTAGGTGGGCCTGGGTTTAATGAAATGATATCTCTATTTTGACCAAAAGATATGGGACAATGCAATGATCACTAGAGGCCATTTGAATATTGGGGAAAATCCAAGTTAAAAAGGTTTGACTTCAAGGCATTCACAGCTTCTCGGAAACTCACAAAAATTAGCCACAAACGTCTCAAGTCCATTTAATGGTACGTGTCTGCCTCTTGAAGTCCAGAGGAAGCATTCATTGAATTGAATTGAATCTGAATAGATGATGATGATGATGATGATGATGATGATGATCATGATCATGATCATGATGATGAGGGATAATGACATAAATGGTATGTAGGATAATGTGAATATTGAATAATACCAAAAAAATCCTAAATTTATTGCGCTCGTGCCAATTCAAGCCTTAACCTTTCAATTGTGCCAATTTTTTCATAAATCTTTTGATGATTTGCCAATTCAGCCCTAAACTTTTCAATTGTGCTAATTTAATCTTAAAACTTTGGACGATTTGCTAATTTAATCCTAATCCTTTTGACGATTTGCCAATTTAATCATTTTGGCCAATTTTGGCGAAAATTGCTGATGCAGTGGTCTAGCCAGCACTGGCCATCCTATGTGGCATGGCCACGTTGACGTGGATAATTTTTGAAATTTGTTTCTTAATTTTTGTATTTTTTTTCTTCCTTTTTTTTTTTTTTTTTTTTTTTTTTTTTTCCTAACCCTAGGCTGGTGAGGGCTAATGACCCTCGCCTAGTCGAGGTGAGGGTGTCGCAGTCCTCAACTGTGGCCAGTGCCCTAGCCAATGCAAAGTTAGAAAAAAGGAAAGAAAAAAGGAAAAAAATACTATTAATAAAATTTAGAAAAATTAAAAATAAAATAAAAAATTATCTACTTCAGCATGGGCTGTCCCACATAGGATGGCCGATGCTAACTAGACCACTAGCTCAAAGATTTCTAGCCAAAATTAGCTAGAAGGACAATATTGGCAAATCATCATAAGGTTTAGGATTAAATCGACGCAATTGAAAGGTTTAATACTGAATTGGCAAATCATCAAAAGGTTTAAGACTGAATTGATTAAATTAAAGGTTTAGGATTGAATTGACACAAGTGTAATAGGTTTAGGATGTTTTTGGTAATTTTCCCGACATAAATGGTATGTAGGATAATGTGGATATTGAGTAATAAATATATGAACGACATGCCAAATGTCATGAGCGAATGGCATGTGTAATGACTTAGGCTACGTTTGGTAGTTAGTATAAAATTCAGAATAGGATAAATCTTTTCCTATCCCGTGTTTGGTGTCTGCCTAATATAGGATAAATTTCCGATAAATATCAATCCCTCCATAAAATTTCATAATACATTAGCATATAAAGGTTAGCCAATCAATACATGGTTTCAAGTTTATATTATTTTGCACATAGAAGCCTTTGAAGTTTAGTCATAATTTTAACACTTATATATTGAAATTGGTACAAATTAGCATCAATAGAACAATATAGATACTCAACAAATATCAAGAATAAGCGTCGTTTTAATATCCATGACACATATAGTGTTCAATTATCCCTAATCTTAAGAGAAAGAGGGTTTATATAGGGTGAGGAACTAGGGCACACTTGCAAGAATAAGAAACATGTTAATTTCCTAATTTGGATATAGAGAATATGTGATATGTCCAAAATAGGAAATTAAAGCATTTCTTATGTAACTAATGACTAAATGGGTTTGCCAAAATTTAGGCATCAATAAGATATAGATTTGTACTCTTAGACCCACACATGGACATTTCACTAGTATATGCTATAATATTGAACTCGACAGACACATAACATAAGCGCCTATGAATTAGTTTAAACTTTGTTGTGAATTAGGCCCATATTTCAAAGAAATGCTATGTTTTCATTTGTTTATAAATTGGAAGATAGTCTCACTATATAAGTTCAGTGGGCTTTCTCTATTTGGTGTTCTACTACTCCATAGTGAAAAATTGTAATACTCAAGTAGATGGACAGTGAAATGAAAAATATTCCGTGTGGACTCGACCATTCCCTCGTCATGCTTGGTAAAAGATAAAATTTTTCTGAGAAATTGTTCCCATTTATCGTTACTTTTGTCTGCTACATGACTCACATAATCGGCCCGTTCAAGGAATTTTCACCCTAATTAGTCGGTAGTAGTTGAATTCAATGGATGAGAATACTTTAATTTTCCGTTGCTCCTTAGGGAAAAATTGTACTCAAGTACATGGATGGTGAAATGAAAAGGACTCTAAGTGGACTGGAGTAACCACGTGAACAAGTCTGGACTCAAATTCGTTGATGAGCCGAGAAGTCGTTCGCAATTAATATTAGTTTTTGTTTGTGACGTGACTCGTATAATCAGTCCATTTGATGAATTTCGGTCCCAAGTAGTTGGTAACTCGGGTTAGAATTCCATGGACGAGCTTGGATGGTAAGATGAGAATCATCTAATGCCTCCACTCTGTGTGGAGAGAGATTTTGATTAGAGCGAATTGACGAGAGCGAATTGACCTTAAAGTCATTCTAGGTCACATAAAATCAACAGTTAATAGGAACTTAACATTAAAATATACATAATATAACCCCTCGCAAGAAGCTATGATGTGAAGCTTTTTGTACATATCGAATGAGTCACCAGATAGAGAGAATCCAAACTCCTCAATCACATCTAACGACGACCATGTACCCCCTTGTAAATATATTGAGATTCTTATTGCTAGGGTTCCTAGTTCCTATTTTAATTTCTCGGATGACCTCGTCGAGGGTTGATATATTCACTTGTATCTAAATTCAAGAGTTCAGGTACTTAGTTTCTCCTAAATTAAGTTTTTCCTCTTTAATAATTTTTTTTATGATAACTTGTAAATTAATTGCCGGGTCAGTTTGATATAGAGAGATATACTTTATGCACACATATCCTCAGTTTGGCAGAATATGTGCAATTTGATTTCTTTGTTGGACAAGTGACGGTGCCTCTCAATGTGGCCTTGACTGGATGAGCCTCTTGGTTTGATTTTGTTTTATATTTCCCTCGGCGGTTTAGTTCTGCGCAGCACATTGGTTCCCAATTCATTGGACCGTTTTGATGGATTTCCTCTTTGCAAGTTCTTATGGCCATTAAATTTGAGAAAATCTGGCTTGGGTGCATTTAATTAAACTTAAGGGCCATATGATTTTATAGGCATGCTGGGAAACTTTGATTCGACTGTCAATTAGAGTTTGATTGAAAATTCTAATGCTCAAACCATTACATTCTACATGAGACCCACTGCATATGACCGGGGGGGGGGGGATTGGACCAAGACATTGTTACTCGTGCCATGTCTATGCTAGAATCTCCATCATAGTATTTTCCATGTTCCTTGCGTCACATTGTCATGCATACGTTTATCATATAGAGAAAATAGGCCTTAATTTGCATGTCATGTTACATTACATAGTCGCCATGACTTAGGATAATCTTGACTCCTTTAGGTTAACCATGCATCATGCATTGCACGAGAAATTGGATCTTTGAGCCCAAAGGACGGGCCCTCGATCATATTATTCGTGCATTACATGTAGTATTTTCAAAAATAGATTCTAATAATTTTGGCTGCTCTCTATCATTCTTGGTACTCATCGTTACATGCCTTCAAGCATTCTTAGATATTCATGATAGTATTTTGCATGATAGACATCATTTAAATAATTCTTATCGCATCTAGGTTAGCAATAACATGTACCCCGCATTTTGCTTGGTGTCTAATCGACCAGTAATTGACAAGTGGCGGCTTCCAAGTAAGCTTTTTTTTTTTTTGGTTGTGCTTCAAGGTAAGTTTCATCACATGTGTAAATTGAAATTCCAAGTTGCGATTGGCATGAGTTTGGGAGAGTTCACATTAGGTAATAACATCATCTCTTTAATGAGTAACCATTCGTGCTTGCCTAGTAATCCATTAGCTTCCCCTTATTGGTTCACTTTGGGAAAGGTTGTGATAGTGAGAGGGCGCATATGATAGGTAAGTTCAAGAGGACAATTACCAAAAAAGTCCTAAACCTATTGTACTTTTGCCAATTCAATTATAAATATTTTAATTATGTCAATTGAGTTATAAGCCTTTTCAAGTTTTTCCAATTGAGTCTATTCGGCAAAATTTGGCTGAAAATAGCATAAGTGGATAATTTTTTAAAATTTTTTCAAAATGTTTTTAATTTTTTTCTTTTCTTTTTCCTTTTTTTCTTTTCTTCTCCTTTCCTTCTTTTCTTTTTGCTTTTTATTGTGGCTAGCAAGGGCTTCGGCCATCGTCGAGTCTCTCTGTCACACCCCGAACCGCTCAAAGCGCAATCATCCCACATACCGGTCTAATTTGTTGCAACATCCCAGGCGAACCGCGTCGCCGACCCAACTCCCAACACAGAGCATAAGGCACATGCGGAAGAGATAATTAAAACACCCGTACAAAACAATACATGACCAAGGGTAGTAGGAACGTCAAACAATTCAAAGTCTAATAATCAAGACTTGTATTGAACTTCAAAACATATACAATGTTCACTTTACACCAATACAAATCACCAAATAAAAGCGGGTCGACGGTCACTATTAACAAAATCTCTAAGTGGCCAAGGGGGCAGTCTAAGGTGGGGTTATAATCAAAAGGGTAACTGGCCCGACCTAAGGGAGGCTAAGGCTGATCCTAGGAAACTTAATCGGGATCAGATCCTAATGGCTCGGACTCAGCCTCGATTATCTCATCTTCCGAATCCATCCGCTCAACCTCGCCAACTTGTTCGGGATCCTGCTCTATGGGCTCCGGATTCACATATGGATTGGGTACACCAAGACAACCTCTATCAGGAGTCTGAAAAAAGAGGTTTAAACAACTATGAGACAAATCTTAGTGAGTAGGCCTCCTAAACCGAAACTAGGCTAACATGCACCTTCCGACAAGCAAATCAACACAACAACGGACAATAATGTTAATCAAATGACCTAGGCTCTTGAGCCCGGATCGCTTACCTTGCTGACCCTACAGGTTAAATAGTTCGATATAATAATCACGGCACATATGTGGCACACATTTTCACACGTACGCCATACGCATGTTCATACTCAAAGTGTTCATCTCGCATGCCATTCACTGAGTTTTGCACACTCGCACACTGGCCCATGCATTCTTATGCATGCAAATGTCATTATCATGCCATGTTTCATTCTGGCTCATACTACACACTGGCTCAATGCTCAATTATTATTACAACTAGCGTAAAACGCATCAGGTCTAGTGTCTCTAGCCTGCTACAAAGTGCATGAGGCGCAACACAGTTTTTTCTTAATCACAACACTTCGTGGCCCGCATAAAGCACATATCTGGCCTAGTGTCTCTAGCCTGCTACAAAGTGCATGAAGCGCAATACCGATCTCCTCACGAACCAGAGCCCGCATAAAACGCATTAGGTTGGTCGTCTTTCGGACGTACTGGGCATCATCTTGAGTAAAACGCATCAGGACGGCAAACCCCGCGTAACACGTATCAGAGCGAATTGTGATCACACATATACACAGCCAGTTATTATCTGAACCCCCCATAACACCCATTAGGGCAATTAGGTAATCACATGCTCATGTCAGGCACGCATTCTCGCACAATCTCATCTTATGCCTCATTCTTGGCATACACAATGCGTGGCCATGCAATGTCGTACAATGCAACATGAGCATTCAATTTCAGCGGCATTTCAACAAACATGCCAAATCAACGTGCTCAAATAGCCAATCAATTGCCCATACTTATTCGCATAATATGCGCACTTGGCCAACTAGTACCATGTGGCCCAAAACATAATTTACGCACCTGAGCAATAAACATTCACATCAATGATTTGCCAATCACACACGGCATTGCTTGAACATGAAATCAATCAGCATGGCATTATACAGTTGAGCACGACAAAGTACCATTCAACCACCGAGTCGCTCAAACGAGGCACCACAAAATTTAACACAATCAAGCACAATTTGTACCCAAATCAGCCACTACATGGCCCAACCATTCACACATGACAATTCACGAACAAACCACACATTAGCCATACAAGGCCCAATTAAACCTCAATGGACAGCCACTAATCAGTCCGAGAGAGAGAAAAATCGGGAATATACAAAATCGGGTCCAAACTAGGCAGTTGCACAATGACAGAAATTCATTTGAAATAAATGGTGAATCAATTCCAAAAATTATGGAATTTGGATATGTTGTACAAAACATCTCAATGAACATTTTTCGTGAAGAACTAGAAACCCAGTTCTAATCGTAAGCACCTCGTTTTGACACTCAAACTCGGACAAAATCCGATTCGCTCGGACAGCCCCTCAGGCCATCAAAATACAACTTATTCAGTACCCAAATCATTTTGGAAAGCCTTGAAATTTTTATATATTATAGCCATAAATATCCCCAACAATTTTTGTGGGAGGAAGTATTTTGAAAATAGGCCTGGAAAAATTTATAAAAATTCGAACAGACTCGAAGGTCAAGTGAACAGTAAATTGGGCAGTTTTGTTTTGGTCTAAAGATGGACTTCCGAATGGCTTCAAATGATTTCCAAAAATTTCCAAATTAAATTATGTTATACTTAAAGATGTTAGGAACAACTTTTATGAAGAGCACTTCTTCAGATTCGGCCCACAATGATCACAAAAAAATAATAAAGCGCATATGTACAGTAAAATCAGTAATCCGAGAATCATTAAACTTGCACCATTAAGCAAATCCAGCTCATACAACCTCTAAACCAAGTCTCCACAGCCTTAAAACCATCCCTAAATCATCACCTTAGGCTCTTAAAATTACTACAACATCAGCCCAAATCAGCTCTCACTAATTAACCCCTAAAACTTGTTCAAAGTGCATATAATCCTAATTAAGGGTTAGGATTTCTATTCACTAGGTTTAAGCTTCAAAAGTGGGCTGAACAAGGAGAGAAACGGGTTGAATAGCAGCTGGATCAAACCGGTTTAGCGGCGGCACTCCGACATCCTCTTGGCGACGGACGGCGGCGTTCCGGCGGCGGCGACGGCTGCTCCAGTGGTGGTTGCTCCTCATGGCCAAGGGAAGAGAGAAGGGAGATGGATGGGGAAGGAAGATGATCGGCGTGAAAATGAAGATGGGAGAGAGAGAAATGGGTCAAAGTGGGCTTATGGTTAAAAAGGTGATGCCGCGTGTCGCGATCCTAGCCCTTGGACTATTTTGCCCTTTGATCCAGTAGCCATTAATCACTCCCTTCTAACAATTGAGTGGCCTTTTGGTAATTCAATAATTCTAATAATTATCCACAATGAAATCCCCAAAATCCTCAAAATTTGGAACTCCAAAAATAGGGCACAGGGGTATTTTCGTAATTTTTTGGTCCTGGGCCGAAATTTCATTTTTTGACCGTACCGACCCCAAATATGATTGGCCACTCAAAAATGACGTTGACCTCGCAAAATAATCGCAAATACCCATAGAATTTTGACATCGAAGTTCGGGTCCAATTTGACGATTAAAATTGCTCAATTCAGAATTTTAGAGCCTCTCACTGACGGGTGGCTGTTTAGGGGTTACGCGTATCGACCTAGGGTTACTCGAGTCGTGAAGATTTCGATTACCGGGAGAACGTAAGGAATTATTGGTTATTCCAGGGGTCATGATCGTTCGGTTCAAGTTTGGGATTTGCTCGCCACTCGTACTTTCGGTCGAACAGAATCACCCGCGATCCGATCGTACGTCTTTAGCCAAACCAAATCCGTCACTTTCTTAAGATCGGCCCACATTGGCCCAAAACACTTCCCTGTCGTTTCTCGGAATCAGTGCCCGATTCGCGATCGGGTCCCTGATCCACGTACCGTTTTCCTAGTTAGCCTTTCCCATTGGTTAGTATCCCGCGAGGGGTCAGCTCCGGGCGAGACGTACTAAAATCAGATGAGAAATAATATCCACTTTGTTTGATTCCGGAAATGGGTCGAAATTCAGGATGTTACACTCTTTGCAAGAGGAAGGTCATCGATGACATAGGCGACCATCGTGAGCTTCGCCATTTTTTTTCTGCACCCTTAAAATCGATAACCAGTCAAATGTCGGCAAAACGAAACAAAATAGCCCCGGATCCAATCACACAGACCTTGTGCCAAATCCTGATTTCAGTTACGAGGTCGTGGATTGATAATCTATCAATCGATCTTTGCAAGCTTCAACCAAATTGATCAATAATCGCGACTCATATCGGAGATGAATGGCTCTCATTGATGAATTCCTATTGTCTCTGTCTCTCTCTTCTCTTTCACTCTCTAGGTTTTTTTAACAACCCAATTATGGGCGATGTTAGACGAGGACTGCGACCCTTGTTTGCAGCCGGCTAAGGCATCACGGCCCTCACCAGCGGCTGGTAAGGGTCCGACAACCCTCGCTGGCCATAACATCAAAAAAAGAAAAGAAGGAAAAGAGAAGAAAGAAAAAAAGGAAAAAGAAAAATAAATAAATAAATCATTCGAAAAGATATTTAAGAATTAAAAAATTATCCACATCAATGTCTGCTGTGCCATGTAGGATAGCCAGCTTTCATGATAGCAATTTTATCAAAATTGGCCGGATGAACTCAATTGATGAAACATAAAAATGTTTAAAACTCAATTAGAACAATTAAAATGTTTAAAACCAAATTGGCAAAAGTACAATAGTTTCAGGACTCTTTTTATAATTTTCCCTAAGTTCAAGTAAGTACTCCAACAACTTTCTTTGGCTGATGGTGTGGGTGATTTTAACCGGGAAGACTCCCCTTCCAATCTTAATCCCGATTTCATGGAAAAACTATTTAAGCACTCTAAAAATATTCGTCACTCTTCTTTTTTTTTTTTTTTGGTATGTTCTATCTCTAGCTCTCCTCGCTCTTTTATTTTTACTTTACCTCTTGTAGAGCACGGGATTGAATCTTGTACCTGTGATACTAATGTCCCCACCCCCTCCTCCAATCCCTTTACCAGTAGGATTGCATGCCTGTTGGCAATATTTGTCACTCCTCACATCTAAACTGCATCACCTTCCCAAATTGTGGTGATATTTTTTTTCTTCCTTTCTTTGTAAACTCGGAGTAGGTTGGCTGGTCCACAAGCAAAATGTTGACTTGACTGAAATTTCTGAATGTCTGGCGAGTCTTCTAAATGTCGAAGAAGAAAAAGAAGATAACATACTAATACTTTTGTACTTTATGTTGGAATTGTGAGTTCTACGTACAAAGTGGTGGATTTGAGTTATGTAATTTCAATAGGCAAACTTAACAAGAAGAAGGTCTCCACAAATTACTTTTTTACTTTGTGATCTTCTTATCTCTCTTTCTTATCCTATAGTATGAATTATATATTGTCCATACTCATAATTTCCTAGATCAAATCAATCAAATTGCAATAGGGAAATCTCTACATAACCCTACAACTAGACATTTTTTAATTCAATTGTTTTTACGAGCATAATTATCTGTATATATCATGTTATAATTACATTTTCTTGACTGATTGATAAGTCCACGTTATTACAAAATACCCGCGTAATATTTGGGGAAAAAATATGGCAGCCCTGAATTTATTCAACATTATATAGGTATTCCATTTAAGTATAGATTGTACCAAAAACCCTACATACCCGCATCACTTCACTATTTCACTGATGAATATGACAAGCAATAGTAGTAGGCATGAGCTTTCCTTCGATTAAACAATTCTCCGAACAATCTATGATGTCAGGCAATCGCTTCTATCGTGCCTTCTATAATCTCAAAACGCCTTCATTATGTTGTGTTGGTAACACTGTAAGGATCGCAAGCCACTTAGGAAAGAGAAAATAATAAAAGAAAATCCACATTAGCCTTTTCCTCACTGACCAATGTTACTGCACAATGTTTACTAGTTTTAGGACGTAAATGTATGATCTGAAACTTTTATCACACAACTATACTCGACATATAAATTTTAGGATTTTTTGTGCATTTATTCCTGGAGTTTAGATGAAATCAGTCGGCCACTTCAAAACCTCAAAATTCTCGATGAGGCGAGTGGAAGAAAATAAGCATGGAGAATATATGAACAAGAAATTTATACTTCTATTTTTCTTTCTTCACCAAGTCTAGAAATAGACACATCATCCCCTAAGCTCCTCCTTTTCTTCCACATTTTCTTTATTCGAGTGAACTAAGCCCCACGCACACTGCATAGCCTACACAGCAAGACCGTTTCAATATGTCGATTTCTTAATGGTGTCAAAATCCAATATGCAATCGGACAAATTGTCTAATATTTTCTTTCTGAAATTAACCACACTGTTTCCTAGAATTTTCTTATTTGAAAGAGATGATGCAAGCAATGAACTCATCTTTTTACTTCTTGCCTGACTTTCCATATACTTCGACAAGAAATTCAAAATCGAAATTGGACTTAGACTGATGAATTTAATTAGCAATTCCAGTACATTTTCGTCCGTGTATCATGGAACTTGCATGGTGTTAAGTTTAGGTGGTTTTATAATTGGCGACAAAACTTTGGGTTAATTTTTTTCCCTTTTTCTTTTCTTTTTTTTTAAATATAATTTTAATTATTTTTTTTTTTTTTTTTTTTTTTTTCCTTCTTCTTTAGCCGGTCACTAGCCATAGGTGAGGGATGAGCTCGCCTAAGGCAAGCGAGGTTCAAGCTCGAGCTTGCCAATCTCTAGGGAGGCTCAAGCCTCGCCGACTGGCCAAGAAGAAGGAAAAAAAAAAAAAAAAATATAAAATTAAAAGGGTTAATACCACGAAAAATCCTAAACTAGTACACCTATGATAATTTCACCCCAAATTTTTTTTTTGGCCAAAAAACCCCAAACTGGTACACCTGTGACAAATTTACCCCGAACTATTTTTTTGACCACAAAAATCCTAAATTGGTACATTTGTGACAACTTTACCCCGAATTACTTCTTTGACCACCAAAAACCCCACATTGGTACACCTGTGACAATTTTACCCTTGAACTAATTTTTTGACCACTAAAAACCCCAAACTGGTACATTTGTGACAAATTTACCCTCTGTTAGTATCCGTTAAATTATATTAATATCACGAAAAATCACAAATTGGTAAACTTATGACAAACAGAGGGGTACAACCTAAAATTAGTACACATGTCAATTACCACGTGTCATTAAACTTAACAATTTAACAGTAAAATTTAACAAAAATTAAGGGAGGGTAAATTTATCACAGGTGTACCAGTTTGAGGTTTTTGATGGTCAAAAAATTAGTTCAGGGGTAAAATTGTCACAGGTATATCAGTGTGGGGTTTTTGATGGTCAAAAAAAGAGTTCGAGGTAAAATTGTCATAGGTGTACCAGTTTATGATTTTTTGTGATAAAAAAATAGTTTGGAGTAAATTTGTCACAGGTTTACCAGTTTAAGGTTTTTTGTGATATTAACCCAAATTAAAAATTAGTTTAAAAAAATGAAAAAATAAAAAAATAAAAAAATCATCAAAAGGAGTGCAAGGAGGAAAATCAAATTGGATTTTCTATACCAAATGGCGGAAAGTATTTTCTATTTCATTTCTATGTTTCAACTAATCACCAGAAAATATTTTCATTTTTCTGAAAAATAATTTCCTGCTAAATATTTTTTAGAAATCTAACATTTTCCGCAAAACACATGGTGACTTAATCAACAGTGTGATTTTCTAATATCGTGACTAACAACACATATTGACTTTTGTCTTTGATCGTGCTCTTTCCTATAATTTGCATGTGAAAGAGTCGGAGAACAAGCTCTTGTACCTACTTGATGTGACCCTTACAAGCCCACGGCACTTGGATGTACAGTAAAAATAATTCCTACTTGAGTAATAATGTTTTCATTGCTTGTAATTAGCATATTCAACTAATCTTGGAAATTTCCCAGTGACCTCTAGCAGACATGCCTTGCCAATATGACATTGCTCGACTCATATGCTTCTAGACTTGGAAAAATTCAGCTCTGGGAGCTGATCAAGACCACGACCACCATTATGTAGAATTCCAATGTTCTTAATAGGACATTGCCTTTCAATTCCACCATTATGTAGAACTGAGAACATTCATCTTGTATGCATTCCAAAGAAGATAAGTCAAACCATAACGGCTTTCTTTAAGCCGGTATTTTGTCTTCTTGTCCTGCAAACGGCTTTCCTAATTGTAATATTCATCAATTTGCCGAAAATATATCAAGGCCGATTCAAACTTCTATGTGTTTTTTTTTTTGGTCTAAGAGGTCGATTCAATTTACTAGCATGAAAAGCTGTGCAGAAGGTTGAGTGTAAATTGGTAAAACCATTCTTTCACAGAAAAAAAACGGTTTAGAGTTTTGAAAGCATCTAATTTGCCTGTAAGCATATTCATTTTAATTTTAGGAGAATTTCACAAAGTTTGGAAGTCAAGTTGAGAGCATAATTTGTTGAAAGATGCATATTTTCCTTTATCCTTAATAAAAACGTTAGAGATGATCATAATATAATATTGACATAGAAGATACCTAGTATATAGTCCTAAGAAGTACATAAATCAACCCCTATTGTCTTTCTTTAATTCGCTTTTTTGTCTGTTTGTCCTGGAAACATCTCTCCTAATTGTAATGTTCATCAATTTTAAAAATGCCATACATGATGTGTGTTGTTTGAATGATACATATGCTGATCATATGTAGTAATTGAATATGACAATGGCATGACATGCTTAAATGATACGTGGGACAGTCGAATACGACATGTACTATGATGTGGAACCCAACTGCCATCTAGGGTAACATAGGATGGAACAAAAAAGTTTGAATGGAAAATTTCAAATAAAGATAAGAAGTGCTCTCATTTTCTCAAATAAGAATATGAACCTGACCGCACGAATAAAAGTCAAAAAGTCTTTTTTTTTTCTCAAATAAGGGCATAAAGTGAATTTTATTTCAAATAAGGGTCTAAAGTAACCATGTTAGTATAAAAAAAGGGTTTGACCTTACTAGAGTCAAGGACATTTTCGTTTTTTAATTTTTTGGATTTTTTCCTTTTTTTATTTTGCTTTTTTCCATAAAAAATTCAAAAAAGAAAAAAAAAAAAATTTAAAAAAAAAAAAAAAAGCAAGCGGGAAGGCTGGGCCAGCCCCCTCACCTGTGGCCGTCACTCCATCGCCGGTGGTGCAGTAGCAATGGCCGGTGAGGTCACTGGCGACCCTCGGCTAGACCGAGTCGAGGGCCGCAACCCTCGCCCAAATCTGGGAGAAGGAGGTGAAAATATTAATTATATTGTCGGAACAACTTATCCTAATTTTAGCATGACCGGAACCAACAATGAATACCTTTCGGACAGAGCTGTTTTGCCTCCTCTGCACATTAGGGAATTGACATAGATGCATACGTGTTTGGGCATATTGAAAAGTAGACGAGGCTTTACAGACTTTCTGTGACAGACAATACGAGTATCAAAGAAATAAGAAAAAAATCATAAACTATCGGTACTACTGGAGATCACATTATCTCTTTACATGGTATGTAAGTCCAATAGGTCACGCCATGTGCAGCAATCCTCGAATGGTAGCTTTCGATGCTTTGTCTTACTTTTCAAAGTTCTTCCACTTTATAAATACATTGTAGTCATTATATCGTCCAAGTCTCTCTCTCTCTCTTTCTCACCCACACACTTGCCTTTTCGCAAAACCCTTTTCAATGGTTCGTCCAAGAATTTCGTATGCTGAAAAGCTCCTCTCTTTGGCTCTCTCCTTTTTTGTGATCCTTGCAACCTTCATCAACGGTCCTCACATCGTGGTGGCGCAAATCAGTAACAACAGCAATCGGACGACGATCCCGGTGAACATTGGGGTGGTTCTTGATCTAGAGACGTGGGAGGGTCAGATGGGATTGAGCTGCATTAACATGTCTCTTTCTGACTTTTATAGTTCAAACCCCTGGTACAAGACCCGGCTTGTCCTCAACGTAAGAGACTCCAAACGAGATGAAATTTCTGCTGCTGCTGCAGGTTCTCTCTCTCTCTAGCGCACTGACTAGTCATAGAGGATAAAGTACATTATGCAGCTGTTTGTGCGACGTAAGATAAAAATAATGTTGGTTCCATCCAGAGCAATTTGCATTCTCTTGGCAGAAGTTATTGGGAAAATGGCACCATAAATATCATAGCTTTCATGCGGCGCTCACTTGAGTATCATAACCTTTTTCGATCATTTGAGTACTATATAACTTTTCAATCGATTACTTAAGTACCATAACTTTTTAAAAATGTTCACCACAAATATTATGTCACGTCGGATTTCCAACACTTGTGTGAACATTTGAAATATTTTTTGGCACTTTAGTGATGGATTAAAAGTGATGGCACCCAAGTGAACGTTTTTTTTAGAAGATAAAGCACTTATGTCGTAAAAAAAAGTTATGGCACTCAAGTGAACGTCGTGCAAAAAGTTATAGCACTTGTGGTATCCTTATCCCGAAATTGTCTCTCCAAGAAGAAACAACAAAGGTTAATTTTGCACTAAACAGCTGTTAAGTGCATTATTTTCAAAGGGGGTTTTAATCATTGTGAACAAGAAGTTAATCATCTTCTAATAAAATCAAAGATAACAAAAATTGGGTACTTAAGATTCAATTTGATCTCTTTCACACTGGGAATGAGGATGGTCTCGCCGTCAGAAATACTTCAATATATCCCTGCAGTCTTGCCGTCATACGAGACTGACAACTTGACGCGTAGCTTGAGAGGATTCATGGGGTTTGGTCAATCCGCACCACGCGGTGCATCTTGACAGGATTGGTCTTTGGGCGTTACATTTGACCGTGGAATTGTCAAAGCTATTTATTCCTTCCAATTCTTGAAGTTTATTTTTCATAAAGCTATAATAAGAAATGGTATTGCAAGATACAATCCAATTGTAATAGCTTGATGGAGATAGTTATTTCTTAGGGTCTTGTTTTATGGCACTCTAATGATCGATAAAAAAGTTATGTCAATCAAATGAGTAACATATAAAGTTATAGCACTTCTGGTGTCCTTTTTCGGCTTCATAGAATATAAACATGGGGCTTGGATTCTAGAGTAGAATTTTCTTATGCCATGAGATAACGAGGTCAAGTTAACGATGAAGAAGATCAACTTGATCATTTTTGGGCCAATTTATCCCCTTTTATTTTGTTCTTAATTTACTGTTATTGAAAGAATTAGTTTCTGCTTGGTTTGCAATATATATGGCAAAAAATATCGAAGGCGACAACAAATGCCTGCAATCAGTTGAATAAATTATATCTTTAGATAATATCAGGTACAAGTTCTTTTCCAACTTCATACTCCTATTCTCCTTATTCTTAAACGTTTCTATTTCTATAATATGGCATCAAGTTTCGCTGCCTTCATATCAATACTATGCCTTTTCCAATAAGAATTTCCATTATATGACGTGTTGTTACTGTTTCACCGTCTTTTCTGGTTCATCCTTGTAGCACTTGATCTGATAAAGAATAAGCAAGTCCAAGCCATAATAGGCCCACCAAGTTCGGTGCAAGCAGACTTTATCGTTCATCTTGGAAACAAATCCCATGTGCCCATCATCTCTTTTTCGGCTACTAGTCCTTCCCTCAGTTCGATTCGTAGTCCGTACTTCATTCGAGTTGCGCAAAATGACTCGTCCCAAGTGAGTGCTTTAAGCGCAGTGGTACAAGCTTTTGGCTGGAAAGAAGTAGTCCTCATATATGTGGACAATGAGTTCGGAAAAGGGCTCATACCTTCTCTTACCGATGCTTTGGAAGAGGTCGATACACGAGTTGCCTATAGGAGCCTCATTCCTCCTTCAGCCACGGACGATCAAATCCTGCAGGAACTCTACAAGTTAATGACGATGCAAACGAGGGTCTTCATCGTGCATATGTTACCTACTCTTGGTTCTCAGCTATATGCCAAAGCAAAAGAGGTGGGAATGATGAGCGAAGGTTATGTGTGGATCTTGACTAATGGAATCACTAATCTATTGAGTTCAGTGGATTCATCTGTTGTTGTTAGTTCGATGCAAGGAGTACTAGGCGTCAAGACTCATGTCCCAGACACGCGAAACCTGGGCAACTTCAAGATCCAATGGAAAATGAAATTCCAACAAGACAATCCACCCATCCCCAATCCTAAACTGAACATTTTCGGATACTGGGCTTATGATGCTACTCAGGCTCTAGCAATGGCCGTTGAGGAAATGGGTATGATGAATTTTACCTTCCAAATGTTGAATGCTTCGAAAGATGCAACAGATCTCGACACTATTGAGGTCTCTCAAAATGGTCATAAACTTCTCCAAGAACTAGCCAATATGAAATTTACAGGCCTTACTGGAAATTTTAGCCTCATTGATGGGCAGCTAGAGTCGTCAGAGTTCCAAATTGTTAATATTAATGGAAATGCAGCAAGAGGGATCGGATTTTGGACACTAGAAAATGGGTTGAAAAGAGATTTGAATTCATCCAACACAAGCAAATATTCCACTTCTATGAGTAATCTCAAACCGATAATATGGCCAGGAGATTCGTTCTCAGTTCCTAAGGGTTGGGAGATTCCCACGAGTGGGAAGAGGTTGAAAATCTTAGTTCCCGTGAAGGATGGTTTCAAACAATTTGTGAAGGTGACTCGAGATCCTAGCACGAACATATCCCAAGTCACCGGATACTGTATTGACATCTTTCAAACCGTGATAGAAAGATTGCCTTATGCTGTGGCTTATGACCTTATTCCATTTGCATTGCCTAATGGAAGTAGGGCTGGCAGTGTCAATGACATGATCGATCAAGTATACTACCAGGTGAGATAACTCATTGCAAGTGCTTGATTTCATTGTATTACATGTTGAAAATTACTATGCTATCATGTGGTTGACGAAGAAAACATTTACATTCCTTTGGTTGGAATAGAATTACGATGCAGTGGTGGGTGATACAACGATCATTGCAAACAGATCATTATACGTGGATTTCACCTTACCATACACGGAATCAGGGGTTGCGATGGTCGTGCCCTACAAGGATAACAAGAGCAAGAATGCCTGGGTTTTCTTGAAGCCACTCACTTGGGACCTTTGGCTAACCACTGGATGCTTCTTTGTGCTTATAGCATTGGTTGTGTGGATTCTCGAACATCGGATTAATGAAGATTTCAGGGGGTCCGGCTGGTCATCAAGTTGGCACGAGCTTTTGGTTTTCCTTTTCAACTGTGGTCTTCGCACAAAGTAATGGCCCATCACTTTAATATATCAATCAAACATTATAATTTACATAACATTTTTGCAGAATTTGTGTGGTTACCCTTAATTTGGATTGCAGGGGAGAGACTATTTAGCAACCTAGCAAGATTTGTTGTGATTGTGTGGGTTTTTGTGGTACTTATACTAACACAAAGTTATACGGCAAGCTTGAGCTCTCTTCTGGTGGTGCAAAATCTTCAACCAACTGTGGCTAATGTGGATCAGCTCCTAAAGAGTGGAGAAAAAGTGGGTTATGAACCCGGCTCTTTCGTTTATGTAATGCTAAGGCAAATGAAGTTCGACGATTCCAGACTTATACCTTATCGATCTCCTGAAGAATGTGATGCGCTCCTTTCCAGTGGAAGCGCAAAGGGCGGGATTGCAGCAGCATTCCATGAAGTCCCCTACATTAAACTTATTCTTTCCCAATATTGCAACAAATATACCATGATCCCAGCTTTTAAAACTGCTGGATTGGGCTTCGTAAGGTCCTCAGTCCCTCAATTCTAGCTAAAAGAGAAGACACTCAAAATTTTCCATTATTAGGTTTGGTTGTTATTTCTTTGATTGAAAAATCTCATGTCCCCCTTCTTTTGATTACAGGTTTTCCCCAAAGGGTCTCCGCTAGTACCAGATATTTCGCGAGCAATCCTCAATGTAACTGAAGGGCCTCAGATGACAGATATCGAAAACAAGTGGCTTACTTCGAAATCCAACTGTCTAAATTCAGCCTCCTCGGTTTCTTCCAACAGCTTGGGTCTTGATAGTTTCTGGGGCCTATTCTTGATTGCTGGAGCTGCTGCTGTTTCAGCTGTCCTCATTTTCATGGTCATGTTTGTCAAAAGATATTGGCATGAAGTAACAACTTCTTCAGGTTCATTGTGGGACAAAATTGTTGCATTGGGAAGAAGATTTCAGCAAAAAGACCTCAATTCCCATACTTTTAAGAAAGGCAAATTTAGAGATAGTAGTATGGATGATGGTGGCAATGAGATTGTAGCTATTGAAACTTTAGAAAACACTAACTTTCCCCCGAGTCCGTCAAGCAACTCCAGTGAAATCGACAACGTTTTGACCAATGAGCAAGGCACACCATCTGCTGAACAAGGACTTCTTAATCATGTAGATGAAGGGTGGCCCGGGATAGCAACAAAAGTGGAGCTTACCAATGTAAATTAAGAGAGGGACATGCCTCAACGGTACTGAGAGAATCTCCAATGTGCGTCGGTAATCTCAAATGTCTCGATCCTCTGGAAGAGCATGTTTGTTGTCATAGTAGTTGTAATCTGAGATGAAGTGTAGCAATAGCTAGCAAGCATTGTCGATGCAACACTGAGTATACTATTAATGTTGAATAGGCGTATGGTTAATCATGATGCTCGATTGTACACGTTTCATTTGAACTTTGTATATATAAATTGCGAAAGCCTGGTAGAATGGGCTTCAATGGTTGCAACACGTGTCTTTTACAATGTATGCACATATTTCATATAAATGGACATGATCAATTGACTCATGTAAAGCGCTCATAAGTGTTGGCCTTAATCTTAGAAGATTCCATGCCTACCATATATATGCCAAACTCATCTTTTCTGAAGAATGTTTGTAGATCTTTCGACACGCGAAGCCACTCAACCCACTGTGCTTACGGGACCCCTCTTCACACCTCCCGTGAATGTCACTTCGGCGGTGAAGGTGGCTATTCAAGCTACTACCGATCCCATCTTCTCTTTAGGCATTGTCGCCATTTTACCTCAGGGAGCACCACCTAGAGGTTCAGCTAATGGATTAGTATGACTAAACCTAGCTCAGACTATCCCAAGCCCATACCAATTCGCGACTTATGGTCAAGTTATCTAACATGCAAAATCATTTTCATTTTGAAGTCACCACTAATATATTTTTGGTGGTCGATTAGAAACCCGAGTAAAGTATCTGGAGTTATACTTTACTCTTATGAACTAGAGATTATGGATTCGAGAATATGATTACGCTAGATACTCTAACACCTTTTCGATACCTTTTCTCTTTTATGAAAAAAAAATTTATGCAAATAGCTTGCATTAATTTTAATTTACTCCTAATATGTGAGGTGATCAAGCGGTGTACAACCATTAATGAAATATTCAATAAAGCAAAGTGTTGTGCCGTGCTTTCGCACACCTTTGGAGGTACTTTCGTTTATCATGAATGAGGAAACTGTCCCCAAATGAGCTACTAAAGTCCGGAAAGGATATTTTGCCCAAACGTCAAACAACCATCCCATCACTAGACGAACGAAGGCTTCTCCCAGACCATACTTCAAGAGACAGCCGATATTTATTTATTTTAACTTTTTCTATTTAACCTAAATTTTGTTTTGGAGTCACCACTAGTCCTTATTAGTCGACTAGAAACTTAATTGAGGTATGGGAGAACTACCACGATTTTTACGAACTAAAGATTACATAGGTAAGGGGACTTGATTATGTTAATGATCCCAAATCGAGATCTCTAACACTCTTTCAGTACCTAAAATGATACGAAGTGTCTAAACGTGTCACACGAGTTTGCAAGGCCTGTCTAACCATTCTAATTAAGAGAAATCAATCAATCAATAAGGAAATGCGCAAACAATTTCAATCAAACACAGCAATCCTAAAAAGGTCTCTAAAATGAAAATCAATCAAAACACATAAACCCTAGTAAAGCCTTGAAGGCTTGTTCATTCAATGGATTGTATGGCTTTAGGGATTTTTAGGGAGAAAGTCCCCATTTGAGGGTTAAAACTCCTTTAGTTTTTTTCTTTAGGGGTTACTAAGTAATTTTCAAAAATACAACTTGGGCACCTTTAAAAATTTAAATTTCACTCAAAGTGGGTGGCTACAGGTATTCTAAGCCATTCTGTGAATTTTTGAAATTTTTTATTTTAATGTTATTATTTTTAATTTTTTAATTTTTAATTTTTATTTTTTGGGAAAAGTTCACTGAATTTCTTACTTTCCCAAAATCTGTTTCTTTTTATATTCTGAAAATTTTTATGAATTTTTTTTGGAATTTTCAATTTTTGTGAATTTTGGAATTTTGCAAATTTTTATGGGTTTTCTAAATTTTTCTGATTTTTATGAATTTTTTGGGGATTTTTCAAGATTATTATGAATTTTCAGGATTTTTATTGATTTTTGAATTTTCCTGAATTTCTATGAATTTTCTAGGAATTTTCTGGAATTTATAAAATTTTCTTTAATTTTTTCTGATTTTCTGAATTTTCTATTTTTTTGGTTTTTCTAATTTTTATGAGTTTTCTAGAATTTTTAAATTTTTTTTAGCATTTTTTCGAATTTTTTTTATGTTTTTATTAATTTTTTACTCTGGAGTGAATTGGACTGAACTCGTTTGGCCAACACTAGCTGGTGCTCCGATGATAACAGTGCCAAAATGGCACCGTTTGAGCCTTCTCTTCATTGTGGCATTTTCTCAAACATGTGTAGGCATTATCCTTGGTTTTACATTCTCGAGGTAGTCACCTTGGGCCGATCTCCAATGACCTTTCGGCTACATTCTGACCATTCTAACCAATCCTAAACGTTCACTGAATGACCCTCTACATATTCATACCCATTAGATTTTCATTAAACCTCTCTAAGTCATTGATTTTCAAGCTCAAACTTCCTTACTTAACAATGGAAACGATATCCTAAACTAAACTAACCTAACATTCAAATCAACAAACAAAGCGCCCTAATCATTTCCAGCGATCAAAACAACAATCAGAACAATTAGAGAATAAGAATGACTAACTTGAAACGGCCATTGGCAGCTGGGAACAATCCGATGAGGTTTGGGAGCTCTGGCTAGGATGATCATGAGGGCTGACTCAAAATTGTCACATAAATCCAATCCAGAGTGCATCAAACAACAAATCATATGATCGGAAACATGTTTAAGGCATCACAAATTATAAAATCACAAATAGAATCTCAAGATCAAGTTCAATGAAACTTAGATCCTTATTCTAGAATTTTGACTAACATATAGCGAATGATAGGGAAGGGTATTTACCTTCTTTGCCAGAGCTTGAATCGAGAATTCCGAGTCGAACGATCGCTATAGGATGATACTCTGACAACTCCTTTTCGAACTAGTGACCTCCACTTCACCGGGAAAGTCGCTAGTTGATCAAACGGAGCTCGTTTTCAGAGGCTCACGATCAGCTACTTGATCGGAATGAGAAAGGGGAGGTCACACCACGGGCTGATTTGCCAGCACTCCTCCGATTAGGGTGATGTCGGACGCTTGGTTAGAGACCTTTGACCCTCTCTCTCTCTCACTCTCTCTTTGGTTTCTCTTGTTTTTTTTCTCTCTCTCTCTCTAGAATTTTGTCAAATGCCTTTACAAGTTTTTCACCCTTTTTGTTCTCCTCCCCATGTTGGTTGTCACCTCTAACCGACTCACCAATTAGTTAGAGATAATAAGGATGGACAACTGGAGATTCTCTAGCTATTCATTTCGTTTAACATGTGTTGGAATGAAAGCAATCAGTCGATGAAGATGCAGGTCCAAACATATTTTTTTCTTCCTTTCCAGCATAATGCTTGGTTGAGCGAAGGGGATGATTGACTTGGGTCGGGTCGGGTCAATCTGACCGACCTGGCACGGGGTTGGTCTAATTTCGAAATTTGACCCAATTTTGACCCAATTTCATGATTTTGATCCCAAACTTCAATTCCTTGACACTTTGTGCCTTAAAATATGAAATCAATTTGAATTTTCATCTTCATTAAACCCAAAAGTTCTGAATTTTGCATTCGGTTTATCAGGGATTTTATTCAATTAAGGGTCCAAATGATCTAATTGGGTAAAATTGAGATCAAAATTGAATTACTCATGTTCAATTAACTCTAGGAAAGGCATAGGTTTGAATCGAAAATTTCAAACTGAATAAGATCCCCAATTTGGGTATTAAAATCCCTAATTCTCAATTAATTTTGGGGATTTTTAATTCCTTTGTCAAATTGTGAAATTGGACTGACCAATGTGAAATTCAAGGTCCTAGAGTCAATTCCTGTGAAGACACTACAGCCTAAAAGTGACTAAACATGACTTAATTGGATTTTGGCTCAATTAGGGTGTGAAATTACCCAATTTTGGAAAAAAACATATCTGCAATTGAAATTTTATAAAATTAAAACTGCAGGGATGAAATTGACACTAAATAAGACTGATGACTATTTTTGTGGAATTTTTAAATCCCATTTGGTATTTTTCTTGATTTTTCACTCATTTTAGCCAAAAGAAATTAAGGAAAAATTCAAGAAAATTATTAAAAATTATTTTTTGTTTAGAAATAGGTTCCTAAGCATGGAAAAAGTTCCTAATTCTAATTTTATTATTTTTAAGTAAATTTGAAAACTTGGCCCAAAAATCAAGTGTTAACACAAAGCAATAAATAAATTGCAAGGAAATGAGATACACTTACCTTGAAGCAATGAAAGCATCTGCAATATCAACTAGAAAATCACATCATTATCCTAGATATGATTTTTAATTAACACGCCATTTCACTCAAATTTTTTTAGGGTTTTCTCTTATTTAAATGAGAACTAACATATATCCAATGCATGTAATGCAATTACTCTAATGTGATGATGTACAAAGCATGTCTATTCTAGCATGACACGTAGCAATTAAATGACCTAACATTCAATTTCTAATGATGGTTAAAATTGATGTGGAACTATTCTTGCATGACATACAATTTCATGAACCTAACATACAATCACTAAATGACATGTAAGCAATCATATGGCAAGTGATGAATGATGTGGCAAGATGACACGCAACATAGAATACATGACACTTAGTAATGACATGGCAGCGATGATACGAGCATAATGTAATTAATCTATATGACATGCATATGATTTTTTTTTTGTATATGAAATTAATTAAATACTTTAATTTAACATGCAATCTATCCTAGAAATGAAAATCTAATTTATTCTAAGAATATATTTTTGGTATTTTATTAAATTCGAAAGTAGAAATTACTCTAAATATGCAAGATTATAAAAAAAATCTATTTTGATTTATTGTCAAATCTTTTTGGATTTTTCTTTATAGAAGCAAAATCAATTGGAATAAAAGAAGATAGAAAGAAATCATATACACATCAAACATGGGATCGAATCACATGAGATATTATCAATATCCATCCAACTTTGTAAATAAATTGACGAATCGTATCCCAAGCATGAGGATCAGATTGGTTAATTTTCCATGCAATTGTGAATCGCATCACAAACATGAGATCGAATTAATGATTTTCCGTGCAATCGCGAATCGTATCTTGGGCGAGAGATCGGATTGACAAACATAACACGTTATGAAATTAGGAAATAATTCCTAATTTAAAAGTTATTCGAAATTTTATGGATATAATGATATCAATCAAAGGTTCAAACAAGATTGCAATTTCACATATTAGGCTACAAAATATATAAAAAACGATTTAATGAAAAGTCTTACCTAATTTGCGATATCGTTTGGATAGCTTTTCCAAACTTGAATGAACAGCAATCACGGGAATCATATACAAGCAATAGCACTCAAATATGTGAGAAATAACTCAAAGAAAAAGTTCACTTTTTCGCTTTTCCTCTCCCTGCTTCGCGAAAGTGGTGTCCTTGCAGAGGAGATAGACTAATTTGCCCAAGTCTTCTTTGAATGCCAGAATTGCCGTAGTGGAGGCCTTCTCCGGGGGCACGTTTTCCTTGAAAAATGTTACTAGTCTTCCCATGAGCGCCTTCTTCGTGTAGTCTGTGTATTATGGCCGAATCCTACGATTTCTCCTCTCTCAATGTGGCCGCCCCACTCTCTCTATTCGTTCTCAGTGTCGTGTATTCTATCAATTGCGAATGAAGCCCCCCCGATGTCTCAAATCTTGCTTTCCTTCTGTGTCCGAAGAAGATATCCTCCTCAACCGGTGGATAGTTTGCTCCCAGGAATGTAATCCCACCGCTGAAATCTTTTCGCATGTTAACAACTCAGCCAAATCTTTTTTTTTTTTTTTTTGCTTTATTCACCCCGGGTACCCATGAATTAAAGATACATATGAAGATGATATGTATCCTATGTACGATTGCTTCCTTTCTTTAGAGAATACAGCCAGATACAATTAATTTCCTTCGCTCTCGGCCCACTCCGGAAATGCAATATCCCCTGGATGACATGGGAACTTCGGCCATCAACTTGATTTGAGTCTATTTACTTAAGTCTATTCGCCACTGGTCCAATATAAATGCAAACTATATGTGCTTAATTAACTATTAATGCAAATGCTCTTAAACTATATGCGATTTAATTAATTTATTTTTGTCAGGGGCTGAAGTCGGTCCCTAATTTTCTATGCAATAAATTATTAAATAATTAGTCAAAATTTTGGTGTTAACCGGCATTAAAGACGTCCATGGAGTGCTCTCATATAGCCAATCGAATTTGAAGTAGAAATGGTTCGACCCCTTTCCTCTTTATTGGTTCAATCATATAGAGTTGTTAATAGCATGACCATTCGGATGTCGTTTTCAAATCAAAAGTTTTTTTTCCTATGCGAACCAAGAGATTAATTGTTAGTTCGAACCTTGAAGGTAATAAATGCCTTTGGAAGAGCTAAATCCTTTGTATATTGTAATTTTTCTTTCTTTTTTTTGTGGTCGAAATTTTTTCTTCTTTGATTCATTGGTAATTATATCTTATATTCAGTGAAATAATTTCTTCAAGGATAATTACATTGGGCAAAGAGTGAAATGGCTCTGTGTTGTTCTCATCCTCAAAGTGATAGACGGACTCCAGAATCATTTACTTTTGACGCACGACCAAAATGACATATTAAACCGAAAAGTTGAGGGAATTGCAAAGATCAATAGGGCATGCAAGACGTTTCAATTATATCATCAGTAAGTTAGGGGTATGGAGTTTCCAATCAGCCATAGTTTCTTCTTTTACCTTTTCAATTGATCAGGCATTGCAGTTGATTAGGGGGTCAATTTCTTCTTCCTCTCATTTTCATAGGGAAAAATGATATAAATTGTCTCCGAATTTTGATCCAATGTATAATGTTGTCTCCAAACTTTTAATTTATTCAATATGGTCCCTGAACTTTGGCCAAATGTATAATGTGATTTTTGAACTTTTAATTTTTTTGGTACATGTTCGATATAGTCTCGGGGCTATACGGAAAATATTCAATATTGTGCTCCCATTAGTTCAACTTCAGAGACAATATTAAACATTTTTCATATAGTCCAGGGACTAGATTGAATATGTACCAAAAGTTTAGGGACTGTGTTGAATAAACTAAAAGTTCACGAACGACATTGCACATTGGGCCAAAGTTTAGAAACCATTTATGTCATTATCCCTTTTCACTAGCTTGAACTTTAATATATGTCCATTGATATCAGCAAGTACATGATTCAGATAAAGCCAAACATTGTTCATAAATGAATTAAGAGAAATCAGAGACCCATTTCAGTATGTTAGATCATTCAAAGGCAAAACTTACATTGGAGTTAAGAAAAACACATTCTTCAAAGTACGGAATCCGCTACAAATGGACTACCTGGCAAACTGCCTGGTAATTAGGAAGGTACGAACGCAAGATACTAATTGCAATAAGTCGATGTGGTGGTATATTTCCTTGGGATGCTTGCCGATTTACATATAACTTAAGTATAGATTGTAAAATACCAAGAATTCTAAAAATCCATTTAACTTCACTATTTCTCTGACGAATTTCACGACAAAAGTAAACTTGAGCTCTCTTTTTGCGGTTAAACATTTTACAAAACAATCTCTGATGTCAAACCACCTCTTCTAGGCATGAATGTATGATCTGGAATTTTTAGTTCTCGATGACACTCGATACATAAGTTTCAAGTCTACTAGAACACTTACTCCTAGGACTTAGATAAAACAGTACAAGGTTGCTAAGAGAAATTATGTCCTCAACCTATTGTGTAAACATTGATTTAGTCATAAAGTTTTCACTTTTATCAATTTAGTCATAAATCTTTGCACGAAATTTCAGTGTAATTCTTCTAACTAGTTTTCGCCATAAATTGTTAACGTGGCGGTATGCCATGTAAGACGGCCAGTGAGGATTGCACCATCACAACGACGATTTCTAGCGAAAATTGACTAGAAGGACTACATTAGAATTTCACGTAAAGATTTATGACTAAATTAAAGAGTTTATGATTAAATTGGCATTCGCACAATATGGTTAAAACTAATTAGGTAATCCTCCCAAGATAGTTAAGTTTGAAGCCTCAAATTCTTTATGAGGTGAGTGGATAATACTTCTTCCAATTAATGTAATTTGTTCTATTTCTCTTTCTTCACCAAGTATTGAAATTGTCATTCTTGTATAATAGGAAAAATGACACTAGGGGTGCGCATGAATACCATTTTATGCCCGGGAACTATTTCTGAATATAAATGATTTTTTTTTATTCTGTGCCCGGAAACAATTTCTGAGCATTTGAAGGCGTTTGATAAACTGTCCAAAACTTCTATTCTTAGAGTAGAAAAAAACAGAAATGTGTTTGGTAACTACACACAAATTTATTTTTATTAATAATATTTGAATAATATTTTGAATTGTTTAATTTTTTTTTCTTTCTACCCAGGCCATGGCTGGTTGCTGGCGATCGGCCACAGCCTAGGGTCGGCGAGGGCATCACGGTCCTAGCCAGCCGTCAGTGGAGGCGAGGGTCCCCCCTGCAGGCGAGGGCGAGGGCTAGGGCGAGGGCTGGACCCCTGCCGCCTCGCCCAGGCGGTGAGGGTCTAGCCCTCGCCCTAGCCCGGGGGGACCCCGCCTCCGGCCGGCCGGGCGAGGGCCATGACGCCCGGCTCGCCCCTTAATAGGTTGTGGCCGGTCACCGGCGACCGGCCACAACCCAAGAAGAGCAACACAAAAAGAAGAAAAAAAAAAAAAAAAAAAAAAAAAACTGATTCTCAAAATTATGCCGAGAAATAAGAAGCAACTTTTTTTTACTTCTTGTTTCTCTTCCAAAATTGTTTCTTGGTACAAATATTTGCAAAAATGTGCCCGAGAACAAAAAGTTTACCAAACGCATTTCTGTTCCCAAACTATTTCTAGGAACAAAAGAATAGAAATTTTCACTAGTTTGGCACGTTATTAAACAGGCCCTAGAAGTGCCATAACTTTCATATGATGTTCACTCTAATGCCAAAACTTTTCAACAGATCACTTAAGTATCAACTCCAATTTGGATGTCGAAAATCCGACATGGTAATATTTTAACATGTTTTTTGATTGCTATAGCTTGTTGGAAATCCGACATGATAAAGTTTAGTGAAAAGTGATCACTTGAGTGTTAATTTTTGTTAAAAGTGAAAACTTATGATTTTTAACTTTTTAAAAAGTAATTTGTTGATTTCACTTTCTTAAACATTATTGGACCACTTGTTTTGCAACACACATTGTGTACAAACTTGGAAACACATACAAAAAAAGTTATTCCATCAACAATGGCTTAGATTCAAATCAAACAGCATTGCATTAAGAAGAATAAAGATGTCCTTACATCAACATAAAGTCCCCAATAAGTCAAAAACCTTCCAGAGAAAAACCTCCCCTACTAGATGCAGCAACACTACCTGTTGATACTTGCTTTTAGCCGACAAGTCAAAAAATGTAAAAACTCGCGATTAGATATTTCTAATTGCAACAGGGCCCATCTCTTGGCCAAAAAGAGCCATTTCAATGTTTTCCGAAACTTTGAAGCGCCATTACATTCTGTCTAAACTTAGGCATTAATTTCCTCAATAATCCAAGGTTGACTTTAGTGTTGATTTTTGGTCGACAACTAAGTCAACACTCGGTCAACATTTTTTCTAAAATCTAAAAAATCATCAGTATAATTCCTTGCAAGCTGAATTAGACTTCCAATTCTTGATTTTTACAAAAAATGATCGAGAACCGACTTTTCTGTCAAATCGAGAATTTTGACCCTTAATTAGTAAATTTCAAAATTCATTGATTTCTAATCATTTTTCGAATAATTTCCTTCTCGACATTTGATCTAAGGATTGTATTGCATCAGAATTTTAGGCCAACTCTTGAGAGTTTGAGATTGAGACAGGTTGACCAATTCTTGGGCACAAGTTTAAGGTCCCAATGCTATCTCACAAAAGATGCCAATTAACCCAATTTGAATCCGATTAAGCCAAATTAACTCAATTTCAATATTAATTTTGGCAAAATCATGGTAATTTAGATAATTTAGCTTTACGCGACAAATTAGGACCAATCAGACCTAGGCTTGATGTAGCCAAATGGACCGAGGAAGGTAAAATTGGCCAAGTGCATAGTGCAATTCAAAGAAAATCAAACCAATTGAGATGCCATGAGTTGATTCGATTGAACCGAGTCATCTTGGTTCGAACCGAGCCAACCCGGTTTGATCGAATTGGGCCCGACTCATTGGGTTGAAGCCCAACACAATTCCACTTCACCCAATTAGCTAAACAAATCATCCCATAGAATGAAATAGGCAAAATTTAAACAATTGAGCATCCCCGGGCTGACCTGATTGGGTTCAGCCTGAACCCACAGCCCACTTAGCCAAGGTCGGTCCCCTCCTTCACATCTAAAAAATTACCAAAATGATTAAAATTTCCAAATCATGGCCATTGATTCCAATTAATTTTAGCCATCATGATTACCAAGTCATCTATTAATGTTACAAAAATTCAGCCAATGAGGAGCAACCATAACACTTAAGGATGCAATATCAATCATTGGATTAATCAAAGGGCAAGAATTGAGAGGGGATTCAAATTTTCCCTCCAAAGAACAAAACTCATTCTCTATCTCTTCCCTCTCACATTTGACCGAAGCTCTCTCTCTAACACTTTCTCACTAGAAATTCTCACAAAAACTCTCTCTCCCTCTCTCTCGGCGAGCCCCACGCCATCCATCTCATAGGTATCTTCTCGGCTTGTCTTGCTAGCCGACTCTTGCGATCACCATCCGCAAGGAGTCCTTGAGCCTACATTGGTGGTTGCTAGCTTAGATTGCCACTAGACCTCCTCCGTTCCGGCCAATTCCTTTAATTGCTCATTTGATGACTTATTGAGGCAGGAGTTCCTAATTTTAATTGATCATTCCACATGATCATACAAGGATGCTCAATTTGCTCATGGTCTAAAATTCAGGTATAACTTCAATCTATGATTAATAGAAGCTGGTATGTGATGGAATCGAGTGAAATCAGAATGAAAATTAGGTCAGAATTTAGGATTGCCTGATGAAGTTTAGAAATAATTGCATTTTTAGATCAATTTTAGACTCCAAGAGGTGACAGAATCTGTCTAGAAGGATATTAGATGTTACTTTTGATGTCATGTTGTTAATTAAGTCTAGTTTGCATGTTTAGGATAATTGATTCCTAGAACTAGATCAAGTGATAGTTGATTTGCATGTTCAATTTCCTTTAGAATCCAAGCCTAGCTGATTTCCTTAGGTAGAATTTTCATGTTCATTTGATGTTAACTATTCCTAGGATTGGTATAGGTTAGACGGATGATGCTTAGGAGTGATTGGATTGCATTTTGATGATGTTTCTTTGAGTTTTCCATAAATAGATGAGTGAGATATGTGTTGTTTGATGTTGAATGTAGGAAGAAGTTGATGAATGTTCATAAGAAAGGCTTGAAGATGTTCATAAGTTCTGGAATATAGCTTGAATGTTCTTGAATAGGCTTGAATGAGGTTGAATATGAGTTTGCAGATGTTCATAGATTTCTGGAAATTTGAAGTGTAATCCGACCTTTGTGTGTTCCCTGATTTTTTGAAAACATTTTAAAATGAATCTGAGAAAATTGTTTGAAATACGATTTGTAGTTAAGATCATAAGCTTTCCAGTGATATCAAGATGTCAAAATCGGAGTCCATTTGATCCAAAAAATGTGCGCTCAAGTAAGCGAAGATAATTGAGTTTGATATGAAAAAACTGTTTCTGTATTGATAAGATTTATTTTGCAAATTTCGTATAGTTCAAGGACTTTTTTGCAAAAAGTTATTCAGCATGTCCTGAAATGTAAATCTGGAATTTTCAGATTTTTTCAATAAATTTTGGGCGTTTGATTTCAATTAATTTGGACAAGGTAAGAAATAGCCTCCAAAATTGTTTCAATTTGAGTTATTGGGTAAAATGTCTAATTTCGTGTAAGATAGATGGCTCTTTCCGAAAAGTTAAAGCACGAAAGTTGAAGAAAATTATCAAGAATAGATATCTGTCAAATTTGGCAAATTTTTGAGCTACTTTACTATTTTTTCCACATTTTTAAAAAACTAGGTCGGATCCTGAGCGACTGGGTAAATTTGAGAATTCCGGGTGATTTGACTCATAATTGAGGAAAATGGTCTGAATGAACATTAAAGTACACTTCTTAAGCTTTCATTTGACTCTATAATCATTTAATTCGACTTTATTAGGTTAGGAAATTGAATTAAAACATAATCAGCCAGAATTAGGACAAAAACTGAGAAGCGCCCCTCTTTGGGTCACTAATTGTTTGACTGATTCCCAGGGCTAATTAGCCTAATTGCATGACTTAGTTAGCCTTACATGTGGATGATTAGATGTATGTTAGGCCTTTGATGCATGTCCTTCGATGGGAAAGCTGATTAGAGTTTAAATAAGAGTTAATGATTTTAGCTACCGCTTTGTTAAGTACAAGTGGGGTTAATAATCATTAGCTTTAATCAATTAATTCCAAGTTTGATTTGGAGGTGGTTGGGCAAATCGAATTGCATAAGCAAAATCAAATTAACCGAGCTGAATTTGAGAATTTCGGTTGGTGATTAGTGAGCTGACTAATTGATTGCTTTGACTAAGTGCGTGACGTGAATGATGAATTGAATGATTGAATGGATGATTTTTTTTTTTTGGGTCGAAATGCAGAATTCCATTCATTCATTCAACTTCAGATTACAAGATTGAAGATGACTAGCGTCAATACAAATTGAATCCCAAAGAGATTGGGGTAGTCTAGACACCCAGTTGGATGGAAGCATCCCTTTTCGATGATTTTTGGCGATCCAATCTGCTACTTGATTGGACTCGTGCGGACAGTGGTGTCGCTACCCTTTTTTTCCGTCATGGGAAAAAGGAACAGGTTTAGGTGGTATTGCCCAAAAAGGCGGACCGATGGCCCATCGAATTAGACGCGAACTCTCCCCAAGTTCATACCCCGCACGACGTTGGTTTTCGTTTTGAATTCTCAATAACTTAAGTACTTCTAGGAGTTGCCACTAGCCTATTGGGGTCGGCTAAAAACCAATCAAGACGCGGGAATGTCGCCTTGATTCCTACGCAACCAGAGGTTCTAGGGCCGGGGACTTGTTTACACTAACATTTCTATTAGCGCCCTTTCGATACCTAACTTGAGAGTGCATTATCTAAGTGGTCACGTGATCTTGATAACCAATTATAACCCTATGATATCAAAGCTGCTAAGTGTCCTTGCAAATGTTTTTGTGGGATTATTTTCTTCAATGTCTAGATTAATACTAACCTAATTTAGGAAAGAAATTAACACTCAAATTATTGAAAAAAACAGAGCAGTAAGTAAACATCCAAAAAATTGAAATGACTTGAAAATAAACGCGGAAAGAGAAAACCCGATACAAGTTGGGCAAATAATATTACATGGCCTCGTTATCATGCCCCGGGACAGGACCCCCATGAGCAAAATGAGAATTCAAATATGCATGAAATTACTCTAGCTACACAAAACTATTCTAAGTAATTTTAGTCTATGCAAAATGGATTTTTTTTGTCGTAAAAATGGTAATAAAATACCAAAATAGCATTAAATTAGGCAAATGACTTTATAAAATTAGGAAAATCTCATAAATGTCATTTTTTTTTTCGTAATTTGATACTATCCAACATTTTTCATTTTTTTTCATTTTTTTTGATTTTTTGATTTTTTTTTTGATTTTTTCATTTTTTTATTAAAAAAATAATTCCCTAAATTGGCCTATGCTCGGTTTACGTGAACATGAAACAACTCAGAATATGAATATTACGAGAACCGGGCTCAAATCAACCGTTCCAAATCGAAGCTTGGTTTGGGGCATTTCGTTGAGCATTTGGTGTGCATTAAACTGCCCCAAATGGCTTCCTCGAGCCATATTCGTGGCCTTCAATCTCACTCCGTGTGTAATATCAAGTGGAACAAAAGTATCAAGGTTATATTATCACATGCAAAGAACAAGATCAACTAGAAATCACAACCTAAAACGCACAAGAACCAAGTTGGAATCGGCCTCCAATATGTGGGTTCGGGCTGCTTTTGCAAATCTGGGTTTAAACCCAGGTCAAGCAAACCTGTTGCATGCCCAGGTTTAAGCCCCGACACTCATCACGTGCAAGATCTATGGGAAACATCACTTCATCCAAAAGAATATACGTAACATCTACTTTTAAATGAAACAAACATCATGGAGAATGATCAAGTGAACACGTCGAAACAACCCCTCCAAGAAGCATACACGCATGGTTCATAGTGACTAGCCATGAATCAATGTGGGTTAGCTTGGCTTTTTACTCAAGTTGCAAGCCATCTCATGGTTCACACGGGGATTCAAAGACCAAACCAAGTGGATCTCAGCATAATTTGTACACCCATATAACGTTCATCAAGCTCATGAAAGTAGAAAATGCATGCAAAGGGGAGTAGCAAGTCAAACATATAGGGCTCATGAAGGGGCTCCAACACTCAGAAAAATTCCAGCCTCAGAAATCAGTTCTCTGGGCTGGTTTTCTCTTGATTTTTCATGACTAAAACATGTTCAAAATTGAACAAAAATACATGTAGGATACTCACATTGCTTCCTAGTTTCTCTTTGAAGTATCCCTTGGCCGAGGGAACCAAAAACTTGTCTTCGAAGGGTGCGGGGAACTAGGCTTCTTCAAACTGGAAAATGAGATCCGCAAAGAAAGAACTGACAACGAAGGTTTTTGTTGGTCTCCAAAACCAGAATCAACGGCCTCTTTTTCTGACTAATTTGACACCAACCAAAACTAGATGTATTCTAGTTTAATTTACAAGTCACAGGTATCCTGATATATTCCTCATGTCTCTCAAAAACTCTCACTTTCCCTCACCAGTAACCATCTGACTTCAACACTTACAAAATTTCTGGGTCTCTCTTGACTCGAGAATGGGCTGCTTTTCGAGGGGATTTTGGGTGGCTTCCCGACATCCATTTGGGACATGTGACCTTTGGTTGGAAAGCTCTTTGAATGTAGTTCCACTCTCTAGTTGAAGGTTTTGGCTAATTTTGGCTCGAAGCTTACGAAAATCTCACTTTTCTCTCCAAAAGCCAATCTGAAACTTTTTTGGGTTCATTTTCTATTTGAGCTGCGTCTGAGGGTGAGTTTTTGGAACGACCGTGAACTCCCCTCTTCTCGTCTCATCCCTTTCTTTTTATCCCCCAAAAGAACGTACTTCAGAGATCCTATCCAACAAATCCAACCAGATTTTTAGCCCGTGATTGCCCACTTACCAAGCCTGCAAACTGAGTCTCTTCACCAACTCTCTGATTCCAAAATCATCATACTTTGTAGCTGTTGAGTGAGCAGGTTTGACTGAGATTATCACGTGCCTTCAGCAGCTTATCCTTGGAAAATTTTTGTCCATTTGCACTCCTAATGATGGTCTCACACCTCGGCCAGAGTTCACGCTGATCGGCTGGCTGAGTAGGATATGGTGGGGCCACAAATTTGGCTACTCAACAGATCCTCGTATTGAGACCAAATCGTGGACCGATTTTTGGAAGCTGATTTAAGTGCTTTAATCCATTAATCTGGTCGAAATTTTTGATCAGTTTGAAATTTGAAGTATATTAGTTTAAGATGATAATCAGAATTTGCAATTTTCCATGCCCAATTTTGCAGGAAAGTCCCTCAAAATTAGCCATTTTCTTGCCCGAGAATGTCCGATTTGAGCCAATTTAGTCCTTTTGGCTTGATCTGATCAATTTTACCTTGCCCATTTTCAATTTCAAGCTTGATTAGGGGTAAAAATGATGATTTAAGGGCTTGGGGCAAATTTCACAAATTTTGCGATTTGGTCCCCCAACTTTTGGAAATTGCATTTTGGCCCCAACTTGCTGGTTCATTTGCAATTTGATCCCTCAGGTTTCGGCTAGCTACACTCGAATCCTTAGCCTTTGCTCTTCCTTCTTTTTTTTTTAGTAGAATAATTCCAAAATATTTTTGTGGAAAAACAAGTTCCAATTTTTTCAAAAATGATTTTTGGGCAAAAAATTTAGATGTCAACAAGTGGACTAGAGAAACCCTCTTTAATTGGGGGAGTAACTTGTTACATTCCTCAAACAGACTCCTCAAATCCCATGGGCTCAAAGCTGGGTCATGAGTATATTTTATTGTAGCTTCATTGTTTGACTGTACGCAGACTTCTAACACTGGATTGTTCTTCGTTGCTGCCTCTTCTCCCAAACATCGCAAAGCTTCCTTCACTGCTTCAGCTTCAATTTCCAGCGGGGAGGAAGCAGACGCAGCTTTAGCAAAACCCACAGTACACAAACCTCTGTGATCCTTGCATACCCCAACCACTGATCCCTCGATTTCCCCTTTGATTTACGACCCATCTACGTTAAATTTCTAGCTTCCATGTTCTGGGCATGTCCATTGCACTGTCTTAGATTTCATCTACCAGCTACATGACACAGGTAAGTTTTGCTCCCGATAGTTACTGTTTAGATTAATTGCTTCATCAACGTTTGCTTCCGATCTTGGGCTGTTTTGATGGAAAACCCAGGCGTTACTTGCCTTCCAGATTTGCTAGAGAATTCCTGCAAGCACCTCTTGGCCGGACTGTTCTATGATGTTGGTAAGGGATTCGTCCAACCATTTATCCATTCTTGATAAATTTGCTGGTGATACATCTACTCGAAGCCTCGGATCGACCAGATGTTGTTTGTCCAACTGCAATGGGCGAATATGTGTTCTGTTGTTTCTGGGTTCTCCTTGCAAATTGGGCATAAAGGGTCGGGTAAGGCCTTTCTTTTGTATAGATTTTCTAATGTAGGCAGAGCATTGTAACACACACCACATGAAGAAGCAGATTTTTGGCTCGTTTTGTAGTTTCCATATCTTTGTCCATAGTGAGCGGGGCTGCTGATAAGAGGAGGATGCTGGATCTGTATTTAGCTTGGTTGACACAGCTCATAGCTTGGAGTAATCCTGTTTTACTGAATATTCCCCTGATGAGTTTCCTATCCAAAATTGTCTAACATTGTCCGGGATTGGCTTTAACCGTATGGCCATAATTTCGCTCTCAATTTCCCCTTGAAACATCCTTTTTAATTGATAAACATCCCATGTATTTGTCTCTTGGTTGATCAGTTCTGCGACTTTTTGTGGGTCATCTCGGTTTGCTGGGCTACCTATTACTCCCCTTTCCATCCATATATCCTCTTTGATGTTAATGCAATCTCCATTCCCGACCAGCCATTTCACGTCTGGGCTTAATGCATCTCTTCCCATTAGTAAACTTTGCCACCCCCATGAAGGGCGAGATCCCTTTGTAGCTTTCCATAGATTTCTGTTGGGGAAGTAAATACCTTTAAGTAGCTGACTCCACAATGCTGACGGATCTTGAACAAGTCTCCATACTTGCTTTCTTAGCATAGCTTTGTTATAAGTAACTAGATTCTTAAAGCCCAATCCTCCATCTATTTTCCTCTCTTTGAGAAGTTCCCATTTTTTTCGGTGGATACCCAATTTAGATGAGTTTTGTTTCCACCAAAAGGAGGCTATTTTCTGCTTAATTATCTTGCACACCGAAATAGGGATTTTGAATATGGACATTGCATATTGGGGAAGAGCTTGTACCACTGTTTTGATTAATATCTCATTGCCTTTGCCTTTGAGAGCAGCTTTTCCTTCCAGCCTTCCAACTTCATGTTTACCCTTGCTAGTATCCACGCGAACATTTTTTTTTTTGTTTGTCCCCAATCTGATGGAATGCCAAGATATTTCCTAGTTTTCTCCATGATTGTTACTCTAAGTTCAGATGCCATGTTGCTTTTAAGGTTTTGAGGGCAGCCTATGCTACAGAAGATCCCGGATTTGTTTAGATTGATTGCTTGCCCCGATGCAAAACAGTATTGGTTTAAGATATTGGCTAGATTTTGACATTCACCTATATTCCCATCCAGGAAGAAGATAACATCGTTAGTGAATAACATGTGAGACAGAGTAGGGCAGTTCCTATTTAGTTTGATACCTTTCAAACTCCCATCATCTACAGCCCTTCCTTAGTAAGGACGATAGCATGTTTGCCATGATTATAAACAAGTAAGGAGATAGTGGGTCTCCTTGTCTAATTCCCCGAGAAGGTTCAAAGTACTTTAAAGGTTCTTCGTTCACATTTACACTAAATGTGAAAGAGGAGATACACTCTTTCACCAACGACACCCACTCTTCGCAGAAGCCCATTTTCTTCATGCTAGCACAAAGGAAGTCCCGCTCAACTCTGTCGTAAGCTTTTTGCATGTCACACCCTAAACTTAACTAGAATAAGGGCATGACACGGCCATCCTTTAACAAAAGGACGCAGCCTAAACATAACCAAAAACTCACATGATATCAAAATATATGCAACCACATATATACATGATATAAAGTTTATTTGGTTATAATATCAGAGTTAAATAAAATCCATCAAAAGACCAAAAGCATAACCAGCAACAAGCTAAAACTTAAACTCCACATCCATGTGGAACTCGTACAAAAAAGATTCCACTATCAAAATGCCCTCCCCCGACACCAGGACTCTCATGCTTACTAGCGCCTCGGTGAAGAACCTGAAAAACAATTAAAATGAGAGGAATGAGCTACCACGGCTCAGTGAGTAATACATTTCTTCTAAGTAGATCGAGCACCCACTATGTACACAGTTATAAGACCAAACGAAAGCTCAATTAATCCCAACTCCAACATATCACGAACATCAAGGTCAAAATACGTTATATACCAGTTTAAACATAACATTTTCACAATAGGAAATCTCGTTTTAATTAATAATATCAAAGGAGAAACCAATGGTCAATTCCATTGGCCAATCTCGTCGGAAACACACGCCAATGGTCTACTCCATTGGCCAATCTCATGCTCAGAAATCTAAGTATAATCACGGATAACGCCCCCGTGAAAGGCGACCAAGATTCCCCCCTTGGTAAGGTCTCCACCTATTATAAGCCGGTGGCTCGGCCCACAAAGATATCCTAGATTAGTATGCGCATACCCAAAACCCCTCATTTGGGTTCACAGAGACACTAAGCATCAAAATCCACATCCTTCCATACCAGCAAATCCAATCCACAATCAAAGTCACCAATATTTAAAAAAAATCATTTCGCAAACGGGTATATAACTCTTCAAAAATCACATTCAAACTCAAGAACTCCTCATAAGTCTTTCACAAAAGGTTTCACAAACCCTTTTTCATTCCATAAGTTCAAACCGAAACCAAAAGGAAATCTTTCCATCAAACAGACAAAATGGCAGTAAATGCTCGATCCATTTTATGCAACAAAAATGCCATTTCTTATATGATAACATATCTATAACATCTCATTTTATAAACATGAGCTTACAAATTCAAAGAAGAAATAGTACCACTCACCTTAAAAAGCTGAAAAAACTAACCTACAGCGGTTCCTCGAGCCGACGCACTCAAATACCTAACAATAAGTCGAAAAACGGTATCAAAACCGAGTAAAATGATACTTCAACTACGATTCGGTTCAACTAGGCTTAGACGCTAATATAACGACAAAAAGGCGCTCCCAAAACACTCGTCCAAAGCAATTATCCAAATTCGTCCGCGACGCGAAACTTGAGCGCGAAACTTAATTGCGCCATAACTTTCTCCACTAAACTCCGTTCTAAGCAAACTTATAGTCAATAGAAAGCTTATTCAGAGCACTACAGAAATCCTAACTTGGCAGCCCTAAAATCGAGCAGAAAACCGATAAAAATCGGCCTAAAAATTACTGTTCGCGCACTGTTCACTCACGCACACCAACTTCAAAAATTCATATTCGCAAACCGTAAGTCCAAATCAGGTTCCGTAAAATCCCACTGCTCCGTAACACCATAAACTACCAATTTTATAAAAAACGCAGCTAAATGACTCAAAAATCAGATTTCGCCGCTCGAATTTCCCAAAATTCCGAATTTAAACCTTAAATCGGAAAACTTCTCCGATCAAATGAACGAGGGACGCGAGTGCTTACCGAGCGTTGCGATCCGAAGTCGAATCGGCTAGGCGAAGTCCGCGCGGCGCAAAACCCTCCTTTTCTTCTTCTTCTTCTTCTTCTCTTCCTCTCCTTTCTCTTCTTTTCCTCTCTGTTTTCTGTTCTGTTTCGTGAGTGCCCTTGGCTGGCTTCTTAAAGGGCCGAACATCACTATTCTTCTTTTGACTTGTTGACTTGTTGACTTTTTTTTTTTTCGGAACCTATATTTTACATTCTCCCCTCCTTAAAAAATTTCGCCCTCGAAATTTAGATGTGCCTCAATCATCAAACAAGTGAGGGTATTTGCGCCTTGCCTCCTCGTCAAGCTCCCAAGTGGCCTCCCTCTCAGTGTGATTTTGCCATTGAATCTTTACGTAAGGAATAGTGCGTTGTCGTAGCACTTGATCTTTTCTATCAACAATACGTACCGGTTACTCGTCATATGATAGGTTTTCCTTTAACCTTAAAGATGTAAAGTCAAGCACATGTTCAAGATTTGGCACATATCTTCGCAATAGAGACACGTGGAATACATCATGCACGCCCTATAACGCTGGTGGTAAAGCCAGTTTATAAGCAACTTCGCTAATCTTCTCTAATATTAAGAATGGTCCCACATATCTTGGACTTAACTTACCACGAGTGCCAAATCTCATAACGCCTTTCATTGGAGAGACCTTGAGGAATGCATGATCTCCCACATTGAACTCTACCTTGCGTCTTTTGAGGTCAGCATAGCTTTTCTGACGGCTTTGTGCTGTTCTCAAATGCTCTCGAATCATCCTGACTTTCTCTTTTGACTGTTGAATAAACTCTGGGCCAGTTAATCTTTTCTCACCAAGATCATCCCAACATATTGGAGTTCTGCATTTTCGATCGTATAGAGCTTCAAAAGGAGCCATCTTGATGCTAGAATCATAACTATTATTATAAGAAAACTCCGCCAAATGAAGGTGTTCGTCCCACGAACTGCCAAAGTCAATAACACAGGATCTTAACATGTCTTCTAATGTCTGAATCGTTCTCTCAGACTGTCCATCTGTTTGCGGATGAAAAGCCGTGCTGAAGTTGAGTTTAGTACCCAATGCTCCTTGCAAACTCTTCCAAAAGTTAGACACAAACCTGGATCCCTATCAGAAACAATGCTCACTGGAACCCCATGAAGCTTCACTATCTCATTAACATACCGCTTCGCCATATCCTCAAGTGAAAGACCGAATCGATATGACAAAAAGTGAGCCGATTTAGTCAATCGATCGACAATCACCCATATAGCGTTTTTACCACTAGGTGTCCTCGGTAGACCGACAATGAAGTCCATGGTAATATGCTCTCACTTCCACTTAGGTATCTCAAGTGGGTGTAGTTGTCCACCTGGTTTCTGATGCTCAATCTTTACTTGCTGACAAACCAGACACTGGTCAACAAACTTCACGATATCTTTCTTCATATTGATCCACCAAAAATTCTCTCTCACATCCATGTACATTTTAGTGCTTCCCGAATGAATAAAGAATCTCGTACTATGAGCTTCCTGCAATATCTCCTTTTTCAATTCTGAATCATCAGGAACGCATAGCCGACCATGAAACCTCAACGACCCATCCGCATGGATACTGAAGTCCTCTTGTCTCCCAGCTTCTACTCCTTCTCTAATCTTTCCCAACTGAAGATCCCCATTATGCTTAGCCTTAATTCTGTCAATTAACATTGGTTGTACTTGAAGATTAGCTAATCGAGCACCAAGCTTATGTACCAATACCTCCAAGTCCAACTTCCTCATATCCTCAAGAATAGGCTTCTGAGAAGTGAGCAATGCTGCCATGTTTCTATAAAATTTACGACTTAGGGCATCGTCTACTACATTTGCCTTATCCGGATGGTAATTGATAGACAAGTCGTAATCCTTTAAGAGTTCTAGCCATCTCCTCTGTCTCATGTTCAATTCTTTCTGAGTAAATATGTACTTCAAACTCTTATGATCAGTAAAGACTTCACATTTCTCACCATACAAATAGTGCCGTCATATCTTCAAGGCAAATACAACCGCTGCTAATTCCAAATCATGAGTGGGATAATTTCTCTCATGTACTTTCAACTGTCTAGAGGCATAGGCCATAACTTTACCATTCTGCATGAGAACACAACCTCAACCTTCCTTAGATGCATCACAGTAGATTGTGAAGCCACTAGCACCTGAAGGTAAGGTCAATATAGGAGCTGACACTAACCGTCTCTTCAACTCTTGGAAACTATGCTCACACTGATCGAACCATACAAATTTAACTCCCTTCTGAGTTAGGCGAGTAAGTGGACCGGCAAGTTTAGAAAATCCCTCCATAAACCGCCTATAGTATCCAGCTAGACCAAGAAAACTTCTCACTTCAGTGACATTGGTAGGGTGACTCCATTGGACAACTGCTTCAACTTTCTTTGGGTCAACTGAAATGCCATCCTTCGAGATTATATGGCCTAAGAATTCTATATGATCAAGCCAAAAATCGCACTTACTGAATTTAACAAACAATTTCTTCTCATGCAAGGTTTGCAAGACAAATCTCAAGTGTTGCTTATGTTCCTCCAAACTCTTCGAATACACCAAAATATTATCAATGAACACCACGATAAACTTATCAAGATACTGCCTGAACACCCTATTCATCAAATCCATGAAAGCAGCAGGTGCATTTGTTAATCCAAAAGGCATGACAAGAAATTCATAATGGCCATACCTTGTCCTGAAAGTAGTCTTTGGTACATCATCTGCCTTTATCTTCAACTGATGATACCCAGACCGAAGGTCAATCTTAGAAAATACCTGAGCTCCTTGAAGTTGATCAAACAAATCGTCAATCCGGGGCAAAGGGTATTTATTTTTATCGTCGCCTTGTTAAGTTCTCGATAATCTATACAAAGTCGCATACTACCATCCTTCTTTGTCACAAAAAGAACCGGAGACTCCAAGAAAACGCTGGGTCTAATAAAACCCTTATCCAACAACTCCTGCACTTGTGCTTTCAATTCCTTCAATTCGGATGGTGCCATCCGATATGGTGCTTTAGAAATAGGCGTAGTACCGGGCGTCAAATCAATACGTAAATCAATCTCTCTATCGAGGCAAGCCAGGCAATTCTTCAGGAAACACATCTAGAAATTCTCTGACAATAGGAATATTTTCAAGTTTTACAACATTTTTACTTGTGTCTTTTACACAAGCCACATAACCACAACAACCCTTCCTCAAAAGCTTCCTCGCTTGTAAAGCTGATATCAATATTGGAAAAGTGTCTTTACAACTTCCCGAAAAAGAGAATTTGGGTTGATTTGGAAGTCGAAAGACAACCTTCTTAGAATAGCAATCAACAGTTGCATGATATGTGGATAACCAATCCATTCCCAAAATAATATCAAAATCTCGTATATCTAATTCCACCAAATCTACAGGTAATGCTACATCATTAATCCGGAGCAAACAACTCTTGAACACACGATTAGCAATTAGGAAATCACCAGTAGGTGTATCAACATGCATCTCATACTCAAGAGGCTTAGGCAACACATCAAGTTTCCTTGCAAAGTCAATGGTAATAAAGGAATGCGTAGTACCCGGATCAAACAGCGCATACGCATATTGAGAGGCAATATGAATATTACCTGCAACAACTGCGTTGGATGCCGCCATCCTACTTTGTTAACGCAAAAACTTTTCCATCGTCTTTTTGCCTTTCCCGATTTCCTTGGGGCCTACCAGCTGAAGATGCGCTTTTCCTCATAGAACAAGCGGATGCTAGGTGCCTAGGCTGCCCACAAACAAAACACACTCTACTCTCTCCGGAATATCCTTCATGTAGGACAATCACGCCATATGTCCTATTTTCCCACAAACGAAACAAGCTCCTATCTTGCGATAACAAGGACCGCTATGACGCTTACCACAAGTAGCACAAGGACCCGGATTACTCTGAATCTTGGGCCTTCCTGGCTGAATGAAATCCCTCCGCTTTTTGCTACCACTGGTCCGACTATCATGATAATCAGTGGGCTTGAACCTCTTGTACTGAGGTGCACCCTGTGCGCCACTCTCTATCATGTCTTGCTCCACCCTAATCGCTCGATCCAAGACATCTTTGTACGTAGTCAGTACAAAAGGCGTGAGAATACTGCGAATATCAGGTCGAAGTCCTCGCTGAAAGTGTTCTGCCCTCCGCTTTTCACTAGCCACAAAGCCTTCCTCGAATCTACTAAGCTGATTAAAGCGAGCTGCATACTCCATAACTGACGAGCTACCTTGAGATACATTTGCAAAGTCACTCCTCATCTTCGCTTGGAATGACTCGGGGAAGAATTGGGCATTGAATGCTTCAGTGAAGTCCTTCCAGGAAATGATTACATCAGTACCTCCAAGGGCGGGTCTAGTCCCTTGCCACCAACATATAGCTTCACCTTCCAAATAACGAGTAGCAAAGTTGACTTTTTGATTGTCATGAACATTTTCTGCTCTAAAGATTTCTTCTATGCTTCTAATCCAACCATCGGCCTTAAGAGGATCAAACTTCCCATCAAACTTAGGTGGATCCGCCTTTCTGAATTGTCCAAAGGTGCATGAGTCGGTGGTGCCACCTTCACTTAATCCCTTCGCCTGACGATACCAATGAATCATTGCTTGAGTGAAATCAGTCGGGGGATTAGGCTCTTGGGGTTCTTCCCTAACTTCTGGTGAGTCGGAACTCACTTCATATTGATCCTCCAATCTCCTTTTTAAAGTCGCACCTTGAGAATGTTGTGGCATATCTCTAGTGTCGGAAGTAATGACTCGCTTGCCTTTATTACTCTTAAGAAGTGAAGCAAGTGGCTCCGAGTCAGAACTCATGATCGCCTGAATCCAAAAATGGAATACTACTTAGTATAAAAAAAGACTAGCGCAAAAATCTATCACACAATCTCACAACGTCCCATATCTATACTCCAAAAATCAAAACCTATGCTCTGATACCAATAAATGTCACACCCTAAACTTAACTAGAATAAGGGCGTGACACGGCCATCCTTTAACAAAAGGACGCAGCCTAAACATAACCAAAAACTCACATGATATCAAAATATATGCAACCACATATATACATGATATAAAGTTTATTTGGTTATAATATCAGAGTTAACTAAAATCCATCAAAAGACCAAAAGCATAACCAGCAACAAGCTAAAACTTAAACTCCACATCCATGTGGAACTCGTACAAAAAAGATTCCACTATCAAAATGCCCTCCCCGACACCAGGACTCTCATGCTTACTAGCGCCTCGGTGAAGAACCTGAAAAACAATTAAAATGAGAGGAATGAGCTACCACGGCTCAGTGAGTAATACATTTCTTCTAAGTAGATCGAGCACCCACTATGTACACAGTTATAAGACCAAACGAAAGCTCAATTAATCCCAACTCCAACATATCACGAACATCAAGGTCAAAATACGTTATATACCAGTTTAAACATAACATTTTCACAATAGGAAATCTCGTTTTAATTAATAATATCAAAGGAGAAACCAATGGTCAATTCCATTGGCCAATCTCGTCGGAAACATACGCCAATGGTCTACTCCATTGGCCAATCTCATGCTCAGAAATCTAAGTATAATCACGGATAACGCCCGTGAAAAAGGCGACCAAGATTCCTCCTTGGTAAGGTCTCCACCTATTATAAGCGGTGGCTCGGCCCACAAGGATATCCTAGACTAGTATGCGCATACCCAAAACCCCTCATTTGGGTTCACAGAGACACTGAGCATCAAAATCCACATCCTTCCATACCAGCAAATCCAATCCACAATCAAAGTCACCAATATTTAAAAAAAATCATTTCGCAAACGGGTATATAAATCTTCAAAAATCACATTCAAACTCAAGAACTCTTCATAAGTCTTTCACAAAAGGTTTCACAAACCCCTTTTCATTCCATAAGTTCAAACCCGAAACCAAAAGGAAATCTTTCCATCAAATGACAAAAACGGCAAAAATGCTCGATCCATTTTATGCAAAAAAAAATGCCATTTCTTATATGATAACATATCTATAACATCTCATTTTATAAACATGAGCTTACAAATTCAAAGAAGAAATAGTACCACTCACCTTAAAAAGCTGAAAAAACTAACCTCTGTTCCTTGAGCCGGCGCACTCAAATACCTAACAATAGTCGAAAAAAGCGTATCAAAACCAAGTAAAATGATACTTCAACTACGATTTGGCTCAACTAGGCTTAGACGCTAATATAATGACAAAAAGGCGTTCCCAAAACACTCGTCCAAAGCAATTATCCAAATTAAATCCCATGACCTTGAAACTTGAGCGCAAAACTTAATTGCGCCATAACTTTCTCCACTAAACTCCGTTCTAAGCAAACTTATAGTCAATAGAAAGCTTATTCAGAGCACTACAGAAACCCCAACTTGGCAGCCCCAAAATCGAGCCGAAAACCGACGAAAATCGGCCTAAAAATTACTGTTCGCGCACTGTTCACTGCGCACACCAACTTCAAAAATTCATATTCGGGCAAACCGTAAGTCCAAATCAGGTTCCGTAAAATCCCACGGCTCCGTAACACCATAAACTACCAATTTTATAAAAATACGCAGCTGAATGACTCAAAAATCAAACTTCGCCGCTCGAATTTCCCAAAATTCCGAATTTAAACCTTAAATCGGAAAACTTCTCCGATCAAATGAACGAGGGGCGCGAGTACTTACCGAGTGTTGCGATCCGAAGTCGAATCGGCTAGGCGAAGTCTGCACGGCGCAAAACCCTCCCTTTCTTCTTCTTCTTCTTCTCTTCCTCTCCTTTCTCTTCTTTTCCTCTCTGTTTTCTGTTCTGTTTCGTGAGTGCCCTTGGCTGGCTTCTTAAAGAGCCGAACATCACTATTCTTCTTTTGACTTGTTGACTTATTGACTTTTTTTTTTCGAAAACTATATTTTACATTGCATGTCCAACTTTAAGATAGCTTGGAACTTCTTTTTTCTCTCTCGAACTCTTAGCTGACGAAGGATCTCCTCGACGATAAAAATATTATCTTGAATCTGGCTCCTACTTACAAAGGCGCTTTGTTCTATTGCTATGAGATTTGGGAGTCAAGGCTTAAGGTGGTTTGCCATCACCTTAGAGATGATCTTGTAGTTGAAATTGCATAGGCTGATAGGTCTAAATTGTGTGATGCTTTCTGGGATCGTAACTTTAGGGATAATTACGATGCGTGTTTTGTTAAGCTCTGGGTCAAGGTGTCCTGATTGGAAGAAGGAGCTGACTAGTTCAGGTAAATCGTGCTGTAATTCCTCCCAATGATGCTGGTAAAATAGGCCATTCATACCGTCAGGTCCCGGGACCTTTGTAGCTCCTTGCTGAAATGTAGCTTGTTTTACTTCTTCTAAGGTGACCGGTGCCGTCAAAGCCTCATTCATTTCTTCTTGGCTAGGAAAGGAACATTGGTCTAGTATTGGATTGAAGTTCCTAGTACCCACTGTCTTGAACAAGGAATCGTAATAACTGACAATGTGCTGGATAATAACTTTAGGGTCTCTACACCAAGTATCATCAATTTTCAACATTGAAATTTTGTTCCTTTGTCTTCTTTGGACTGTAGCTGCATGGAAATATTTCGTGTTTTTATCTCCCCACTTAATCCAATTAATGCGAGATCGCATACTCCAATATTGCTCTTCTTGTTTCCATAACTTCTGTATTTGCACTTTGATTTGCTACATTTCTTTTCTGCTTGTGCCTCCATTTCCTGAATTTGTAAGGATCATAAGTCTTCTTTTTAGGAACTCGATCTGGTTGTGGGCATTGGAGAATTTCTGTCTACTCCATAATTTTAGAGCTTCTGTGATCTTTTTCAATTTTCTAGCGAATGGTATTGGGTTGTCTTCCAGTTCACCCCAAACTTCTTTCACTAGCTCCTTACACTCTGTATCGGCCAGCCAAAATGCCTCGAACTTCAATTCTTTTTTCCTTTTAATCCTGTTTGGTTGGAGGGACAGCAAAATTGGACTATGATCGGACCCTATTGCAGGCAGTGCAAAGGCTTCTACATTTGGGAAACTCACTCTTCAATTTATATTACAAAGGGCCCTATCTAGCCTTTCCCCCACCAATGCTCTTCCTTCCCTGTTGTTGGCTCAAGTGAATGCACAACCCTTGCTTTCAATATCCATGAGTGAACATCTGTTTAAGCAATCTTGAAATGCTACTAGCCTATAGTGCTCCGCTCCATTACCCCTAGATTTTTCCCAATGGTACAAGATCTCATTAAAGTCCACAACACATATCCAAGGGAGGTGATTATCACGCTTATCACCAGTGAAATGGCTCCACAGCAAAGCTTATTGGCATATCCAAGGGAGGTGATTAGCTTCCACAACGCTTATCACCGTAAATGGCTCCACAATAATATGAGCCTTTCCTAGAAGCTTAGGGGGGGCGGTGGATTCATGGGTCCCGCTCGAGGTTCTGGTTGATGTGCATGAGAGAACACTTCACCCAACCTAGGCTTGATCCACATAGACACACATGCATTCGCAGTTATTACATTTCAAGCTTCTCTAGAGTCAAACCCAAATCTTCCACCAATACGAATCACAATCACATCAAACACCTCCCACTATTCCTTTCATTCTCATTTTCACTTTCACATCCACTCATGACCCGCGTTGAAGTACACCGGACCCGCGATCATTCAATTTCCCTTTCACTCGGGGACCAATAATATTGTATCCATTTTGTGCTGTCTCATACTCCGTCATTCATTTTCCACTTTCACTCACTAGTGACCACGTTGAAGTACACGCCTTAGGAACTCCACAACACTTTGAGGCTTTGGGGGGTGGCGGTGGAGGCTCAACATCTACCACCCATTGGTCCCACTGTTCACGAGGTTCTTAAGAATCAATTATCCTCGCGAACGTATTGAAACAACCGTGAGAACACTTTCTTACACGCTAAGTTCACCCCAAAACCCAACCTAGGCTATCACTATTTACACATTAATTCTCTCATTCCATTAGACATGGCAATATCAATAATTAATTTTAATCTGACTCCTCCATACAATCACATAGACACACATGCATTCGCACAACATCAAACTATTACATTTCAAGCATATCAAATAATATAGTCAAACCCAAACAATCCACAGCTTGTGAACAGTGATTTGCAGCATATGAACAGTAATCACAATCACAAATATTACCCGAATTAATGCAAAAATTTCACTCCCTATTCATACAATTCCAGTTCTAATTCCCATATTTTTTTCATTCCCATTTTCAAAGTCCCATTCCTTTCATTCTCATTTTCAGTAGAATTTTTCCGCCTGCATCCAGCAGAAATGCGATTGTTAAAAATTCATTTTCCTCTTTCAATTTTTTTTGCATTCTGCGAGTAAAATGAAGCGCTTGTTAAAAATACTTGCTTCCGCCATGCATTTCTATCATCCATTTTCTACTCCGGAATGAGTTCCTGACCCGAAAAAGAGAAGCACTTTTTATAGCTTCTTTCTTCCGAATCATTCATTTTCCACTTTTTCTCACTAATTTTTTTTAGAAAATGCATAAAAATTGAAAAAATTCCAGAAAAATTCATAAAAATTTCAGAAAATAAAAAAGGTCAAGATTTCGACGAAAATAGGAAATTTGGTGAATTTTTTAAAAAAAAAAAATAAAAAATTTCAAAATTTCTCACTTAGAAACCTTTAGTACACTTTACTTTGAGTACCAAATTTAATTTTTTTGAGATACCCAAAAATAAAAAAAATCAAAAAATTTATTTCTTTTTTTTTTGAAAAATGCAAAATAAAAAATCAAAAATTCTCTTTTCAAAAATAAAAACTTTGGTGAAAAAATAAAAAATTTTAAAAAAAAAAAATGCCACAAATTTCTTTCTCACAACAAATTTAATTTTTTTGCAAATACCTTTGGGCAAAACTTTGAGTGAAATTTAATTTTTTTTTAAAATCAAAAAACACAAAAAAAATTCAATTTTTAGACATGGCAAAATCAAAAATTAAAAAAAATCTGAAACTTCACAAAATGATTTAACAATACATATACCTAATCAAAATTTAATTTTTTTTAGGTGCCCAAAAATAAAAAAAAATCAAAAATTTCAAAACTTCACAAATGATTTAAAATTAAATATGCACCCAACACGAGTGAAATTTAACTTTTTAGGTGCTCAAAAAATAAAAAAAAAAAAAAAAAAAAAAAAAATCAAAAAAAATTTCAAAATAATTTCTAGGTTTTAAAATTTAACTTTGTCTCACCCATCACAGCCCCAAATTTAATTTTTTTTGAGGTTTGCAAAAAAATTAAAAAAATCAAAAATTTCAAAACTTCACAAAATGGCTTTTTTTGAATTTCCAATAAATTTAATTTTTTTGAGGTGCACGAAAAAATAAAAAAATAAAAAGATTTCCCTCAATTTCGGATAAAATGTTTTACCAAAGATTTCAATCCCTATTCCAATTCCATAATTCCATAATGAATTTGTTAAAATTTGATTTACCCAAAGTCCTAAATTCCATAGGCGCCCTTACCGCGTTCTAGTGGCGTCGGATTAATTCCGATCCTTCACGGGACTTTCTCGCCATTAAATACCGGTTCTAAAAATCCAACTTGCGTCCCGAACCGAGCATCACAGCCTCGTGAACAGTGAATCACAGCTCGTGAACAGTGATTCTTAGCTTAAAATTCCCCCAAATCATCCTCCAAAAATTCCAAATTAATTCCTTAAGGCCCACCATACATTCCCAATCTAAAGTCCCAACATTATGCACCCACACAAGTCCAATTTCACCCAAAAATCAAATTGTTCGGCGATACTCAAAATCCTAAATCGGGATTAGAGTATGACTTACCGTGTTCTAGGCTAAAACGACTAGAACGGAAAGCGGTGGCACTCTACAGCCACGGCGTATGACTCACGGTAGCTCCCGGCTTGCATGACGGCGGTCCGGCGGCGGCGGCGTGGGGCTTGCTCGGCCGTGGGTCTTAGCTCACGGTGGAGAGAGAAAAAAGAGAGAGAGGGTGAGAGACGGTGGCTTCAAGGGCTGGTGGTGGTGCGATACGGCGGCTTGAGGGCGGTCCGGGTGGTGGTGGAGAGCGGCGGTGTCGGCGGTGCTTCCGGCGTCTTCACGGTGGAGAGAAAAGAGAGAGGGAGAGATCGAGAGAGTGAAAGAAAGAGGGGAGGGGTTCACGGCAATGAAGAGGAAAAGAAGAAGAAAGTGGGAAGAGAAAAAAAGTTCTAGACTTAAATAGTGAAAGTTTGACCAAAGGCGGAAATGACCAAATTACCCTTTGCTCATATTTTTAATCCGACAGTCCCGATTCGATCTTATCTTGATCCGATGGCGAGATCGATTTTTGCACAAAAATATCCAAGGGTATACTTGTAATTTCCCAAAAATCCAAGGGTAAAATTGTCCAATAAAAATTTTGGGGCAAAATTACCAAAATGCCACCCTTAAAACATACCCTTTAATAAATCCTAGAGGTATTTTGGTCACTTTCTCCGTTTCTTGTCCAAATCAAATTTTTCCGAAGGAATTAAGCGCACCAAAAATTCACACGTGTCACGTGCAATGTCGTCCTAACGTTTCGGCGTGACTTCCTAATTTTTCGGTATCTAATTTGGGCAAAAATCCCATAATTAAATTCTATTAAATGCAACTCGAGCGTTTCTCGAGCTAACGGGCGGCTTGCTGGGGAAATTCGCAGAATCGACTCATGACTAATACTGAATCGAGAAGTCCGTTCGATGCGTGACGATCTCAGTTGTCATAAAAATCAAAAAGATCAATCGCTTAATCCGAGGGATACGATCATTCGGTATCATTTCGGAATCATTCGTCAAGTCGTTTCGTGGTCTAACAGAATCACCTGCGATCCACTACTAGGACAGTGGCGAACTGACCCCTAACTATCCTTGGATCGATCAACAGTGGCTCAAAATATCACTTTCGCAATTTAATGGTCGAAATCCATTCACGGTCGAATTTCCTTTAGTCGTGCGAATTTAATTCCTCTATTAGCGTTTCTCTAATGGTTAGCATTCCCAGGAGTGATCAGTTCCAGGCGAGAATTTACTGCGAGCGCATTTCATAAAATCCAGTATTTCATAAATCCCAAATGGACTAATTTTCAAGATGTCACAGGTTGTGAATGGAGAGGTTTTGCTAGCTGGATGTAGAGTGAGAAGACTTTCATCATAAAGACCATTGGAAATGAACATACTTGCCCTAAGAGCACGAGAAATAAAAATGCAACGTATGTATGGCTTGCAGAGTAGTTATTGCCTAAAATTAGAGCTAATTTGAAGTATACAACATCACAAATGCAGGCGGATGCAATGGAGATGTAGGCATTGACATTGAATAAGAGGATTTGTTACGGAGCGATTAATAGAACTATTAAGATCATTAGAGGTCCATTTGTTAAGCAATACGATTGCTGCACTCTTATAAGGTTGAGTTGATTTGATATAGTTCGAATAACACATTTGACTTGGAAGTTGGACGATATAATACGTTCAAGAGATTTTATGTGGGCTACAAAGAACTAAAAGAGGGTTTTCTAGCAGGCTGTAGGCGAGTAATTGGATTGGATGGATGCTTTACGAAAACTTTAATTAAAGGGATGTTGCTTTGTGCTACTGGTAGAGATAGAAACAAACAAATGTTTCCAATTGCATGGGCTGTGGTTGAAGTTAAAACTGAAGAATCTTGGACTTAGTTCCTTGAGCTACTAGTGAAAGACTTGAATATGGGACAAGGTCTTGGCTGGACCTTCATGAGTGACCAACAGAAGGTAAGGATGTGCACAAGCTTTACTAATAGAAGTATTTTGCTGTTTATAGACTAACTTATTTGCATGTTGAATAACCTGTTGCAGGATCTTCTCAATGCAGTTTCTAAACTCTCTCTACAAGCAGAGCATAGGAATTGTGCTTGGCACATTTATGCTAACCAGAAAAAAAACTATACAAGGGAGAAACATTTAGGAATTGCTTTTGGAGAGCTACATGTTCGACATATGAGGCCAATTTCAACATAGCAATAAAAGAAATGAAGGAAGAGTCTGTTCATACATATGAAGACTTTATGAGACAGGGTCCATGACACTTTTGTAGGGCATATCAAGTGTGGATAAAATTGTAATTCTATTGAGAACAATTTGAGTGAGACGTTCAACGCATATATATGCAAAGAAAGGGAATGTCCCATTGTTGATATGTTAGAGGGCATAAGAAAATTATATATGGTAAGAATGTATGAGAAAAGCTTATTAATGGTTGGTTCAAGAGATGAGATTTGTCCAAGAATTAGATTGAAGATTGAGGAGGAAAAAATGAAGTCTAAGTTTTGCATTCCAAAGCCATCTACGGCTTCCAAATTCGAAGTTGAAGTAAATGATGACACGTTTATGGTTGATCTGAATGAGAAGACGTGTACTTGCAGACAGTGAGATATATTAGGGATACCATGTAACCATGCTATCTCGTGCATCAACTTCATGAAGTGTAACGTAAATGATTATGAAGCCAGCTCTTTCAAGAAATCTGCATGCGAGCGTTGCTACCAATTTACATTACCTACCGTGAAAGGAAGGAAGATGTGACTAGAGACTAGTGAAGAGCCTTTATTACCTCCGCCATTCAGAAAGCTTTCGGGGAGGACCAAGAAAGATAGGAAGAGACCCAATGGTGAGAAGAAAAAGGATGAGAAAAGCAATAGAGTAAGGAAGCCAAGGGTCATCAACACTGGTCCTACTAAAATATCTAAATCAGGTATTACCATTAAATGCTCCAATTGTCATGGTATTGGACACAACAAGACAACATGCCTCCAACCTCCTGCACCTTTAGAGATCAAACTAACGGTAAGGAAATTTAAACACAAATGTGATACATTTTCCCTTAAGGTTAATACCACAAAAAACCCTAAACTAGTACATTTGTGACGATTTTACCCCAAACTAAATTTTTGACCATGAAAAAACCCCAAATGTGATAAATTACCATTTTTTGATCACCAAAATTCTAAACTGTTAATACCTCCGTTAACTTCAAATTTTACTATTAATTTGTAGTACACACGTGGTGACGATTTGGTGACCCCAAACTAAATTTTGGGTAATTACCATGAAAAACCCAAATTGATTTGTTAACAGTTGGTGATTTGTCATTAGATTAAACTTTGGGAATTTTTGATCAAAAAAAAAAATTGTCACATGTATATCTGGTATAAAAACTTAGTTTGGAGTAAATTTATTACAAGTATACCAGCCTGAGGTTTTTCGTGGTCAAAAAATTAGTTTTGGGTGAAATTGTCACAAGTGTATCAATTTGGGATTTTTCATGGTCAAAAAATTAGTTTGAGGTAAAATTGTCACAGGTGTACCAGTTTAGAATTTTTCGTGGTATTAATCATTTCCCTTAAAATACCTTTCTTGTATATGTCTATTATACAAGGCAAAAGAGGTAGGTCAAGGAAGCATCCAGAGTAACCAATCATTGAATGAGAGGCATGTAACAAACAAAGTGAAAGTACCATAGCTGGATCTATAAGAGCACAATCAAATATTGTCAAATCTGAGAAGAGGAGGGTGAGTGGTCCACCAATACAATTCATATGGTTTTTGATAATGCCATAGTGAAATGTTAATATGGTTTGTCTTCTTATAGGTTCTACAAGGATATGGATTTTATGTGTCTAAAGCCACTGGAAACTCATATTTGAGGGTGATCATTTTATTTTGTTAAGGTTTTTTTAATCTACTGTGATTAGCATAATAACATTATGTTTTTTCCCTCATTTAGATGCCTAGTAGTAACATAGTACAAGAAATTTGTCAAGGTGGTGCAAATCGTACAGTGGATCTTTCAAGCCAAGTTTTTGGACCCTCTCAAACTCAACAATCTCAAAGTGAAGCAAGGCAATGAACCTGTTGGGAGAGTTGGATATTTGCTGTAAAGCTTGTTCTGTAAAGCTTGCTTAAGTCTTGTATATATTCACTTTTTTTGGATGGTTATGATATAGAATATGCTTTTGGACCTTTTAACCAAAAAAAAAAAGAATATGCTTTTGGACCTCTGTTGTCTGGTGTGGATTGTGCCTTTTTTGGCTAGTTGGATGGTTGGATGTCTGGCGTAAAGGCTATCTTGTAAAGCTTGTTGAAGTCTGGTCTAAAGGTTATTTTGTAAAGCTTGTTCAAGTCTGGTAAAGGCTAATTTGTAAAGCTTGTTCAAGTATATATTGATAGTGGTTTTAGTTACGTGCTCTCCATTTTGTGTAGATGACGTTATTTGCCTTGTGATGATGAATTTGGTCGATTGCATATGACTTGTATGCTAGAAGGGACTCTCTCCCTCTGCCCATTTTGATGATAAATACTATTGAAATTGATTTATGGTTCCACAGCTACTAGAATAGGTTAATATCCTAATTAGGACTTCTCTGCGATATTTGCATCTTAAGTCTTCTTTTTATATCTAGAAAAGTATATTGTTTCTAGCTCCTTATGCAAAATAGTACTTCATTTGTATATCTACGCATACAATCTGTCTATCTTTCAGTTAGAAGGCATCTTCTGCGACACAAGAACGAAGTGCTGCATTTGGCAAGCTTCCAATAATCTTCTAATAATGCTTCCAATAGAAAGAAAAATTTTCTAGTATTGACGATATAGAGGCAATGTTAGAGTAATCTGGAAAATAAACATGATTGCACATCACAACTTGGTCAAATTTGGAAAAATTGATGGAGGATAAATTTATCACGTGTATACCAGTTTAGAGTTTTTGGTGATCGAAAAAATTAGTTCAGGATAAATTTATCACATGTATATCAGTTTGGGATAAAATTGTCACATATATACTAGTTTGGGGTTTTTCGAGATATCAAACCTATGAATTTCCACATAAACCCACCACATCACCATGCCACTTCACGGAGCATCGTCCACGTCATCAAATTTAACGGAAAAATTTGACGGAAGTTAATGAAGGATAAAATTGATACATGCATACTAGTTTGGGGCCTTTTTGGTAGTCAACAAATTAGTTTAAAGTAAAATTATTACAGGTGTACCGGTTTTGGGCTTTTAGTGATATTAACCCTTAACTATTTTTACAAATATGTATACTTGGCTTGTCGACAAGTGTCATGTACTCTCCCACTAAAATCACTAACGTCTAGATCACTGTTGGACCATATGACCAGCGATACTCCTCCTATTTGATAGGTGGTTTGGTCCATTTCTATCCCCTCTACTACCTTAAGAGTCTACCAGTAGCCACAGCTTATATTTCTCTCCCAACAACAATTCTTTGCCCTTGTTGGATGGGCTACGAGCTTAGTCTTCTCATAAACCACATGTTCATGAGAGAGATCCTCCTTTGATACCATATATAACAACCCAACCCGTTCTAATTGGGCCAAGCCAATAAAAGGAACACTATGAGTTTCGATACGGTGTTGAGACCATTTGGATGGATCTTACTTATAAATAATATTACACAACCTCAACTATCCGATGTGAGATTTGGGATGTCGGTAGAGAAACACAATAAAACAACTTCAGGACACCCTAACCCCGTAGAAAGAAAATGCCTGACGTTTGGAATTCGTGAACTTGGTGGTTGGTAGCTTACTTTAACCGAAAATTTCAAGATTTTCTAGTTTTTTCGAGTTTGCTGCCAGCCCTCTGTTCTGTCTTCACTAGCGATGGTCCAGCGAATTTCTGATGACCCAAAATAATTTCTGATGGGTAATTCACGCTTTAACGAGATAAGTAACTTCTATCAGTTTTATGTATTTCGTAATAATTGCAATGCATGGTTTAATCGAAAGGAAAAATTCATCTGTTAGGGCATGGCATGTATTTTGAGGACTAATGAAAGCTTTATTATTTTGTGGCGTCTCATTTTATAAAATTGGATCAAACATGGGATGAATTTTTGAGTCAATTGTCATTTTGGTTGGACATGCATAAAAAATGTTTAAACGGGTAAATTATTTCTAATCTCATTTCGACTTGTTGGGTTCTGATACAGGGCATTAGATTAGCACTCGCGGTCAACCTATATATTGGTATATGGTATATATTCACAAACCGGTTCTATTCTGGGGCTCGATCACAACCAACGGGAGTTATGGGGTTTAGCTAGTTCCGATTTATTTTCTGGGCATTGTCCTCTAGCGAAACATGACTCCAACATGAGCAATGGATATGTTGGTAAATAGATGATACAGAACATGGGATATTGCAATTATGAGATTTTAATGTGATACTTATTGCTTGTGTAATGTATTGCATAAAAAGTTATGAGATTTTACATCATTGACTGCTTGATCCCGAAGAAGTGGTGATCATCACATATAGAGTTGTGATTTTGCTTATCCCCATTATCATTACCATTTCAGGGTTCGAACATGAGGAAGTTTAATAGAATGCATGCAAAAAGCAATTTGGCAGTGGCATGAGACTTTACTTTAGACTATTTGAACAAATTTTATTAAATTGGGATTTATAAAATTTCTATTTTTTGATTTCATATATGATGTACTGGATGTTTTATAATTTTCATTCAACGGAAGGTTTTTGTTCTGTCTATATATTTTTGTAAAATCATTTATTTGGGCTGATGGTTTCGTTCTTTATATTGTAAATGATGACCGATCATTCCATAATCTCGCAAATCCCGTTAAGGTTTCGTCCACTTCTCTTTCATTCATTCCTGTTTGCACGCGCATGGCTATACTGGTTTTCTACAAGTTGGAACTAAAGAAGATGAAGGATTGGAGAGAGTGCGCTTTGCAATCATCAGAACTAAAATTCTACAAGTCCACCTAAAGAAGCCCCATTCAATTAAGATAAATGCCACGTGGGCTCTATTTAACAGCTGCCCTAGTATTTTTGTTTACAGAACCTGGGCCAATCAATTAAACCTAATTAATTCAATCTCTTTTCTTTTGCACGACATACGAAACTTGTTTTTTTTTTTTTTTTTGTTTACTGCAAATCAAGGGCCAAGGTCCACAAAAATGGTGAAGAGTATTCTAAGCATGTGATTACTACTGCTCTAAGTGAATTAGTTTTTTTATTAAAGATAGAAAACACTTCGCTATTAATAACTTCTGAGTTATAACATAGAGGTAGAGTTGCCACCGATTGAAATTGCATGAAGTAGTCACCGAGGCTTGGTACTAAAGATAATTGCGTGTATCCAGAACATGTGACCTCGCTTCATCTCAACGATTAAATAATATGGACATCCACATGACCCAATGGCTGAGGTGGAATAAGCCCAAATGCACCGGTTACATACAAGACTTGCTCCTTCTTGACGTGCAAACTCCCAACGGTAACGTGTAAAAGGCAATGACTAAGGCCGTGCTGACAAAAACTACTAGAAGCCAAAAGGAAAGGGCCAATAGGAGCAATGAATGGACTGCTCATTCACTGCATAATGCCGAGAAGGCAACGGCTAAGCACGGGCAGAGGAAGACCACTAGAAGCGGGTAAGGAAAGGCCCACTTTAAGCAATGAATGGAATGCTCATTCACATGATAATGCCTAGAAGGCAACGACTAAGAACTTTGCTAAGTCCAGGTCAATTCATCAATTTATTTTTCCTATTGCATCAATTATATCAGTTCGTAAGCCTACACAAGTTCATTGTAATTCCTCCAGTAGGAAACGATGAGTTGGTTGTTAAGGCCACAAGGGACCATACATCAAGGGTGAGGAGTTAGGACCACAAGAAGGCAATGACCAAGGAATATATCTCTAGTCAATTTACAAGGACGTGCACGAGATAAGTCGAAATTGGAAGGCTATCTAGATTCCCAATATGAACATATGAAATATATGAAACGACAAATGTAGTTTGAGAGAGTTTTTGAATTCTGAGTCAAAGCTTATCTCGCCCTTCACCTTCTTCCCGCTTTCCCTGCTTTTCAACCATTGGGTGCCCCTTCACGTACTCCTAACCGTTCTAATTGATTTGAAAATGACACTTGCTGTTTGTGTGATGTATTGAATAAAAAGTTAAGAAATTTTGCGCCATTCATTGTTTATTCCATAGAAGTAGTGATAATCATTTACAGAGTCATGATTTCGCTCACTCCCTATATATCGTAGTTTCATGTTTCAGACATGAGGAAGTGGAGTTCACGGGAAAAGCGATTCGGGAGTGGCATGGAACGTTACCTTAGACTATCTGAATAGATTCTATTGAATTGGGATTTATGAATGGTCAATTTTTTCATTAATTCAATGATACATTGGATTTTGTTATGATTTTCATTCAATGAAAGATTTTGTTTCGTCAATATATTTTCATAAAATCATTTATTTTAGTAGAAAGTTTAGTTCTTTATCTTTCGTCCTTTATATTGTAAATGATGACCAATCATTCCGCAAAATTTCGTCGACTTCAAATTCTACAAGTATACACTACAAAAAGGCCCCACTTAATGAAGACAAATGCCACGTGGACTCTATTTAACATCTTCCCTTGTATTTCGTTTTCAGAACCAGGGCCAATCAATTAGACCTAAGTAAATCAATCTTTTTTCTAATGCACAACATACGAATCTTCTTTTCTTCTTTTCCTTACCAAAAATAAAAAAAATCTTCTTTCTTCTTTCTTCTTTTTGGTTTACAACAAATCGAGGGCCAAGGTCCACAAGATCGCGAAGACTGTTCTAAGCATGTGATTACTACTGTTTTCAGTGATTTAGTTATTTATTAAAAAGAGAACTCTTCTACTACCAATAGCTTCTGAGTTAGAATATAGAGGTAAAATTGCCACCGGTTGAAATTGCATGGAGTGGTTGCCAAGGTTTGGTACTAAAGATTGCTGCGTGTACCTGAAAAATGTGACCTCACTTCATCTAGGCAATTAAATAATACGGACAGCCACATGATCCAATGGCTGAGGTGGAATAAACCCGGATGCATATAAGAATTGCTCCTTCTTGACGTGCAAACTCCCAAAGGTAACGCGTAGAAGATAACGACGAAGAGTGCGTAGAAGGTAGACGAAGACCACTAGAAGCGAAAAGGAAAGGCCTGCTTGGAGGAATTAATGGAATGCTCATTCAATGGATAATGCCTAGGCAACGACTAAGAACTTTCCTAAGCCTAGGTCTATTCACGAGTTTAGTTTTCCAATTGCATCAATTGAATCAAGTCGACTGAGGAATTAGGACCACAAGAAAGCAACGACTTAGGAATGAATTGTAGTCATTGAAGGAGCACGTACTCTTTTTTTTTTTTTTAGTTGTCCTACTTTAACTCTCAACTCACTCTAAAACTTTTGTTCTACCTCTTGCAAGGCGTGGGAGTTAAAACCCACTTCTAAAACTATATGTCTCCACCTTTAGTCTCCCCTGAGAAGGTAAAGATTTAAACTCTCTGCCTCCCCTTTCCCAAATAAAAAAGGTAGCCACTGGGGCAAACCCCACCTCCCACCCCCTTAAGAAGGAGCGCGTACTCGAGATGGTCAAGATTGGAAGGCCCTCCAGATTCCCAATGTGAACATGGGAATTATAGTAGTGGTTTTAGTTACGTGCTCTCCATTTTGTGTAGATGACGTTTTTGCCTTGTGATGATGAATTTGGTCGATTGCATATGACTTGTATGCTAGAAGGGACTCTCTCCCTCTGCCCATTTTGATGATAAATACTATTGAAATTGATTTATGGTTCCACAGCTACTAGAATAGGTTAATATCCTAATTAGGACTTCTCTGCGATATTTGCATCTTAAGTCTTCTTTTTATATCTAGAAAAGTATATTGTTTCTAGCTCCTTATGCAAAATAGTACTTCATTTGTATATCTACGCATACAATCTGTCTATCTTTCAGTTAGAAGGCATCTTCTGCGACACAAGAACGAAGTGCTGCATTTGGCAAGCTTCCAATAATCTTCTAATAATGCTTCCAATAGAAAGAAAAATTTTCTAGTATTGACGATATAGAGGCAATGTTAGAGTAATCTGGAAAATAAACATGATTGCACATCACAACTTGGTCAAATTTGGAAAAATTGATGGAGGATAAATTTATCACGTGTATACCAGTTTAGAGTTTTTGGTGATCGAAAAATTAGTTCAGTATAAATTTATCACATGTATATCAGTTTGGGATAAAATTGTCACATATATACTAGTTTGGGGTTTTTTCGAGATATCAAACCTATGAATTTCCACATAAACCCACCACATCACCATGCCACTTCACGGAGCATCGTCCACGTCATCAAATTTAACGGAAAAATTTGGCGGAAGTTAATGAAGGATAAAATTGATACATGCATACTAGTTTGGGGCCTTTTGGTAGTCAACAAATTAGTTTAAAGTAAAATTATTACAGGTGTACGGTTTTGGGCTTTTAGTGATATAAGCATACCGGGAGATCACCGGACCATCCATTACGAAGGCAGTTAAGGCTTTCTTTGAGGCGGGTCGTATGCTTAAGGAGATCAATAATACTATCTTAACGCTGGTGCGAAAACCCCCAATGCATCGGCCATGAGTGATTTCCGTCCAATAGCATGTTGCAACACCCTATACAAATGTATATCAAAAATCCTTGCTAGGCGCATGGCAAAGGTCATCCCCACGCTGATTGGACCTTCCCAAACGGCGTTTGTAAAAGATCGCAGGATTAGTGATAATATCATGTTAGCGCAAGAACTCTTTGCAGACTTCCATCACAAACCTTATCTACCTAAATGTGCCATCAAGGTAGATTTTCACAAAGCTTTTGACATGGTTGACTGGAACTTCATTGAGAGGGTACTTATTGCTTTCAATTTCCCAGATTATTTTGTCAAGCTAGTTATGGCATGCATTTCAACTGCTAAATTCACCATATCGATCAATGGAGAGCTACATGGTTATTTTCCTAGTAGCCGTGGGATACGACAGGGGGACCCCCTCTCACCGTACCTCTTCATCCTTGTTATGGAAATTTTCTCAGCTATCCTTAAAGCCAAAACGGATACCCCGGATTTTAAGTGGTATTGGAGATGCAAGAAACCCCGCATATCCCATCTGTTCTTTGCAGACGACGTCCTCTTATTCTCGCAAGGACACATGAGATCGATAGAGCTCATAAGCGAATCTCTTCACTTATTCTCCACATGGTCTGGCTTACGACCAAATCCTCACAAGAGTAGCATCTACCTCTCCGGAGGCAATCCTGAGCTACAAAGTGGTATTCTTCATTGCCTTGGGTTTTTTGTGGGGGTCTCTACCCTTCCGATATCTGGGGGTGCCTATCATCTCATCCAGGCTCCGTAAGGAGGATTGCAAACACCTCATTGATTCTATAACGGCTCGGGTCCGTTCTTGGACACATAGATTCCTTTCCTTTGCTGGTCGCATTCAGCTCATCCGATCGATGTTACGGTCCATCCACGTATACTTTTGGGCCACAATTTTCTCCCTTCCCAAAGGCGTTTTGAACGACATCGAGACCATTCTTCGACAATTCCTTTGGAAAGGCCCTGGCTTAGGCACTGGGAGAGCCAGGGTAGCTTGGCAGGATGTATGTCTCCCACGAGAAGAAGGTGGCCTTGGGATACGAAGACTTTCTGAGTATAACAAGGCCATGACTCTAAAGCACATATGGTTTCTTTTCACCGACAAGGAGTCTCTGTGGTGCAAGTGGATTCACTCAAATTTCTTACAGAAGAAAAATTTTTGGACCACGTCCAAACCTAAGTTTTGCTCTTGGACGTGGAAGAAGATCCTTGACCTGCGAGAACTAGCCAGAACCATCTTCAGCTGGAGGATTGGCAACGGCCGGACGGTATCCTTCTGGTATGACTGGTGGCATTCTAAAGGACCCCTTCATCTCTATATCAGCAATTCAGATATCTACCTTTCTCGAATCCCCCGTGAAGCCACAGTATGGGACTTCTACCACTCTAATTGGCAACTATCACCCAGTCTGCATAACATTATGGTCTGGCTGGAAGCTCCCCCAAGCTTCGATGATGATTCATCGGATACCTTCACCTGGACCCCTAACCCGACTGAATCATATTCGGTTGTCCGTGCTTGAACCACATAAGGAGGAAAGGCCAACCGGTTTCTTGGCATTCCTTTGTATGGGACTCTCATATAACCCCCGCCATTCCTTTCTATTATGGATTGCATCATTTGAATAGGCTTCCTACATGGGTTCTCCTTCTTCAAAGATCGTCGCATTGTTTCGGGGATATTGTGCTTTACGCGGCTAGTACCGGATTCCATCAACCATCTCTTCTTGAATGTTCTATTACTAGCACACTTGCTTCCTTCCTGGCTACAAAATGCATTCTCCCATGGCGTAATCGCCTGTGGGCGAACTCATTTCTGGGCAAGGAAAGTATGTGGGGGGTCCTTCTTTTGGCCATCGACTCGCTAGGTTCTCCTTTGGAGCACTTTGCCATGCGATATGGATGGAACGGAACAATTTTCTCTTCAGAGCAAGGCTATCTTCCTTCCGCACTTCGCAAGCACATCACCAAGACGGTGAGGGACAAATCCTTATCCTTAGGAAAAATTGCCGACACCACGACAAATAGAAGACTTGGAGGAATTGGGAGCTCCCACCTTCCATCTTTGCCAACTTGGATACATAGTCCCGTTATGCAAAGAGCGTCGCTGGTTTCCCCTTCGTTGCCCTAGTGTTTCGCTCTGTCATGTCATAGGCATCCATCCAGCCTCCGGTTGGTTTGGTTTCTTTCTTTTCACAGCTGTCCTTCATTTGGCTGTTTGGCATTTTGTATCTAGTATATCTGCTAGACCTCTCTTGACCTTGTATGGACATCCTTGTGTCTCGATCTGGTCGGGAGTAGTTTGAGCTTAGATTGTATTGGTGTTTAGAAAAGTTATACAAACATTGCCTTTACCTAAAAAAAAAAAAAAAAAACCCTTAACTATTTTTACAAAAATGTATACTTGGCTTGTCGACAAGTGTCATGTACTCTCCCACTAAAATCACTAACGTCTAGATCACTGTTGGACCATATGACCAGCGATACTCCTCCTATTTGATAGGTGGTTTGGTCCATTTCTATCCCCTCTACTACCTTAAGAGTCTACCAGTAGCCACAGCTTATATTTCTCTCCCAACAACAATTCTTTGCCCTTGTTGGATGGGCTACGAGCTTAGTCTTCTCATAAACCACATGTTCATGAGAGAGATCCTCCTTTGATACCATATATAACAACCCAACCCGTTCTAATTGGGCCAAGCCAATAAAAGGAACACTATGAGTTTCGATACGGTGTTGAGACCATTTGGATGGATCTTACTTATAAATAATATTACACAACCTCAACTATCCGATGTGAGATTTGGGATGTCGGTAGAGAAACACAATAAAACAACTTCAGGACACCCTAACCCCGTAGAAAGAAAATGCCTGACGTTTGGAATTCGTGAACTTGGTGGTTGGTAGCTTACTTTAACCGAAAATTTCAAGATTTTCTAGTTTTTTCGAGTTTGCTGCCAGCCCTCTGTTCTGTCTTCACTAGCGATGGTCCAGCGAATTTCTGATGACCCAAAATAATTTCTGATGGGTAATTCACGCTTTAACGAGATAAGTAACTTCTATCAGTTTTATGTATTTCGTAATAATTGCAATGCATGGTTTAATCGAAAGGAAAAATTCATCTGTTAGGGCATGGCATGTATTTTGAGGACTAATGAAAGCTTTATTATTTTGTGGCGTCTCATTTTATAAAATTGGATCAAACATGGGATGAATTTTTGAGTCAATTGTCATTTTGGTTGGACATGCATAAAAAATGTTTAAACGGGTAAATTATTTCTAATCTCATTTCGACTTGTTGGGTTCTGATACAGGGGCAGTAGATAAGCACTCATGGTCAACCTATATATTGGTATATGGTATATATTCACAAACCGGTTCTATTCTGGGGCTCGATCACAACCATCGGGAGTTATGGGGTTTAGCTAGTTCCGATTTATTTTCTGGGCATTGTCCTCTAGCGAAACATGACTCCAACATGAGCAATGGATATGTTGGTAAATAGATGAACATATATTGCAGAACAATGGGATATTGCAATTATGAGATTTTAGATTTTAAAAGTGTGATACTTATTGAATTTTGCACATCATTGACTGCTTGATCCCGAAGAAGTGGTGATCATCACATATAGAGTTGTGATTTTGCTTATCCCCATTATCATTACCATTTCAGGGTTCGAACATGAGGAAGTTTAATAGAATGCATGCAAAAAGCAATTTGGCAGTGGCATGAGACTTTACTTTAGACTATTTGAACAAATTTTATTAAATTGGGATTTATAAAATTTCTATTTTTTTGATTTCATATATGATGTACTGGATGTTTTTATAATTTTCATTCAACGGAAGGTTTTTGTTCTGTCTATATATTTTTGTAAAATCATTTATTTGGGCTGAAGGTTTCGTTCTTTATATTGTAAATGATGACCGATCATTCCATAATCTCGCAAATCCCGTTAAGGTTTCGTCCACTTCTCTTTCATTCCTTCCTGTTTGCACGCGCATGGCTATACTGGTTTTCTACAAGTTGGAACTAAAGAAGATGAAGGATTGGAGAGAGTGCGCTTTGCAATCATCAGAACTAAAATTCTACAAGTCCACTTAAAGAAGCCCCATTCAATTAAGATAAATGCCACGTGGGCTCTATTTAACAGCTGCCCTAGTATTTTTGTTTACAGAACCTGGGCCAATCAATTAAACCTAATTAATTCAATCTCTTTTCTTTTGCACGACATACGAAACTTGTTTTTTTTTTTGTTTACTGCAAATCAAGGGCCAAGGTCCACAAAATGGTGAAGAGTATTCTAAGCATGTGATTACTACTGCTCTAAGTGAATTAGTTTTTTTTTTTTATTAAAGATAGAAAACTCTTCGGCTATTAATAACTTCTGAGTTAGACATAGGGGTAGAGTTGCCACCGATTGAAATTGTATGAAGTAGTCACCGAGGCTTGGTACTAAAGATAATTGCGTGTATCCATAACATGTGACCTCGCTTTATCTCAACAATTAAATAATATGGACATCCACATGACCCAATGGCTGAGGTGGAATAAGCCCAAATGCACCGGTTACATACAAGACTTGCTCCTTCTTGACGTGCAAACTCCCAACGGTAACGTCTAAAAGGCAATGACTAAGGCCATGCTGACAAAAACTACTAGAAGCCAAAAGGAAAGGCCAATAGGAGCAATGAATGGACTGCTCATTCACTGCATAATGCCGAGAAGGCAACGGCTAAGCACGGGCAGAGGAAGACCACTAGAAGCGGGTAAGGAAAGGCCCACTTTAAGCAATGAATGGAATGCTCATTCACATGATAATGCCTAGAAGGCAACGACTAAGAACTTTGCTAAGTCCAGGTCAATTCATCAATTTATTTTTCCTATTGCATCAATTATATCAGTTCGTAAGCCTACGCAAGTTCATTGTAATTCCTCCAGTAGGAGTAATGAGCTGGTTGTTAAGGCCACAAGGGACCATACATCAAGGGTGAGGAGTTAGGACCACAAGAAGGCAATGACCAAGGAATATATCTCTAGTCAATTTACAAGGACGTGCACGAGATAAGTCGAAATTGGAAGGCTATCTAGATTCCCAATATGAACATATGAAATATATGAAACGACAAATGTAGTTTGAGAGAGTTTTTGAATTCTGAGTCAAAGCTTATCTCGCCCTTCACCTTCTTCCCGCTTTCCCTGCTTTTCCCATTGCCCCTTTTCAACCATACATTGGGTTAGGACCCAAGAAGGCAATCACAAGTATATCTCTAACCAATTTAATTGATTTGAAAATGACACTTGCTGTTTGTGTGATGTATTGAATAAAAAGTTAAAAAATTTTGCGCCATTCATTGTTTATTCCATAGAAGTAGTGATAATCATTTACAGAATTGATTTGATTTCGCTCACTTGTATATATCGTAGTTTTGCATGTTTTTAGACATGAGGAAATGGAGTTCACGGGAAAAGCGATTCATGTTTCAGGAGGAAGTGGCATGGAACGTTACCTTAGACTATCTGAATAGATTCTATTGAATTGGGATTTATGAATGGTCAATTTTTTCATTAATTCAATGATACATTGGATTTTGTTATGATTTTCATTCAATGAAAGATTTTGTTTCGTCAATATATTTTCATAAAATCATTTATTTTAGTAGAAAGTTTAGTTGTTTATCTTTCGTCATTTATATTGTAAATGATGACCAATCATTCCGCAAAATTTCGTCGACTTCAAATTCTACAAGTATACACTACAAAAAGGCCCCACTTAATGAAGACAAATGCCACGTGGACTCTATTTAACATCTTCCCTTGTATTTCGTTTTCAGAACCAGGGCCAATCAATTAGACCTACGTAAATCAATCTTTTTTCTAATGCACAACATACGAATCTTCTTTTCTTCTTTTCCTTACCAAAAAAAAAAAAAAAGATCTTCTTTCTTCTTTCTTCTTTTTGGTTTACAACAAATCGAGGGCCAAGGTCCACAAGACCGCGAAGACTGTTCTAAGCATGTGATTACTACTGTTTTCAGTGATTTAGTTATTTATGAAAAAGAGAACTCTTCTACTACCAATAGCTTCTGAGTTAGAATATAGAGGTAAAATTGCCACCGGTTGAAATTGCATGGAGTGGTTGCCAAGGTTTGGTACTAAAGATTGCTGCGTGTACCTGAAAAATGTGACCTCACTTCATCTAGGCAATTAAATAATGTGGACAGCCACATGACCTAATGGCTGAGGTGAAATAAACCCGGATGCATATAAGAATTGCTCCTTCTTGACGTGCAAACTCCCAAAGGTAACGCGTAGAAGATAAGGACGAAGAGTGCGTAGAAGGTAGACAAAGACCACTAGAAGCGAAAAGGAAAGGCCTGCTTGGAGGAATTAATGGAATACTCATTCAATGGATAATGCCTAGGCAACGACTAAGAACTTTCCTAAGCCTAGGTCTATTCACGAGTTTAGTTTTCCAATTACATCAATGGAATCATGTCGACTGAGGAATTAGGACCACAAGAAAGCAACGACTTAGGAATGAATTGTAGTCATTGAAGGAGCACGTACTCTTTTTTTTTTTTAGTTGTCTTACTTTAACTCTCAACTCACTCTAAGACTTTTGTTCTACCTCCTTGCAAGGCGTGGGAGTTAAAACCCACTTCTAAAACTATACATCTCCACCTTTAGTCTCCCCTGAGAAGGTAAAGATTTAAACTCTCTGCCTCCCCTTTCCCAAATAAAAAAGGTAGCCACTGGGGCAAACCCCACCTCCCACCCCCTTAAGAAGGAACGCGTACTCGAGATGGTCAAGATTGGAAGGCCCTCCAGATTCCCAATGTGAACATGGGAATTATAGGAAACGAATTACGAGATTCTTTGACTCAATCAAAGCCAGTGTCGCCCTCCATGTATTAGCTGTCTATCCAACCCACTACTGCCCTATCTCCTAATTAGCTGCCTTTCCACATTGCAATGCATTCCGCAAAAGCGTCTCAACGCTTCACATCATAAAACGCTACTCATTGGCCACGCTCGCTATTTCCAGTTCAAGAACCTATTGGAAGTATATATTTAGATACGCCGATGGATGATCCCTCCGGGCTTGAACCTTTCGATGAACCGCTACAATGGAAGATAGAAGAAAGTAACTATGTAGTGAGAGAGTTTTGTTGGAGAATTTGCTGCTCACAAAATATGAACGTAACCATCTAGATTTTCCAATGTCAGACTGAAAAATTCTGCGCGAGTTAGCATGAGGAGGATAGTTTCGAAGATTGTGCCTGCAATACAATATGAATGTCACTGCAATTATGTACCAAAACCGATGGTCATGGAACATCCTGGATTTTTATTCAGAAAGAGTAAATAAGGTTTTGATCTCTTTTCTGGATTGTAGAAAGAAACAGGAGGATTGTTTATAGCACCTTTTCAATTATCAATGTACCTAATTTAAGAGATTTGATTTTCTACTGATAAAGTTTTGGTAGTGATCTTGTATTTTTTTTTTTTTGGGTCGAATGGTAGTGATCTTGTTAAAAGGCAGGTTCAAGGAAATTATTGGATGACTATGGAAGTCCTAGGTTTAAGTATCGAAGAAAGTGACGATTGTGAGGAAGATTTGATACATGATATGGTAGAATGCTATTTTATTGGTACATATACGCAGAAACTTTATATATGCCTCTGTCAGGCTGTGCGCAAGATTGTGCCGGCAATGCCATTGAAATAATGTGAGAATCTGAATTTCTAATGGGAAAGTTACCCATTCAGTCCTAAACCTAGTAAACCGTGCCAATTCAGTCTTGAAACTTAAACTTTTGTGGAAAATTGTCTTCCCGGCTAATTCCAACCAGAAATCACTGACGTTGCAATCTACAAACGGTCTAAGTGCGTGCTAATCCGAGAGGAGATATTTTGTATCCTTCTTGGTCAATTAAAATGAATCCACCAACTATACCTAATCTAGTCTCTATCTGCATATCCTCTTTCATACAATAAAATGTCATTACTTGTGCGAAGTTTTGCTCCATGACATGCTCATGTGCGAGTTGGACCGCATGCCGTGGCTTTCATTGTCACTCTTTTGTATTAATCTTCAACCTACTGGATGTATTGAGGATTTCATTAAGGTCCCACATTCGGATGAGTGTTGAAAGAGTTCAATATTATATGGACAAAACTTTCAAAAGCTGCAATTTATTGTCTGATGCTTAATAAAAACCATTTCAAATACTGCGTTTGATTGGGTTTTTGGGGAAAGCCTTTGAAAAAATAGGTTATATGGGCTTTTCGAAATGTGAATAATATCTAGTACAATGTAATTTAAAAGTGCATTGGGAGTCTTTAGAGTCTCAAAGGGCTTTGGCAAAGTGTTGCCAAACGCAACTTATAAACACTTAAATAACAACCCCTTTTTTGTTAAGGAAAAACAATTGAATAGTGCAAAGGAAAGCTTTACATGAGAACCGCGGAAAAAGAGAAATTTGTTCTTTTACCTTCACAGAGTCGCTATGTATGAACAAATAACATCACGAACTAATGATGGCCCTTGGACAGTGTTAAGAAAAAGGGAAAATGACACAAACAGTCTCTGCACTTTAATTCAATATTTAATTTGGTCCCTGAATTTTTAATTTATTCAATGTAGTTTATGACCTTTAACCCAATGTTCAATACGGTCCTCAAACTTTCAATTTGTTCAATGTGATCCCTAAACTTTTGGTACATGTTCAATAAAGTCCCTAAACTTTATAAAAATATTCAATGTAGTTCTTTCATCAATTCAAGTTCAAGGACTATATTGTACAGTTTCATATAGTTCAGACACTAAATTGAACGTGTACCAAAAGTTCAAGGACCATATTAAACAAGTTAAAAGTTTAGGGATCACATTGAATATTAGGCTAAAAGTTTAATAACTACATTGAACAAATTAAAAGTTTATGGACCAAATTGCATATTGAGTTAAAGTTCATGAGACTATTTGTATCATTATCCCTAAGAAAAACTTACACAAGAGAGGTCAAAAGTGAAGACCAAGTGTCGAGAAAAAATATATAAAATATTTAATTGAATGAATTATTCAATTGACTAAATAAAAGCAAAGCAGCTGTTGCCCACGAACTGAAGATGGCGACTGTTGCTCTTCTTCCCCACCCACTGTTGTTTCAGCTTCTTCCCTAGGCCTTGCCATATAAGATTCGCCATCGCTACCGGGAGTCGCTCCACGAGCAGAGCTTCGTCGGATCCAAATCTATGCATGTTTTGGTAATAAATCTCTAATGTAAATGGTGGGGCTCGAATCCAAATCTTCACACAAATAAAGGTCGAGAAATTGAATGATGTGAATATTTTATTCCGTAGTTATTTTATGCGTACCGGTTCGCTTCTGAAAATTTATGTTGACAACAACATTTGGAGTAATATAACAAATTAATATAGCTTTAGACTTGTGCAACGCACGGACATCTTGCTAGTACATAGTAAAACCGAGTTACTAAATCGGGTGCAAAAAAATAGCACAAGGAAAATTGAGAGGTAAATATGGATACAGCTGCTTTAAGAATAATATATGAATACACATTCCTTTTTGAAATTGCTTATTTCAAGGTTAACTTTATTTTTATGGGTTTACATTGCTCCGACCGCGTGGTGGAATACCGAGTAAACTGCAAACATTTTCATATATGATCTTCTTAGCATTGTTAAACCATAATTTAGGGTTACCTCCGAGCAAAATCGCCAGTGGGAAAACCAAATAAAAAATTATGGATGATTATTCCAGTCGACCTTCCAGGAAAATGATGGCATTGACCAAGACTTGCAGAAGCCATTCCCTGTGTATAAATTCTGGACCATGTCTTCGTGAGCCATCACAATATATCTCTTCACACAAATCAAACAGAGAAGAGAAACCTCAGCAATCAGCAAATCAGCTATGGGACATGGACACCATCACGGCGGCCACCACGGCCATCATCATGGCCATCATGGTCACGAACAAGGCCACGGCCACGGTCATGGACACACGGTCACGGTCACGGTCACGGTCACGGTGGTCATCATGGTCATGGTGGCCACGGCCACTGCCCACCACCATCATGCCCACCACCATCATGCCCGTTGCAACCATATTACTTGCCGCCACCGTGCCCGCCACAACCATATTGCCCGCCACCACCTCCACCGCCCCCTCCTCCTCCGGTGTATTACCCGATATGCGTGCCACGTCCTGTATGTCCTCCCTACTACATCCGTCGCTGTTAGTGGATTTGACCAGCTCACATGATTCCATGCCGCTACTTCTCTAAAGGGGCTGTTACTGAATGAAGCTCTCATCATCTGTGCCTGCAGTTGTGTAAATGCAATCTACAAAGAGTGTCATGTGTGTGCAAAACAAGTCTACTATGTGTCATGTGTGCTCATAGTCAACACCCAATTCTTCTGTCAAACTTCTTTTTACTGGGTCAAAGCACAAAGTTTCCTTGTGTATAATGGCTAACAGCTATCGCCTCATTGTAGTTTTGTGTTGCTGGATATTGCATTATGGAATTTCAATTCCTTTCATTCTGTTGGTTCAAGTAATGGATCTTAATTATGAATATAACGTTGTGATCTTGCAATAGATGTGGGTAGTCATGTTTTCCTTTTCTGATCCTTCTCTCACAAGTTGTTGAGCAAACCCTAATCAACAATTCCTTTTTTCCAGATAAAATGGATAGCAATTCTAGCGCCTAGAGTGTTGTATCTCTTGACCAATTAGATCATTGTCCTGCAGAAAGTAGAAGAGCCTTATGATAGGCAATTTGAAGACTCATAAAGGTACAATTAATTCTAATTCAGATATAAAAGTATATTTTTCAAGTAACATTTGCTTACACCTGTTGCTTACACACCAAATTGAATAAAAGAAAACTGAACTAGACTGTGATAGCTGAGGATGACAAGTGAAGGATCAAGATAATCAGAATTTAATGCTTATCACAAAGGGAGATGCACGCCATCCAATTAAACTAAATGACAGTTTTTGTTTCTCATAAAAATCCGTAAGTTTGCTTGTCAAAAGGTGGTTCAACCACGTCATTAATGAAACCTTCAATTAATTGATGTGGATGAACCGATAAGAAAAGGGAAACGACATGGTTCAAGCAATAAATGAGTCACCAAAATGGTTTTTTGTTGTGGTCGAAATGATCACCAAATTCGGGATCGGTGAATGTTTCTTATCGATTAAGAGATGCCTAATTAAGTTTAGGAAAGATTTAAGGACTACCTCTCTCTGCTTTTGTTGCCAAAACATCCTCAAATCCTAGGTCAAAGAGATAATTTAAAACGCATTAGCCAGTCAACATCGCAGCAATTACGGCCCTAATCTCAGGTGGATTTGTCTCCCTTTACTAAAATCAACTTCCCGGCCTATGCAAATACCTGAAGCAGTGGAAGGGTAGGACTATGAAGTGTTCTTGAGCTTCAGAGAACCGGATGTTCACAAAGGCATCGCTGATTATCTTTTCACCAGTCTCAAGGAAGCAGGACTCCGAACATACCGAAACAACGAAGAGATCCACGTTGGTGAAGAGATCGGCCCAGAGATTGTTGGAGCAATTGAGCAATCAAAGGTCTTCATACCCATCTTTTCTAAAGGATATGCTTTTAGCAAATGGTGCCATAATGAGTTAGCTCATACGATGGACTATATGAGGAAGGGACAGATAATCATGCCCATCTTCTATTATGTCAAACCATCCGAGGTTCGACACCAAACCAGAGGTTACGGTGAGGCCATGCTCGTCCGAAAACAAGAAGCGTGTGGACGATGAGACCATCCGTAAGTGGAGAGCTGCTCTCAATGAGGATGGAGGGTTAAAGGGATGGGACTTAGAAAACGGGGATAGGTACAGAATCTTCCATCCTTAAATCGCATGCCGAAATGGAAGCCTTCTTGCTTGCAATTGCTTTTCTATTACTGTGTGGACTATCAATCTTATGATATCTTTCTCTCTTATCAATCCGTAGAAACTGCACAAATGCGATTGTGTCATGTTGGTGCGAATGCAAGACACCATGACACAATGAATGCTTTCCTTTGTTGTCTTTATGGTAAAAAAGAAGTTCAAGTACAAATGCTTTTCTTTTATACTTACCAGTAGAAAGCCAGTGTACACGCGAGGTTTCAAAATAATGTTTTGTTTTACTTAGAAAAATTGTAGCTACGGTTCCATTTGTTTGAGTAATGTTTCCACATTCTAATTTGACTTTTCTTCTTTTATTCAAAAATATTTATAACATAATGGGTTATATCCTAAACAGAATCAGAATAATCAAACAAATAATAGAAAAATTGACATACGGGTTTATCCAAGTTCACTCCAGAATAGGGTTATGTCATGTAAATAAATTCTACTATGATATTTAAGTTGACAACTGCAACCAACTCGTCACAATAATCTCTCATACAAGTACAATATATATGACTTAAAATGAGCCTAAAACTCAAGCCTATCCAAATCCTTTTGATCTCAAAACAAAAGGTTAGCTTAAAACAAGCCTAAAAGAAAAAACCTGATGTTGTTTCAAAGGCACTACCCCCGAAGCCCCCATCCGCTCACTAGGGAGCAGAACTCCCGCCCGTTATCTAGGCAACGGGACCCCTGACGTTTCATGCGTAGGGGTTACATGTCGTCGGTTCATACTTCAGTTTCCCTAAACTCACATGGACATGCCTGATATGAGAAATAAAGATCACCGAAATATTTGTCAACTCCAACATAACAGACCATATGAAAAAAAAATTATTCATATTTATGTAATGAGCAGCACATATAAAGATTCATCATATTGTATGCTAAAAATTAATGGAGAAAATTAATGGATCTCTCATTAATTATTCAGAACACCTAAGACATATACGATGTTCTAAATCTATTTTGTGAAAGAGAAGCTTGTGTGCACATCCGAAATACACATTAAAAAGAAATCAGCCTTCGTTTCTCTTATTAAAAAGATATTGTGATCATCTGCTGTTCTTGACGGTCGCGTAGCTGTTCTAAATTTGCACAAGGTCTGAGCATCTGCCTAGCATGTCCATGAATTTGTTCTTCCTAATCAATTCAATATGTAAGTTCCACTTGCGGTTGCACTTCTTGTTGCCTCCTGTGGCTTTCACAACGTAGTGTTACCAATTCCTGATGTAATATATTTCAGCTTGCCGGTTCTAACTTACCTTCTATTCACCTTGGCCTTTCTCATCGTTTATATCATTAGGCACGAAGGACAATTAGCTAACCATATCGTTACTGAGGTTTTAAGTGAGCTGAAAAAGGCTTATTTGGTGGTTACTGACTTCTTGGTTGGAGTTGACAACAATGTGAAGGAAATTCTGGGGATGATGAGCACCAACATAGATAATGTAAAAATAGTGGGAATCCACGACATGGGTGGTATTGGGAAAACGACTCTCACCAAAGTAGTCTACAACAAGATTTCCCGGACTTTGCTCATTGTTGTTTCCTTGGCGATGTTAGATAAACTTCAAACTCAAAAGGAATTGTATATTTGTACAACCAACTAATTTTAGACCTTTCAAAACAGACACTTCCATTTGCTAATTGTGAGGACAAGGGGATAAAGATGACAGAGGAGAGATTTTCCAGTAAGAAGGCTCTTATTCTTCTTGATGATGTTAATGAAAAGAGTCAATTAACTGCATTATTAGGGAGGCGATGTTTGTAACATCCTGAATTTCAACCTATTTTCGGGATCCGACAAAGTGGATATTATTTCTCATCTGATTTTAGTACGTCTCGCCCGGAGCTGGCCCCTCGCGGGATACTGACAAATGGAAAAGGCTAACTAGGAAAACGGTACGTGGACCGAGGACCCAATCGTGAATCGGGCACCGATATCGGGAAATGACGGGAAAGTATTTTGGGCCAGTGTAGGCCGATTCTAGGGAGGTGACGGATTTGGTTTGGCCAATGACTTACGATCGGATCGCCAGTGATTCCGCTCGACCGAGAGTGCGCGTGGCAAATAAATCCCAAACTTGAACCGAACGATCGTGACTCTTGAAATAATCAATAATTCCTTGCACTATCCCGGTAATCGAGACCGTCACAACTCGAGTGACCCTAGGTCGATACGCGTAACCCCTAAACAGCCACCCGTCAGTAAGAGGCTCTAAATTTTGAATTGAGCAAGTTTGATCGCCAAATTGGACCCGAACTTCGATGTCGAAATTCTATGGGTGTTTGCGACTATTTTGCAAGACCGACGTCATTTTTGAGTGGCCACACATATTTGGGGTCGGTACGGTCGAAAAATAGAATTTTGACCCGGGACCGGAAAATTACCGTTTTGCCCCTATGACTCATTTTTAGGGTTCCGAATTTTGGGCCATTTTTGGGGATTAAATTTAGATATTTTAATGTGTATTTCAGCCCAATAATTCAAGGGGTGAAAGACCAAAACGCCATTGGATATTTTGGGTTGGATTAATGAGAACTAAGTGTGTAAAGGGCAATTTTGGAATTTGGAAAAGTTGGTCAAAGTTATTATTACCCAATCCTCTCTCTCTCCTCCCATTTTCCTCCCCTTCAGCCGTGCACCCCCCCTCCTTCCACGCCGCTCCTCTTCTTCTCTTTCTTTTTCATCTTTGTTTGGCCGTGAGAGGCCCTCGCCGGAGGACCGCCGCCGCCGCCGTCGGAGCCGATCCGCCACCGCCACTGCCACCACCTTGCCTTGCACCACCATCCAACCGTCCCACTCTCTCTCTCTCCCTTTCCTCAGCTGCATGAGCAGCCCCCACCGTGGACCGCCGTCCGCAAGCCACCGCCGTTTGCCCCGCCGTGAGGATGCCGAAGTGCCGCCACTAAACCGAGTCGATCTAGCTTCTGTTCAGCCCTTCCCTCTCCTTGTTCAGCCCGCTTTTGAAGCCATAAACCTAGTGAGTGGAAATCCTAACCCTTAATTAGGATTATGTGCACTTTGGACAAGTTTTAGGGGTTATTAGGGTATTTTAGGTGTTGATTAGAGTGGGCTGATTTGGGCTGAAGTTATGGTGATTTTAAGGACCTAATGTGATGATTTATGGGTGGTTTAAAGGTTGTGGATCATTGAATTAGTGGTTGGTTGTGTTTGGATTGCTTGGTGGTGCATAATTGTTGATTTCGTGCATTCTTTGTTAAATCGTCGGATTTTGTTATTTTTGGTGTGACTTGTGTGAGCTGAATTTGAAGAAGTCACTACAAAAAAAAACTAGGATTTTGCCACGAAAATTTGCGACGAAAAAACTTTCGTCGCAAATTTGCTTCAAATTTTCCAACAAAAAGTAAAATTCGTTGGAAATTAGCTCACTTTAAAAATTTTTGTTGGAAATTTCCAACGAAAAATTTTTTTGCGTTTAAAATTTGTTGAAATTTTTCGTTGAAAATTTCCAAAAATTAAAAAAACCGGTATTATTAAAATTCGTGGGAAAATTCATTGGAAATTTTCAATGAATTTCAATTTTCCCTTTATTTCAATGTGTACAATTTTTTCGTTGGAAAATTCGTTGGAAATTTCAACGAAATTTTTAGTTGGAAATTTCAACAAATTTTCCAACAATTCAAAAAACCCGGTATTTTTTTTTTTATTCATGGGAAAATTCGTTGGAAATTTCCAACAATTTCAATTTTCCGGCCATTATTTCAATGTGTACAATTTTTATTCCAAAATTAGTTTGGAAATTTCCAACGAATTCAAAAAAAACCCAGTATTTTTTAAATTCGTGGGAAAATTCGTTGGAAATTTCCAACGAATTTCAATTTTTCGGGCCATTATTTCAGTGTGTACAATTTTCGTTGGAAAATTCATTGGAAATTTCCAACGAAAAATTTTCAACGAATTTTCCAACGAATTCAAAAAAACTCACTATTTTTTAAATTCGTGGGAAAATTCGTTGGAAATTTCCAACGAATTTTCCAATGAATTTCAATTTTCCGGGCCATTATTTCAACGTGTACAATTTTCATTGGAAAATCCGTTAGAAATTTCCAACGAAAAATTTTTCGTTGGAAATTTCCAACGAATTTTCCGATGAATTAAAAAAAAACCCGGTATTTTTTAAATTCGTGGGAAAATTCATTGGAAATTTCCAACGAATTTTTCCAAGAAAATTGTACACACTGAAGGAAAAAATCACCCCACCAAAGGAAAAAATCAATTCTTTTCTCCATTCGAAAATCACCCCAAAATCCCCCCCACCCATTTTCCATCCTTCTTCCCCAGAAACCCTAGCATCCTCGGCCTCCCCTCATCCGCGCCAAGGTCCAGAAGCCCCTCATCTGCGAGGACCAGAAGACCCTCATCCGCGCTAAGGTCCCCCTCAGCATCCTCGGCCTCCCTTCCAGTTAATTAGGGTCGCCCGGCGCCCCCGGAGCTAATTCCACCTCGACGCCTCCTTTGACTCCATGGCCCCTTCTCCCTCGATTAGTTTGAACCCAAGACCGGAGGCTTGGCTCCCCCGCCATCGGATCCGTGTCCATGTCCGCCAAGTTCAACCTCGTTCGCCCACAGGAGCCCCCGGTTCATGCTCCACTTCCTTTCCTTCCTTGTTCGCCGGCGAGGGTGATTTTTCGGACAAAAAAAAAATTTCGACAAAAAAAATTTCAATGGAAAAGAATTTCCACAATTTTTCCACCCAAAAAAATTTGTAGTTTCCAACGAAAAAAAATTTGTTGGAAAAAAAAATTCGTTTCCAACGAATTTAGCCACGAGTTTTCCAACGAATTTTCCAATGAAAAAAAATTCGTCACAAATTTCCAACGAAAATTGAAATTTTTCGTTGGAAAAATTCTTAACTTGGTGACGACCTATTACCAACGAATTTTTTTTCGTTAGAAAATTAAGTGAAATTCGTTTTCCAACAAATTTTTTCAAATTTTTCGTTGGAAATTTCGTCGGAAAAAACATATTTTTTTGTAGTGAGTGTTCTTCATAAAAGTTGTTCCCAACATCTTGAAGTATAACATATTTTAATTTGGGAATTTTTGGAAATCATTTGATGCCATTCGGAAGGCCAGAAGTCCATCTTTGGACCGAAATAAAACTGCCCGATTTACTGTTCACCCGACCTTCGGGTCTGTTCGAATTTTTATAAATTTTTTCAGGCCTATTTTCAAAATACTTCCTTAACAAAAATTGTTGGGCACATTTGTGTCTATAACATATAAAAATTTCAAGGTTTTCAAAAGTATTTGGGTACCGAATGAGTTATATTTTGATGGCCTGAGGGGCTATCTGAGCGAACCGGATTTCGTCTGACTTTGAGTATCAAAACAAGGTGTTTATGGTTAGAACTGGTTTTCAAGTTCTTCGCGGAAAGTGTTCATCGAGATGTTTTGTACAACATATCCAAATTTCATAATTTTCGGAATTCATTTACTATTTATTTCAAATGGATTTCGGTCACTGTGCAACTGCCCAGTTTGAATCCGATTTTTGTGTTTTCTCGGTTTTTCTCTCTTGGACTGATTGGTGGTTTATTGTGCCAATTAGAGTTAGATCGGAAGCTAAGGTTGGGATGAATAGTGGCTGTCCACTTTGGGACTTCGATGGATTAGAAATCGGCAAGTTGGAAATTTGACTGTGTGATTGCCGAGTGTGCTCGGGTTGATGAATTATCGCCGATTGTTGCTTGTCGAGGCCCAATTGGGGTCGAATATACCGCAGAGTGGCTGGTTTGATGGCTGTCCATTGGAGGATTATTGGACGGAGTTAGGCATATTGGGATTTAATTATAGGAATTGTCGGAATTATCCGGATTGGTTGATTGTTGAGTGACTCGTGCTTAATTGTGATATACCATGTCGCGTGCTCGTGTGGTCAAACCGTGCGAAGTGTGATTGGCCAACTGATGGCTTGTACTGAGTGTGGAATTATGAAATGCGATTTCGGGCCGCACGGTATTAATGGGCCAAGTAAGCATACTGTTTGTACATTGGGCACGGTGTGGTGATGTGAATTTGATTAGGTGCCCTTGATTGGTTGATGCTCATGTTGCATTGTATTGCATTACATAGCCACGCATCTTGTATGCCGAGAATGGGGCATGAGATGAGAATTGTACGAGAATGCGTGCCTGACATAGTGAGTGGAAATCCTAACCCTTAATTAGGATTATTTTACTTTGGACAAGTTTTAGGGGTTATTAGGGTATTTTAGGTGTTGATTAGAGTGGGCTGATTTGGGCTGAAGTTATGGTGATTTTAAGGACCTAATGTGATGATTTATGGGTGGTTTAAAGGTTGTGGATCATTGAATTAGTGGTTGGTTGTGTTTGGATTGCTTGGTGGTGCATAATTGTTGATTTCTGGTACGGTTACTGTTGCGTCGTCGGATTTTGTTATTTTTGGTGTGACTTGTGTGAGCTGAATTTGAAGAAGTCACTACAAAAAAAAAACTAGGATTTTGTCACGAAAATTTGCGACGAAAAAACTTTCGTCGCAAATTTGCGACAAATTTTCCAACAAAAAGTAAAATTGAAATTAAATTAGCGCGACGAAAAAATTTTTTTTGAAATTTCCAACGAAAAATTTTTCGTCATTTTGTTGAAATTTTGCGTTGAAAATTTCCAACAATTAAAAAACCGGTATTATTAAAAAACTCGGTGAAAATTCGTTGAAATTTGAAATGAATTTCAATTTTGAGCAGCCTTTATTTCAATGTGTACAATTTTGTACATGCAAAATGTTGTGATTATCATGATGTTATTGCCTTTCAACAAATTTTCCAACAATTCAAAAAAAGTGATTTTTAATTGTGAGCCTAGGTAGTTTGTTGGATGATGATATGAGCTACCGGCCATTATTTTGATTGCTTGTACAATTTTCATGTCAAAATTAGTTTCGATTTCCAAGGCCTAATTCAAAACCCAGTATTTTTTAAATTGTTTAAACCTCATTTTTCATTTCCTCAATTTCAGGATTTTTTACCCATTATTTGAGGATCCCAATTTTTGTTGAAAAATTCATCCCGATTTCAGGATGGCGAGGTCAACGAATGGATTTCCAAGGATGAGAAAATCACTATTTTTAATTAGACCGAGTCATCAAGATTTGATCTCGATTAAATTTCCTAGGATCAGCCTTTCCGGCCATTAGTGATAGGGCCAGAATCTTTAGACTTTAGTGGCCAATTTTTCGTTGTTTATGGTAGGCTTTTGTATTAGATGTGTAAGTTGAATATTGTAAATGTTTTTTTTATGGCGCTTAATAGTGCTGTTGGATTATCCGTTGAGTGATGTCTCACCCCACCCTTGGTGATGTATTGTTTTGTCTCCATTCGAAAATGTTTTAATTATTGCCCCGCATGTGCCTTATGCTTCCCCGTATTAGGAGTTGGGTCCTCGACGTCCCCTCATCCGGACGTCGCAGCAAATTAGACCGATACGTGGGATGATTGCGCTTCGAGGGGTTCGGGGCATGACAATGTTGCTTTGGTCTAGGAAGCCAAACACTTATAACCACAACAAATGCAACTTTTCTTCATGAATTTGATGTAAAATTGACTTATCCAATTAGTGAATTGGATTTGAATAGATCGCTTCGGCTATTTAGCAAGCATGCTTTTAGAAGAGATCACCCTCCACCAGAAAAAGTAGCTCTTCTAGAGAAATTGCGAGGATAGCCCTGGGTCTCCCATTGGTTCTTGAGGTGATGAGTTCAACTTTATAATGGTGTAGACAAAGAAAAGAAATCTGGGATGAGTACTTGGAGAAGTGGAAAATGGGTTGTATCGAGGAAATTCAAAATAAGTTAATGATAAGTTACGAAGCATTGAATCCTTGCCAGAGACAAATATTTTTGATATAAAAAAAAAAAATTCTGAAATGTAATAAGAATAATGCAATATAAATGTGGAAGGATTGTGCTTTATGCCCAAAACAATTTTTTTTAGTTTGACATTCTTCAAATGATGTCACTAATTAAGATCGAAATTTTTTCAGGAAGTTTCGGATGCATGAACATCTCAAATATTTTGGTAGAGAAATCGTTTTCATAAAAGTGACACCTGAATTTGCTTCGATCATATAACATATTTTAATTTGGGAAATTATAAAGATAGAAATTTTCGAAAAGAAATAATTTGGGCCTAATTCATTGGTTAGCCCATCCTTTTTCAATTTTACTTTCAGTCCAGCCTTTCCTTCACTTTTTATTTCCTTTTTTCAGCCCATTTTTTTAAAAAGCCCAGCCCAACAAAAATTCTTTTTCCTTCTCCTTTACGCTCACTTTTGTAGCAAAGGAACAAGAAGGTTTTGTAAAGGGACAATGACGAACAGAGGGGCCATTCGTGATGGAATGATGGTGATGAAACGAGCATGTGACGGAAACAAATCACAGGTTGAGATTCTAAAAACTTGTTTAGCTTAGAACTGGTTATCAAGTTCTTCAGAACGCATAGTGGAGGTTTTGTACAACACTGACTGAACTGAAGAAGAGGAGGAGGATTCAATCAGAAAAATCGCTGGGGGGAAGAAGGGTCTTGGAGAAGAGAGCGTTCGGCTCTTCTACCCGCGTAGAAGAATTCCGGCAGATCTCTTCCCCTTCTTCCGTTGTTTGTTCACCATCGCCGGAGAACTCCTGCAGCTGCTACTCTAGCTTTTGAATCCATCTCTTCCTTTCCTTGGACTCGGAATCCGCGACCTCCAAGTTGTTTGTCGCTTCGGACGTACGAGGCATTCTCGTTCGTCGTTTCTTCGCCGTGCCGGAAGACGCCAAGTTCCGTTACGGTCCCGTTCGTAGACTACCGTGAAGGCATCGTCCACGAACCAGGTAAACTTCTATTTGCAATACTTTGTTTCTCTGTTACACTAAGGCATAGAACGCCAAATTGAACGAATGATTTCTGGTCAAAATCATGTGAAACTGAAGCGGATTTGTGGAATATATTGGTGATTCAGAACTTTATATATTGTGTTTACGCTGAAAATCGTTCGAAAATTAAGTGGAAAAATCGTTTCTGAAGTTGCATATCATACGTTCGGCAAAATGCATAACTGAAGAACCGAATTGATTTTCATGAAATCGACTCATGGAGTTCGTCCTTTGTGCTTGATTAGGTCCTAGTTTGATGAATCAATACTGAATCTGTGTTTTTCCTTGATTTTGTGGCGTATTCATCATTTTTCCGAGTCGGCCATTGATGGAACCTTCGACGGAGATCCATTCCACTTTTGCCGGAGCGATGCCTGCGGTTAGAGGCCGCTTCAGTTAGTCCATCTCTCACGATTTGATTGGCATATATGTCTCCTACGTGCGATTGAGTTTCAGTTTACATGATTTTTGAGTTTGAAAAGTTCTCGCCCGAGTTAGTCCGGCGACGTAGAAACCGTCGGCCAATTAGTGGCCGGAGGTTATTGGCTGGCCGTGGTTATTCATGTTGATGATGTTGACGGTGTTATGGAGCTAGCCGAAATAATTATTCTCAGTGAAGGCGTGAGGAAAGTGAGCTTTCGGTGAAGAAGACATCGAGGAAGAAGACGATGCAGAGGGGAAGGCCAAAAGGAAATAAAAAAATGAAAAGAACAAAAAAGAAAAGAAAAACTAGAAATAAAAAATAATAATAATAAGAGTTGACTATAGTGGAGACGAGATCGGATTCTAATCTGGCTGGAGACTAGGACAAATAAATGGGCTCAATTTTAGCGTGAAGAGGCTGAATTTGGAGTTGGGCTAAATGAAATAAAAAAAGTTGGAAAACTTGGGCTTGAATTGTTGATACCCCATCAAAAGAGAGACCCAAATTCGGACTGGGCCGCAAGAACCGATCCGAATTGCGAGTTTGACTGGACCGTTAGGGTTCGGGTCAGACCGGCTAAGCGGACCGGGTCCAAAGTCCATTTTTCCATAATGAAAAATAATATAAAAATAAAAATAAAAATTTAGAAAATTCAGAAAAAATAAAAAAAAGTGAGAAAAGCTATAAAAAAATTGCAGAATTCTCTTAGCTTACGGTTTTTAATAAACATTTTTGGCTTGAACAAAAAGAATTGTACCCTGAATTGAATAAGGCTTTACCTTAGGGATTTTTTATTGATCTTTTTAGAGACAATGCTAAGTTGCTGTATGTCATTTTCATTATGATTTCATTTGATTGCACGCTTTAAATTCATTGACTGTCGTTTTCCCTTTTTAGAATGGTTAGGATGAAAATTCAAAATTATTGATTAGTAAAAGACTGTCGTGATATTTTAGTTAGCAAATAGTTGAGTTTAGGTACCAAAAGGGCATTAGTTGAAAAACTAGTATAATCTAGTCCTTGATCCTTAAGAATGATTGCGCTCGATGGGTTCGGGATGACAATGTTGCTTTGGTCTAGGGTTTTAACACTTATAACCACAACAAATGCAACTCCTATTCAAATTTGATGATCTAAACAATCCAATTAGTGAATTGGATTTGAATAGATCGTTCAATTAAAGTACCTCAAACCTTTTCCTCGAGATCACCCTCCACCAGAAAAAGTAGCTCATCAAGAAAATTGGGGATTAGCCTAGAAGGTCTCCCATTGGTTCTTGAGGTGATGAGTTCAACTTTATAATGGTGTAGACAAAGAAAAGAAATTATTGGGATGAGTACTTGGAAATGGAAAATGGGTTGTTCTTAGGAAATTTCAAATAAGTTAATGATAAGTTTTTCTCATTGAATTAACCAAGACAAATCCTTCCTTTTCATAAATTTGTCTTTTCTTCAGATGTAATAAGAATAATGCAATATACATGTGGAAGGATTGTGCTTTATGCCCAGCACAAGGTCTTGACATTCTTCAAATGATGTCACTAATTAAGATTCCTTCAAGTGGACAGTTTCATCCCTCAACATCTCAAATATCTTGGTAGAGAGATCGTTTCTCGAGTGTTGACACCTGAATTTGCATCGATCATCCGAACCTCCATTTCTTTGGCAAAATTATAAAGATAGAAATTTTCGAAAAGAAATAATTTGGGCCTAATTCATTGGTTAGCCCATCCTTTTTTCAATTTTACTTTCAGTCCAGCCTTTCCTTCACTTTATTTCCTTTCAGCCCATTTATTTTACGAAAGCCCAGCCCATTGGCTCTTTTCCTTCTCCTCCTTACGCTCACTTTTGTGAGCAAAAGAACAAGAAGGTGGTGAAGAGGGACAATGACGAACAGAGGGGCCATTCGTGAGCGAGAATGATGGTGATGAAACGAGCATGTGACGGAAACAAATCCAGGTAAGATACTAGAAACTTGCTGAGCTGTAGAAGTGGTTATCATAAAAACAGAACGCATAGTGGAGGCGAAAAAGGGGGACACTGACTGAACTGAAGAAGAGGAGGAGGATTCTATCAGAAAAATCGCTGGGGGGAAGAAGGGTCTTGGAGAAGAGAGCGTTCGGCTCTTCTACCCGCGTAGAAGAATTCCGGCAGATCTCTTCCCTTATTCCGTTGTTTTGTTTTTCATCGCCGGAGAACTCCTGCAGCTGCTACCTAGCTTTTGAATCCATCTCTTCCTTTCCTTGCATTGGTTTTCCGCGACCTCCAAGTTGTTTGTCGCTTCGGACGTACGAACATTTTAGTTCGTCGTTTCTTTTTCCGTGCCGGAAGACGCCAAGTTCCTTACGGTCCCGTTCGTAGACTACCGTGAAGGCATCGTCCACGAACCAGGTAAACAATCTTTGCAATACTTTTTTTCTCTGTTACACTAAGGCATAGAACGCCAAATTGAACGAATGATTTCTGGTCAAAATCATGTGAAACTGAAAGGATTTGTGGAATATATTGGTGATTCAGAACTTTATATATTGTGTTTACGCTGAAAATCGTTCGAAAATTATTCTGGAAAAAATCGTTTAGATGGGCATATCATACGTTCATCAAAATGCATAATTGAAGAACCGAATTGATTTTCATGAAATCGACTCATGGAGTTCGTCCTTTGTGCTTGATTAAAGTCCTAGTTTGATGAATCAATACTGAATCTGTGTTTTTCCTTGATTTTGTGGCGTATTCATCAAATTTCCGATCGGCCATTGATGGAACAAACTGGAGATCCATTCCAATTTTGCCGGAGCGATGCCTGCGGTTAAAATGTTGGGTTCAATTAGTCCATCTCCAATTTGATTGGCATATATGTCTCCTTAGTAGATTGAGTTTCAGTTTACCTGATTTTTGAGTTTGAAAAGTTCTCAAGTCTCGAGTTAGTCCGGGCGACGTTGTCCGGATGCCAATTAGTGGCCGGAGGTTATTGGCCATCCGTGGTTATTCATGGTCATTGATGATGTTGACGGTGTATCCAGCTTCAGGAATAATTATTCTCAGTGAAGGCGTATGGAAAGTTTGGAGAAGAAGACATCGAGGAAGAAGACGATGGGGAGGGGGAGGCCAAAAGGAAATAAAAAATGAAAAGAACTTCCAGAAAAGAAAAACTAGAAATAAAAAATAATAATAATAAGAGTTGAACTATTCCGAGATCTTTCCAACCTGATCAACTTGAAATTGCTGATGATGTCTATTTCTAGCTTGAAGTTTCTTTACCTTTTCGATTGCTTATCTCTTCCCTGCATTCCGCAAATCTCCTCGATTGTCTCGAAGCTTCATAATAAGAGATGCAGGTCACTGACTACACTTGATATTTCCAATTGATGAACCTATCCGAGCTTTATATTTTAGATTCACCGGTAGAAGATCATTTCGGGCGTGAACTGCCAGACAATCTGCGAGTGGAAGATAGAAAAAAATAGAAATCCATATGTTGAGCATACAGTGATGGAGAATTTGATTAAAATGGTGTTTGACGGGCACAGCTTCCTCAATATTTAGGCGCTGGAACTCTAGATTCGCCGCTGTCAGGCTATAAAGTTCTGTGCAAGTTAGGATCACGAGGATACATTCAAAGATTGCGCCTGCAATGTCGCTGCAATTTTCTGCAAATTTGAAGGTATAGTAGAATGAGGATTTTTATGTCCTGCACTTTTGAATGCTTCGAAGCTTCTTCAGTGGAAATTGCAATTGCTGTTGACGTAAAATTTTCGTTGCTACTTTTGTCTGGAAAAACAATTCGAAGAGGACATTCTTTGTTGTTGGGAGTAACGAAAAAAGATGATGTTACAGAGGTGAAAGGGACAGCCATGTAATATTCACGGTCATGTATCTCAGGTACATAAGCATCGATGGCACATATTGCCATTGACGATGCCATTGACGCTTTTGATGGGGAACTCGAATTTAATGAAGCTGGATCTTCATCGACGGAGTGTTCCACACATCACTGCCCTATCTCTGGAGTTAAGGCGCCCTACCTCGCCGGAGCATCTTCAACTTTGGTGGCGCACAAATCTGCAATGCGTTCCGCAGATTCCCTCGAGTTTGGCGGAACTCAATCATCGGTTGCTCTTCACAGAGATCCACTCCTGATTTATCACATTTGGGAAACCTCATCATACTGGAAATCTTATCTTCACCAGTAGAGCACATGAAGCCCGACCCAAAGTAATGTTTTAGCTTGTTTTTGGAATAAATTTTGGTTGTCATTCAATCTTCCCCATCTATTTTCAATGTTTTTAATCTATTTATCATAAGATTGAAACAATCAAATTGTAAAAACTCCACTAACATATTGTTTTGGTATCAAATAGCTATATTATGTTTCGAGTTTGAGGCGTCTACCGAACGTGATTCGTTTGGATAAATTTTTATATTTATTGTGAAGATATATTTTGTCTTGGAGATAATATTCACGATTTGTTATTGCCCACAAAAGACCATTTCTCGGACGTCTTTGTCCTGTAGTTGGGCGAGAATCGTAGCCACGTAGCGTAAGTGTAAAATGGCCATTGTTTAAGAAAGAAACAAAAGAGCAAGGGTTTCTTTTCTTTTTGTACTTACCTGCTTGCTGACGCCGCCAGGGGGGCCTGTACAGAGAGCCGAACAGTGAATAGAGAGTTGACGCATGATCACGCTCTTTGGTCAATCGAAGGAGCTGCGAAGACAAAACTTGGAGGATGATCTTGAATAGTACGGTGATTTGTGTAGTGAGTTTATTTTGTCTAATTAAATTATTTATTTATAAATATTTTAGCTTTGAAGTTAAATTTATGTGTAGAAAATATTTGAGCATATGAGCAAATTACAACTCTGATTCTTTAATTATAGTGAATTATTCGTCACTGGCTCTTCTCATGAATATAGGTACCGATATTCGAATCGAATCACGTAAATTCCTAATGTCCTTTGTTATTTCTCGTTTGTTTTTTTGGTATTTTTTCATTGACTTAATTTGTAAGATCCTGTTATTTTCGCTAATTAATTCCAGCAATTAGCTAGCCTCCTAAGCTCATGATTGTGTGGATGTAATCACTACGTTAATAATGATCTTTTTTTTGTCTTATTGATATGTCATATGGAATATTATTTGTCAAGAAAAGTAACACAAATTTCACCTTAAACTTGCACACAATGACCATAGGAGTACTATGACAGGTGCACAAAGCAGGTTGAGTGCTAGCTCTTTGTACGTAGATTCAAAAGCAATAGATCAACTGTACATAAATTTAAATAATGCAAAAAGTTTACGATCCTTAAGAGAGAATATATCATAATTTATATTTTAAGGAGTTCGATCTTTATCTAATGTTTGCAATTTCTTGGAGAATTCACATCAAGCAAATTGAAAAATAAGAAACTACGTAACATTGATCTGGCTTTGATATATTGTCTTAAGATTTTTATAGCGGTATTTCTATTAAATTGATTATAACTCCCAAACCGACCCAGTGCCCTGTCAGACCGAGTCAGCGGCCCGATTTCGCTGGAATGGGCCAACCTGGTCCATCCCGGCCCAATTTTTCCTCTTCGCAGCCCGTCTTTAACCTTTCCCAACTTGTTTTGGCCCAATTCCAATATGTGGCGGCCTTTGGGAGCATGGTCAATGACAGAGAAGCATTAAATCACAGTGCAATGGCGCATGCAAATTTTGATTTTAAACTTGTTCATACGAACAAGGGGATGGATCCATCCTTTTGGACAGTTTTGTTATACTTTTGAAGTGTACGTACACCAATCTTACAAAAGTGAAACCCAATCACCGTACTTTGGATTTATTAAACTGAGTGACAATTGCTCTTTTTTAATTTAACTGTTGTTGGAAAACGATGTAATATATATATTTTTACGTCAATAACTCCCCCAAATGCAGGTTTACGAGATGATGGGCGCTGTAGAACCCCATAGATGATGAAAGGTTGGTTGAACTACTGCATAACAAGAAAGAAAAGCCATGAATGAAAAGAGAGTGAGAAATCGATGTTGCAGATTTTGATCTCATAAAAATTTTTAAATCGAGCGCACAAGCTTTTTCAAAAGCATAAGTTATTGGAGATCAGGACAGTGTGTAATTTCTAGCAAACTCCATCCTCAGCATATTAAGCTGCACAAGAAAACAAAAATTGAGCAAATGCAGCAACTTTTTCCTCTTGTACTAAAATTTCGTCTTTGTTGCGACTTATTTAATTTGTTTGGATAGAAGAGAGGAAACAACGTATGCTACTTATATGCCCCACTTGTGCTAGTGCATGTGTAATGTCTTTTATTTTCTAATGTCTTGCTATCCCCGGTTTCTAACATTCGTACCAGTTAGTCTTATGAAAGATACAGGAAAATGCTTTGAGAAGGCATTCGTGGATCAACAAAAAAGACGACCATGTTCGCTGGATAATTCATAAGGTTTATTCCATGACAGGGGTGAATCACTCGCTACCGTCATGTGATGTGTCGTCTCCGTCTCATAAAAGAGACCGAAGCGGTAACCCATCAGAAAAATATGTAGTTGGGGCCATAAACATATCTCGAGCTTGTCTACTCTCTTTAATGCCTTTGCCAAGTAGCCACAGCATGTTTTTGTTCTTAAGACCGCATCCTTTATCTACTGTCGACTGATATATACCCATCCTAGCAATTTGTGTGTTTCCTAATATGCTTTGAGAAAGAGAGAGAGAGTTTTTTCATTGTTGTCCTATCGATCTTATTTATATGTTTTATCCTATTTCTGTCTTCATGCCTATGGTGCTCCTGCGAAGTGTTCCCAAGAATAATTACACTATATTCTCCATGCTTCGCACGGATCTTATTTTCTTTACACAATTAAAGGAACATATTAAACAAATTTTGTAAGATAATTCTTAGATAATCCTTGGAATGATAGGTCGATGGAAAAACGAGAAGGTTTTACATATTAATTGTCATGGAAATACGAAACATAGATTGAGGATGTAGCCTTTATTTCGGATGAGATTTGTGGTAGATGAGTTTTAGTTCAGTTGATCATCATCTCATGTATCCGGTCGATGCAATTGATCTTCAATCTCTTTGAGGAAAAAATGTTTGACAGAGCACGAAAATACAACTATCAAATTCAAATTAATAGCTCCAATGTTACTGTTTCCCCATATGTTAGCCTTATCCAAGAGCAAGGGAGTAGGAGGCAACAACTTATCATTATTCGTTTAACCCAAAAAGTACAGATGTTCTTCATTTTGTAGCTTTCATGGGAAAAAGGAAACAACGTTGTTGATCAAGCGTACTAGCCAAGCCCCGTGCTGGTCCTTTTTGCTGTCGAGCACCGTGCTTGTTCTTGATTGCTAAAATGAGCGTGCAAAATGTATAAGCAAGAGGGTCCTCCGACTCTTTAATTCGTCGAAGTTTTTTTGAGGAATTCCTGTCTTTCATCTTGCCAGAAAATTGGGTATAAGAAAAAAAACCGGTTGAGCATATTGGGAAAATAGAAAGGACGTTTTCTTATAGTACTCAGAATTCAAGAGGTAGATGGTGATGTTTCTAAATAGAAGCCCCTCCATTTACCTAAATTCAATTAGACTACGATACAACACCCGAACGTAATGAAGACATTCAAGTAAATTGTATACTTAGTTTCAAATCATGTGATCACAAACCAGTGCTTTATGTTCTTCGAAATAGCTCACCCCGGGGAATTTCCACATTTCCAGAACAGAAGAGTTTCTCGGTGATCAATATTCTCATCTTCCCTATCATGAGGCATTTTGCCTGAGATTTGGTGTTTCCCATCAAATATTTTACATCATTAATGGGCAATACCCGATTTCAAGTTGCTTCCTCTCTGCTTACCCATGATTTCATATGCTCTTATCCATTTTTTGGGGAGGAGAGGATATATGCATATTTGTTAATTTATTAGATTTCTACGGTAGGCCCTACGGATATGGTTGGTGTAACAGTCTGAATTTTCAATCCTTTTCCCGGGATTTAAGAAATGAATTTGACCAATGCACTATAGTGAGATTTTACCCGGAAATGCGCATTCACAGGATGTTAACTTTAGGGGTAGGGCTATTACGGGATTGAGTTCGCACGACCAAAGAACTCGACTTGGGTTCGATTTTCTGCCATATGGATTGACGAGGGAATGTTTTGAGCCAATCGAGACCGGCCAATTTGATTGATCGTGTCCGAAGGGAACTAGCGACAAACCCTCGCAATTATATGACAATCGAGGTCATCCTGGGTAGAGTAAACTTAAACGTGATTTGACTTGGTGTCGGTCACAGATTGAGAGCGCGTAATCCCAATGAGGAACCCGTTAGCTAGAGATAAGCTAAAGTTGCAATTGTTCGATTTTAGTCATTTCTTGAAATTCGGGCTCCGGAATCGAGAATTTTGAAAGTGACAATTTTGAGCAGCCGATGACGTTTTTGGCTTGGCCAACCATGGGGCCACCCATTTCTACAAAAAAAATGGATTTCGGTTCGGAATCGGAAAAATTACGATTTTGCCCCTTTGAACCTCGGAGTTGGTTTTTGAGGCCGTTTGAGGTTATTTTTTGAGGCCGATGCCATTTTGGGGTGGCCACATACATTTAGAGTCGTAAAGGTCAAAAATTGAAATTTTGACTCGGAAGTGAAAAATAATATTATTTTATTCCCAGGACTTTGCAGTCGATTTTCGAGGGATTAAGAAGCTATTTTCACGATTCCGATGCCATATTATGTTGGCCACACATATTTAGAGTTGACTTGGATAAAAATTGAAATTTCGGCCTGGGATCGGAAAAATGACCATTTTGCCTCTAAGCCAGTTTTAGTTCCAAAATTTTGGGAAATTGTTTGGGACAATTATTAAGGGTTTCCAGCTGCATTATTGGACCTAAAGACCCTTATGCCCCTCAATTATTTGGATAAAATCAACCAAGACCATCGGATCAAGGGTAAAATGGTCAAAGTGCGTAGGATCGCAACACATGGCGCCCTTTAGCCATCATCTTTGACTAGCTTGGACTATTTTTCTCTCTTCTCCCCCTCATTCAGCCAACTCTCCCGTGTTCTCTCTCTCTCTCTCTCTCTCTCTCTCTCTCTCTCTCTCTCTTCATCTTCGTTTCCTCCCATCACCATTGTTGTTGCTGTTGCTGTTCCGCCCATTTCAGCCACCCATCTAGCCGGTTTGTCTCGTCTTTCTTAGGTAAGTGACTTCCCCAATCGATACCTAGGACCTTGGGTATTGCTAGGCTCATTTAGGGTTCGGTTTAGGTGATTTTCGTGGCTGTTTTGGACTGATATAGTGTCTGATTGTTCGGGTGGTTGTGGACTAATTGGGAGACTGAAAATATGAGATTTGGGAGGTTCGGATAGGGCCGTGAAGATACGGAACAATTATGGTTTGAATTCGTGAGATTTGGTGTAATTTTCGGATTTGTGACTACTGTACCCATCCAGTTTGCTATTTTTGTAGAGAATTTTGGGGGCCGAATTTGAAGAAATATTCTTCATGAAATTTGTTTCCAACATCTTGAAGTATAACACATTTTAATTTGGAAATTTTTAGAAATCATTTGATGCCATTCGGGAAGTCTATCTTTGGACTGAAATAAAACTGCCCGATTTACTGTTCACCCGACCTTCGGATCTATTCGAATTTTTATAAATTTTTTCAGGCCTATTTTTAAAATACTTTCTTCACAAAAATTGTTGGGGACATTTGTGGCTATAACATGTAAAAATTTCAAAGCTTTTCAAGATGATTTGGATGTTGAAAAAAATGTATTTTGAGAACAAAACAGTCTGTTAGAGCGAACAGATTTTGGTCTGAGTTCGAGGGACAAAAAGGCATGGTTGCAGATTGAACCAGATTTCGTGTTCTTCATAAGAAATGTTGATCAAGATGTTTTTTTATGACATATCCAAAAATTAGAATTTTTGAAGTTCGTTTACTATTTATTTTGATGGGATTTCGGTCACTGTATAAACTGCCCAGATTTACCCTGATGCTATGGATGTTTATTTTTATGAGCGAGAAATTGTGTGTGACCGCATGCCAAGCATGTGTGGCCGTGTGACATGATTGTGTGATGGTAATGTGTGTTGGCGTAAGGCATGTGTGGCGTGGGATTGTGTTTGGTTGTGTGACGAGAACGTGGGTTTGTAAAGTGTATGTGAGATGTGAATTGGTGTGTGGCTATGTATGTGTGTGAGGTGTGTATGTTTGGCCGTGCGATTATTGGCCATGTGTAAGTGTGGTTTGAGTGGAACGAGGATATGGAAATGTAAGATTGGTTGGAAAAGATCCGTCCTGAGGCATGTACGTTTACGCAGGACGATGCCGTCCCTGAACGAGATGACGATGCCCGGCCTGACGAGGTGTTGATGCCTAACGTGGTCAGAAGACCGTTAGCCTGATGCGTTTTACGCGGGCGCGGTAGAAGGAAAGTGTGTGTAGGATTCCGTCCTGAGGCGTGTTCGTTTACGCGGGATGATGCCTTCCCTGACGAGGCGACGGTGCCCAGCTCGACTGGGGTGTCGATGCCTGACGAAGTCAGAAGACCGTTGGCCTGATGCATTTTACACGGGTGTGGTAATGGTGGAAGAGTTGAGAATGAGCGGGAATTGGCTTGAGGTGCGAGGTTTGAGAAAGTGATGCGTGGTGTGAGTTGGTGTGCGAGTGTGTTTGTATCGCGTGGTGTGATGCTCGATTATAGGGTAAAAAATGCTAGGCATGGTATGAAACGTGTCCAAGTGAGTTTTGCTCTATAATCGGGGCACGCGCACGGCTGTGATGTATTTTTGTGGTATATTGGCTGTGTGGTTGACTAACGTGTAGGGATGCGCATAATGAGTTCTAGGTAGGTTCCTATGTGTCTGTTAGCTTGGTTGATCGTTGTGTGTTATGTGTGTTTTCGTCTGGCAGTACGTGAATGCTTACGTGGGGTTTGGGGTTGTACATTTATTGAGATTCGTCTCACGGTTGTATAACCGCCACTTTCAGACCCGCAGTCGTAAACCCGGGAAGTGCGCCTTTTCTTTTTGGAAGTTCGAGGAATCGCTTTTGGTGCCCGGTGGAACTGCAGGTGAGTGTCCGAAGATCCGAGCTAGAGAAACAGGAGCGGATTGGATAGAAGGCGACTAATAGGCTTTCCCTAGGGTATTTTAGGGGTTGTTTGAATTGGGTTATCCGATAGTGAAATTAAGATAACCAAACCCCTGAATTTTTGTTAAAACGGTGGCGGAGGATGTTCGTCTATATTTATGTCTGTATCGATGTTTGTATATTTGTTGTTGTTTGATCGTTATGGTGTTCTACTCTATTGTCGTCATCTTTCTGTTCGGGTTTTTAAATTTGCTTCCGCATGTGGCTCTGATGTTTGGGTTGGGTTGGCAACGTTTCTGGGACGTCGCAACAATTCGACCGGAGTAGGGGATGTTGCGAGCCCGTAGGGGTTCGGGGCGTGACAATTGGAGCTGAAAGATAAAATTGGATTTGTGATACTTGTCATAACAAGTACTGTGAAAATTTCTCAAAGAAGTCTGACTTAAAAGCACTGTGATATTGCTAAAATAGTTATTTGTGTGAATTGGAGACGCATCAATCTAACACACAACCATCGAACAAAGCAAAGAAATCTGGCAATGCAATAAAGTACGACACAAAAGATAATTCGTTTCCTAACGAAAAGCACAAATTCATTTTCTATACCAATGACGGTGGAAATAATTTTTCAACTTATATAATAATTTTCATCAAACGTCGGAAAATAATGCCCATTTTCTTATAAAGTGACTTCTTAAAAAAAATTTCTAATCACATTACATTTGCTTTGAAATGAACAGAGCCTACCTAAAATTTTTCATAAGCAAACAATTGCCGGGTGATTGACATAAACAATTTAACCGTGCCGGCAGCAGAGATAATTCACTAAAAATCTCCACCGTCCATTAATTGGAGAAGCTTCGACGGTTGACGGCTCTTTCGCTTGCAACGCTCGAATTCTCAGTCATCGCGCTTTCCAAGCCCGTAAAAAAAGGGCGATCAAGGGCAGATGATTGGGCGAGTATGACTCGATGCAGCGTCAGTATTCAAAAGATGTGATTCCTACATGAAGCCAACTCAGGCCGACTCATTGCAAGCCTGTATATTTGTTTGTTTTCTGGGTATTTGTAAGAAGGGGCCAGACATGTTGTGAAGGTGCAGTTTGTAGTGGAAGGGATATAGATTAATGTTGCATTTTTATGTACTATTAGCATGTTTTGTAGGTGTCATGTCGTCACTTACTGCTTATACAATGCCAAATTCAAGTGTACGCACGTTCACTATATGTTTTGAAGAAATAATATATAGGTGGGTATGTTTTGGTTGGTAGAAAGAAATACTAGGTAGCTGACCATGTCTTGCCATTTGGACCAATAAAGAGTATTATTATTCACTGGATAATTCCTAGAAGGCAACGACTAAGCACTTTGTTAAGTCTAGGTCAATCCACTAGTTTATCATTCTAGCTACATCAATTATAATGGTTTGTAAGCCTATGCTTCTCATTAATGAAATGGTGACTCCTGAGAGCCAACTGTAATAATGAGCCGGTTGTTAAGGCCACTAGGAAGATAGGTCGAGGATCACAAGAAGGCAATGATTGAGGAATAATATATAGGTGGGTATGTTTTGGTTGGTAGAAAGAAATACTACGAAGCTGACCATGTCTTGCCATTCGGAGCAATAAAGAGTATAATCATTCACCGGATAATGCTTAGAAGGCAACGCCTAAGAACTTTGCTAAGTCTAGGCCAATCCACTAGTTATCATTCTAGTTACATCAATTACATTTGTTCGTGAGCCCATACTTCTTAATAATAAAATGGTGACTCCTAAGAGCCAATAGGAATAACGGGCCAGTTGTTAAGGCCACTAGGGAGCATATCTCGAGGACCACAAGAAGACAACGACTGAGCAATTATTTTTAGTCAATTAACAGATAAGTCAAAACTAAATGTATGTAGTAGGACTTGTTAGTATGCTAGATGTATATACCATTTTTTACTAGAAAATGATCTTCTTGCCATGCATGTTTGAGAATATATTTACCACAAGCAAAGGGTTTTTACTATTTTTGAGACATATGTACCACGAAAAATACGTTTTTATTGCAATATAGAGCGGAGTCATGTCATGAAATGTTTTACTGTATTAGATAAGATTTGGAAAAATTTGAGACTTACTAAACATAAAATTAGGGGAATAAGGATTACCTATTTTGAGTGGATTGGAGTTTACTACCATGAAAAGATTTTATGACTATGATAAAAAAATTTACAAAAATTAGTCTTTTACCGAAATAAAGGAATTTCACCACTTAGATCACACTTACCACGTTTAATAAAAATTAGTCATTGCTCATGCGAAGTTTCGCCATATGTGGTCTTCAACATACTGGATGCATTGAGGATTTAAACAAGCTTCCAAGTTTCGACAAGTATTGAAAGAGTTGAATATTTTATGGACAATATTTTCAACAGCCGTCATTTATAAACCATTTCAGATTTAGAAGGACTTAATGATAACAACCCCTTTTGTTGTTAATAAAAAACAATTGGGGGCCCAATGGCCCTTGGACAATGTAAAGAAAAACTCTATTCAAGAACCGCGGAAACAGAAAAACCTTAATTTTTTACCTTCACTAAGTCGCCATGTCTGAACAAATAACATCACGCGTATGTGAAGGATACATGAAGACTTTGGAGCAGGTGAAGTAGATTTAATACGAAATTATGCTAGCACATGTAGGTTTTCAGTTGAAAATATTTTCTGATGGTGTTGGCATCTTCAAATGTCCGCACGAGAGGCCAAAAGTATCAATATAAAACTGGAGAGCACAATTTTTACTAGTTTTAGGACGTAAATGTATGATCTAAAACTTTTATCATGCAACTATACTCGACATATAAATTTTAGGATTTCTTGTGCATTTATTCCTAGAGTTTAGATAAAATTAGTTGGCCACAAGTACAAGGTTGCTAATTTCAAAACCTCAAAATTGTCGATGAGGCGAGTGGAAGAAACTAAGCGTGGAGAATATATGAACAAGAAATTTATACTTCTATTTTTCTTTCTTCACCAAGTCTAGAAATAGACACATCATCCCTTAAGCTCCTCCTTTCCTTCCACAGTTTTCTTTATTCAATTGAACTAAGCCCCACGCACACTGCATAACCTACATAGCAAGACCGTTTCAATATGTCAATTTCTTAATGGTGTCAAAACCCAATATGCAATCAGACAAATAGTCTGATATTTTCTTTCTGAAATTAAGCACGCTGTTTACTAGAATCTTCTTATTTGAAAGAGACGTTGCAAGCAATGAACTCATCTTTTTACTTCTTGACTAACTTTCCATATACTTTGACAAGAAATTCAAAACTGAAACTGGACTTAGACTGATGAATTTAATTAGCAATTCCGGTGCATTTTCGTCTATGTATCGTGGAACTTGCATGGTGTTAAGTTTAGGTGGTTTTATAATTGGCGACAAAACTTTGGGTTAATTTTTCCCTTTTCCTTTTCTTTTTTTTTAAATCTAATTTTTAATTATTTTTCATTTTCTTTTTTTTTTTTTCATTCCTTCTTCTTTAGCCAGTCACTAGCCACAAGTGAGGGATGAGCTTGCCTAAGGCCAACGAGGTTCGAGCTCGAGCTTGCCGATCTCTAGGTTAGCTCAAGCCTCGTCGACTGGCCAAAGAAGAAGGAAAAAGAAAAGCAAAGAAAAGATAAAAATTAAAAATCAAAAATTAATTCAAAAAAAAGAAATGAAAAAATAAAAAATAAAAAAATTATCAAAAGGAGTGCAAGGAGGAAAGTCAAATCGAATTTTCTATACCAAATGGCGAAAAATATTTTCTAGTTCATTTTCAGGTTTCAACTAAATCACCAGAAAATATTATCATTTTTCTGAAAAATAATTTCCTGCAAAATATTTTTCAGAAATCTAATATTTTCCGCAAAACACATGGTGACTTAATCAACAGTGTGATTTTCTAATATTGTGACTAACAACACATATTGACTTTTGTCTTTGATCGTGCTCTTTCCTGTAATTTGCATATGAAAGAGTCGCAGAACAAGCTCTTATACCTACTTGATGTGACCCTTGCAAGCCCACGGCACTTGGATGTACAGTAAAAAAATTCCTACTGAACTAATAATGTTTTTTTTTTTGGGTAAGGGTGAACTAATAACGTTTTCATTGCTTGTAATTAGCATATTCAACTAATCTTGGAAATTTCCCGGTGATCTCTAGCAGATATGCCTTGCCAATATGACATTGCTCGACTCATATGCTTCTAGACATGGAAAAATTCAACTCGACGTACATTCGGGAGCTGATCAAGACCATGGCCACCATTATGTAGAATTCCAATGTTCTTAAAAGTACATTGCCTTTCAATTCCACCATTATGTAGAACTGAGAACATTCATCTTGTATGTATTCCAAAGAAGATAAGTCAAACCATAACGGTTCTCTTTAAGCAGGTATTTTGTCTTCTTGTCCTGTAAACATCTTTCCTAATTGTAATATTCATCATTTTACCGAAAATATATCGAGGTCGATTCAAACTTCTTTTTTTTTTTTTTCTAAGAGGTCGATTCAATTTACTAGCATGAAAAATTGTGCAGAAGGTCGAGTGTAAATTGGTAAAACCATTCTTTTACAGAAAAAAACGATTTAGAGTTTCGAGAGCATCTAATTTGCCTATAAGCATATTCATTTTGATTTTAGGAGAATTTCACAAAGTTTGGAAGTCAAGTTGAGAGCATAATTTGTCTAAAGATGCATATTTTCGTTTATCCTTAATAAAAACTTTAGAGATGATCATAATATAATATTGACATAGAAGATACCCAGTATATAGTCCAAAGAAGTACATAAAATCAACCCCTGTTGTCTTTCTTTAATTCGCTTTTTTGTCTGTTTGTCACGGAAACATCTCTCCTAATTGTAATGTTCATCAATTTTAAAAATGCTATGCATGATGTGTGGTGTTTGAATGATACATATACTGATCATATGTAGTAATTGAATATGACAAGTGCATGACATGCTTAAATGACATGTGGGACAATCGAATACGACATGTACTGTGATGTGGAACCCAATTGGCATCTAGGGTAACATGGGACGGAAAAAAAAAGTTTGAATGGAAAATCCCAAATAAGGATTCGAAGTGCTCTCATTTTCTCAAATAAAGGCATGAAGTAGACTTTGTGTCAAATAAACGCTTGAAGTATCCTCATTTTCTTAAATAAGGGTCTAAAGTGAATTTTATTTCAAATAAAGGTCTAACGTGATCATGTTAGTCTCAAAAAAAGGCCTAACCTCGCCAGAGTCAAGGACATTTTCGTTTTTTAATTTTTTGGATTTTTTTTCTTTTTCTATTTTTTTCCATAAAAATTTCAAAAAAGAGAAAAGATAAAATTAAAAAAAATGAAAAAACAAGAAGGAGGGCTAGGCCAGCCCTCACTGCCTGTGGCCACCACCCCATCACTGGTGGGGCAGCAGCAATGGCCGGTGGGGTCACCGGCGACCCTCGGCCAGACTGAGTTGAGGGCCGCAACCCTTCCGGAGATAAAAATATTAGTTATATTGTCGAAACAACTTATCCTAATTTTAGCATGACCGGAACCAGCAATGAATACCTTTCGGACAGAGCCGTTTTGCCTCCTCTGCATGTTAGGTAATTGAGATAGATGCATACGTGTTTGGGCATATTGAAAAGTAGACGAGGCTTTACAGACTTTCTGTGACAGACAGTACGAGTATCAAAGAAACAAGAAAAAAAATCATAAACTATCGGTACTACTGGAGATCACATTTTCTCTTTACACGGTATGTAAGTTCAATAGGTCACGCCATGTGCAGCAATCCTTGAATGGCAGCTTTCGATGCTTTGTCTGACTTTTCAAAGCTCTTCCCCATTATAAATACATTGTAGTCATTATATCCTCCAAGTCTCTCTCTCTCTCTCTCTCACCCACACACTTGCCTTTTCGCAAAACCCATTTCAATGGTTCGTCCAAGAATTTCGCATGCTGAAAAGCTCCTCTCTTTGGCTCTCTCCTTTTGTGATCCTTGCAACCTTCATCAATGGCACTCAAGTCGTGGTGGCGCAAATCAGTAAGAACAGCAATCCGACGACGATCCCGGTGAACATTGGGGTGGTTCTTGATCTAGAGACGTGGGAGGGTCAGATGGGATTGAGCTGCATTAAAATGTCTCTTTCTGACTTATATAGTTCAAGCCCCTGGTACAAGACCAGGCTCGTCCTCAACGTAAGAGACTCCAAACGAGACGAGGTTTCTGCTGCTGCTGCAGGTTCTCTCTTTCTCTCTCTAGCGTACTGACTAGTCACAGAGGATAAAGTACATTATGCAGCTGTTTGTGTGGCGTAAGATAAAAATAATGTTGGCACCATCCAGAGCAATATGCATTCTCGTAGCAGAAATTATCGGAAAAATGACACCATAAATGCCATAATTTTCATGTGGTGCTCACTTGAGTACCATAACTTTTTTTCCGATCATTTGAATGCTATATAATTTTCAATCGATCACTTAAGTGCCGTAACTTTTTAAAAATGTTCACCACAAATATTATGTCACGTCGGATCTTCAGCACTTGTGTGAACATTTGAAATATTTTTTGGCACTTTAGTGATGGATTAAAAGTGATGGCACTCAAGTGAACGTTTGTTTAGAAGATAAAGCACTTATGTGGTAAAAAAAAAAGTTATGGCACTCAAGTGAACGCCGTGCAAAAGTCATGACACTTGTAGTATCCTTATCCTGAAATTGTCTTTCCAAGAAGAAACAACAAAGGTTAATTTTGCACTAAACAGCTGTTAAAGGCATTTTTTTCAAAGGGGGGTTTTAATCGTTGTGAACAAGAAGTTAATCATCTTCTAATAAAATCAAAGATAATAAAAATTCAATTTGATCTCTTTCACACTAGGAATGAGGATGGTCCCACCGTCAGAAATACTTTAATATATCTCTTCAGTCTTGCGGTCATATGAGACTGACAACTTGACGCATAGCTTGAAAGGATTCGTGGGGTTTGGTCAATCCGCGCCATGAGGTGCATCTTGACAGGATTGGTCTTTGGGCATAACATGTGACCGTGGAATCGTCATAGTTATTTATTCCTTCCAATTCTTGGAGTTTATTTTTCATAAAGCTATAATAAGAAATGATATTGCAAGATACAATCCAATTGTAATAGCTTGATGGAGTTAGTTATTTCTTAGGGTCTTGTTTTATGGCACTCTAATGATCGATAAAAAAGTTTTGTCATTCAAGTGAGTAACATATAAAGTTATGACATTTCTTGTATCATTTTCAATTTTATAGAATATAAACAAGGGGCTTGGATTCTAGAGTAGAATTTTCTTATGCCATGAGATAAAGAGGTCAAGTTAACGATGAAGAAGATCAACTTGATCATTTTTGGGCCAAAAAAAAAAACTTGATCATTTTTGGGCCAATTTATCCCCTTTTATTTTGTTCTTAATTTACTGTTATTGAAAGAATTAGTTTCTGCTTGGTTTGCAATATATATGGCAAATAATATCGAAGGCGACAACAAATGCCTGCAATCAGTTGAATAAATTATATCTTTAGATAATGTCAGGTACAAGTTCTTTTCCAACTTCATACTCCTATTCTCCTTTTTCTTAAACATTTCTATTTCTATAATATGGCATCAAGTTTCGCTGCCTTCTTATCAATACTATGCCTTTTCCAATAAGAATTTCCATTATATGACGTGTTGTTACTGTTTCACCGTCTTTTCTGGTTCATCCTTGTAGCACTTGATCTGATAAAGAATAAGCAAGTCCAAGCCATAATAGGCCCACCAAGTTCGTTGCAAGCAGACTTTATCGTTCATCTTGGAAACAAATCCCATGTGCCCATCATCTCTTTTTCGGCTACTAGTCCTTCCCTTAGTTTGATTCGTAGTCCGTACTTCATTCGAGTTGCGCAAAATGACTCATCCCAAGTGAGTGCTTTAAGCGCAGTGGTACTAGCTTTTGGCTGGAAAGAAGTAGTCCTCATATATGTGGACAATGAGTTCGGAGAAGGGTTTATACCTTCTCTTACCAATGCTTTGGAAGAGGTCGACACACGAGTTGCCTATAGGAGCCTCATTCCTCCTTCAGCCACGGACGATCAAATCCTGCAGGAACTCTACAAGTTAATGACGATGCAAACGAGGGTCTTCATCGTGCATATGTTACCTACTCTTGGTTCTCAGCTATGTGCCAAAGCAAAAGAGGTGGGAATGATGAGGGAAGGTTATGTGTGGATCTTGACTAATAGAATCACTAATCTATTGAGTTCAGTGGATTCATCTGTTGTTGTTAGTTCGATGCAAGGAGTACTGGGTGTCAAGACTCACGTCCCAGACACGCGAAACCTGGGCAACTTCAAGATCCAATGGAAAATGAAATTCCAACAAGACTATCCATCCATCCTCAATCCTAAACTGAACATTTTCGGATACTGGGCTTATGATGCTACTCAGGCTCTAGCAATGGCCGTTGAGAAAATGGGTACGAAGAATTTTACCTTCCAAATGTTGAATGCTTCGAAAGATGCAACAGATCTCGACACTATTGAGGTCTCTCAAAATGGTCATAAACTTCTCCAAGAACTAGCCAATATGAAATTTACAGGCCTTACCGGAAATTTTAGCCTCATTGATGGGCAGCTAGAGTCGTCAGAGTTCCAAATTGTTAATATTAATGGAAATGCAGCAAGAGGGATCGGGTTTTGGACACCAGAAAATGGGCTGAAAAGAGATTTGAATTCATCCAACACAAGCAAATATTCCACTTCTAAGAGTAATCTCAAACCGATAATATGGCCAGGAGATTCGTTCTCAGTTCCTAAGGGTTGGGAGATTCCCACAAGTGGGAAGAGGTTGAAAATCTTAGTTCCCGTGAAGGATGGTTTTGAACAATTTGTGAAGGTGACTCGAGATCCTATCACGAACACATTCCAAGTCACTGGATATTGTATTGACATCTTCCAAGCCGTGATAGAAAGATTGCCTTATGCTGTAGCTTATGACCTTATTCCATTTGCTTTGCCTAATGGAAGTAAGGCTGGCAGTGTCAATGACATGATCGATCAAGTATATTACCAGGTGAGATAACTCACTGCAAGTGCTTGATTTCATTGTCTTACATGTTGAAAATTACTATGCTATCATGTGGTTGACAAAGAAAACATTTACATTCCTTTGGTTGGAACAGAATTACGATGCAGTGGTGGGTGATACAACGATCATTGCAAACAGATCATTATACGTGGATTTCACCTTACCATACACAGAATCGGGGGTTGCGATGGTCGTGCCCTACAAGGATAACAAGAGCAAGAATGCCTGGGTTTTCTTGAAGCCACTTACTTGGGACCTTTGGCTAACCACTGGATGCTTCTTTGTGCTTATAGCATTGGTTGTGTGGATTCTTGAACATCGGATTAATGAAGATTTCAGGGGTCCGGCCGCTCATCAAGTTGGCACGAGCTTTTGGTTTTCCTTTTCAACCATGGTCTTCGCACAAAGTAATGGCCCATCACTTTAATATATCAATCGAACATTATAATTTACATAACATTTTTGCAGAATTTATGTGGTTACCCTTAATTTGGATTGCAGGGGAGAGACTATTTAGCAACCTAGCAAGATTTGTTGTGATTGTGTGGGTTTTTGTGGTACTTATACTAACGCAAAGTTATACGGCAAGCTTGAGCTCTCTTCTGGTGGTGCAAAATCTTCAACCAACTGTGGCTAATGTGGATCAGCTCCTAAAGAGTGGAGAAAAAGTGGGTTATGAACCCGGCTCTTTCGTTTATGGATTGCTAAGGCAAATGAAGTTTGACGATTCCAGACTTATATCTTATCGATCTCCTGAAGAATGTGATGCGCTCCTTTCAAGTGGAAGCGCGAAGGGCGGGATTGCAGCAGCATTCCATGAAGTCCCCTACATTAAACTTATTCTTTCCCAATATTGCAACAAATATACCATGATCCCAGCTTTTAAAACTGCTGGATTGGGCTTCGTAAGGTCCTCAGTCCCTCAATTCTAGCTAAAAGAGAAGACACTCAAATTTTACATTATTAGGTTTGGTTGTTATTTCTTTGATTGAAAAATCTCATGTCTACCTTCTTTTGATTACAGGTTTTCCCCAAAGGGACTCCGCTAGTACCGGATATTTCGCGAGCAATCCTCAATGTAACTGAAGGGCCTGAGATGACAGATATCGAAAACAAGTGGCTTACTTCAAAATCCAACTGTCTAGATTCGACCTCCTCGGTTTCTTCCAACAGCTTGGGTCTTGATAGTTTCTGGGGCCTATTCTTGATTGCTGGAGCTGTTGCTGTTTCAGCTGTCCTCATTTTCATGGTCATGTTTGTCAAAAGACATTGGCATGAAGTAACAACTTCTTCAGGTTCATTGTGGGACAAAATTGTTGCATTGGGAAGAAGATTTCAGCAAAAAGACCTCAATTCCCATACTTTTAAGAAAGGCAAATTTAGAGATAGTAGTATGGATGATGGTGGCAATGAGATTGTAGCTATTGAAACTTTAGAAAACACTAACTTTCCCCCGAGTCCGTCAAGCAACTCCAGTGAAATCGACAACGTTTTGACCAATGAGCAAGGCACACCATCTGCTGAACAAGGACTTCTTAATCATGTGGATGAAGGGTGGCCCGGGATAGCAACAAACGTGGAGCTTACCAATGTAAATTAAGAGAGGGACATGCCTCAACGGTACTGAGAGAATCTCCAATGTGCGTCGGTAATCTCAAATGTCTCGATCCTCTGGAAGAGCATGTTTGTTGTCATAGTAGTTGTAATCTGAGATGAAGTGTAGCAATAGCTAGCAAGCATTGTCGATGCAACACTGAGTATACTATTAGTGTTTAATAGGCGTATGGTTAATCATGATGCTCGATTGTACACGTTTCATTTGAACTTCGTATATAAAAATTGAGAAAGCCTGGTAGAATGGGCTTCAATGGTTGCACCACGTGTCTTTTACAATGTATGCACATATTTCATATAAATGGACATGATCAATTGACTCATGTAAAGCGCTCATAAGTGTTGGCCTTAATCTTAGAAGATTCCATGCCTACCATATATATGCCAAACTTATCTTTTCTGAAGAATGTTTGTAGATCTTTCGACACGCGAAGCCACTCAACCCACTGCGCTAACGGGACCCTTCTTCACACCTCCCGTGAATGTCACTACGGCGGTGAAGGTGGCTATTCAAGCTACTACCGATCCCATCTTCTCTTTAGGCATTGTCGCGATTTTACCTCAGGGGGCACCACCTAGATGTTCAACTAATGGATTAGTATGACTAAACCTACTCAAACTATCCCAAGCCCATATCAATTCGCAACTTAAAGTCAAGTTATCTAATATGCAAAATCATTTTCATTTTAAAGTCACCACTAATATATTTTTGGTGGTCGATTAGAAACCCAAGTAAAGTATTTGGAATTATACTTTACTCCTACGAACTAGAGATTATGGATTCAAGAACATGATTACGCTAGATACTCTAAGACCTTTTCAATACCTTTTCTCTTTTATGAAAAAAAACATTTATGCAAATAGCTTGCATTAATTTTAATTTACTCCCAATATGTGAGGTGATCAAGCGGGTGTACAACCATTAATGAATTACTCAATAAAGCAAAGTGTTGTGCCGCGCGCTTTCGCACACCTTTGGAGGTACTTTCGTTTGTCAAGAATGAGGAAACTGTCCCCGAATGAGCTACTAAAGCCCGGAAAGGATATTTTGCCCGAACGTCAAACAGACATCCCATTACTAGACAAACGAAGGTTTCTCCTAGATTATACTTCACGAGACAGCGGATATTTATTTATTTTTAACTTTTTCTATTTATCCTAAATTTTGTTTTGGAGTCGCCACTAATTTTTATTAGTCGACTAGAAACTTAATCGAGGCATGGGAGAACTGCCACAATTTCTACAAACTAAAAATTACATGGGTAAGGGGACTTGGTTATGTTAATGATCCCAAATCGAGATCTCTAACACTTTTCGGTACCTAAAATGATACGAAGTGTCTAAACGTGTCACACAAGTTCGCAAGGCCTGTCTAACCATCCTAATCAAGAGAAATCAATCAATCAATAAGGAAATGCGCAAACAATTTCAATTAAACACAGCAATCCTAAAAAGGTCTCTAAAATGAAAATCAATCAAAACACATAAACCCTAGTAAAACCTTAAAGGCTTGTTCATTTAATGGATTGTATGGCTTTAGGGTTTTTAAGGGAGAAAGTCCCCATTTGAGGGTTAAAACCCCTTTAGTTTTTTTTCTTTAGGGGTTACCAAGTAATTTTCAAAAATACAACTTGGGCACCTTTAAAAATTTAAATTTCATTCAAAGTGGGTGGCTACAGGTATTCTAAGCCATTCTGTGAATTTTTGAAATTTTTTATTTTAATGTTATTATTTTTAAATTTTAAATTTTAAATTTTTGGGAAAAGTTCACTGAATTTCTTACTTTCCCGAAATCTATTTCTTTTTATATTCTGAAAATTTTTATGAATTTTTTTTAAATTTTCAATTTTTGTGAATTTTGGAATTTTGCAAATTTTTATGGGTTTTCTAAATTTTTCTGATTTTTATGAATTTTTTGGGGATTTTTCAAGATTATTACGAATTTTCAGGATTTTTATTGATTTTTGAATTTTCCTGAATTTCTATGAATTTTCTAGGAATTTTCTGGAATTTATAAAATTTTATTCAATTTTTTCTGATTTTTTGATTTTCTATTTTTTTGGTTTTTCTAATTTTTATGAGTTTTCTAGAATTTTTAATTTTTTTTCAATTTTTTTAGTAAATTTTCGAATTTTTTTATGTTTTTATTAATTTTTTTTTATTTTGGAATGAATTGGACTGAACCGGTTTGGCCAGCATTAGCCGGTGCTCCGATGATAACAGTGCCAAAACAACACTGTTTGAGCCTTCTCTTCATTGTGGCATTTTCTCAAACATGTGTGGGCATTATCCTTGGTTTTACATTCTTGAGGCAGTCACCCTGGGCCGATCTCCAGTGACCTTCTGGCTACATTCTGACCATTCTAACCAATCCTAAACCTTCACTGAATGACCCTCTACATATTCATACCCATTACATTTTCATTAAACCTCTCTAAGTCATTGATTTTCAAGCTCAAACTTCCTTACTTAACAATGGAAATGATATCCTAAACTAAACTAACCTAACATTCATATCAACAAACAAAGCGCCCTAATCATTTCTAGCGATCGAAACAACAATCAGAACAATCAGAGAATAAGAATGACTGACTTGGAATGGCCATTGGCACCGGGAACAATCCGATGAGGTTTGGGAGCTTCGGCTGGGATGATCATGAGGGCCGACTCACGATTTTCACATAAATCCGATCCAAGGTGCATCAAACAACAAATCATATGATCAGAAACATGTTTAAGGCATCACAAACCGTAAAATCACAAATAGAATCTCAAGATCAAGTTCAATAAAACTTAGATCCTCATTTTAGAATTTTGACAAACAGGTAGTGAATGATAGAGAAGGGTATTTACCTTCTTTGCCAGAGCTTGAATCGGGAATTCCGAGCCAAATGATCGCTATAGGATGATAATCTGACAACTCCTTTTTCGAACTAGTGACCTCCACTTCGTCGGGAAAGTCGCTAGTTGATCAAACGGAGCTCGTTTTTAGAGGCTCACGATCAGCTACTTGATCGGAACGAGAAAGGGGAGGTCACAATCACGAGTTGATTTGCCAGCACTCCTCAGATTAGGGTGATGCCGAACGCTCGGTTAGAGACCTTTGACCCTCTCTGTCTCACTCTCTCTTTGGTTTCTCTTGTTTTTTTTCTCTCTCTCTAGAATTTCGTCAGATGCCTTCTGTTCTCCTGATAACAAGTTTTTCACCCTTTTTGTTCTCCTCCCCAAGTCGGTCATCACCTTTAACCGACTCACCGACTAGTTAGAGATAATAATGATGGACAACCGGAGATTCTCTAGCTATCCATTTCGTTTAACATCTGCCGGAATGAAAGCAATCAGTCGGTGAAGATGCAAGTCCAAACATATTTTTTTCTTCCTTTCCAGCATTATGCCTGGTCGAGCAAAGGGGATGATTGACTCGGGTCGGGTTGGGTCAATCTAACCAATCTGGCAGATCGGGGTTGGTCTAATTTTGCAAATTTGACCCAATTTCATGATTTTGATCCCAAACTTCAATTCCTTGACACTTTGTGCCTTAAAATATGAAATCAATTTGAATTTTTTTTTGGTAAAGCAATCAATTTGAATTTTCTTCTTCATTAAACCCAAAAATTCTGAATTTTGCATTCGGTTTATCAGGGATTTTATTCAATTAAGCGTCCAAATGATCTAATTGGTTAAAATTGAGATCAAAATTGAATTACCCTTGTTCAATTAACTCTAGGAAAGGCATAGGTTTGAATCGAAAATTTCAAATTGAATAAGATCCCCAATTTGGGTCTTAAATCCCTAATTCTCAATTAATTTTGGGGCTTTTTTATTCCTTTATCAAATTGTGAAATTGGATGGACCAATATGAAATTCAAGGTCCTAAAGTCAATTATTGTGAAGACACCACAGCCTAAAAATGACTAAACATGACTTAATTGGATTTTTGGCTCAATTAGGGTGTGAAGTTACCCAATTTTGGAAAAAACATATCTGCAATTGAAATTTTATAAAATTAAAACTGCAGGGATGAAATTGACACTAAAAGAAGACTGATGACTATTTTTGTGGAATTTTTAAATCCCATTTGGTATTTTTCTTGATTTTTCACTCATTTTAGCCAAAAGAAATTAAGGAAAAATTCACGAAAATTATAAAAAAATTATTTTTTATTTAGAAATAGGTTCCTAAGCATGGCCAAAGTTAATAATTCTAATTTTATTATTTTTAAGTAAATTTGAAAACTTGGCCCAAAAATCAAGTGTCAACACAAAGCAATAAATAAATTGCAAGGAAAAGAGATACACTTACCTTGAAGCAATGAAAGCATCTACAATATCAACTAGAAAATCACATCATTATCCTAGATATGATTTTTAATTAACACACAATTTCACTCAAATCTTTTTTAGGGTTTTCTCTTATTTAAATGAGAACTAACATATATCTAGGGGTGTCAAAAAAACCCGAGCCGACCCGGCCCGATCCGACCCTACCCGGCCCGACCCAAAATTTTAGGGTATTTTGGGGTTAGGTCTTATTTTCTATGGGTATGGGTTTTAGACGTGGGTATTTATTAGGATAAGGTCGGGTCGGGCCGGGCCGGACTTTTTTGACTTGGTACCAAATATAACCCTAGCCCCCCCTTCGCTCTCTTCTCTCTCTACGCACCACCCCCCCTCCCCCCCGGTCGCTCTCCTCTCTCTGCATGGAGACCCATCTCCCTGTTGATCCTTTCTGCCAGAGCAGTGGCCGCCTCCCCCCTCCTCCACCGTCGCCACCACCGAGCCACATGGGTGGCCATCTCCCTCCTGCGGCATGGTCACCATCTGAGACCTCTCCCTCCCCTCCCGTGGCGGGCGCCTCTCTCGACCCCAAAGCCGTACTCTTAAGGCGACAAGCTCCCCGACCCTCCTTCACGGGGAAGGCCGGAGGCTTTGGGCTGCGTATGCTCGGTCCGACCACCTCCCCACCCACTTGCCTTGGCTGGTGTTGCGGCTGTCCTGGGAAGACCCCCGGGGCCTCGTGCGTGCCCTAGTCCATCCCTCCACGCGCCTCGCGATGGCGCCAACCGCCCGCCTCGGCCTTGAACTCCTCGACCTCCTCGCCCGTGGCGCCCCGAAGGTCGGCCAGACCCCTCCTCCCTTTGTGGTCAAGTCCATGCTCTACTCAGGGTACCTCCCCCGTCAAGGCTTGGAGCGCCGTCGTCAGCCGCCTCGCGCCGGCGTCGGATTGATCTGTGTTCGTTGTGATTTTGGGGGAGAGATCTTGCGGTTTTGGATACGTAAATGCAAAGAGAGAGAGAGACAGAGGAGGAGGAGGAGGCACAAAACAAGGTGCAGAGAACAAATCCTAAACCCGACTCGGACCGACCCGACCCGATCCCATTCTTGGAGTATATGCTTAACAAGGTCTTGGGTGGTCCGGGTTAGACTCCATCAGACTCTATATATTTCGGGTCGGGTTGGGTATCATGAAAGTCCAACCCATTTACACCCCTATCTAATGCATGTAATGCAATTATTCTAATGTGATGACGTACAAAGTATGTCTATTCTAGCATGACACATAGCAATTAAATGACCTAACATGCAATTTCTAATGACGGTTAAAATTGATGTGCAACTATTCTTGCATGACATACAATTTCATGAACCTAACATACAATCACTAAATGAAATGTAAGCAATCACATGGCAAGTTATGAATGCCGTGGCAAGATGACACGCAACATAGCATACATGACACTTAGTAATGACATGGCAGCAATGATACGAGCATAATGACGGTTAAATCTTTTCGCATGTTAACAACTCAGCCAAATCTTTTTTTTTTCCTTTTTTTGCTTTATTCACCCCGGGTACCCATGAATCAAAGATACATATGAAGATGATATGTATCCTATGTACGATTGCTTCCTTTCTTTAGAGAATACAACCAGATACAATTAATTTCCTTCCCTCTCGGCCCACTCCGGAAATGCAATATCCCCTGGATGACATGGGAACTTCGGCCATCAACTTGATTTGAGTCTATTTATTTAAGTATATTATCCACTAGTCCAATACAAATGCAAACTATACGTGCTTAATTAACTATTAATGCAAATGCTCTTATACTATGTGCGATTTAATTAATTTATTTTTGTCAGGGGCTGAAGTCGGTCCCTAATTTTCTATGCAATAAATTATTAAATAATTAGTCAAAATTTTGGTGTTAACCGGCATTAAAGACGTCCATGGAGTGCTCTCATATAGTCAATCGAATTTGAAGTAGAAATGGTTCGACCCCTTTCCTCTTTATTGGTTCAATCATATAGAGTTGTTAATAGCATGACCATTCGGATGCCGTTTTCAAATCAAAAGCTTTTTTGTCTATGAGAACCAAGAGATTAATTGTTAGTTCGAACCTTGAAGGTAATAAATGCCCTTGGAAGAGCTAAATCCTTTGTATATTGTAATTTTTCTTTCTTTTTTTGGTGGTCAAGATTTTTTCTTCTTTGATTCATTGGTAATTATATCTTATATTCAGTGAAGTAATTTCTTCAAGGATAATTACATTGGGCAAAGAGTGAAATGGCTCTGTGTTGTTCTCATCCTCAAAGTGATAGACGGACTCCAGAATCATTTACTTTTGACGCACGACCAAAATGACATATTAAACCGAAAAGTTGAGGGGATTGCAAAGATCAATAGGGCATGCAAGACGTTTCAATTATATCATCAGTAAGTTAGGGGTATGGAGTTTCCAATCAGCCATAGTTTCTTCTTTTACCTTTTCAATTGATCAGGCATTGCAGTTGATTAGTGGGTCAATTTCTTGTTCCTCTCATTTTCATTGGGAAAAATGACACAAATTGTCTCCGAATTTTGATTCAATATATAATGTTGTCCCCAAACTTTTAATTTATTCAATGCGGTCCCGGAACTTTGGCCCAATGTATAATGTCATTTTTGAACTTTTAATTTTTTTGGTACATGTTCGATATAGTCTCGGGATTATATGAAAATATTCAATATTGTGCTCCCATTAGTTCAACTTCAGAGACAATATTAAACATTTTTCACCTGGACTAGATTGAATATGTACCAAAAGTTTAGGGACCGTATTGAATAAACTAAAAGTTCATGGACAACATTACACATTGGGCCAAAGTTTAGAAACTATTTATGTCATTATCCCTTTTTACTAGCTTGAACTTCAATATATGTTCATTGATATCAGCAAGTACATACTTGATTCAGATAAAGCCAAACATTGTTCATAAATGAACTAAGAGAAATCAGAGACCCATTTCAGTATGTTAGATCATTCAAAGGCAAAACTTACATTGGAGTTAAGAAAAACACGTTCTTCAAAGTACGGAATCCGCTACAAATGGGACTACCTGGCAAACTGCCTGGTAATTAGAAAGGTACGAACGCAAGATACTAATTGCAATAAGTCGATGTGGTGGTATATTTCCTTGGGATGCTTGCCAATTTACATATAACTTAAGTATAGATTGTAAAATACCAAGAATTCTAAAAATCCATTTGACTTCACTATTTCTCTGACGAATTTCACGGCAAAAGTAAACTAGAGCTCTCTTTTTGCGGTTAAACATTTTACAAAACAATCTCTGATGTCAAACCACCTCTTCTAGGCATGAATGTGTGATCTGGAATTTTTAGTACTCAATGACACTCGATACATAAGTTTCAAGTCTACTAGAACACTTACTCCTAGGACTTAGATAAAACAGTACAAGGTTGCTAAGAGAAATTATGTCCTCAACCTATTGTGTAAACGTTGATTTAGTCATAAAGTTTTCACTTTTATCAATTTAGTCATAAATCTTTGCACGAAATTTTAGTGTAATTCTTCCAACTAGTTTTCGCCATAAATTGCTAACATGGTGGTATGCCATGTAAGATAGCTAGCGATGATTGCACCATCACAACGACGATTTCTAGTGAAAATTATGTAACATTCTGAATTTTCGATCCTTTTCCCGGGATTTAAGAAATGAAATTGATCAATGCACTATAATGAGATCTCACCCGAAACTGCGCATTCTCGGGATGCTAACCTTAGGGGTAAGGTCATTACAGGATTGAGTTCGCACGACCAAAGAACTCGATCTTGGTTTGATCTTTAACCATATCAATTGACGAGAGAATGTTTTGAGCCAATAGAGACTGATCTCATTGATTGATCGTGTCCAAAAGGAACTAGTGATAGACCCTCGCAATTATATGATAATCGAGGTCGCCTTGGCTCAAGCAAACTTAAACGTGATTTAACTTAGTGTCCGTCACCAGTCGAGAGCACGTAATTCCAGAGAGCCACCCGTTAGCTAGAGATAAGCTAAAATCACGATTGGTTGATTTTAGTCATTTCTTGGAATTCGGGCCCGGGAATCGAGAATTTTGAAAGTGACAATTTTGGACGGCTGATGACGTTTTTAGCTTGGCCAACCTTAGGGCCACCCATTTCTGCAAAAAAATGGATTTCGGTTCGGGATCAGAAAAATTACGATTTTGCTCCTCTGGTCACCGATGTCTATTTTGAAGCCGTATGAGATTATTTTTCCCGGCCGATGTCATTTTAGGGTGGCCACGCACATTTAGAGTTGTTACGGTCAAAAATTGAAATTTTGGCTCGGAAGTGAAAAATAATATTATTTTATTTCCCAGAACTTTGCAGTCGATTTCCGAGGGCTTAAAAAGCTATTTTCATGATTCCGACGTCATATTATGTTGGTCACACCTATTTGGAGTTGGTATAGCCAAAAATTAGAATTTCACCCTAGGACCGGAAAAATGACTGTTTTGTCCCTAGGCCATTTTCAGTTCCGAAATTTTGAGATAATTTTGGGATAATTAATTCTGAATTATTAGCTCAATTATTGGGGCTAAAGACCTTTTTGCCCCTCAATTATTTGGATAGGATCAACGAGGACCGTTGGATCAAGGGCAAAATGGGAAATCGCGTAGGATCGCGACAAGTGTCGCCACCAGCCACCCTATTTGACCACCCTTGGATTGGCCCTCTCTCTCCTCCCTCATTTGGCTAGAACCCCCATCGATCAGTCCCTCCTCCTCCGCCGTTCCCTCTCTCCCCTCAGGCTCTCTCTCTCGGCCAAGGGCCCTTGGGAGCTGTTGGACCCGCCACGTCTTGCCGCCATCCTTGGTGCCGCTGGTCCGCCTGACCTCGCCTCACCCTTATCCCGTCCGTTCTCTCTCTCCCTCATCTCCGTTCTCTCTCTCTCTCTCTCTCTCTCTCTCTCTCTCTCTTTTTTTTTCTGTCCAGCCAAAGGAAAGCTGGAGCAAACCGCTGCCGCGTCGGAGTTCAAACGGTTGAGCTGCTGCGCGTGACCCTCGATCGCTGTATGTATGTACGTTAAATGCAGCGTTCGTATGTCGGCGTCCGTACGTCTCTGCCAGCGACGTCGCTGTCGCCGCCCGCCGCTTTATTCTTGTCGTTCAGCCCTGGTTTGTTTCACTTTTTAGGGTAAGTGTCTTCCCCAAAAACTACCTAGGACTTCGAGTATCACAGGACATGTTTAGGGGTTTATGTGGTTGTTTTGGGGGCTGAGATGAAGGCTGGTATTTGGTTGTCGTAGGCTGATTTGGGGACTGATTTGGTGAAGAAATTTGTGAGGATTTGGAGGCTCGATGATGGCTGTGATGTGTGGAGCGATTGCGGTTAATTTGTGTAATTGATTGGAATTATTGTGGCTTGAATGGGCTGATTGGAATGTTTGTGCTGGTTGTGTTTATGGATTGATTTGGAATGTGTTCTGGGCTGATTGTGGATTGGTGGTGTGCTGTATGAGTATGGCCGTGAGGTGTGGTGGCGTGGTAATGTGAATGCGCATTGAGTTCGTGTGCTAAATAAGTGTGATTAGCTGGTGTGTTCGTGTAATGAGGACTTGAATTGTGAAATGTGTATGATTGGTCGTGCGGTTGTTGGCTGTGTGTAAGTGTGGTTTGAGTGGAACGAGGGTACGGAAATGTAAGACTGGTTGGAAAGGATCCGTCCTGAGATGTGCACGTTTACGCGAGACGATGCCGTCCCTGACGAGGTGATGATGCCCGCCCGATAGGGTTTAATGGCGTCCGACGCCGGTCAAGATCGCTTTGCCCGATACGCTTTACGCGAGCGCGGAAGGAAAGTATGTGTAGGATTCTATCCTGAGGTATGTATGTTTACGCAGGATGATGCTGTCCCTGACAAGGTGACAATGCCCGGCCGACGGGTGTCAATGCCTGACGAGGTCAGAAGACCGTTGGCCTGATGCGTTTTACGTGAGTGCGGTAGTGGTGGAAGAGTTGAAATGAGCGGGAATTGGCTTGAGGTGCGAGGTTTGAGAAAGTGACACATGGCGTGAGTAGTGTGCGAGTGTGTCTGTATCACGTGGTGTGATGCTTAATTATGGGGTAGAAACTGCTAGGCACGGTATGGGACGTGCCCAAGTAGTTTCCGTCTTATAATTGAGGCACGCGCGCGTTTGTGATTCCTTGCTGTGATGTGTTGGCTGTATTATGGTCTAACGTGCATGATGGGTTCTAGGTAGGTTCGTGTGTGATTGTTAGATTGATTGATCGTTGTGTGAGATGCGTGTTCTGTTTGGCGGTACGTGAGTGCCTACTTGGGGTTTGGGGTTGTACACTTATTGAGATTCGTCTCATAGTTGTATAATCCACAATTTCAGACCCCCAGCCGTAAACCCGGGAAGTTCGCCTCTTCTTTTTGGAAGTTCAAGGAACTGCTTTTGGTGCCCGGTGAAACTGCAGGTGAGTATCCGAAGGCTCAAGCCCGAAGAATCAAGAGTAGAACGGAAGGCGATCCTTAGGTTTTCTCTAGGGTATTTTAGGGTTTTTGTAAATTACGTTATCCGGTAGTGAAGTTAAGTCAATCGGACCTTAATCTTTTTGTTATAACGGTGATTTTGGATACTAGCTTGCTATATATGCTTGTATATTGGTGTTGTAGGAATGCTGTTGATGTTGTTTGATTGTTGTGGTACTCTACCCTGTTGTCGTTCATCTTTTTGTCCGGGGTTTTTATATCCATTTCCGCATGTGGCTCTGATGTTTGGGTTGGGTCGGCAACGTTCCTGGGACGTCGCATCAATTCGACCGGAGCAGGATGTCGTGAGCTCGATGGGATTTGGGGCGTGACAAATTGACTAGAAGGACTACATTAGAATTTCATGTAAAGATTTAAAACTAAATTAAAGAGTTTATGATTAAATTGGCATTTGCACAATAGATTTAAGACTAATTAGGTAATCCTCCCAAGATAGTTAAGTTCGAAGCCTCAAATTCTTTATGAGGTGAGTGGATAATACTTCTTCCAATTAATGTAATTTGTTCTATTTCTCTTTCTTCACCAAGTATTGAAATTGTCATTCTTGTATAATAGGAAAAATGACACCCATAACTTTCATACGATGTCCACTCTAGTGACAAAACTTTTCAGCAGATCACTTAAGTATCAACTCCAATTTGGATATCGAAAATCCAACATGGTAATATTTTAACATGTTTTTTTATTGCTATAGCTTGTCGGAAATCCGACATGACAAAGTTTAGTGAAAAGTGATCACTTGAGTGTTAATTTTTGTTAAAAGTGAAAACTTATGATTTTTAACTTTTTAAAAAGTAATTTGTTGATTTCACTTTCTTAAACATTATTGGACCACTTGTTTTGCAACAGACATTGTGGACAAACTTGGAAACACATACAAAAAAAGTGATTCCATCAACAATGGCTTAGATTCAAATCAAACAGCATTGCATTAAGAAGAATAAAGATGTCCTTACATCAACATAAAGTCCCCAATAAGTCAAAAACCTTCAAGAGAAAAACCTCCCCTACTAGATGCAGCAACACTACCTGTTGATACTTGCTTTTAGCCGACAAGTCATAAAATGTATCAACTCGAGATTAGAGATCTCCAATTGCAACAGGGCCCATCTCTTGGCCAAAAAGAGCCATTTCAACGTTTTCCGAAGTTTTGAAGCGCCATTACATTCAGTCTAAACTTAGGCATTAATTTCCTCAATAATCCAAGGTTGACTTTAGTGTTGATTTTTGGTCGACAACTAAGTCAACACTCGGTCAACATTTTTTCGAAATCTAAAAAATCATCAGTATAATTCCTTGCAAGCTGAATTAGACTTCCAATTCTTGATTTTTACAAAAAATGATCGAGAACCGACTTTTCTGTCAAATAGAGAATTTTGACCCTCAATCAGTAAATTTCAAAATTCATTGATTTCTAATCATTTTTCGGAATAATTTCAGTCTCGACATTTGATCTAAGGATCGTATCGCATCAGAATTTTAGGCTAACTCTTGAGAGTTTGAGATTGAGACGGGTTCACCAATTCTTGGGCACAAGGTCCCAATGGTATCTCACAAAAAATGCCAATTAACCCAATTTGAATCCGATTAAGCCAAATTAACTCAATTTCAATATCAATTTTGGCAAAATCATGGTAATTTAGCATAATTTAGCTTTACGTGACAAATTAGGACCAATCAGACCTAGGCTCGATGTAGCCAAATGGACCTAGGAAGGTAAAATTGGCCAAGCGCATAGTGCAATTCAAAGAAAGTCAAACCAATTGAGATGCCATGAGTCGATTCGATTGAACCGAGTCATCTCGGTTTGAACTGACCCAACCCGGTTTGATCGAATTGGGCCCGACTCATTGGGTTGAAGCCCAACACAATTCCACTTCACCCAATTAGCTAAACAAATCATCCCATAGAATGAAAAAGGCAAAATTTAAACAATTGAGCATCCCCGGGCTGACCTGATTGGGTTCAGCCTGAACCCACAGCCCACTTAGCCAAGGTCGATCCCCTCCTTCACATCTAAAAAATTACCAAAATGATTAAAATTTCCAAATCATGGCCATTGATTCCAATTTAATTTTAGCCATCATGATTGCCAAGTCATCTATAACTATTACAAAAATTCAGCCAATGAGGAGCAACCATAACACTTAAGGACACAATATCAATCATTGGATTAATCAAAGGGCGAGAATTGAGAGGGGATTCAAATTTTCCCTCCAAAGAACAAAACTCATTCTCTATCTCTTTCCTCTCACATTTGACCGAAGCTCTCTCTCTCTAACACTTTCTCACTAGAAATTCTCACAAAAACTCTCTCTCCCTCTCTCTCGGCGAGCCCCACGCCATCCATCTCATAGGTATCTTCTCAGCTTGTCTTGCTAGCCGACCCTTGCGATCACCATCCCCAAGGAGTCCTTGAGTCTATATTGGTGGTTGCTAGCTTAGATTGCCGCTAGACCTCCTCCGTTCCGGGCAATTCCTTTAATTGCTCATTTGATGACTTATTGAGGTAGGAGTTCCTAATTTTAATTGATCATTCCACATGATCATACAAGGATGCTCAATTTGCTCATGGTCTAAAATTCAGGTATAACTTCAATCTATGATTAATAGAAGCTGGTATGTGATGGAATCGAGTGAAATCAGAATGAAAATTAGGTCAGAATTTAGGATTGCCTGATGAAGTTTAGAAATAATTGCATTTTTAGATCAACTTTAGACTCCAAGAGGTGACAGAATCTATCTAGAAGGATATTAGATGTTACTTTTGACATCATGTTGTTAATTAAGTCTAGTTTGCATGTTTAGGATAATTGATTCCTAGAACTAGATCAAATGATAGTTGATTTGCATGTTCAATTTCTTTTAGAATCCAAACCTAGCTGATTTCCTTAGGTAGAATTTTCATGTTCATTTGATGTTAACTATTCCTAGGATTGGTATAGGTTAGACGGATGATGCTTAGGAGTGATTGGATTGCATTTTGATGATGTTTCTTTGAGTTTTCCATAAATAGATGAGTGAGGTATGTGTTGTTTGATGTTGAATGTAGGAAGAAGTTGATGAATGTTCATTAGAAAGGCTTGAAGATGTTCATAAGTTCTGGAATATAGCTTGAATGTTCTTGCATAGACTTGAATGAGGTTAAATATGAGTTTGCAGATGTTCATAGATTTCTGGAAATTTGAAGTGTAATCCGACCTTTGTGTGTTCCCTGATTTTTTGAAAACATTTTAAAATGAATCTGAGAAATTGTTTGAAATACGATTTGTAGTTAAGATCATAAGCTTTCCAGTGATATTAAGATGTCAAAATCGGAGTCCATTTGATCCAAAAAATGTGCAAGCTCAAGTAAGCGAAGATAATTGAGTTTGATATGAAAAAACTGTTTCCGTATTGATAAGATTTGTTTTGCAAATTTCGTATAGTTTGAGGAATTTTTTGCAAAAAGTTATTCAGCATGTCCTGAAATGTAAATCTGGAATTTTCAGATTTTTTTGAATAAATTTTGGACGTTTGATTTCAATTAATTTGGACAAGGTAAGAAATAGCCTCCAAAATTGTTTCAATTTGAGTTATTGGGTAAAATGTCTAATTTCGTGTAAGATAGATGGCTCTTTCCGAAATGTTCAAGCACGAAAGTTGAAGAAAATTTTGAGGAATAGATATCTGTCAAATTTGGCAAATTTTTGAGCTACTTTACTATTTTTTCCACATTTTTCAAAAACTAGGTCGGATCCTGAGCGACTGGGTAAATTTGAGAATTCCGGGTGATTTGACTCATAATTGAGGAAAATGGTCTGAATGAACATTAAATTACACTTCTTAAGCTTTCATTTGACTCTATAATCATTTAATTCGACTTTATTAGGTTAGGAAATTGAATTAAAACATAATCAGCCAGAATTAGGACAAAAACTGAGAAGTGCCCCTCTTTGGGTCACTAATTGTTTGACTGATTCCCAGGGCTAATTAGCCTAATTGCATAACTTAGTTAGCCTTACATGTGGATGATTAGATGCATGTTAGGCCTTTGATGCATGCCCTTCGATGGGAAAGCTGATTAGATTTTAAATAAGAGTTAATGATTTTAGCTACCGCTTTGTTAAGTACAAGTGGGGTTAATAATCATTAACTTTAATCAATTAATTCCAAGTCTGATTTGGAGGTGGCTGGGCAAATCGAAGTGCATAAGCAAAATCAAATTAACCGAGCTGAATTTGAGAATTTCGGTTAGTGATTAGTGAGCTGACTAATTGATTGCTTTGACTGAGTGCGTGATGTGAATGATGAATTGAATGATTGAATGGATGATTTTTTTTTGGTTGAAATGCAGAATTCCATTCATTCATTCAACTTCGGATTACAAGAGTGAAGATGACTAGCATCAATACAAAATAAATCCTAAAGAGATTGGGGCGGTCTAGACACCCAGTTGGATGGAAGCATCCCTTTTCGATGATTTTTGGCGATCCAATTTGCTACTTGATTGGACTCGCGCGGACAGTGGACTAGAGAAACCCTCTTTAATTGGGAGAATAACTTGTGACATTCCTCAAACAGACTTCTCAAATCCCATGGGCTCAAAGCTGGGTCATGAGTATATTTTATTGCAGCTTCATTATCTGGCTGTACGCAGACTTCTAACTCTGGATTGTTCTTCGTCGCTGCCTTTTCTCACGGACATTGCAGAGCTTCCTTCATTGCTTTAGCTTCAATTTCCAGCGGGGAGGAAGCAGACGCAGCTTTAGCAAAACCCACAATACACATACCTCTGTGATCCCTACATACCCTAACCACCGCCATCCCTCTATTTCCCCTTCGATCCACGACCCATCTACATTAAATTTCCAACTTCCATGTTCTAGGCATGTCCATTGCGCTATCTTAGATTTCATCCGCTAGCTACATGACACAGGTAAGTTTTGCTCCTAGTAGTTACCGTTTAGATTAATTGCTTCATCAATGATTGCTCTGGATCTTAGGTTGATTTGATGGAAAACCCAGGCATTCCTTGCCTTCCAGATTTGCTAGAGAATTCCTGCAAGCACCTCTCGGCCGGACTATTCTGTGATGTTGGTAAGGGATTCGTCCAACCATTTATCCATTCTTGATAAATTTGCTGGTGATACGTCCACTCGGAAGCCTTGGATCTAACCAGATGTTGTTTGTCCAACTATAGTGGGCGAATATGTGTTCTGTTGTTTCTGGGTTGTCCCTACAAATTGGGCATAAAGGGTTGGTTAAGGCCTTTCTTTTGTATAGATTTTCTGATGCAGGCAGAGCATTGTGACATACACATCACAGGAAGAAGCGGATTTTTGGCTCGTTTTGTAGTTTCCATATCTTTGTCCATAGTGAGCGGGGCTGCTGATAAGAGGAGGACGCTAGATTTGTATTTAGCTTGGTTGACACAGCTCGTAGCTTGGAGTAACCCTGTTTTACCGAATATTCCCCTAATGAGTTTCCTGTCCAAATTTGTCTAACGCTGTCTGGGATTGGCTTTAATCGTATGGCCATAATTTCATTCTCAATTTCCCCCTTGAACATCCTTTTTAATTGATTAACATCCCATGTTTTTGTCTCCTGGTTGATCAATTCTGCGACTTTTTGTGGGTCATCTCGGTTTGCTAGGCTACCTATTACTCCCCTTTCCAGCCATATATCCTCTTTGATGTTAATGCAATCTCCATTCCCGACCAGCCATTTCACGTCTGGGCTTAATGCATCTCTTCCCATTCGTAAACTTTTCCACCCCCATGAAGGGCGGGATCCCTTTGTAGCTTTCCATAGATTTCCATTGGGGAAGTAAATACCTTTAAGTAGCTGACTCTACAATACTGTCGGATCTTGAACAAGTCTCCATGCTTGCTTTCCTAGCATAGCTTTGTTATAAGTATCTATATCCTTAAAGTCCAATCCGCAATCTATTTACCTATCTTTGAGAAGTTCCCATTTTTTCCGGTGGATACCCGATTTAGAAGAGTTCTGTTTCCACCAAAACGAGGCTATTTTTTGCTCAATTGCCTTGCACACCGAAATAGGGATTTTGAATATGGACATTGCATATTGGGGCAAAGCTTGTACTACTGTTTTGATTAATATCTCCTTGCCCGCCTTTGAGAGCAACTTTTCCTTCCAGCCTTCCAACTTCATGTTTACCCTTGCTAGTATCCACGCGATCATTTGTTTTTTTCTTTGTCCCCAATCTGATGGAATGCCAAGATATTTCCCAGTTTTCTCCATGATTGTTACTCTAAGTTCATATGCCATGTTGCTTTTAAGGTTTTGAGGGCAGCCCGCACTACAGAAGATCCCAAATTTGTTTAGATTGATTGCTTGCCTTGATGCGAAACAGTATTGGTTTAAGATATTGGCTAGATTTTGACATTCACCTATATTCCCATCCAGGAAGAAGATAGCATCGTCAGCGAATAACAGGTGAGATAGAGTAGGGCAGTTCCCTGTTTAGTTTGATACCTTTCAAACTCCCATCATCTACAGCCTTTCTTAGTAAGGACGATAGCATGTTTGCCATGATTATAAACAAGTAAGGAGATAGTGAGTCTCCTTGTCTAATTCCCCGAGAAGGTTGGAAGTACTTTAAAGGTTCTCCGTTCACTTTTACACTAAATGTGACAGAGGAGATACACTCTTTCACCAACGATACCCACTCTTTGCAGAAGCCCATTTTCTTCATGCTAGCACAAAGGAAGTCCCACTCAACTCTACCGTAAGCTTTTTGCATGTCCAACTTTAGGATCGCCTGGAACTTCTTTTTTCTCTCCCGAACTCTTAGCTGATGAAGGAACTCCTAGACTATAAAAATATTATCTTGAATTTGCCTCCCGCTCACAAAGGTGCTCTGTTCTATTGCTATGAGATTTGGGAGTCAGGGCTTAAGGCGGTTCGCCATCACCTTAGAGATGATCTTGTAGCTGAAATTACATAGGCTGATAGGTCTAAATTGTGTGATGCTTTCTGGGATTGTAACTTTAGGGGTAATCGCGATGTGTGTTTTGTTAAGCTCTGGGTCAAGGTGTCCTGATTGGAAGAAGGAGCTGACTAGTCCGTGTAAATCGTGTTGTAATTCCTCCCAATGATGCTGGTAAAATAGGTCATTCATACCGTCAAGTCCCGGGGCCTTTGTAGCTCCTTGCTAAAATGTAGTTTGTTTTACTTCTTCTAAGGTGATTGGTGCCATCAAAGCCTCATTCATTTCTTCTTGGCCAGGAAAGGAACATTGGTCTAGTATTGGATTGAAGTTCCTAGTACCCACTGTCTTGAACAAGGAATCGTAATAACTGGCAATGTGTTGGACAATAACTTTGGGGTCTCTACACCAAGTATCATCAATTTTCAGCATTGAAATTTTGTTCCTTTGTCTTCTTTGGACTGTAGCTGCATGGAAATGTTTCGTGTTTTTATCTCCCCACTTAATCCAATTAATGCGAGATCGTATACTCCAATATTGCTCCTCTTGTTTCCATAACTTCTGTATTTGCACTTTGATTTGCTACATTTCTTTTATACTTGTGCCTCCATTTCCTGAATTTGTAAGGATTCTAAGTCTTCTTTTTAGGAAGTCGATCTGGTTGTGGGCATTAAAGAATTTCTGCTTACTCCATAATTTTAGAGCTTCCGTGATCTTTTTCAATTTTCTAGCGAACGGTATTGGGTTGTCTTCCAATTCACCCCAAACTTTTTTCACCAGCTCCTTACACTTCGTATCAGCCAGCCAAAATGCCTCGAACTTGAATTCTTTTTTCCTTTTAATCCTGTTTGGTTGGAGGGACGGTAGAATTGGACTATGGTCGGACCCTATTGCAGGTAGTGTAAAGGCTTCTGCATTTGGGAAACTCACTCTCCAATTTATATTACAAAGGGCCCTATCTAGCCTTTCCCGCTCTAGTGCTCTTCCTTCCTATTGTTGGCCCAAGTGAATGCACAACCCTTGCTTTCAATATCCATGAGTGAATATCTGTTTAAGCAATCTTGAAATGCTACTAGCCTATAGTGCTCCGCTCCATTATCCCCAGATTTTTCCCAATGGTACAAGATCTCATTAAAGTCACACATATCCAAGGGAGGTGATTAGCTGGCGCTTATCACCTGTAAATGGCTCCACAGCCTGAGCCTTTCCTAGAAGCTTATGGGGGCATACAAAAAGGTGATGCGCATGAGAGTTTCACTTTCTTGGTCCCTGTATTGCAAGTTAATAACTTCTCTAGAGGAATCTTCCATAGCCATCGACACCTCTTCGTTCCACATCACTGACAGACCCCCTGCAATTCCGACGGGGTCGATAATATGTATATTTTGAAAATTGGTTCTCCTCTTCACTCTGTCAACAACTGTTCTCTTATTTTTAGTTTTCATCAGGAAGACTAAATCAAGCCTTTCTTGAGTCACTAAGGCTCTGAGATGCTAGACTATCAGAGGATTGCCTAGCCCCTGATAATTCCAGCTCAAAAGTTTCATATGATCCTCGGTGGCTTATTAGGGCTAGCCATTAGAGCCTAGTCATTTCTTCCATCTACCACCTTGGTTGGAGCATCGAGAAGTGACTCCTCATTAATGGAGGGGTGGAGGATCTGACATATTCCTAGTAGGTTGATTTTTTCCTCTTTCCTTGATGCTGCCACTTTCTTGAAGGATTTCGTTCCTATCTTCTCCTTTCTAGGATGCTTCGAAATTCCACCCTTCTTTGTTGACCTTGACAAAAACATCTAGGAATCCTGGTTTGTCCAATCAGTCTGATTATCTCTAGACAATCTAGCCGGTTGGTTTCTCTTATTTGAACTCTCCTCCCAAGGTATGTCTTCAATTAGCCCAATAACAGCCTTGCTTTTTGATGTAGATAGTGCAAGCTCTCTAGGGATAAGTTCCATTTGAGTTTCCAGAACTACCTTTTCTTCCTCAGGGATAGGGATATTCTTGTTGTAGAAGATCTTCCAAAAGGGGCTAGGTTCTCGTACTTCCGCTCTTAACCATTGCCCAAATTTGCCCCTACTGTTTACATTGAGGCTTGATTCTTCAAAGGGAACGCCTTGCAGTATGACGCATAGTGCCCTATCCTTCCGCACGACTAGCATAAGTGCGAGAGTCTTTCGTATCTAAAGTCCACTCAAATTTTCTTATGTTCCAGATCTACTAAGGTGCTTGTCTTTAAGGGAGTGGACAGATTCAAAAGTACTCTTGCTTTACAGCTTTTAGTAGGGCCTCCTCCTCTTGAGTCTAGTTTCACTTCTAACACTTTGCCAATTTTCCTTGCCACTTCCCGAGTCAGGTCTTCTAATTAACCTCCCTTGGGGGATACCTGCTAGTTGAACCCAAAATGCGCGGTGTGTGAATTCGTAGCAATGGTTGGGGGTATCCGGATGACCTTGTTGGAGGACAAGTAAGTTACTCGAAAAGGACCAAGCGCTTGAATCCAAAATTCTCTGTTTTTCCTCTAAAGAAGTAATGGAAAAGGAGAAGAATCCCAATTCAATGAGCTCACATTCTATTTGGTTCGTTTTCCATGATCTCTTCACTGTGTTACGGAAAGCTTGAAAATTGACATTTGGTTTCGAGTACAATTTCCCATACAAAGTTAATGCGCATTCTTTTTGTTTTTCTACAGGGATGTTGCCTTTTAGCAGGACAAGGTCATTTACTGGCGAGAGGTTTCCCAGTTCTCTACATAGGGCAGCCACCCGAGCTACATTATCAGCTTCCTTTTCCATAGATTCTAGAGAAAGGTGTACTACACTAACCTGTACTGAGAGAGGCTCTTGCCGTCAAACACCAGAACGATCCCCATTCCTTTAAGCAAGACTAAGGTACTCTTCTAGAGGTAGCAGCATGAACGTGCTTTGAGTTTCCCTCTAATGAACAAAAACTTAACTGGACTTGTGATTGAACAGCTTTCGGCGCTGGCTTTTGCTCTTTCTGTCTCAAATTTGAAAGTGTTGAAAAAGCGCTATTTCTCCCCCTGGGTTGAGAACACTTCCCGTTGCTAAATAGGGAAAAAGATGGGAGGTGGAAAGGAAGGTTGGGGATGACTCGGAACTTGGGGGTCGCAGTCGATGAGTGACTCGATTTACAGGGGAAGTGGTAGTGAAAGAGGGGTGGTTGTCTATACGGAAAAGGGGATGCTCGCCGATCCTAAAATCACCATGGTCCTTCTTCTTGGAGTGGTAGCCTATCGGACGCAAGGAGGCAGGTACCAAGTCAGAGCTTTCCACGCCTCAAAGGAAAGCATTGACATTGGGAAGGGGGAACTTGATTAGGGCATGACTAAATTAGGGATTTTTACGGACAGAAGTAGAGGGGGAGAGTAGAGAATGGGATTACACACAAGTGATTTGGAGATAATCGGGATTAAAAGGGGGAATGGCCAGTTTAGGGTTTGAGGGACGACTATCACCATTGGGATAGGGATGGAAGCTCCACTCTGGAGGGCTGATAGAGAAATGATTGAATGAATGATGGAAGTTGACATTCACAAGGAGGCAGCTGTAGAGCCGAGGTGGCGGCTTTGAAGATCGGTGGCCGAGATGGTCCATGGGCAGTCCAATGTGTTTTAGTTTATATTAGCCTTGAATATGTTAGTTTAGTTAATAAATTTAGGCTTCAATAAACAAGTTAGTTTTTGATCTAGTTAATAAAATCATATTAGACTTAGAATCACCCTTTAACAAATGGTCAGAATAGCTTAGAATAACTTTACCATTATAATAAATAGAACTTAGGCTCATCTTACATAGGATTGGTTTCTAATCTCAAGCTTATTGGGACTCATGTCCCAAGCCTTTTAATGAGGCCGTGCCCAATTTTTGCCCGACTTAGTATTGGGCTCTTATTTGGTGGTGTAATATTCTTTGCCCGGCTTTTATCAGGTTCTTTTAGGCTTCAATACTTGGTTGTTTACATAAAAGCGCTGTCAATAGATTGTTTGTTGATTTCCTTTCAAGAATGGTTAGGACTAGATTAGGATCGTAATAAACTCCCATCAAGAACATTTGCATGATCACTTAGTGATATCAATGTCTTTAAGTACATAAATGGTAAATAGATTGTGTGATCACTTAGATGAACAACTTTCTGAGTTGGTGGTACCGAAAGGGTGCTAATGGACTATTAGCGTAATTAAGTCCCCGAAGCTAGAGTCTTCTAGTTCCATAGGAAACGAGACAAAGGTCTCGCGTCTCATTTGGTTTCTACCTAATCCCAAAATGGCTAGTGGTGACTCTAAAAATATTTTTAGGCTGAAAGAACTTAAAACGAAATCCAACATGGCGCAAGATATGGGCTTGGGAGAGCTTACGCCTAATAGAAGGGCCAACAGCCCGCCTTTTGGGCACGACCCCTAAACCTCTTTCTTTTCTCACTGACGGAAAAGTTAAGGTCGTGACACCAGCAAAAAACAAGTCAAAAACCTAACCCCCAACAATTTCACCACCTATATGCTACAACAAAAAACAAATCAAAAACCTCCCCAACATCGACCTCCCTGACCACATGCAGCAGCACCAGCAGAAAGCAAGTCAAGAACCTCCCAACAACAACCTTTCTAAGTCTATGTAGCGACAACAGCATAAAACAAGTAAAAAGCCAAGCCCCAATTTTTTTACTCCAAGCACCGAGCCCTAATTTTTTTTCCTGTGCCGATTGAGCGAGTGAGTGAGAGAGTATGACGGCGATTGAGTGACTGAGTGAGCGAGATAGGGAGCGAGCGAGCGAGATAGGGAGCGAGCAAGCGAGCGAGTGCAAAAAGCGAACATAAGAGAGAGTCCAAGTCAACACAAATGATGACATGATAAAGATTCGCCTATTTTGAGAGAGAGAGATTAAATTTGAAAGACACGCCATTGTTTTGTCATGAACGACCGCTTCATAGTCTGTGGACTTGTTTCTTACATAAAAAAGCTATGTACGAATGAAATTCTATTAAAAATGTTATGTAGGACTTTTTGCCGGAATTTGTCATTGGAGGCACTCAAGTGATTTACTTTTCTCCGATGTGGTACTTAAATGAATCAGCCAAAAATTTTGGCACTAAAGTGTGTACTGTATGAAATTTATGACGCTTTTAGTGTCCTTTTCCTACATAATTAGACACATCATCTTTTAGCTCCTCCCTTTCTTCATAGTTTCCTTTCTTCAAGTGAGCTAAGCCACATACTATGCATTTCCTACATAGAGAGGCCATTAATATGTCGATTTCTTAATTGTGTCAAAATCCAATATGCAATCACACAAATTTCCTGATATTTTCTTTCATGAATTGACAGCTACTTGATAGAGACTGACGTACCATCAAGACTTCTCTTAAAAAATATATGCTTCCATGACTAAGTTTCCATTTACTTCAGCAAAAAAATCAAAATCGAAACTGGATGTAGATGTTGGAGAAAGGATTTGTCACGCCCCGAACCCCATCGAGCACGCGACATCCCATTTCGGTCGAATTAGTGCGACGTCCCAGGAAACATCGCCGACCCAAACGAACCCATTAGAGTTTAATCGTGATGGAAACAACAAACACCTAGGCAATGATTTACCAGGGGTACTAGAGAGAATAAATTGCCAAACTACCAAATCCATTTACAATATAAACTTATGCCACAACTGCCATTTACAAACCACAAAGCAAAATATGCACGCTGAACTACTAAACTGCAACCCACCGATATCACAAAAAGATCAGTAGCCTGGATAAGCATTACACCAAAAATGGGACATTTCCAAACTCTTCCTCAACTCCAAAACTAATCCCTACGCCCTCTAGATGGCGTTCACTTTGACTCACTCTCTTCGGAATCCTCATCCAGCACATGCTCATCCGACGACTCCGAATCAACTTCAATCTCGATCGGGTATTCTGCAACATCATGATCAGTGTGCATAACAATCCCAAAACGCTGCAGCGATGGCGGAAGGTTCATGGCTCGGGTGAGTGCTCTGAAATGGTTTGGTTGATACAACCATGAGACACTTCTCAATAAGTACACAACCTAAATGTGACGCCCAGACCTCGGGGCCATTAACGTGACGTCCCGTTCATTATTCTTTTTCATTACACACACACGGAAGCATACCCGGGACGATCACAACAAAAGAACAACCAAGGGAAATAAGACAAGCAGCATCATGAGCAAACCTTATATTTATAATTCATGCAAACATGTTTTACAAGCCCTTTGGGCCATGGCAAACAAAACACATTTCATTGCCGACTATAATTAACAAATTTTGATTTGGGTTAACCTATACCCACTACGGCTTCTCGTTTCTCGCTTCTTCACCTTCACCCCGGTCCCGTCCGCCTGGCCATCTCATATCCCACCCGTGGCTCTATCCCGGGAGCCGGGCCGCCCTGAGGCACCAAGTTCGTTAGGTCCTCATTATCAGCGTCGTCTCGGTTTCACGGGATTGCCAACGCGGGCTGGGGGAGATGCCATCCCTATGGACCTGAAAAAGGGGAAACAACGGGGGATGAGTCGAGGAGACTCAGTAAGTAAAACTTTACTAACAGGTGATGACATGTCAATCATCGTTACACGAGACATTCTTACCGCACTGGCCTTCGTGGCCGATCAAACAACGACGGGCATAGAAAGCATAAAACAAGGGTCCCAAGCATGGCTAAGTCACGGTTTACCTCACGAATTGCGCTCGGTTTCTATATTGAACTAGATAACATGCAAGGTAAACACGAAACAAAGCAAACTCGTTATTGGGAATACAACATCGGAACATCAAAAGCCGAGCACGGGGGAAAGCTCATGACACGACGTATTTCAACGTCATTTCCCGGTAGTAAAATCCCACTTACCCTTTTTAATAAAACAAAAACTAAAGTAGAGAATGGCGGGAAGGGTGACGGGTCTCGGTTTTTGGAATAACACTCGAGAATGACCTCTCTCTTTCTCTCTCGGCTTTCTTTTCTATCTCTCTATTTTCGGCACTCTCTCTCTCTCTCTTTCTCTCTCTAATTTTGATTGTCACACGTGAGGAAGTGCCCAATTTCTATCCTAAAGAGGGCTATATATAGAGGATTAATGTGGCTTGGATGACACGTGCACCTGGGTCATCAAGGGAGTGAGGTATGCGCACGTGTCACCCATGCGATGAGGTAAGCGCATACCTCACCCCATCATAATGACCCAAGGCCAAAGTCCAAAGAAATGATGACATAGCTATAAATTCTCTCTTTTCTCTCTCCTCTCCTCACTTTGCCGCAGTTTCCCCCTTCCCCCCTTGGCTGGTCGTGTCCCTCTTCCTCTCTATGGGTCAATAATGGAAGAACAAGGCCATCAATTGCTTCATTAAATGGCCATTAAAGCCTATAGAAAAAGATGACCATGCCATTAATGCAAGAAATGATGATGGTGATAAGGTTTGACTTCTAGGACCCTCTCAAATGTGCTGAATTAAACCCCAATTTGTTCGGACCAAACGAATCTCGCGCAAATATGCACGTAACGTGCAAAACGAACTCCACATCGTAATAAATTTCAACTTTTCCCGAGGTTTTTCCGCAACAAAATACATCTAAAAATCTCATTCAACCCGAGACTTGGCACGGAAAACCTCTAAATATGTCTCAAATATCAACAAAAGACCTCAAGTCGAGATTCCAACGTTTTTCATATAACAATTGATAAATCTTTGAAATCTAACAAAATCGGACTGGTTTGCACTGTTCACGAAATTGGATTTGATAATATAGTAAATGAACTCTAAAAATTCTCAAATTCGGATATGTCATAAACAAGACCTTAACAAACATTTCTCGTGAAGAACACAATTTCGAAATCTTTCTATAAACACTGTTTTCAATCACTCAAATACAGACTAAAAATAGTTTGCTAGAACAGAATTCTTGTTTCCCAAATTAAGCTCTGTCCAGTATGCAAATCATCTCAGAAAATTCTCAAATTTGTACACGTTATAGAAAAGGACGTTCTCAACAACTTTTGTGAAGGAAACGTTTTCAAAATCAGCCCAGAAAAGCTCGTAGAAAATAAAGACGGTGTAAACATCATTGAAATACCCATTATGGGCAGTTTCATACAGTTTGAAAATCAGACCATTATACCACTCATATCAACTCCAAAAATTCTAAAATTAAAGTATGTAAAACTTCATGATATTTGGAACAACTTTCAAGAAGAAAGTATTTGGAAATTTGGACTACAAAAGTCTCCCCAAAAATAACAAAACGAAGGGGTACCAAGGATCCGAAATACGGTTTTCCAAAACAAAAGTAGAAATTTTTGTTCCAATTGGAAAACCATCAAACTTAAACCATAGACATTTCCCAGGGACTGAAATTGAGGATGTGACACTAAACCTTACATAGGTTACCACGTATTCCAGACAAGTCTAAACATCGAATCAAGCAATACACAAACAACATCCATACAATCATACTTACCTGGTTCTCAATACACGCAACTTGCACGTTAGTCTTACATTCACATTTACAAATCGCATACACTTTCCAACCCAATCTCATGCTCAAAGGCACATGTCAAACACAACACATTCCCAAACTCCACAATTCACACTCGTTCACGCGCCACCACATCATTTTCATTTAACTTGCCACATCGCACCATCTCGTGCTCAATCACTTTCCTCAGCCCGTGTAAACACGCATCAAGCCTACATGATTGCAACTCGAGCATAACACGCCTCGGTCCAATCCCACTTTCATTTTCTTTCCTCGGCCAGCGTAAACACGCATCAGGCCTACATGATTGCGACCCGAGCATAACACGCCTCGGTCCAATCCCACAATTGTATCACGACCCACGTAAACACGCCTCAGGCCGATTCAATCCCCCGCGTAAACATGCCTTAGGGATTTAGTGATCACACGAACATACCAATACATCATATTTTATCTGTACCCCGCGTAAACATGCCTCAGGGCCTTTTAGTGATCACACACACATCGCACGCCTCAAATCTCACATGTGCACCCACTCGGGCATCAATTAAATGCACATCAATGCATCAATTCCAACCATTTCAATTCAGCCTACATACACACACATTCAATCATCAATTCCAGTCATGAGGGCAGCAACTATTCAACCTCGACACCCCCACCATTCCGCACATATAAATGAATATCCATAGAATCATGGTAAATCTGGGTAGTTTACACAGTGACCAAAATCCCATCAAAATAAATAGTAAACAAACTCTAAAAATTCTAAATTTTGGCTATATCATAAAAAACATCTTGATAAACATTTCTTATAAAGAACACGAAATCCGGTTCAATCTGCAACCATACTTTTTTATCCCTCGAAATCAGACCAAAATCAGTTCGATCTAACAGACTGTTTTGTCCTCAAAATACATTTCTTTCAACACCAAAATCACCTTGAAAAGCTTTGAAATTTTTATATGTCATAGAAAAGAAAGTCATCAACAACTTTTGTGAAGGAAGTTTATTGAAAATAGATCTGAAAAATTTTATAAAAATTTGACAAGACAAGAAGGTCGGGATGAACAGTGTTTTGGGCAGTTTTAAGATGGCCTGAAAATGGGTTTTCGTGTGACCCAAGTAGCCTCCAAAAATTATAAATTTAAAATATGTTATACTTCAAGATATTTGGAGCAACTTTCATGAATAAAACTTCTTCAAATTCGGCCCACAAAATTCTCTACAAAAATAGCAAATCGGACGGGTACAGTAGTCACGAATCCTAGTTTTGAACCAAACAACGAAGATTCAAGTTCTAGCTCACACTCATGATCTCCAACCCACAAAACTCATTTCCAGATGTCTAATCCAACACACAACAGCCATGATCAGCCACCAATAACCACGATCAGCACCCTAATCAACCCCTAAACTACCTTAAACAGCGTCTAAATGAGTCCGATAATACCCGATGTCCTAGGCAAGGGTTAGATTGCGACTTACTTGGACTCTAGGCTAGCTCGGCTAGAGTGAAATGGGGTGGTAGTTGGCGGCCTCATGGCGGCGATCGGCGACGGCAGACGGCAATCGGGCGGATGGTGGTCGGCGACGAGCGGCGGTGCAGCTAGGAGGAGGGGGTGATCGGCCAGAGGAGAGGGAGAGAGAGAGAGCCGAAAGTGAGAGAGACAATGGGGAGAGAGAGAGGAAATTGGCTTAAATAAGTCAAAGCCAATTATTGGTGTTCCAAAATGACCATCTTGCCCCTCTCTTTACTTTCAATCAACGGTCGAGATCAAATCTTTTCCAAAAATATCCAAGAGTAATTTGAGGATTTCATAAAATCCAAGGGCAAAATTGTCATTTTCTAAAGTTAGGGCCAAATTACCAAAATGTCTTTCCCCAATAACACTTGGCCTTAACAAAGCTCCAGGGGTAAAACGGTCATTTTCCATCCTTCGCCGAAATTCAATTTTTCTGAAGGATTCGGACAATTTCAAAACTGAACATTCCAATAACAACGTCGTCCAAATGTCCTGTAGTGTCTTCTTAAATTTTTGATGCCCAATTTGGTCTCTAATTGCTAAATGAATTTTACATAACGTAACTTGAGTGTATCTTAAACTAATGGGCGGCTTTTGGGGAAATTCGCATATTTGACCTGTGACTGATACTAAATCAAGTCACGTGCAAGTTCATTCGGATCGTGATAACTTTGGTTGTCAATGTAATCACGAGGATCGATCACTAGTTCCGACGGGTACGATCGTTTGGTGTAGATTTAGGATCGTTCGTCAGTTCATTTCGTGGTCAAGCGGAATTACCCGTGATTCACTAATATGACAACGGCGAATTGATCCCTGACTATCCTTGGATAGGCCTACATTAACTCAAATTGTCACCTCAACGATTCTATGGTTGAAAGTCAATTCACGACCGAATTTCTTTAGTCGCACGAATTTAAATTCCTAATTAGTCCTTCCCTAATAGTCAGTATCCCAGGAATGCCCAGTTCCGAGCGAGACCTAACTATAAGTACGTTCATAAAACCACTCATTTCATAAATCCCAAATGGGCAAATTTCGAAATGTCACGGGATTTGATTCTATCCGGTTTGATCTTTGATTTGATTCTAATCACAGATTCATTCAATCCTCGAGACTGGAATATTTAGACAATAGAATAGGAAAAACATCTTCATGTATATTTTTTCCCGTTTCTTCTTTACCTTCTTGTACTATAAGTACATCTTTGTACATGTTCACTGAGAAATACAATTACAAATTTCCCCCACATATTTTCTTATCTTTTTGTCATGGTATCAGAGCCTTGTTCCTGATCTAGCTTTCGCAAAATTTCTTTTTTGAATTGCCTTCGGTTGTTTTCTGATTTGTTGTTGCAAAACTTTCCTACAAAATAGAACCTACACTCCGAGCAGGAATTCACACATCCATATACCAGTGATACCATGTCCGAAAATTAAAACCTAGATCCAATCATACCTACAATGGAAGAAACTTCTTCCAACCAAAATCAAGTTTCGGATCAAGTTAATGTGGCACAAGACAGACAGCCTTTTGATCAACATACTGGAATTCCAGTACCTACTCCAAGCCAGATTCAATGGCCTCCAATCCAGTGGTTCCCAGTTTAGAGTCAATGGGCTACCAGGGCAAATTAGCAGTGGGCTCAACATAGGCCATATAAAGGAGACACAAATTCGAGCCTCAAGACTCATCCAAATGGCTCCAGTCAAACCACCGAAATGGGTTAGATGGGTCCAAGGATGAATCCCTACCCGATTGTCCAACCCGGTTATACGCCGTATCCTTTTCCACTCTTTGGCGACCGTCTAGAACCTGGTGACCCGATCTACACTTCACCAACCGACGAACTGGAATTGCGACTTATCAGTTTGCAACTCACCGAACCATATAATTATACTACATCTTGGGATTTCCAGCGAGCCTTAGTGACCAAGGATAAGGATGGTTTCCTTGATGGAACCCTGCCTTTTTTGGCCAACGACCAAATGCAAAGATATTGGCGCAAGTGTAACCAACTTGTTCGCACATGGATCGGGAATTGTGTAGCTCCCAAGGTTGCTGCTGGACTTCCACTGACTGAAGATTCAAGAATCATGTGGGACAACATTCACAAAATGTACAAAAAACTCTACTGTGCAAAAAAATTTTCGCTCACCCAATCCCTATCAAAATTTAAGCAAGGGAACCTTTCGGTTACCGCTTGCTTCAATTGACTGTCAGCTCTGTGGAATGAGCTTGAAGCAATCGAGGAACAACTCGAAGGACTCGAAACCATGCTCAAACAATACAGAGAAATTAAAGAAAGGGAGAAAGTAACTCGGTTTCTTTTGATCCTAAACGAAAGTTTCTCACCTTTTTGCTCACAGATTCTGGCCGTGGATCTCGTCCCACTGCTTGGTCGGATCTATTAGTTGGCTGTTCAAGAAGAGAACCAATGGCTGGCCACAATGGAGTATGTCAAAGTCGGAGAGAGTGTGACGCTTGCTGCTCCGATGGGCTTATCTCAGCGAATCCATGGCGTTCTTGGACTGTCATCGCGAGCTCAGAACACTCTTGGGCAGCATTGTGCGGCGAGTGTGCCTCGCTAGGAAGAAGAAGAGAAAGCAAACCGTAAAGGGTTTGCAAATGGATGGTCTGGATTAGAAACATGGATCAGACGGCTCTCAATCGTCCCATCACTCGATCGAATCAAACGGCTCCTATCAAGCCATATTAGCATTGGCTTTTAAGCCATCCAATGGTTTTCGCAGCACCACATCATCTTAAAGAGGGGGTGGACAAAATTTTAAACCTAAAGGTAAATATTGTGAATATTGCAAGCGTCCACATCACACTATTGAAACATGCTGGAAATTACATGGGAAGCCGATTGATAAAGAAAAAAGGGAGAAAGAATTTTCTGCTTATTAGGTTTTAGCACAAGGAATTAATAGGGCCAACCAGACAAATACTCAGGACCAATATCAGTATATTATGAAGGCTCTGAATCAATTAAGGACTACCGACAAGACTGCTTGTTTTTCAGGTACTTTTTGCAAGACCAATAATATTTCGATTGAAGCATGGATAGTTGATTCAGGTGCCGGTGATCACATAATTTGCAATGAAAATTTCTTTTCCGAAAAACACATAAAGCCTAATTCTTCCGTGTCGGTACATCTTCCCAATGGGAATGTTACTCATGTCACAAAAATTGGCACATTACATCTTAGCCCAAACATTATCCTTAAGAATGTTCTCTATATTCCTGAATTTGAGTTCAATCACATATCTGTTTAAAAAATTTGTGAGGACAATTCATGTCGCGTCATATTCAACTCCGAAAGTTGTTTCTTTCAGGACCATTTGACTGGGAAATTGATGGGCTTGGATAGTGCTGCATAAGAATTATATTTTTGGATTATCTTTCCAAGAAATTTATCCCCATCAAATAAAAGTGTTCCATGTAATGCCACCAGTAGCAATAAAATCCTTCTTTCTCATCAGCATTTGGGTCATAGTACTCGTTTTCCTTATCCAAATTGTCCAATATGCCCTTTGGCAAAACAATCACGAGCATCATTTCCAATCAGCACATCTCAAGCCACGAGTGCTTTTACCCTAATTCATATTGATATGTGGGGACCTTATCATATCCCAAATCATGATGGATTTCGTTATTTCCTTACCATTGTGTATGATTACACCCGTGCTACTTGGGTTTTTCTGATGCAATCCAAAAGTCAAACTTTTTCCTATCCGTCAAATTTCTTCTCATTGATTAAAAATCAATTCAATAAGTCCATCCAACAAATTTGCACAGATAATGGACGAGAATTTTTCACCACTGAGTGCAAATCTTTTCTATCTTCTCATGGAATACTTCATGAAAGTTCTTGTACCTACACTCCCCAACAAAATGGGGTTGTAGAACGCAGACATCATCATCTCCTAGAAGTAGCTTGAGCACTCAAATATCAAGCTTCCATTCCTGAAATTTTTTGGGTAGATTATGTGGTCATGGCAGCATACTTAATCAATTGCATTCCAACTCGAATTCTTGAACGACAAACTCCTTTTGAAGTGCTCTATGGAAAACAGCCGGATATTGCACATTTAAGAGTTTTTGGCTGCTTATGTTATGTGACTACTGTGGGCCCTCAAGATAAAATGGATCCTTGTGCACTACAATGTATCTTCATGGGATATCTCCTTCTACAGAAAGGTTATTGAGTTATGGAAATATCCACAAGGCGTTTCTTTGTAAGCCGAGACGTTGTTTTCCAAGAAAATATTTTTCCATTCTAGAACACAACGTCTTCATCTGAATCACCTATATTGACATCCAATCATCAACAGTTCTTATCATAAGAAGACTTAGCTGTGAATCCACAATATGGCTTTATTGCATTGGATCACTTTTCATCTATACTAGTAAACCCTGGATCCTCAAATCAAGTCATTGAATTTTCGGTATCTCCTCATATGGAAAACAATTCACCTGCTCCTATTGAACAATCTTATTTGCCAGTTTTTGAGCAGATGACTATTCACACCTAATATTTAGCCAATGCGTTATTAAAAGCAGAAAATTCGAGCTTATGGTTTCCGATCATGACGGAACCCATTTCTTGAACAAAAAGTGTTGTTTTTTAATTCTCTTTGTTAGCCTAGCTTATGTAAACAATTTTTTATTCATTTTATGCAAAAACCCAAAAAGTCAAACGGTTAACTTTCACTTTGACTTTTTGGTTAACCCTTTCAAAAGTCAACCCTAAGTCAAATTAGGGCTTTTCACATAAAAAGACTCCTTTCGAATTTAATTTCACTTTGAAAGTGGAAATTCTAGAAAAATTCAAAGATTTGATTATTAAATCAAACTCCTAATGAAAAGTCAACTAAGACTTGACTTTTGATCAAACCTTTGACCAAACAAATTGAAAAATAAAAAAAATCCCAAAATCATCTTATTTTACATTCAATTTGGCTTTGGCATTCGAAATTTTGCAAAAATTGATTAAGAATCTATTTTTTCCCAATTTGCGAAAATAGGTTCAGAATCGGCCAAAAACAAAATTATTTTCGTTTTGTTCTTATTTTAGCGTAGTTCCTTTCATGAAATTTGATCCAGAGGTCATCATAAGATTACCCGTGTGACCAATTTTGTGAATCAGCACTTTGAAATGAAAACCCCCAAATTTAGCCTTAATTAGGGGTTTGATTCAATCGTTCACGATTCACGAATGATTGATATAATTTGACCCATCCAAAGTCAATTTTGCGAAAATTCACCTAAGAACTCTCCTATTTTTAGATTTTGCAAAAAAGTCCCTGGGTTTTGTAAAATTACGAAAATGCCCCTAATTAGGTCCTTAATTGCAAAATTAATCAAGACCGTTGATGAGATTAAATCATGACCATTCAAATTAGCACATGTTAAATGAGGTCTTTGCTTAACCTCTAAGTAAAGGATAAGCACAAATCTTGACCGTCGGATTACACCGAAGGCCGAGATCGAGTCTTGAGGTGGGCATATAACTCATTTTCCCTTTGAAACTAAAGGAAAAGTCTCATTTTTTAGAAAAAAAATCTAGAATTCTCTAGATTTTTCTCTCTTGTGCTCTCTCCTCCTCTCTCGTGCGTTCTCTTCTCCCTCGTCTCTCTCTTTCTTGCATTCTATCTTCCTCCTCCCTAACCGCCACTGAACCGCCGCTTTCTTCTCTTCCCACAAGCACACGCCGGCATCGCCGCCCCTCCGGTCACCTCCTCCAACGTTCGCCTCCCTCTCCTCGATGTATCGTTGGTCGGAGTACCGCCGGAGGAGCCGTCGATCTTCCCGTCTAGCCCCCTCACCGATCGAGCTCAAGACCGGCGAATTAAACCGATTCTGCTTGCTGCTGCTGATTGCGGCTGTTCCAAGTGGTCCGATCACTCTCAAGCCTTTCCTCAACGTGTCCCCAACCACCAAGAGGTCGGGACATGACCGAACAACCATCGGAGGAGTTCCGGCATTTCTTTTTCCATCGGTGTACAAATTAGGTCCAAACTGGACTCGATTTTGTTCTTGCAGCTTAACCGAACCTGTTTAGATTCGTTTTGGGAATTTTCTTTGTGATTTCAGGTCTTTAAGCATTCTATAATCATCCATTGGAGGCTGTGGACTTTGGTTTTGACGAAATCAAGGCTTAAACGCACAAAGGTATACTCCTCTAACCTGAGTTCGATGAAGCGAGGATGTGTTAGGTGTCCGGGCTAGAACTCACCTTAGGCTTGCTATGGATAGATGCTAAGGGGTGCTACTGTTGTATATATGGAGGATGATGAGTTGATTATGTGATCGGAGACTCGGAGTGAGCTGATTGAATGATGATTGCATGTTCTGTTAATTTTGTTGCTCTCTGAACACAGATTCTATTAGAGCTAAAATGAGGTCTTAAATGTTGAAATCATGCTTCAAGTCCTTTTGGACATTTGATCTATACTTCCTAAGCTTTGATTCAACATATCATGCGTCCAAATTGAAGTTCATTTACTACCTCGAAATCCCCTCGAAATCTCGTTCCTTTGTTCTGCAATATGTTTCTGTTAAAGTTTAAATCTGTTATTGAATGTCTGATTGTTTTGCTAATTTTATGCCGATTTTTGTGAGTTGATTTTGGCGATCTTTCCTTCATGAAAATCATTCATTAGGATCTCAATCACGACATACTTCTTTCTCAGATTTTTAGGAGTTCATTCAATAGGTGAAAATTCCTTAATTCAACCCTAGGTCTTGTCTGCCTATACTGGAACCCGAAATGAACTTGCTCAAATATCTTCGTTTGAGTTTGAAATCAACATTTTCTGGCTTAGAGTCCTCAACAAAGTTTGTAAAGCACTCAAATCAGTCTTTAAAATGTTAAAGATATCCCTGATTGGAGTTCATTTTGCACTTGAAATCAATTTTCAAAGTTGCAGCAAGAGTAAGTTGGTTTTTGGCTGTAACCGAACTGAAACTGAATATTTTACTATTTTTGTACAGAACAGGGAAAATCGATTTTCGAGTTGCATCCTTTGTGACCTTGTAAATTCAGGTCTCATGCATGTCATATATTTTTCTCAGAATATTTAGGCAACATTTGGTACTTGAAATCATCTCATATTCCCAGGTTATTCATTCTACCTTGTACTGATCCGAATTGCATTCCTACAAAATTTATTGTGAAATTGGACTTAATTGTTCAAGTGACCTTCATGAACATCATAGAGCATCATGTTAACTCATGAGAGACACTCTCCATGCATCAATTGCTCATCATTAGTGTGTTTAATCAGTTGAAATTCCTTAACCCCTAAATCTGTCAATTAAGGATTAAGTTGTTCATGTAGCACTCTTGCCAATTTTATAGGAATTTTTTTGTTCACAATCAGAAGATGGAGTCTTCCAGACTTTTGTAAAGGGCTATTCAAGCTTCGCATTGACATATTACCTGTATTTTTTGCATGTTATTGGTAGGTTAAAATGATGCACAAATATGCTACCACGTTCTGTTATATTCCATTTCACGCATCATGAACATTAATTCATGCTTAATAGTTCATGGACTTGTCTGGTCATTTGCTTATGTAATTAGGATTAGATGACTATATCCTCTTTGTCATCGCATCTAGTCCTAATCCATGTTAAATTTTCATATATTTCATGCATCGTTTTAGTTCATCTTTGCCACCCATAAAATGTCATTGATACTAGTTAATGCATTGACATGCTTTCATGAAAATCAAGCCTAAAGTTGGACTTAATCGGATTCATGCCCTCTTGGTAAGTCGTCATACATGTTATGAAACTTCCATAGACGCTAGGAACATGTTATTTGCTTGCCATTTAAGACATTTTTCATTTTTTCTACAAGTTTGCATTAGGATTTGCAACTTGCAAATTTGGAACCCCAATTCTATCCAAAGTAAGTCAGACTTCTTGTTGATTTTTTTATCGATTTTTCTATAAATAATCATAGCTCAGACCCTTAATGAAAGTTGTAGGACACTCTTTGAACTATCTTGTGTCAAAATTTCAGAAGTTTTGAACAACAAATGATAGGGAAAATGGCCTCATCTTTGCAACAAAAACTGCAGTAATCCTCTTTTTTTGACACATTTAATTGTGTTCCGGAATTTTTATAAAATCATGTGAACATTTTTCAGGAAAACTTTCTCTACCAAAGTTGTTCTTCATTGTATGCTTAAGCTACCATAAATTTTCCAGAACTTTTTAATCATGGGTCCTTTTCCAATTGAATACATCTTGTATCCCCTCTTTTGCTGTTTTTTGTCTTTCTCTTAATAAATTGGTGCATGATGAATGGAATGAAGCGACCCGATGTTGGTTCACTAAATTGAATGATTGGCTGAGAATCAAGGTCTTTGTGACCTACTTGCATGCTTATTTTAAGCTTGATGCATGTGCTTTCTAGATGTATGATAGGAACCGATGCATGCTCGAAGAAATATCCATGGCTTCACATAGAACCCCAATTAGGGACTATGTCACGTTAGTCACCATAAACAAACGTGCTTGGTGGCTAATGTACATAAGTCATTATTAAAATGGAGTGGGTAGGTCGTTAGATCAAAGGTTGATCTCGAAGCCATTGTTGTGATTACATTTGCATCTTTACATCTTCTTGCATATTGCGTTCTCTTGTATGGCAATTATTGTGTATTTTGTGAACATTATGATATTCATTTCCCTTGTATGTACCTAATCTAGTTTAGCTTTAGAATTAGAATAGGTCCAAGAAGACATCGGTCTTGAAGATGGTGAAGGTGGATGTCTGTTCCTACCCAATTCCTTGTATACGGTGATGGTCGATGTCCTCTCCGACCATTTCAATTGTAAAAATTCATTCATTACCCAACATATGTCTCGGGCTTTCAATTCATGTTGTAATAAACACCCAACGAGTTGCAGGATTTATTTTCTTACATTTAGAATTGGCTTTGTCTTTTCAATATCTTGGTTGTTTACTTTACGCAATGTTTTTTTTAATACAATTGTTTCTTTCTTTCTTTTCTAGACTAAGATAGGATTAGCTTGGAATCTTAAATAAAAACACAAAAACAAGATACATGATCACTTAGTGGACCAAGGTTTTGACATAAAAATGGTAAAAAAATAAATGCGTGATAACTTAGACAACAACCATGATAAGTTTAGCGGTACCGAAAGGGCGTTAATAGAAATATTAATGTAAGCTAGTCCTTGAATTCATGATCTCTAGTTTTCGTAGAAACCGAAATGAAACTCCTGCGTTTCGATTGGGTATTCTAGCCGACCCCTGACCTAGGCTAGTGGTGACTCCTAAAAAAAGATAAAATCGATCCACAGTCACGCAAGGTATGGATTTAGGGAAAATCCACGGTCATGATCAATAGACCATATGGATGACCAAAAGATCAATGCTTCGGTAAGCCGTCTTTTATGATATGCCAAACGGACAGTATGGATGACTAAAAGATTGACAATTTGGTAAGCCGTTTTTTATGATGTGTCATGCAGACCATATGGATGACTAAAAGGTCAATGCTTCGATAAAGCTATCTTTTATGATGTGCCATATGAACCGTTTCATGAATACTTATCTCTAAACCCCTCTTATCGAGTTTAGCCCTCGAGAGGTAGGTCATGACAATGACCATTGTTAAGGAATCTCATTTGCCAGCTTTTGAGCAGATAACTACTAAGCAACCTTGACGCTGTGGACGTCATGTTCGCCCTTCTACATGGACCAAAGACTACATATGTCCCACATTGGACTCTCCAGGTACACATTATCCTGTTTCTTTGTATGTCTCATTTAGTCGACTATCACTAGAACACATGTGCTGTATTAGTCGGATATCTGAGGGACAGGAACCTTGCTTCTTTGAGGAGGCATTACGTGATTTACATTGGCAGCAAGCTATGGAAGCCGAACTACGTGGACTCATAGATAATCATACCTGGGATCTTGTTTCTCTGCCTTCTAATAGAAAACCAATTGGCTGCAAATGGATCTATAAAATCAAATACAAGGTAGATGGTTCTATTGAACACTATAAAGCTCGACTTGTTGTTAAGGGATTCACACAACGAGAAGGCTTTGACTATCATGAAACTTTTTCACCTGTTGCCAAGAAAGTAGCAGTTCGTTCATTCCTCTCCGTTGCTGCCTTTGGTAACAGGGAATTACATCAAATGGATGTCCACAATGCTTTTCTTCATGGTGATCTGGATGAAGAAATCTACATGGAAGTCCCACAAGGTTTACGAAGACAAAGGGAGCCTCGAATATGTCGTCTCCATAAATCTCTATATAGACTTAATCAGGCATCTCAGTAGTGGTATGCCAAATTTACCACTGCACTTACAAATGCAGGTTTTCAACACTCAAAGCATGACTATGCTTTATTCACATGGACCAAAGGTACTTCATCAATTTATTTACTCATATAGGTTGATGATATACTTATTATGGAAAATGATGACTTAGCCATCATAAGATTTAAAGAATATTTACATTTTACTTTTCATATCAAAGATTTGGGACCTCCCAAATATTTCCTTGGCATTTAAATAGCTCGATCCGACAAAGGAATATGTCTTAGCCAACGGAAATTCAATCTAGAAATAATATCAGAAGCAGGATTATCAGGATGCAAACCAGTTGTCATACCTATAGAATAGAATGCCAAATTGACAACACATGAATATGATGCAAGTTCATCATCACCTAATGAAGACCCATTGCATAAGGATCCATCAGGATATCAACAACTTGTTGGGAAGTTGATCTATCTCACCATGACTCGGCCCGATATATGTTATGCGGTGCAAATACTTAGCCAATTTATGCATAGTCCAAAAACAGTCACATATGAATGCAGCATTGAAGGTTGTAAAATATCTAAAAGGATGTCCAGGACTTGGAATTCCTTTATCTCGAGATTGCAACATGAGAATGACGGCATATTGTAATACGGATTATGCTACTTGCCCAATGACCAGAAGATCAATCAATGGTTTCTGCATTAAGTTGGGAAGATCCTTAATTTCATGGAAAACAAAGAAGCAATCAACTATCTCATTATCATCGGCTGAATCAGAATATCGAGCTATGGCAAAGACTATTTGTGAGATAGTTTGGATACAGGGTCTACTTTTAGACCTCAGAGTACAAATAGATAGGCCTAGCGAATTATTTTGTGATAATGATGCCACACTTAAGCTAGTAGCAAATCCGGCCTTTCATGAAAGAACTAAGCACATAGAAGTTGATTGCCATTTCACTCGAGATAAAATTCAACAAGGAATAGTCATGACATGAGGAATCGGGACTGTGGAACAACCTGCTAACATTTTCGCCAAACCATTGTGTCAAAGACAACATGCGTATTTGCTAAGCAAGCTAGGCATCTTTGACATATACAAGCCGCTAGCTTAAGGGGGAGTGTTGGAGAAAGGACTTGATTCTATTTGGTTTGATCTTTGATTTGATTCTAATCACAGATTCAGTCAATCCTCAAGATTGGAATATTTGGACAATAGAATAGGAAAAACATCTTCATGTATATTCTTTCCTATTTCCTCTTTACCTTCTTGTACTATAAATACATCTTTGTACATGTACAACTATTCACTAAGAAATACAATTACAAATTTCCCCCACATATCCTCTCATTTTTCTGTCAGTAGACAGTAATGAATTTAATTGGCAATTCTGGTGCATTTTCTTCTATATATAATGGAAATTGCATGGTGTTAAGTTAGGTGATTTTATAATTTGCGAAACTTTGGGTTATACTTTCATTTTATGGACAATATTTAATTAAACTTTCAGGAAGTCTCATGGAATGGAATCGTCCTAGGGGGATGGAAGGTGGGTAAGGAAGGGAAAAAGATATTTTTTTCCTGTACATTAGTTTGCAAAGAAACCAACAAAATTGGTGCGGACACGACTGCTGATGGCTTTCTGGAGTGTTTGAACAAACATAAGTCCAACAAGCGGATCTAGGACAACAATCTGAGTGGTGCGTGAAAAATCGTGTATAACTTTTGATCTAGGAAGAGTTACAAGGCTCATAATACCAATCCAGAAAGCTAATTATGAACACCATACATTTGTCAAAGTGGGAGGAAAGGACACTGAAAGTGTTAAATCTTTCGAATGGTGTTCATTTTGGTGCCATAACTTTTCAATTAATTATTAGAGTACTATAAATTTTTAATCGATCACTTGAATACCACAAAGTTATGGCATCAAAATAAGCATTGTACGTAAATTATCACTTGTAGTATCCTTCTTTCTAAATTTGGTAAACCGTTTGCGGCTGTTTTGGACCTCAACACCCATGGTTTAGGCATGTTTTAGGGCTTGTTTCTATTTTTATGTGAATTCTCCTCGTCATTTTAGGCTTTTGTTTATATTTTCCAAACTCTTTACTACCTAAGTTTATTTTCGGATTTTCCAATGTCACCTTAATTAGCAAGGTATTTATGTGATCTTTCACTACAAAAAAACTAGATTTTAGCCACGAAAATTTTCCAACGAAAAATTTTCGTCGCAAATTTGCGACAAATTTTCCAACGAAAAGTCAAATTCCTTGGAAATTTCCGACGAAAAATTTTTAGTGGGAAACTTCGTTGGAAATTTCCGACGAAAAAATTTTCGTGGGAAAATTCGTTGGAAATTTCCAACGAAAACATTTTCGTTGGAAAATTCGTTGGAAATTTCAACAAAAAAAATTTGTTGGAAATTTCCAACCAATTTTCCCACCTAATTTCAATTTTTGGGCAATTATTTTAGGGTGTACAATTTTTAGTTGGAAAATTCGTTGGAAATTTCCAACGAAATTTCCAACGAATTCAAAAAACCCGATATTGTTCGGCATTTTTTGAAATTCATTGGAAAATTCGTTAGAAATTTCCAACGAATTTAAATTTTCCGGTAATTATTTTAGTGTGTACAATTTTCAGTTGGAAAATTCGTTTGGAAATTTCAACGAAAAAAAAATTCGTTGGAAATTTCCAACGAATTTTCCAACGAATTTCAAAAAAACCCGGTACTATTCGACATTTTTTATATTTGTTGGAAAATTTGTTGGAAATTTCCAACGAATTATCCAACGAATTTCAAAAACCCGGTACTATTCGACATTTTTTATATTTGTTGGAAAATTTGTTGGAAATTTCCAACGAATTTTCCAACGAATTTTAAATTTTCGAAATATTATTTTAATATGTACAATTTTCGTTGGAAATTTCGTTGGAAATTTCCAACGAAAAAAAATTCGTCGGAAATTTCCAAATAATTTCAAATTTTTGAAATATTATTTTAATATGTACAATTTTCGTTGGAAAATTCGTTGGAAATTTCCGACGAATTTTTTTCGTTGGAAATTTCCAACAAATTTTCCAAGGAATTTCAAAAAAACATATACAATTTCCCCACACAAACAATTTCCACGCACACTCACAATTTCCCCCACACCCTCTCTCTCTCTCTCTCTCTCTCTCTCTCTGCCCCTCCACTTACTCCCCCCTCCGCCCCCTCCTTCACTTCTCCCTCCAATTACTTATTATGGATTGGCTTGAAGAGATAGATCGTGTTTTCTATTATAAAGACATCATTTAGTATAGAAAAGTGAAGCTAGTGAACCCTAAATTGAAAGATAGAGCATTATGGTGGTGGGAAAGATTTGAAGGATTTTGTGCACAACGACAAATGAGCTTGTATGACATACGCTAAACCTACGAAGTTAGTGGAAGGTTTGCGGCAAGCTTCGCAGTTATAAAGATGAACGTCAAGCCGTCTCGGAAGATTCCTCATGTCAGCCGTCAACAATGTACGACAAGTAAATAAGGAAAGAAAAATAGGACAATGAGAAGTTTTCAGCATACCACTGTCTTCTTGACTTATCTCACTATATAGAACACCAAAAAGACATCATTCGTCCTATGTGATCCAGTAATTTGCGAGCTCGACAGAATTTTGTATTTATTTGATCAATGGTGTCGTGTCGGATCCATAATTAACAACATAAATTGACTTTTTTCTATGATCCGGCTCTTTCCTTGATTTGCAGACGAAAGAGACGGAAAGCAAGCTTTGATATGGTGATACCTACTTGATATGACCCTCCAGTTACAGTCCAAACATTACAAGCCCAAAGCATTTGGATATATACTAAAAGTAATTCCTAGTGAATTAATAATATTTTTATTGCCTTTAATTAGAATATTACACTAATTTTGGAAATTTCGCAGTAGTCTCTAGCAGACATGGATTGCCAATATAACATTGGAACATATGCTTTGTGGTAAACCCAGACTCAAGGTGGCGGAAGCAGGATGAGGGATGGCAGGGGAGGCTGCGCCTCGACCCTGGACATGCGCAGGGCGAGGCTAAATGCATGTCTCCTATCCCACATCGCCTAAGGAGGGAGCCTTAAACTTGCTTATAAGGCTTGAGGAGCCTTAACCTAGTACAACGTGTTTTAAAGTCGTGAGGGTTAGTGGATTCAAAGTGGATAATATTACATAGTATAGACTCAAGGTGTTACAGGGTGGTATCAGAGCCGACTCCCGATCGCGTGTGGGCCCACAGCGAGGGCGTTGTGCTCGTAAGGAATGGAGAGTGTGACAACCCAAGCCAAGTGGCAGAGTGCGGGGAGGAGGGATGGCGGTGTATCCGCACCACTACCCTGGACGTGCACAAGGAAGTGGGGTACCTCTTTTGTCCCATATCGCCTAGGGGGGAAAGTTCCGAGCTAGCTTATAAGGCTAAGGCTTAGGGTTCCATATTTGTGTAATGCGTTTTAAAGCCGTGAGAGTTAGTGGGCCCAAAGCAAACAAACTTACACAGTGTAGACCTGGGGCATTACATGCTTGCCAGTCACATGCTTCTGAACTTGTCACGTACGTTTTGAATTTCTAATAAAAGAAATTCAAGTTTCAAGCAAAAGACTTGGAAAGATTCAACTCAACGAAGACTTTTTCAATTATAAGGAATATATTAAATAGTTCTATCAACCAAATATATTACTTTGGAAAGATTCAACTGACTTAGTCATTCCAAGTAGAGATATAAGGGGAATCCAAACATTCATCGTATTAACTACAAGGAATATTCCATTGAGCATAGTATATATTATATATTTAGAATATCATCCATGTCTTTTATGTTTCATGTTACACTCCAACTCTTATTGAACTCTTATTAGCTCTCCTGGTCGTACTTTTAATTTTAAAATAGTTTAAACTCTAATTGGGTCAAATGCTTGATTTTGCGAGACTTAAAGCTTCGAAATGAACACTAGAAAGACATTATTCGTCCTATGTGATCAAATAATTTGCGAGTTTGAGAAAATTCATATTTATTGATCAATAGTGCCATTTCTAATGTGGCTAGCAAGGATCACCTAGAGGGGGGTGAATATGCGATTTTATCAATTCTTGACAAATTTAAATTGGAATTAAAAGGTCAAGAACTGAGTCTGAACTTAAAGTGTAAAGCTCAAAATGTTAACAAACTTTAGAAGCAGTTTTACGAGTGTGCAGTAAATTATAGCAGCAAGAGTTTAGGGATAAGAGAATTTGCTCATAAAGTTTCTAGTGGTTTGGCTTAGATCAAGTTTATGTCCACTTTCTCATACTGATAGCATATTAGCTAAATTTCACTAGATGATCAACAAGAGATTACAATAATAAGTAATAACACTCAATGTATGATAGGTCTCACTATCTCACTCAATTACTCTTTCAGTACTTCTCTTAAGATCACAAAATATATAGGACCAAAATTTGCTTAGAATTTGAAATTCTAGATTTTGGACTTTGTCTCTCGCTTCTACTTATCGGCACCGTGGTCTCCCTCTATACTCCTCCACTTCCGATCTATTGGACAATCTTTAGAGGTTCATCTTCCAATCTATCTGTTAGACAAATCTATATGAAGATAATTGAGTAGCCGTTGAATGACAAAATCTGAACCTCTATTGATTATGATCGCACATAAAACAAAAAGCTTAGTTTCCATAAGTAGAGCTTTTTTGTTAGAAAGAATCTTGTCTCAAGATTGATTTGCTAATCAATTTTAGATGTTTTGCATTTCAAAGTTGGTTTGCAAAACAATCTTTAAGATTGAGTCAATCAAATCTTTCTAAGCATGAAATCTAAACCAAATCACAAGCCGTTATATACGTTTTGAACTTGTGTCACGATATGAGCTTGTGTTACGTTCTGAATTTGTGTCACGTTTTGAACTATAGTCAAGATAGGAACATAAGTAGTTCTCTGAGTCTAAAGTTCTTCATTTCCAGTATAAAGTCTGAACTTCTTTTCTTGAAGTAAATTCCACAATCTGAATTTGAATAAGATTAAGATTGCCATATGCTTCTTTTCCAAGAATATTTTCCGAAATCAAAATACTTGAAGACATTTATCAGATTTATAAGATACTCGCGAATAGTTTTGTTAACTTCAAAATTTATTAAATAGTTTTCTCAACAATTTTCAGATTTGTGATTAACGACATATATTAGACTTTTCTCTATGATAGGGCTTTTTCCTAGATTTGCATATGAAAGAGACAGAAAACAAGCTCTAATACCTACTTGATTTCACCCTTCAGTTACAATGTGACATCCTGAAATTTATCCATTTGGGATTTATGAAATACTTGGTTTTATAAACGTATTCGTAGTTAGTTCTCACCCGGAACTGATCATTCCTGGGATACTAACCATTAGGGAAAGGCTAATTAGGGATTTAAATTCGTGCGACTAAGAGAAAATTCGATCGTGAATTGATTTTCGACCATAAAATTGCCGAGGTGACATTTTGAGCCACGGTTAGCCAATCTAAAGATAGCGAGGGGTCAGTTTACCACTGTCATAGTAGTGAATTGCGGGTGATTCCGCCGGACCACAAAATGAATTGACAAATAATCCAGAACCTATACCAAACGATTGTGCCCCTCGGATCTAGCGATCGATCCTCGCGATTTAAATGACAACCGAAGTCGTCACGAACCGAATGAACTTGCACGTGACTCGATTTATTATCAGTCACGAGTCGAGTATGAGAATTTCCCCAAAAAGCTGCCCGTTAGTTTGAGAAATGCTACACAATTTCACACATTCATGGCAGGCACGCATTCTCGCACAATTTCACCGCATGCTACACTCTACGCATACATAATGCGTGTCCATGTTATGCAATGCAATGCACCATGAGCACCAATAAAATTTAATCACAACCAAGCACAATGTACGTACAACCAATCTACCCGGACATACCCGGTAATTTTCTAATGGGTTCCTAAATTGATCAATTAATTCAATTTCTCATCCCAAAAAAAATCCTCAATTGTTCACCACAAATTTCTCGATATACATTCTACCACTCAATCCTCAACCCAGTCTAAAATACACACTGATACCATCTAAGCCAGTCTAAAATGTACTGATAAAACCTAAACCAGTCCAGAAAAGTGCACTACCAGTCCTAATCTGGGTTTAGGAATTTTACTCACCTAATCAAGGGTCACGATGACGGGGAATGGCGACCGATCACTGGTGAACAGTGCAACCGGCGGCGAATTCTGGCGGCGGCGGGGGAATGAATGGTCAGACGGAGTTCCCGGATGAACAAAGTGACCGTGAATGCATTTTCATACGTAATCGCATCGTGAATGAAGATTTCTTTTCATACGTAACTCAAGACGGATTTGCCAGAAAACGGTGGTTTACCTAGGTGCCGGCACCCAAGTAGACGGGTCCGAAGGATCGATGAATGTAAAGAAACTGCAAGGGGCATGTGAATAGTAAAATTGTACCATACTATACGCAAGTGTGGACTAGACGCGACGATGGAGGTGCTAGACGGTTCGCGTCGACGGAACGGGCGATCGAGCTCCTAAGCTCCGTGTTATCAAGCTATGCATCAGAAAGATAAAAAAGAGAGAAACAAGGCTGTTTTTGACAAAAACCGGGTCAGTGGTGGTCAGATAAAGGTGGAAATGGTTGCCGGTGGTGTCGGCTTGGTGGGGGTAGTGTTTCCAGCTGGTACCGCTCCGCGTGAATAAAGATAGAAATGGTTAAACGCACCCAATGTAATAATAGAAACGGAAGAGGAAGAAGGGGAAAATGGAAAGAAAATTTCTGAAGAGGCTGGTCTGCACACAAGAGTGAGTGAGGAGAGAGAGAGGGCAGTCTAACTTAGTCAAATAATATAATTAAGGGGTGCCAAGTGTCAAGATTTGGCAATAATGACCAAAATACCCCTAAATAAAAGGTTTAAATTCATCCTTATCTAAAAAGAGAGGGGCAAAAGGGTCAAAAGTTCCCAAAAAGTGCAGCTGATAATTATCTTTAATTATCCCAAATTTTTCCAAAATTTTCGGACAAAAAATTAGCCAAGGGCAAAATCGTCATTTTTCCGGTCCCGAGGCGAAATGCCAATTTTTGCACATACATGTTCCATATATGCGTAGCCAACATAATATGGTGTCGGAATCGCGAAATTCACTTTTTAAGCCATCGAAAATCGACTGCGAAGTTCCGGGAATAAAATAATATTATTTTTTCAATTTTTGTCGAAATTCCACTTTTTATCCGTAACGACTCCCGGCATGTGTGGCCACCCAAAAATGGTATTGGCCTCGAAAAATAACCTCAAACGGCCTCAGAATTAAATACCGGCACCCACAGGGGCAAACTCGTAATTTTTCACTCCCGGACCGAAATTCCAATTTTTACTTGTACTAACTCCAAATGTGTGTGGCCGGCGTAATATGACGTCAGATTTCAAAAAATAGTCTCTTAAGCCTGCGAAAATCGACATCGAAATCCGGACCCAATTTCGTGAATAGAACTCTCTAAACTTTCAGTTTCAGGGTCTCTTACTAACGGGCGGCTATTTGGAAGTTACGCGTATCGACCTAGGGCTATCCGTGTCGTAAGGGTCTCGATCATTGAGAGAATGAGAAATTATTACTAGTTCTAGAGGTCACAATCGTTAGGTTTAGGTTTAGGACTGGTTGGCCACGTGTACTTTCGGTCTTGCAGAATCACCTGCGTCCCTATTATACATCGTTGGCCTTGGCCAAACCCAATCCATTACCCTTTCCTACGATTGGCCCACGTTGGCCCAGAATATTCCCTCAGCGTCTCTCGTGATCGGTGTCCGTCTCACGATAGGGTCCCCGGTCCATATACCGTTTTCTAGTTAGCCATGCCCCATTGGTTAGTATCCCGAGAGTGATTAGCTCTTGGGCGAGACTGGCCAAAATGAAATGTAAATTAATATCAGTTTTATTGATCCCGGAAATTACATCAAAATTCGGGCTATTATAATTCTTCCCCCCTTACAAAAATTTCGTCCTCGAAATTTGCAATCTACCCTTGTCTACTCAAATAACTGGGGGTGTTGACGTCTCATAGCTTCTTCACTTTCCCACGTGGCACCTTCTGTTCCATGGTATTCCCAGACAACTTTGACCATCGGGATTGTCTTGTTCCTCAGCACCCGTTCTTTTCTATCTTCGATCCTGACTGGTCTTTCCACATACGACACTTTATCGTCTACTTCTATTTCTTCATACGTCAGAATGTGGATCGGGTCTGGCTCATACTTTCTCAACATCGACACGTGGAAAACATTATGTACTTGAGACAGATTAGGCGGCAAAGCAAGTCGACAAGCCATATCTCCAATCTTTTCCAAAATCTCAAATGACCCGACATATTTAGGACTCAGTTTTCCCTTCTTGCCGAATCTAGATAATCCTTTCATAGGCGATACCTTAAGAAACACATGATCTCCAACCTGAGACTCTAAAGGTCGTCGTCTTCGATCGGCATAACTTTTCTGACGACTCTGCGTTGTTCTGAGTCTGTCTCGAATGACCTCAACTGCCTCAACGGTTTGCTGTATCAACTCTGGACCTATAATACTCCGTTCACCCATTTCATCCCAACACACTGGCGTCCTGCACGCTCTACCATATAAAGCTTCAAACGGTGCCATCCGAATGCTCTACTGATAGCTATTGTTATAAGCAAACTCCATCAAGTGTAATTGTTTCTCCCATTACCTTGGAAATCTATCACACAAGCTCTCAGCATGTCCTCTAAGGTTTGAATGGTCCTTTCAGACTGACCGTCTGTTTGTGGATGATATGCCGTACTGAACTGTAACTTCGTTCCTAAGGCCGCTTGTAAACTTTTCTAGAAATTGGCCGTAAATCTGGGATCACGATCCGAAGTGATCGTTACCGATACTCCATGCAACCTCACGATCTGCCTCACATACAAGTCTGCATATCTTTCCAACTCGAAGTCTTTCCGTACTGCCAGAAAGTGCGCTGACTTAGTTAGTCTATCCACTATTACCTAGATTGAATCATGTCCTCTCTGGCTTCTTGGCAGTCCCATCACGAAATCTATCGTAATATGTTCCCATTTCCACTCTCTGGGATTTCTAACGGTCTCAATAGTCCTCCAAGCTTACAATGTTGTGCCTTCACTTGTTGGCACGTCAAACACTTAGCTACATGCCTAGCTACATCCACCTTCATTCCATTCCACCAGTAATGTTGTCTTAAATTCTGATACATCTTTGTACTTCCTGGGTGGATACTGTAGTTGCTCCTATGAATCTCCATCAAGATTTCTTCCTTAAGTTTCACATCATCCGGCACACACAATCGCCCTCGAAACTTTAGAACTCCATCCTCGGACAGTTGAAAGTCCGGTTTCCTCTTAGCTGCATCCATCTCGATAATCTTTTGGATTTCTTGATCCATAGACTGTAGTTCCTTAATCTTGACCTGAATTTCTGGCTCAATCCTCAAGGCGGCTAGTAAATTCGACACTCGACTCATCTCGAACTTAAACTTGGAATCCCTGAGTCTTTCCAACAGACTTTAAATGCGCCAAACTAGACTTTCGGCTCAAGGCATCTGCCACTCGATTTGCTTTTCCAGGATGATATAGGATGTCACAATCATAATCCTTCAAAAGCTCCATCCATCGGCGCTGCCTCATGTTCAACTCTTTCTGTGAAAATAGGTACTTGAGGCTTTGATGATCAGTATAAATCTGGAATTTCTCCCCATATAAGTAATGCCTCCAGATCTTAAGTGCAAACACTATAGCAGCTAATTCCAAGTCATGTGTCGGGTAATTTACCTCATGCGGCCTCAATTGACGCGACGCATATGATACCACTTTTTCATGCTGCATCAGCACACAACCCAATCCTCTTAGCAAAACATCGCTATAAATCTCAAATCCTCCTGGGCCCGACGGAATGGTCAATACAGGGAGCAGTCGTTAACCGGTATTTTAATTCCTGAAAGCTTCTTTCACACTTGTCATCCCACTCAAACTTCACGTCCTTGTTAAGTAGCCTTGTCATTGGCATGGCTATTGACGAAAATCCTTTTACGAATCGCTTGTAGTAACCAGCCAATTCTAGAAAACTTCGAATCTCAGTAACTGACGTCGGTCTAGGCCACTTGGTAACTGCTTCAATCTTAACTGGATCTACAGAAATCCCATCCCCATAGACGATGTGTCCAAGGAATTCTACTCTGCTGAGCTAGAACTCAGACTTACTGAACTTAGCATACAATGCATGCTCTCTCAAGGTCTGTAGCACCTCAGTCAAGTGTACCTCATGCTCCTCGGGGCTCCTGGAGTACACCAGTATATCGTCAATAAAAACTATCACAAACTGATCCAGGAATTTCTTGAACACACGATTCATCAAATCCATGAAAGCGGCTGGGGCATTCGTCAGTCCGAAGGGCATAACCGTAAATTCATAATGCCCGTATTAAGTCCTAAAAGCAGTCTTGGGAATGTCCTCATTTCTTATTCTTAGCTAATGGTACCCAGTCCTCAAATCTATTTTGGAAAACACTGAGGCTCCTTGCAACTGATCAAACATATCATCAATCCTTGGCAGCGGATACTTATTCTTCACTGTCACTTGGTTCAACTGTCGATAATCTATACATAACCTTAGAGTTCCATCTTTCTTCTTGACAAATAGGACTGGCGCTCCCCATGGCGACGCACTAGGGTGAATAAAACTTTTGTCCAGTAATTCCTGTATCTGAACCTTTAACTCTTTCAATTCTGATAAGGACATCCTATACGGCGCTTTCGAAATCGGTTCTGTTCCTGGCGCCAATTCAATCACAAATTCCACCTCTCGCTCAAGCGGTAAACCCGGCAATTCCTCAGGAAACACATCAGGAAAATTGCTCACTACAGGTATATCTTCCAATTTAAGTTCCACAACTGTTGGATCCACAACATTCACCAAATATCCTTCACACCCTTCATCCAACAGCTTACTCACCTCAAGCGAGGAAATCCAAGGGATCGAGGTTCCTCCTCGGTTTCCCTGAAATATAAAACTAGGGCATCCATCTGGATTAAATCGGATCGTCCTATCGCTATAATCCACTACAGCTTTCTGTCGGACTAATCAGTCCATTCCAATAATCACGTCAAAATCGAACATAGCTATTACTGCCAAGTCGATACTCTCTTCCCTACCTCCAATAATTATCTTACAGTTAGGACATCCAAAAGAAACTAGCAACCTATCATTCACAGCTGTCGACACACAAAGCACATACTCAAGCAGCACTGGTTTCATACCAACCAACTCAACAAATTGCTCTGAAACGAACGAATGAGTTGCCCCCGGATCGAACAGTGCATATGCGGCATGATCACATAAAGAAATTGTACCTGTGACCACACCCGGCGCATTCTCAGCTTCCTTGCGTGCCATTGCATAAATCCTTCCTTGAGCTGGCGGTCGTCCTTGATTAGCCGGTGGGGGAGGTCCGGCTTGATTTCCAACTCGTGGTGGCGGCACTCTGGACGGTCCTGATGGTTGCATCTGTGGGCAATCGCGGATCTGATGTCCCATACTTCCACACTTAAAACAAGCCCCATATCTACCCAACGGGGAATTCGGTTTCCCAATGTTTCGTCTGGCTGGCGGGACAAATCGCCTATTTCGAGTCATAGGCCTCTTTCCCAAACGGCGATTATCTCTATTTTGAGCAAACCGCGATCCTGAAGCGGCTGCCCTTTCCTGCTGATCCCGTTCCATGATCTGCACCCGTCTATGCATTTCCCCGTAATATTTGATATCATGGGACAAAATTAGACTCCGAAGATCCGGCTTCAGTCCATTTCGGAATCTTCGCGCTCTATCCTTCGGATTCTCCACCATAGTCGGTGCAAACTTAGCCAATCTTGCAAATTCCGCCTCGTATTGATCAACAGTCATTTGTCCCTGGCGCAAGTGCATAAATTCCATTAACTTCTTTTCTTGCGCATTCTCCGAGAAATATTTTTTATAGAAATTCTCCACAAACATAGCCCAAGTCGGGGCCGTTCCTACTGGAAACACTCTATTCTCCACGGCATTCCACCAATCATTTGCACCTTCTTGGGGCTGATAAACCGCCAATGTCACCTTTTCCTCATCAGTGCACCCCAAAACTTTAAAGGTTTTCTTGGGTTCCTCTATCCATCTTGGCGCACCTCGGGGTCCTACGACCATGAAATTTAGTGACTTCAATTTCATAAACTGTTCTACTAAGCGGGGCACTGTCCAACCCCCCTACTGGCCGAGCTTTGTCCAGCATTAGCTTGATTCTCATCTACCACAACAGCAGCTTGCATTATCTCGCCCTGGAGCCTGCCTATCCAGAACATTCCCGATCCTTTCTAATACCCGTAAAACTCCTTCCATACGTGGATCTTCTACAGGTCTCACATCGACTCGAGGGTCTAAAGCGGCTCCCACATTAACTCCCAGGTTTTCCATTTTTCTAACTCGAGCACAACCTCCACCTCGGGATTCTCTTCCTGCACCCCTTTCTGGGAACTCTTCCTATACCCCTCCCCTCGCTACTCATCTTGGCCACTCGGTTCTATGACTACCTGCTATAATTCCACGAAGGACTTAAAGACTTAAACAAATCTATCCCAGTCTAAGTCCTAGGCAGGTATTAAACAACAATCAAGCAATCCACATGCGGCTTAATAGTTATCCAATACATCACCCAAGGGATTCGTATACTTACCTAGGGTCTTGCCGCACTTGCACTTACAGGTCACGCAATCACAATTCAAACACGATCACAAGCTGTCAGGAGATGCATGTAGCACACGAGGTCACCCTATTGGCTACCCAGGGTCTCATCGCTCCTTATCACTCCAGGCTTTGACCTAATTGGACCAAGCAGACCTTGCTCTGATACCAATTCAAGAGGGGATGTCACATCCCGTACCCCACTGGAACACAACATCCCGTCACGGTCGATTATAGTGCAACACTCCCAGGAAGCGTTGCCGACCCACGCCCATATAGAGATCAAACACATGCGGAAGCAACGTGTATAATTAAATATATACACCCGTACAATATAATACATGAGACCAAAGTAGAACAACCAAATAGCAGTCAAGCATCTCAAAAAAAAAATATATACATTGGTATTACCAACGAAAACCTTTTTACAATATTCACTACAATCAAAAAGGAAACACCAACAGCTGGTAATAACCAAACAGCCACTTCTCCATTCCGCTCCGTCTCCACCGGGGTGCATGCTCGACGACTGTTGGATAAAATGCGGTAATCCAAAAAGAGGTGGTGACCTCGGCATCCTACTGCTGGGGGTCTGAAAATGTTTCGGTTTACACAACCGTGAGACGAATCTCAGTGAGTTTAACCCCTAAACCTAGGCTAGGCTAACATGCAATCTCCTGAGTGGAAAATAGGTATTTAAAACACAAATCAACAATAACCAAATCATTTTTAGACCCTGCAGGTTAGACAGATCAATATATAATAATCACCGTACATACGTGGCACTCATAATTATACATATGCCAATCACATGCTTATTCACTGATTCTCACATTCTCGCATGCCAGTCTATGTATGTTCATGCATGCAAATGTCATGGACTTGACAAGTGCAATTCTCGGCCCACTGGCCCACACTGGCACATTGGCAAACTGCCCAATTTATTATTATTACGACTCGAGTCATCAATTATTCACGGCCTGGTGCGTCTAGCCTGCTTCAAAGTGCATGAGGCACAGCAACCGGTCTGGCCCAATGTCTCTAGCCTGCTTCAAAGTGCATGAGGCGTAACACTGTTCTCCTTGCGAACCAGAGCCTGCTCCAAAGTGCATGAGGATGGTCGCCTTCCGGACGTACCGGGCATCGTCCTACTTCAAAGTGCATGAGGACGGTATCGACCCGAAGGTCACGACCCGTAGGTCCCTAGGTGATTACACAATTCATTATTATCTGAACCTAGCGTATAACGCTTCCGGGTAATTTAGGTGATCACACACTCATGGCAGGCACGCATTTTCGCACAATTTCACCGCATGCTACACTCTAGGCATACATAATGTGTGTCCATGTTATGCAATGCAATGCACCATGAGCACCAATAAAATTTAATCACAACCAAGCACAATGTACGTACAACCAATCAACCCGGACATACCCGGTAATTTTCTAATGGGTTCCTAAATTGATCAATTAATTCAATTTCTCATCCCAAAAAAATCCTCAATTGTTCACCACAAATTTCTCGATATACATTCTACCAGTCAATCCTCAACCCAGTCTAAAATACACACTAATACCATCTAAGCCATTCTAAAATGTACTGATAATACCTAAACCAGTCCAGAAAAGTGCACTATCAGTCCTAATCTGGGTTTAGGAATTTTACTCACCTAATCAAGGGTCACGATGACGGGGAATGGCGGTCGATCACCGTGCCGAAACAGCGCAACCGGCCAATTCTTCCCGGCGGCGGCGCACGGACGGGGGTAAACAAAGGCACTTTACGCATCCAGGATGAATAGTACCATGAATAGTACTTTTCGTACGGAACTGTATGGACGGCCGAAATGGCGGCGAGGTCACCGCAACGGCGAGGCGTCCGCACGATCGATGAACAAAGAAACCGTGACGGGCGGAACAGTAAAATTATATGGACACCGATGCGCGGCAGGGCTAGACGGCGGCGTATGGAGGCCGGACGGCCGGGTGTCGGAACGGCGACGAGCTCGCAAAGCTTTGCATCGCTTGTTCAGACCGGGAAAGATAAAAAGAGAGAAACAAGGCTGTTTTTGATAAAAACCAGGCTGTGGTGGCTGCACAGAGGTGGAAATGGTTGCTGATGGTGCCGCTTGGGGGGGGGGGCCCTACCGGTACTATTCCGGTGAATGAGATTTTAAATGGCGTAAACACACCCAACAAAACAGAAACGGAAGAGGAAGAAGGGGAAAATGGGAAGAAAATTTCTGAAGAGGCTGGTTTGCACGCAAGAGTGAGTGAGGAGAGAGAGAGGGCAGTCTAACTTAGTCAAATAATATAATTAAGGGGTGCCAAGTGTCAAGATTTGGCAATAATGACCAAAATATCCCTAAATAAAATGTTTAAATTCATCCTTATCTAAAAAGAGAGGGGCAAAAGGGTCAAAAGTTCCCAAAAAGTGCAGCTGATAATTATCCTTAATTATCCCAAATTTTTCCAAAATTTTCGGACCAAAAATTAGCCTAGGGGCAAAATCGTCATTTTTCCGGTCCCAGGGCGAAATTTCAATTTTTGCACATACGTGTTCCATATATGCGTGGCCAACATAATATGGTGTCGGAATCACAAAATTCACTTTTTAAGCCATCGAAAATCTACTGCGAAGTTCCGGGAATAAAATAATATTATTTTTTCAATTTTTGTCGAAATTCCACTTTTTGTCCGTAACGACTCCCGGCATGCGTGGCCACCCAAAAATGGCATCGGCCTCGAAAATAACCTCAAACGACCTCAGAATTAAATACCGGCACCCACAGGGGCAAAATCGTAATTTTTCACCCCGGACTGAAATTCCAATTTTTACTTCTACTAACTCCAAATGTGTGTGGCCGGCGTAATATGACGTCAGATTTCCAAAAATAGTCTCTTAAGCCTTCGAAAATCGACATCGAAATCCAGGCCTAATTTCGTGAATAGAACTCGCTAAACTTTCAGTTTCAAGGTCTCTTACTAACGGACGGCTATTTAGAAGTTACGCGTATCGACTTAGGGCTATCCATGTCGTAAGGGTCTCGATCATTGAGAGAATGAGAAATTATTACTAGTTCTAGAGGTCATAATCGTTAGGTTCAGGTTTAGGACTGGTTGGCCACGTGTACTTTCGGTCTTGCAGAATCACCTGCGTCCCTATTATACATCGTTGGCCTTGGCCAAACTCAATCCATTACCCTTTCCTACGATTGGTCCACGTTGGCCCAGAATATTCCCTCAGCGTCTCTCGTGATTGGTGTCCGTCTCACGATAGGGTCCCCGGTCCATGTACCGTTTTCTAGTTAGCCATGCACTATTGATTAGTATCCCGAGAGTGATCAGCTCTGGGCAAGATTGGCTAAAATGAAATGCGAATTAATATCAGTTTTATTGATCCCGGAAATTACATCAAAATTCGAGCTATTACACTGACAATCGCGTCAGCGTCCCTAGAAACTATTCCTGATATTTCGAACCTGATCAACTTGAAACTGCTGATGTTGGTCATGAGTATGCCTGACATCTCTTGCCCGTCTGAGTGGGTGCAAGTTCCCATGCCTTGGTGGCTTGGAAGGTTATCCAAATTGCAAGTCTTGGCAATTACAATCCCACATATCACTAATCTATCTCCTGAGCTAAAGTACCCTTTCTCACTTGAAGTTTATTTGCCTTTTTGGTTGCGGAGCTCTCCAATGCATTCCGCAGATTCCCTCGAGTGTCTCGAAGCTTTATATCACGAGTTGCTGGTCACTTATCACACTTGATATTTCAAATTTGAAGAAGCTATCCGAGCTTTATATTCTGGATACACCGGTAAAGGATCTTTCCGGGCGTGAACTGGTAGACAATCTGCTAGAGTGCAAGATAGAAAAAAATGAAGATTCATATGCTGAGGATGTTTCGATGGACAATTTGCTGCAAATGGTGTTTGACCAGCTCAGCTTCGTATAAATTTAGGTGCTGGAACTCTAGATTCGCCTCTGTCGGGCTACAAAGTTCTGTGCGAGTGAGGAACGCGAGGGGTACATTCGAAGATTGCGCCTGCAATATCGCTGCAATTAACTGCAAATTCGAAGGTGTAGTAGAATGAGGATTTTATTATGTTCCGCATTTTTAAAATCCTTAGAAGCTTCTTCAGTGGAAATTGCAATTGCTGTTGATGTAAATTTTTCGTTGCTACTTTTGTCTGGGAAAACAATTCGAAGAGGACATTCTTTGCCGTTGGAGCAATGAAATAAGATGGTGTCACGGAGACGAAAGTGACAACCACGTAGTATTCACAGTAAAGTATATCAGGTACAGAAGCATCGATTGCACATGTTGTCATTGATAATGTCATTGCTGCTTTCGATGGGGAACTCTAATTCAATGAAGCTGGATTCTCATCTACGGAGTTTTCTTTTTTCGTGTTTATTTGGATAAAGTTTTATGACTAGCTCGACCAAAATCCACCTTGCCGAAACGACCAGTGAGCGTGAACTATCTGGCAATTATTGCACACTTTTGGACTCCTCCAAATCTTTTTTTTGCGAGACCAATTTGAAAGAGCTACCGTTGTATATGCCTGTGGATGACCCCACCGACATCTATTTTTATTTTTGCTTTTTTCAAAAAAAGTAACACAATGTTTTCATCTTAAATTTGCACACGATAACTATGACAAGTGCACGTCGCGGATTGAGTGCTAGCTCTTGGTATGTAGATCGAAAAGCAATAGATTAACTATACATAAGTTTAAAAAAGCTAAAAGCTTGTGATCCCTGAGAGAGAATATATCATAATTTATATTTTAAGGAGTTTGATCTTTATCTAATGTTTACAATTTCTTTGAGTATTCACATCAAGCAAATTGAAAAATAAGAGACTAGGTCACATAGATCTGGCTTTAACATATTGTATTAAGATTTTTACAGCGGTATTTCTATTAAATTGATTATGACGCCCAAACCAACCCAATATCCTATCAGATCGACCCAGTTGAGTTATACTTTTGAAGTGTACAGACACCAATCTTACAGAAAGTGAAACCAAATCACCGTACTTTGGATTTATTAAATTGAATGACAATTGCTCCGATTGATTTAACCGTTGGAGAACGTGTAATATGTATTTTCAAGTCAATAACTCCCTTATACGGAGGTTTATGAGATGACAGGAGCTGTAGAATACCGCCTCCAGTGTGTATTTTTAACAGACAGGATGGAGTAGCAAATTTGCGGATGTCCAGGGTACCATCTTCCACAATTATTTACAAATTTCGGAATTTCTTGGAAATGACAGACAATTCAAATACTTCCGAAAATTATGAGAAATTCACAGATTGTAGTGTTTTGTGTGCTGGTTCCTACAGGAAATGGTGCCGTAATCCGACATAGGGTCGAACCGTATGAGCCACCGGAAGGGGCTGCGCACGCTTAAAACTATACTTCTAGATATTTAAGTTTCAAGTTACAAGCTTAAAGGACGCAGTTATCCATTCAAGAATAACCAAATCGCGTGATTTTTACGTCACCAGAAGGATCATGGGTAATACTACGAATTCGTACCAAAAGATCGACCCTAAAGATAATATGCATTGATTGTAACTCTGCGAGAAAGTTACCTATTTTGTCGCGAACCGCAACCGCAACTTTGGATGCTTGTATCTTCCAAACGACATGCCGGAATCGCTTACTGTCGGGTCCGGCTGATTCACGGTGAAGGGAAGCATCTGTTCTTCTTCTTTTTTTTTTTTTGGTCGGAAGGGGAAGTATCTTTACACGTCGTGGGTGTTGACATATATTCATCGTAATACCTTAAAGGACAAAATAATCTCATGTCCATTTGATGCAAGATTACAGAAATTTAGACCCAATTTCGGGTCCATGGCCCTATACGCCATGTGAAATATCGGAAATACTTAACTTTTGCTGAAAATAACTTCTTATTCCACAAAATATGTCACGCCCCCGAACCCGGCGAGCACGCGAACATCCCACGACGGTCGTTAAGAATACGATGTCCCAGGATTCATCGCTGACCCGATTGATTCACTAACAATCATACGCATGCGGAAGCAAACTATAACACCCTATCAACATCACATATAACTCGGGGCAGCCAAGGAGACAGCAGGAATACACATCAACAAAACAACTTTCATAAACACACTGTTAACCCAAGTTTGGTACAATTTACAAGCCCAACCTGAGGGCGACTTGCCACCAACCGCACATACATAAGGATTGGATTAACCTAAGCTCCTCTATAGCAAGGCATCCAAAAGCGGAAAGTTTATCCCATCCCCACATCGACCTTGGTCTCTGATCCTTACGTGACGTCTATTTGTCACCCCAAACCTGAAAATGTTTAACCATGGGGGATGAGATAACTCGGCAAGTAAGCTCCCTAAACCTTGTTTAGGAAAATACATTGCCTCCGGATCGTTCTAAACATACAAGTCTACTGAAATAAACGTGCTATAATACAATCACAGGCATTCTTACATGGCTTAGACACATATATATGCCACAATGATGCATCAACCATATCACATAACCAAAGCATGTAATAAGAATTCACATGCATCAATGCATCATAGTCGCGCGTGCCTCGATTATAAGGCAAAATCCACTTAGGCACGTCCCATATCATGCCTAGTAGTTTTTTTCCCCATAATCAAGCATTATGCATCACATGTACTCAGATTATTCATGACCCGCGTAAACACGTATCAGGTCCAAAAACTATCCATCGATCTTTGACTCGCGTAAACACGCCTCAGGTCCAACAACACTTCTATAGCCCGCGTAAACAAACACGCCTCAGGCACAACACCGTTCTCCCATTTTATAACACAACCCGCGTAACACGCATCGGTTGAACAACACTTCTATAGCCCACGTAAAAACGCCTCAAACTCGGTGTTTCTAGCCCGCGTAACATGCCTCAAGCGCAACACCGATCTCCCTTTTTATAGCACAACTCGCGTAAAACGTATCAGGTTGGCAGTCTTCCGGTAAAACCCCGGTATTGTCCTGCATAACACGCCTCGGGACGGGTTCAATTCCCCGCGTAAAACGCATCAGGGATTAAGTGATCACACGAGCACACCATCACACAACTTTTTATCTTTGCCTCTCAGGGCTTTTAGTGATCACTCATGTCATGCAATGCATTCACTTCACGTGTTAATCACACCATATGCTCACATAATGCATGTCAACTCAATCGCAACCCATGATCACCACCAAATCATCCTCGGTCTCGACAACATCAATCATTACAAATCAACCAATCAATCAACATGGACACCGAGTATTCAATATCAAGTCACACGTGCATAAGTACCATTTAGGCCGTCAATGAAGCACCATTCAGCCACGAAACTGATCAATCCACACGCACATGCCGAATAAGCCGCCTCCCCTCAATTAAATCCATAAGCCCTTCCACGCACACGGTCACAATTAGGTAATCACCAACCACCATCAAATCAACTCATACAACACACATTCAAGCATCAATTCTAGTCACAAGGGCAGTAACTATTCAACCTTGACACCCCCACCATTCCGCTCATAAAAATAAACATCCATAGAATCAGGGTAAATCTAGGTAGTTTGCACAGTGACCGAAATCCCATTAAAATAAATAGTAAACGAACTCCAAAAATTCTAAATTTTGGATATATTATAAAAAAAACATCTTGATAAACATTTCTGATGAAAAGCATGAAATCCGGTTCAATCTACAATCATGCTTTTTCATCCCTCGAAACCAGACCAGAATCAGTTCACTCTAACAGACTGTTTTGTCCTCAAAATACGTTTCTTTCAACACACAAATCACCTTGAAAAGTTTTGAAATTTTTATATGTCATAGAAAGGAAAGTATTCAACAACTTTTGTGAAGTAAGTTTATTGAAAATAGATCTGAAAAATTTTATAAAAATTCGGCAAGACAAGAAAGTCGGGATGAACAATGTTCCGGGCAATTTTAAGACGGTCTGAAAATGGGTTTTCGTGCAACCAAAATGGCCTCCAAAAATTTCAAATTTAAAATATGTTATACCTCAGGATGTGAGGAAAAACTTTTGTGAAGGACACCACCCTTGATTCAGCCTCCAAAAATCTCCACAAAATTAGTAAACCGGGAGGGTACAGAAAACACAATTTTGAGATTCAATCCAAACTTCAAGGATCCGAGTCCTTGTTGATAACCACCGAACTTCAGCCCTCAAAATCCATTCCACAAGGTTCAAACTACCATGCCATAGCCATTTGAACATCCAAGAACACAATGAAAGATCAAGCTCTTCTCTAATCCACCTATAATCACCTCAATCAACCCCTAAACTAGTCCATCCACAACCCATCACCTTAATCAAAGTTTAGAGAGAAACTTGCCTTAAACCTAAGCAAGGAAAAGCCCAACAAGCAGCAACAAAGGCCTTGACAAGGCAGCAACTCTGGCGAGCGACGGTCGGCGACAACGTACAGAGGCTGAACGGCGACGACGGCGGGCTTGGCCGGTTGGCCATGGTCATGGGAGGAGGGGGAGGAGAGTGATTCAGCCAAGAGGAGAGGGAGAGAGAGGGAGGCGTGAGAAAAATGAGGGGTGAGAGAGAGAAAAAAGAGATTAAAAAGGAAGGAAAAAGGCTAGTCTAAGCCTCGCCAGAAAATTACCATCTTGCCCCTCTCTCTACTTTCCATCCAATGGCCACGATTCAATCTTATCCAAAAATTGACGGCCAAGGTCAACTCTCACAAAAAATATCCAAGGGTAAAATAGGAATTTCACAAAAAGTATAGGGACAAAATCATCCAAAAATTTATATTTCTAAAGTTGGTATGAAATGACCAAAATGACCTTCTCAGTTTACATTTGGTCTTCACAAAATCTCAGAGGCAAAACGGTCATTTTCCACTTCCTGTCAAAATTTCAATTTTCTGATAAATCCAGACAAATCCGAGGCTGACCATGATAATAACAATGTCGTCCAATTACTTTGTCATGACTTTCAAAATTTTCAACACCCAAACTCAGTCTCTATTTAATGGCCAAACTCAAATAAATGCCACTTGAGCTTTTCTCAAACTAACGAGCGACTTTCAAGAAAATTCATACATTCGACCTGTGGTCGATACTAAATCAAGCCACGTTTAAGTTCACTTGAGCTATGGTGACCTTGATTGTCATGTAATTGCAAGGATCAATCACTAGTTCTAAAGAACGCGATCGTTTGGAATAAGATTGAGATCGTTCGCTAATTTCGTATTCTAGTGAGGCAGAATCACCTACGATCCACTTAGACGACATTCGCAAATCGATCCATGACCATCCTTAGATCGGTCTGTATTAGCCCAAAATATCACATCGACAATCTTTATGGTCGAAAGTTAGTGCATGGTTAGGTTCTATGGTCGCACGAATCTAGATCCCTAATTAGCCTTTTCCTATTGGTTAGTGTCCCAAGAGTGATTAAGTCTAGGCGAGATTTACTACAAGTGTGTTATTGAAATTATGCATTTTATAAATACCAAATGGGTCGAAATTTAGAATGTCACAAAATAGATAAAACTATGCATTTTTTTTCTCAAATACCGGTCGTGCTGGTCTATTTTCTTTCATTAATTTATCAAATCGTTCAAGGAATGTATTCTCTTTCTCTCCGATATCCATTAAATCTTTTTTACGAAATATACGCATTTTAATTTAAATAAGCTAATTCATACTCTAAATCCCCCTAGACAATCGCCGAACGCATTTTATTTCTCTACTGTATTTATGTATTTCTTTTACGATCGAAACAATTACAAAAAGTATCCTTTGAACTAATCTAGCTAGGCCCAAACTGGGCCAGACGGAACCGAAAACCATTGGTCCAAAGGCATACGCCCGCCCATACAGGAAGCTGCCTCATGCCATAGAAGCTTTGTCCGTTCCACCATTACTGTTTCTCTTCCTTAGTTCTGGTTCTGTACGGCAAACATGCCAATGAATTTCTTTTCTTCGTTTTTTCGTTCTTGTCTGAAGTCAACTTTGGCCGCTGGTGATTATAGAATGACAACGTTTGTTCCCACTGAAGGGTCTCCCTGGAAAAAAATATGCTGTGGAATTTTCGCAACGAATTCAATCAACCAATTGGTTTAGGGAAATTTAGACTTTCTTGAAAGTTATGAGAGAAACCATGTGACCTCAATGGGAAGTAGAGTGGGAACGTAGGATAAAAACTGTGTGGGAGACCCTTACATTCCGCTGTCAGTGTCAACGCAACGCATATGGCATCACATGGCCTTGCAAGTCAGCGGCTCTAGAAGTCGTCTGGGATCTGAAGAAGTGGGGAGAAAAAGAAAACTGAATAGTATAGATTGAGAAGAAGAGAGAAGCTGTCTGTGCGGAGCAGCCATTGAAGTTCGAATGAAACTCTGTCCTTGCTTGCGTTGGAAATCCTGTGTCTGACCAGTTACATAGATATTGGATTGATTAACGCCACACTGTTGATCATTGGTGAATGTAAAATAGCTTTCTTCTTGCTCCATAGACACATTTCCTACTACTGATATCGTTGACCAGAAGGAAAGAGCAAGAAGAAGACCTGAAGCTAACGAGGCTGAAGAACTGAAGAGAAAGAAGCTGTCTCATGCTGCCATAGCAGGGCATAGTGTGACCGGATCATACTGGGGGTTTCTTTTTTCTGGTTATTATGTCGGGAACTCTTAGTAATCTGTGGCGAAGGTTGGGTAACAGGAGAAGTAGAGCAGAGAAAGAGGACGATCCACCACCCACCCCGCAGGATGCAGAAATTCTGGGTGAGAAGCCGACACGCACAGCGAACAAGCTGGTCTTCTTGGACACTTCGGAGAAGGAGTATGACTTGGAGAACTTATTGAGTGGCAGTGCTGAGGTTTTAGGGGAAAGGGACCATCGGGACATCTTACAGGGCGGTCCTTGAGGACAGGAGGATGGTGCTTGTGAAGAGGCTGAGGGATGTGCCCTTACCTGAGGGCGAATTCAGGAAGACGATGGATGCATTGGGAGCGATGCGACATGAGAATCTACTACAGCCAAGGGCTTACTGTTTCAGTAGAGACGATACGGTCCTGTTGTTTGATTACGTACCCCTGAGAAGCTTGTATGGACTTTTACATGGAGACATAGGGTCAAAAAAGACCCCGCTAAGCTGGGAAATCAGGCGCCGCATCGCTCTTGGATCCGCCCAGGCCATAGAGTACTTGCATACTCAAGGTCCCAATGTCTTCCATGGAAAAATCAAGGCAACCAATGTCCTCCTCATGGCATCATATGATCCGTTAGTTTCCGATTATGGCCTGACCCATGTCCAGGCGCCTCCGAAAGGCGCATCGAAGGCTGCTGACCCTCAAAAGGATGATGTCTATAGCTTTGGGCTGTTGCTTATGGAGCTTCTAACTGGGACAATGCCTGATGCGGCTGATCTTGCATTTTTGGTGAAGTCCACTACCAGAAAGCACTGGACTGTTGATGTTTTCGATCCTGAGCTGGGAGATTACCAGAATTTCCAGGATGAGTTAATGGAACTCTTGCAGGTGGCGATGGCTTGTGCATCCGACTTCCCTCAGAGGTGCCCTTGGATGTCTAAAGTACGGATAATGATTGAAGACCGGCAGTCACAGCCACTGCCCGACCAGATCATTGAAGAGAAGGATGATTTGTCTAAAAGGACAAGGTGAGTCGATTTTTTAGAAACTGCCAAAGTTTACAACTGGGATCGTCTAGGTTTTTTTATGACAACATTACTAACATAAATCTATTTGACCTTTTACTATGCACATTTGATGCAATGAACAATGACAGCAAGTAGCTCCCATTCCCCTGAGCAAATTATTGGTTTACAGACTTACAATCGCTCCTAGTCTACGGAGATAATTTTCTCAACAATAAAGTACATGTTATGTAAAATGAAGTAACATGGACTTCTGGTTTTACATGAGTGCAATTCTAGTGTGTCAAGATGCTTGATGTGAAGCATATGGATTAATCCTGGTGCACTATGGCCTTACTCTTACAGGAATCTGCCCAATGGAGGGGTGTTGGAAGTTTGAGACAGAGTCCATGGTAAGCTTTAACATATTCAGCATCTGTGTGCTTACAATTGTTTTTTTTTTTTTTGTAAGGTGTGCGCTTACAATTGTTTATATTGTCAGATTCCAGGATTCTATGTATACTCGTTTATTTTAGTGATTGGGTGCAATAACAGCCTCTAGTCTTATTTTCTAAGATTTTCCTCCTTTAGGAGCACTGTAGTACTTTGACAATATGGGAATTACTGAAAACCTGTGTGACAACTAGGAATGAATTAGGGATATGATATGTTAAAAGATTAGAGAAGCTTGGGTACTGTAGTTTTTGATTTTTTGTTTCCCATTTTGGTCATAAAACCGGACTCTAGGCTCATGAAACAAATACAGACTTCTAGGATTGACAATTTTGTTACTTTGCAAAAGAAGCATAAACTTCTCTAGGAGTTAGTTGGGCTGTGTTGCATCTCGTCAATCAACTCTTATCAAACAGTTTCTCAGCACAAGCATTAACTTCCATAGAAGCACGTCATTGCATTTCACATCACAGCTGATTGCAAGTTCATTTCTTGCCTCAGCTAAAAGGAAGTACTTGTCCCAATCCACATTTTAATGGTACCGTTCACACGACCCACAGCCCTGCTTTAAACTAGGAGCATTTCTATGCTCATGCAAACTAACTTCCAGTAACTGCATAACCTCGGTAGCTTTTGAAAGTGCACCAATGTTTTATAGACCAGCCAAATGGCATTGGGGCCCAACTCCAATAAGAAGAGATCAGTTCACGCCGAATTGAAGAGAAGAAATCCCATAAATTGTCAATGATGGCTAGGCTATCAGTCTATTGAGACTAACCTGAAAGCTGAGTAGGGTCAGTCCAGCGCCAAATTTGAAAAACCATAGCATTGAAATACTAGCTATCTTGCAAGCTTTTTCAGCAGGACAAAAAGCCCATCGTAAACGGCTATCGGGTAGAGAGCGGAGGGAGGGTCTGTTCTCGGTGGGCCCGCTTCATTGGATTAAGTAGGCACATGTACCATTTACCAAGACTTTTAGATACAAATGGATGCTATTTGTTTTGAAAGGCTGGAAGGCCTAGAAGTAGAATGAAGTAGACCTTCAACGGAGCTAATTAGCTACAAGCACTTTCTGTAATTGCTTCCTTGTGAATCGCAAAGGCTCTTGCGGGTGCTACTGTCTAGTCATAAATGCATATTTTACCATTCCCAAATGAACTTGCTGGCGAAAGGTCATAAGCATTCAATAGGTTTATTATCTGCTGAAGATTCTCATGAGGTGCTTATCCTTCAACTTCAGGGGATCATTTCATTAGTCGATCCATTACTTCTCTGGAAATATCAATCACACTGCACCTCTATGGAAATGATTTGCAGTACATGGGTTTCCTACTTTACAAGCCTAGTCACTCTTTTCTGGAAGTTTATGAGCTTATTTCTTCGGTTTAGTTTCTAGACAACTTTTGACAGCGGGGCAAGTCATCATACGTGATTTGGAAGCTATCTTGCATGAAAACTTCAATTTACCTCAAGAAGTAAATTCATTTCATAGTCTATCAAGTTTATACTAAGCCCAAAGGAAGGACACACTTGATGATAATTGTCTCCTGTTAGCTTCATTTATATCTGTATGGAAATCTTATGCACATAATGATTTACATATGTGGATGTGGATGCAGTGTTTGAATACTGTCTTACCACGGATTGGTCCTTTGTTGGCCAAATTACCACAGACTGGTTGAAGAATGACGAATATGAGTATTACATAAGAGGCATAGTCGCAAAACTTCAAGACCAATTTCCTGCTGCCCTCATGGTGCTCCATTTTGGAGAGCAAGAAAACCAAAGCCAAATGGCTAAAGTGTTGTCTAAATATGATATAACTGTCACAGAACTCCCTCAAAATTATGGAGGTTGCCCAATACCGAGAGTGGAGATTATCCACAACTTCTTGAGATCTGCCGATGAATGGTTGTCATCTGATATCAAAAAAAATAAATTTCCTGTTGATGCATTGCGAAAGGGGTGCATGGCCCGGTTTTGGCGTTCATGTTGGCTTCTCTTTGGTTATATAGGAAGAAGCAGGATGGGGAGCAGAAAACACTCCATATGATTTACAAGAAAGCTCCTTGTGAACTCTTGCAGCTGACATCTACACTGAATCCGTTGCCTTCCCAGCTGAGATACCTCTGCTATGTTTTTCCACACGGAATGTTGGTTCTGATTGGCCTCCACCAGATAAAGCACTTGTCATAAAAAGTGTTAAACTAAGTTTAGTTCCTCATTTGGATGCTGAAGGGGGATGTTGTCCTATTGTTAAGATAGTAGGACGAGACCCCTTTATGGCCACTGATCAAACTCCCAAAGTTCTGTTCTCAACACCCAGGAGTGAATATGTGAGGCATTACAAACAGGTAATTCTGATTTTGTTGGCAATTTGTATAATCTAAAATTATTTATGAAATGTTATTGTATATGTTTGCCAGGTATGACTCCATTTGCTCTCCCCGTGTAATGGTTGGCTTCTAGTACCAAACTTTTTCACCTTAGATGTTTGTAAAACCTTGCTGGATTCCCTTACCAAAAAAAAAAACCCTCCTGGATTTGTGGATAGGAGCTGCAGGCAGTTACAGTTATCTTAGTGTTTTGAATGTTGTAATGGAGTTCTCACTTTGTAAATCTATTAAACTGTTAAAATGAACTGCAAAAGATCATTGTTGCACTGTTTTGCATATAACATTCTGTAAAAATAGCAAGTATGCTGCATTTTAGAGCTTGCCTAAGTTCCTCTTCGCAAGATTATGCATTCGTTCTAATATTTAGATGTGTAGTCAAATGTAAATTTAGAATATGACTACAGTGCGACGACAAGAGAGCCTCGTTTTGAGTCTATAAACATCATACATGCTTATGTCCAGTCTAGTCAGAAGGATGAGTTATCATTCTGTCATTTCTCCTTTTTAGTCGCTACGTTATTTTGTTTTGCTTTCCTGGCAATAGTGTTTTGCTTCATAGTACTGACTACCTCTCTGAGGAATCCAAGAATATAAGAAAATAAATATTCCCTCTTGAGCCCCAATTTTATCTCACACGCCTTATCCATCAATCCATTTTGATCTGTGAGTTCACCCGTGCATCATGGATGCTTAAGCAAAAAATATAGATATACTGCTAGTTCACTATTTTAATTGTTCATATATTTAAGTGCAGGCAGACAGTGAAAAGGTTGAATTGGACATCCATTGTAATGTTCAAGGTGATGTTGTGCTCGAGTGTATGAGTTTGGATGCTGATCTCGAACATGGAGAATCAATGTTTAGTGCAATGTTTAATACTGCATATCGGATAGTGTTCTGAAGCTTGAGTCTGAGGGATCGCCAGGCTCAATTTCCTAGGGAATTTATGGCAGAGGTACTGGTTAGACATTAAGCTAATCATCTGTTATTTGACATTTTTTTAATCCACGAAAGCAGTTCGTGATTCTCATCTATGCATGAACAGATTGTTTTCTCGCAAGTCAATGTTGCTACTTCGCTCGAAATGGTTGATCTCTCCAGTGACAAGGAGGAAAAGGAGAACCGATTAGAGAAAAGCATGAGGAAGATTGAACCCGAGGAACTGCCTGCTGAAGGGCGAGCTGTCCACACTATGACACTATCTTATGATGCCAATACAAGTCCTCAAGAGAATGAAGCTCCAGAACTGCCAGTACAGTTCAATATTGAGTCCACATCGACTTTGCCACCAATGCCACCTTCGCTGTCGGAAAGTTCGGTTCATTCAGCACTTGAGAGATCTTTTGGAAGTTTTGAATTAGCCACAAAATCACCCTGCAGTTCACCAAGTTTTGAGTTGGATCGACAATATGGCACAACCGCGGAAGGGAATGGTCAGTCATTCTCAATGTCCGATCTCACAGGTTCATTTTCTTCTTCCTCTGCACAATCCAAGACATCCTCATTGGCTTTGTGGCATCATCATTGAAAAATATAAAAAAAGTCCCATTTGATCCCCTTCCTCATGCCCCTTCTCCTAACTTGCCTGAATCAGGAACTCCTCCATCGTCCATTGTGAATAATTCACCTGAAGCCTCTTGTATTCCCCCCTCTTCCTCTTCCTTCTGTGGCTCGGGTGGAGCAAATGATGCCTTCTTTTGAACTGTCTCATGATGCAATCACGATGCAAAATATTGTTGAACACCCAAAATTGCAGGCCCTCAATCAGCAACCATTTTCGTCTTCAGAAATGCTTCAAGTTGTCATCTCAGGTAATATGTTCACAATGGAATTTTTTCTGCACGCTTCTGGTCACAGAGAAATGATCCGCACCCATTTTATATTGTCAACCACAGTGAACTACCTTTACTCGGTCACAACTTAATTCATTGAAGTTCAGTTCCACTTGGTCCATTCCAGCTATAGAGTCACTGAAAACAGTTTGACCAATTGGCGAGGCACGTATACAATACAAACGTGAAATAGACAGTCATCCCTCAGATGAAGGGATTGTTTTGGCTAATAGTACCATCTAATGCTCCTATGATAACTACCACAAAATTTCCTTCTCGATTTTCCTTTTAATTAGATGAAAATCTATGAAAGTGTACTCATAAAAGATTATTTTGGACTCAAAATTTCACAAGTTGTGGCCACTACCTGCTAGGATAGGCTGCTTATAGCTGCGATTTATAACTTCAAGGAAATTTCTATCGAATGAAATAAATTTCCTTAAATTTGACTTGCGTTCTGCAATTGCCTGAATTCCTTTATGGCCATTATTGCTCAACATTCTTTGTAAAACACGTGAGAACACGGAATCTGTAAGGTGGGAAGGAACAGCAGCTGTGGCAGAAACGATCATGGAGGTAACTTCTATTAGTTACTCAGCATCCTCATTGGGTGTCAATAATGGCAGTGCGGAAGCTACTGCTGTAGGTGTCTCCAACTCAGCGCAATTCCCTGATACGATGCTGCCGAAACAGGAAAAACTATACCAGCAGGATGGCTCACCATCGTCAACCTCCATGTCATCTGGATATGACTGATGTTTTCTTGAGTTTTAGGGGGCTAGATACTCACTCAGGCATTACAAATTTCCTCTATACCAGGTTGTTAGGTGCTAGAATCCACACATTTAAGGATGATGAAGAGCTCCGAGCTGGAGAGGAGTTTGGTCATGAGTTGCTCAAAGCTATTAGACAATCAAAGATTGCAATACCTATCTTTTCCGAGGGATACTCCTCTAGTAAATGGTGTCTTAATGAGTTGGTCCAAATGGTGGAGGGTAGTAAAACAAGGTAACAGAAGGTTACGCCTATTTTTTTTTATGTTACTCCGGTGGAAGTCTGTCATCAAATTGGGTCTTATGAAGAAGCCTTTCTTTCGCATAAGGAGAAATTCGGTTCGTACATCGATAAGTGGAAGCTGCTCTCAACCATGTTGCCAATCTAAATGGATGGGACAATTCGAAGAAGAATAGGTATGTCATTTTCTGGGTTGTCGTTTTGGTGCAGTGTTTCCATAATATTACCTTGTTCTTCTAATTATGTTTTCCCTTTTCCTTCCATAATATTAGAGGTGAAGGAGAACTGGTAGATGAGATTGTCCAAGAGATTATAGATGAGTTGAAAATGGCTTATCTGCTGGTAACAGACTGCTTAGTCGAAGTTGAAAATCATGTGAAAGAAATCGATGCAATGATGTGTGGTGATTCAGAGGATATAAGAATTCTTGGGATTCATGGTATGGGGGTGTAGGAAAGACTACTCTTGCCAAAATCATCTACAACTGGCTGTCACATCATTTTAAAGCTTGTTGCTTCCTTTCTAACATCAGGGGAACTTTAGAGCTCAAGGGCATCGAAGGTTTACAAAATCAACTAATCTCCCACGTTCTAAAAAAGAGTGGTAAAAAATTAGCAATGTTGAGGAAGGAATTAAGATAATAAAAGAAAGGTTATGTGGTAAAAAGGTTTTGGTGCTACTTGATGAAGTTGATCAAATGACTCATTGGGATGCACTGATAGGAAAACCTGCATGGTTTGATTTAGTAAGTAGGATTATCATAACTAGTAGAAACAGGGATATTGTCAATGTTCATGAGGTTTGTTATCCATATGAGCTTATGAGCATGAACTTCAATCAATCTCTTCAACTTTTTTGCAAACATGCTTTTGGAAGAGATTACCCTTCGGATAATTATGTTGATTTCTCCACATAAGTGGTTAAAAGTACAGGAGGTCTTCCTCTTGCTCTTGAGGCTATAGGTAAACTATTTCCGCGTAGAAGCAAAGATATTTGGGATGTGACATTAAAGAAGTTGAAATAAGTTCCTCTCAATGAAGTAAAAGGAAAGTTGAAACTAAGTTATGATGCCTTGGATGATTGGCAAAAGCATATCTTTCTTGATGTAGCTTGTCTTTTCACTGGATTTGATCAAAGAATAGTGCTCCACTTGTGGAAAGTTTCCAATCTCTTCCCAGAGGAAGGTCTTGAGGTCCTCCAGAAAATGTCTTTGATAAAAATCGGCGAAGACAATAAGCTGTGGATGCACGATCAGCTAAAAGGACTTGGTAGAGACATCGTTCGTCAAGAATGTGATAAGGAACGAAAAAACATACTCGGTTGTGGAACCATGAGGAAGGTTTGGACGAAACGAAGGTAATTTTGCAATTCAATTACTTTATCCCCATCAAGCTGACAAATTTTATGCCTTTCAGTATGATTGTCAATAATATTGAGGGGAAAGTATTTCTATTCTCATGATTACTGTTATAAATTGTTTTTTGGTTATACTAATGCTTAGATTTATTTTTCATGTTCGGAAAGACAATTATGCTTGTTCAATATAATATACCTGCCCTTTTGTTTTACTGTCGCGGGGAACAAAAAAAATTCAAGCTCTTTGCCAAAAGTTTGACCCTCAGTTGCTATACCATTTTGCAAACGAAGATGTTGAGAGGCCATCTAATCTACAATACCCAAGAGTGAGGGTTTTCCAAAAGAACTGGCCTTCAAATAATTCCCCATCCAATCTACGAAACACTCCGCTTATGAATTCCAAGTTGAGATGGCTTTCGTGGCATCATTTCCCCTAGAAGTTAAGATCACCAATTTTTACATAAGGAACATAGTCATTTTGCATTTGGGGCACTGCCCTAATCTAATGGATGTTCAAAGCATTGAAGGCTTGGCAAGTCTCAGAATTTTAAAGCTGATAGAAATTCCGCTACTAGAGAGATTACCTAATCTTTCAAACTTGAAGAAGCTCAATGAGCTGCATTTGGGGCACTTCCATAATCTAATCAACTTGCAAAGCATTGAAGGCTTGGAGAATCTCAGAACTTTGAAGCTCATTGAAATTCGGCTACTGAAGAGATTACCTGATCTATCAAACTTAAAGAAGCTCATTGAACTTCACTTGCGGTACTATCATGGTCTAACTCAAATAAAAAGCTTTGAGGGTTTGGAGAATTTGATGATGTTAAAGCTGGATGAACTTCCTCTACTTGAGAAATTGCCCAATTTATCAAACTTGAAGAAGCTTACACTGCTTGATCTAGGACGATGTCATAATCTTGTGAAGATTCAAGGAAGACTGGAGTCATTAGAAGACTTGTGCATACAAGGATGCGAATCTTTAGATGAGGTGCTTGATCCAGCTTTGAGTTTCAAGAAACTAAAATCTTTACAAATACATGATTGCGAGAAGTTACATCTTGATAGGAGATGGGTCTCGAAATTCGAAATATCCCATAGAGTATATTCGACATGTTTGATATTGAGTAAGATAGGCACTTGTGTTTGTCAGCTAGGTAGACAGTACTTTTAGCGATCCTTTCCATAGTGAAAATAAACAATAATACCATGTACACATCGTATTGAAACAAGAGTTGATCTGGTCATCCTCTTGTCATCACAATCTGAGTGGAATTAGATTTTCTACAAATACAACTATTAATTCTGTCCAAAACAAGAGTTGATGAGGTCATCCTCTCGTCATGAATTAATTGGAGTTTTACGGAGTACAATAGATCAACATTGAGGTCTCTTTGTCAACATGTAAATCTTCATTGTGCACACTCCATATTGTATCTTCTAAAAAGCTGTTGCACTTGATAAAATCGAATATCATCCTGAGAGGTCGAGCCAATGGTTGTCTCAGTGCTGAGCGAGTGGGTTGACCATTTCGATGTCTCCATGGGAAAGACTCGTTGATCTTCCCGAACTTATGACATGACTTAGATTATAAGTACACTCTGGCTGCATTTTTGCTGAATTTTGGGTGGGGACACTTCAATAGTCATAAGCACTTGTTCCTTGTATATAGTGGGCAAAGAAAATATACCTATGATATCAAAAAGTTATAAACTAAGAATATGTGCCTGCCTGTTATATCACCAAGAAAAATTACCTAAATACATATTGAATTAGCATCTAATCAACCTAGCCACATTTCGTAATCAAAATTAAGACTTCATATTGTTAATTTTCATCACAGGTTCGCTTACCTAAAAATCGGATATATAATTATGTGCTTGGACTCATATAAGGCAATTTTGATGAATATTGTTCAAGACAATACCAATCAAGACACTCAATGTATTAAACAGAATGCATCAACACACCAAATTCTTTTGATTAATTATTTACATTTTGGTGGTTTTTTAATATTTTCAATATTTTTTGTGTAATAGATATTACTATCCCAAAACATATTTTTATGACAACGACAAATTTAAAGTATTATATGCATCACACTTTAAGATATATCTTATACAATCTTTACTGTAACATCAAAAAAATCTCACGCTCCTTTTAATTTTATATAAAATTTTCTTATTAAGACGTTAAAAGCCATCAATATTTCACTAGTTTGATATTAATGACGTGGAAATAACTCAAAAAGTCATTAATATATTGTACGAATACTAATTCAGTTCTAAACTTTCCAATCTAAACAATGTAATCTTAAACATTTTGACAATTTTTTAACATAGTCTGCTCGACCAATTTAGATCGAAAATCGCTGACATAGCAGTTTAGTCAGTGCTAGCCATCATACGTAGCACAGCTGACGATCCAACACATACGACACCATCCAAAACAACATTGTTTTGAGAAATTTTATGAATGTCTTTGTTTTCTTTTCTTTTCTTTTCTTTTGGGATAAGTGCACAAGAAGTCTTAAAACTTGTTGTCAAAGTACAATCAAGTCTTAAAACTTATTAAATTGATGCAATCAAGTCCCTTTATTAACTCTGTCCAATTTGATTAACAGAAAATGCTAACGTGTCATTTTTATTACTTTGTTAAGACACCTGGTGCTGACAAGATGCCAAATCAGAAAATAATTTTCAAAATTTCAAAATAATAAAACATCAAAAATGAAAAGAAAAAGAAAAAGATCATGAAAGAAAAAAAAGGTAGGAATTAAAAAAAATAAAAATGCTAGCTCTCTTTTGGTTTTTTTTAAGAATGGAAGACCTAGCCTCCTTGGGTTGTTAGTGAGGGCCGGCAACACCTATTGGGTGGTCGTGAGGATCGATGAGCACCACCAGCCTTCGTTGCTCAGAAGCAAGGCCTTGCAGGCCCTTGTTTGCATCACACAATAATGGCTATGTGACACGAGGAGTGTAATGACCCGGTCTAATGAGAGTGGGGAGTGGTCACCGAGGCCAGAAGGCCTAGACAAGAAGCAGCTCTTGATAGGCTTCTAAGATGATGAAGGAGACAAAAATGAATCGAATTATGCGCTGAACACGGAAGAATGATTCTGGCATATATATGTGAAAATTGAAATTAACTCACGAAGGAGCCTTTCGATGTAATAGCAATGCTTAGCATTAGAACTCTAAAGTTAAGCGTGCTCAGGTGAAAGCACTCCCAAGATGGGTGAGCAGACAATATCCTATAGTGAGTTAATCCATGGATGTCATGGGAAGGGCTTGCAAGAGTTATGTACAAGAAATCATAAGCTTATTTATGAACATAACAACGGTTTGGTATGGAAAACTCATGTTGTATGGCGATGGTTTCTCAAATTTATATCGCCACCATCTGGGGCTACCGCCCCAAATTTTTAGTTTTTGGTTTGCGAGAGCTGAACTGGATCTCAAGATTGCTCCTTTTCTATTCCTACTCCCACACCGCTATAGAATCTCAAGAAGTTGTTCGTTAATTTGTTGTTTGATATAAAGCATTTGAAGCAATGTCCACGAATCATATGAGTTAAGTCTCCCAATCTAGTTCTATTAAGACGGGATCTCGAGGGGTGGTATTGGTGGTGGCGTTGGTGGTGAAACGGTGCCACACCCATTGTCAAGGCAAGGCTCTCTCTACTGCCTCATGATCAATGAGGTCCAAAACCAGCTAGGATGTTTGGAAAACCATCGGGAAGCATGAATCTTGACAAGTTTCTCAAGAGCGTGTGGAGGGAACAATTTTTTGGTGTTGGCAAGTTTGCAATTTCCCGATTTCAATTGCACATCCTAAAACTAGGGATCGCAAGCATCCCAATGAAACAAAAATTTGGTCATGTTCTCATGTCATGTCGAGAATTGTCACCCATACATTGAACATTCTTAAATTATAGCAATGATGATAGCATCTTACATATTAAGTTAATAATGGATACATAATGTCACGCCCTGGGCCCCGCCGAGCTCGTGACATCCCTCGATGGTCGATCATTGAATGCGACGTCCCAGATACGTCGCCGACCCGACCCCAAACATCAGAGATTTAGCACGCGCGAAAATAAATAGAAATAACCCAGACGGTTAATAATGACGATGGGTAGCAATGGCACAAAACAATAACTAAAATTTCTACACTTGACAAATACATACTACGTCTACAAGGGACGGTCCCCAAGCTAAGCCACAATAGCAGGAAACTTAACTCTACAAAAAGGGGAAAACTCAAAAGCTGGGTACTTGACCCGTCCTCAATCTTCGAGGTGCTCTTGCAGAGTCTCCAATCACTCACGGTCGCGGATCTGAAATGGTTATATAATAACTGTGAGAACGAGTCTCAATAAGCAACCCCCTATACCTCACATAGGCCAATGCATACCCAGACCAGTCTAACATGCGAATTACCAAACAATACAATCACTTTCACATGCTAGGCTTACCTCGCCTCGAACCACGTGCCAACCCTGCATATTAGTCCAAACGTGATAGTGCAAGTACAAATCACCGCCACATCACAATCACCAGCACACACACTTCCACTCGAAATTAGTCAATCCAAACAAGCACCCAACCCATCCAACCAATCATCCACACGCACCATCATTCAGTTCGATCAACACCCACACGCTCAACCAGTCAATCCAGTCACACTCAATCAGCCAATTCAGTCATACTCAGCCAGCCATTTCAATCACACTCAAATCACATGCGCATCCATCTAACTTTCTCACAGCCCGCGTAAACACGCCTCAGGCCCGTTCTCACAGCCCGCGTAAACACGCCTCAGGCTCATTTTCACTGCCCGCGTAAACACGCCTCAGGCCCAACTTTCTTTCCACAGCCCGCGTAAACATGCCTCAGGCTCAACTTTCTTTTCACAGCCCGCGTAAACACGCCTCAGGCTCAACTTTCTTTCCAATGACCCGCGTAAACACGCCTCAGGTCCAATCACACCTTTAACGGGCCACCGTCAACACGTCTTAAGCCCGCTTCCATTTGGCACACTAGCCAGTCAAACCTTCACACGGACCGCCGTCAACACGTCCCAAGTCCGTAGCCCTCCGATCGATCCGGGCTTAAAATCGACAGGCAATCACACGCCATTCAATTCAATCAATTTCACACCAAACAACTCACATTCACAACTCGGTCCAATTCACACTTCGCCACTCCAATTCACAAACCCGACATTCAAGTCGGTCACGCACAATTTCCCAAATCAAGCACAATTAAAGCATAATATAATCTAATTAAATCACAATATAAATAAATTAACAACACGCCCTAGCCGTTCTAACCGAGACAAGTCTATAAGCACCCACATTCACAACACAGCCTATCTCACTTGCCCGCAAATCCGTCATTCACGCCTATCACATACTAGCCTCAAGCCCACCCATGAAAGCCACAACAACAATATAATTAGCCCAACAATTCTCCCAATTTAATCTATTAATTATGCACGTACTATATTCACACCCAGTCCACGTTTAGCCCCTAAACCAGTACTAATTATCTCCTAAACAAGTCTAATAATACCCAATGTACTAAGTAAGGTTTAGCGTAAGAACCAAGAGAAGAGAAAAGAGAAGAGGAGAAGGAAGAAAAAGAGAAGAGAGAGAGAGGAGAGAGGAGAGAGAGAGGAGAGAGGAGAGAGGGGGAGAGTGTCAACATAAACTTAATAGAAACACGCAAGGGGGGGGAGAGGATGGCTACATGGGGAGGGGACGTGCGGCAGAGGGGGGAGAGAGAGGGAGAGAGAGAGAGAGAGAGAGAGAGAGAGAGAGAGAGAGAAAAGGAAGAGAGAGGGGGGCGACGACGTGAGGGGGGCGGGCAGAGGAGAGAGGAGAGAGAAAGAGAGAGAGAAAACTTAAATTTTAAGTTCAAGCGCGAACCAACGGACACGGTCCAAACTAAAAACTGACCTAATAGTCCCGATTTAAATTCGGGAAAAGGCCTAACGATCCTCTAAAAATCCCAAACAATATTCTAGGGGAAATGACCAAAATAAAATAACCCAAACCGCACTACGAGGGAGGTCTACCAGTCCAAATCCGCACCCGGTCTAAAAATTCACTTTCTCACTAATCCTGATAATCTCGATGCTGGCCACAATAATATCGGCACCGTCCAATTTATTTCGTCCCGAAACTCCCGGAAATCGACTACCAAGTTCAGGGTATAAATAACGGCCAAATTTGATCGAGTGCGATTTTAGCAAAATTTCTATTTTTAAAACAAGAACCCGAGAGTGATCAGTTCTCGGTCGAAATTCTATTACAAGCACACTGACGAATTACACGTTTTATAAACCCCAAAAATGAGCCAAAATCCGGAATGTCACAATTCTTCCCCCCTTACAAAAATTTCGTCCTCGAAATTTACAATCCAACCCAACTCCTCAAACAAAAGGGGATACTGGTGTCGCAACAACTCTTCACTTCCCTACATCGTACCTTTGGTTCCATGGTGTCCCCAAATCACCTTGACTTTCCAATTGACTGCTGAACCCACATGGGAGCCATGATGCTCCTCTTACCCACTTCGTCCCAACAAATCGGTGTTCTGCAAACCTTGCCATACAATGTCCTAAACGGTGCCATTCTAAAACTCTGTTGATAGCTATTGTTATAGGCAAACTCGACCCAGAGCAACTATTCCTCCCAGCTACCTTTAAAACCCAATATGCATACCCGCAGCATGTCCTCCAAAGTTTGAATTGTCCTTTCAGACTGGCCATATGTCTAAGGATGATAGGCCAAGCTCATTTGCAACTTTGTTCTTAATGTCGCACGAAGACTAATCCAAAAGCGGCAATGAATTTAGGATCCCGGTCTAAAGTAATCGTCACTAGCACTCCATGTAGACAGACTATTTGTCGCACGTAAATCTCAGCACACCTTTCCAAGGCGAAGTCCTTTCACACTGGTAGAAATTACGCTGACCTTATCAACCGATCGACTACCACCTAAATTGAATCATGGCCCCTCTGGCTCCTCGGTAATCCCATTGCCCCTCGAGAATTTCCAATGGTTACAACAATCCACCCGGCTTGCAATGTTGCACCTTCACTTGTTGGCATGTGAAACACTTAGCCACATGTTTAGCCACGTCCACTTTTATATCATTCCACCAATAGTACTGTCACAAGTCTTGATACATTTCGTATTACCCGGGTGAATGCTGTAGTTGCTACGATGTAGTTCCAACAAATCTCTTCTTTTAATTCTGCTTCATTGGGTACACATAACCGATCACGGAACTTCAGAATCCCATCCTCGAATACCTAAAAATTCAATTTCCTTTCCATGGTATCCATACTCAAATCTTTTAAATCTTCCGGGTCCGTCGGTTGTAGAGCCTTAATCTTAGTCTGGAATTCCAGTTTAATCCTCAATGCAGTAAGTAGACACTAATTATGACTCATTTCACACTCAAATTCCGAATCCTGAATTTCCTCCAACAGGGTCCATTCTTTGACCATCACATGCGTGCTGCTCGATTTCCAACTCAGTGCATCCGTTACCTTATTAGTCATTTTGGGGTTTTATAAAATATCGCAGTCGTAGTCCTTGAGGAGTTTCATCCAATGGCGTTGTCTCATGCTAAGTTCTTTTTGGGAAAGCCGATACCTTTAAACTTTGATGATTTGTATAAATCCGAAATCTCTCCCCACACAGGTTATGCCTCCAAATTTTAAGAGCGAAAATAATTGTGGCTAGTTCCAAATCATGAGTAGGATAATTCAGCCTATGCGGTCTCATTTGTCGCGATGCGTATGACACTACTCTTCCATGTTGTGTTAACACACATCCGAGTCCTCTTAGCGACGCGTCACTATAGATTTCATATCCTCCCAGATCTAACGGGACAGTCAACATTGGCGTGATCGTCAAACTCTGTTTCAATCCTGAAAACTCATTTTGTAGTTATCCGTCTATTCAAATTTCGTTTCCTTCTTTTGCAAATGCGTCCACGGTGTTACTAACGTTAAAAACCCCTTCCACGAGACACTTGTAATGACCTGCCAGATCCAAGAACCTCCGAACCTCGATTACCGTTGTTGGTCTTAGCCAATTCCTGACAGCTCCAATCTTTGCTGGATCCACTACAATTCCTTCCCTGGGTATCATATGTCCTAAGAACGCCACTCAATAAAGCCAAAATTCGTACTTATAAAACTTAGCGTAGAGTGCGTGTTTCCTTGAAGTCCGTAGAACCCTATTTCTAAATGTAACTCATGCTTAGTAGGAATCTTTGAGTATACCCGGATATCATCTATAAACACAATTACAAACTGATCCTGAAATTCCTTGAACATCCAATTCATTAAATCCGTAAAAATTGCAGGGACGTTTGTCATTTCAAAAAAAGCATCACCATGAACTTGTAGTGTCCATTCCTCGTCCTAACTTGCCAACTCCGATACATCCTCCTTCTTGATCCTCAATTGGTGATAACCAGTCCTCAAGTCTATCTTACAAAATATTGATGCCCCTTGAAACTGATCGAACAGGTCATTTTCCCTTGGCAACGGGCGCTTATCTTAATAGTCACCTGGTTCAACTGTATGTAGTCAACACATAATCCTAACAATCCATCCTTTTTCCTCACGGATAAAACTGGCGCTCCCCATGGAGACCCACTCAGACGAATAAAACCTTCATCCAATAACTCCAGCACTTGGACTTTCGATTCCTTCAATTCCGACAGTGACATCCTGTAAAGCGTTCCCAAGGTCCGTTTTGTTTCTGGGGTCAACTCAACCACAACCTCGACTCTCCTATCAGGTGGCAGTCCCGGCAATTTCCTAAGAAAAGACATCGGGAAGATTATATACCTCGGCTATGTCCTTTAGTCTTGATTCCTCAACTAACTAATCAGTCACAAATTAATTATCTTCATACTCTCAAAGACAAGCTCAACCCATCAAATTTCAATCCAACCGTCTCCCAAAACAAATCACCCCGGTTCTTTATAAAATTCGAAATTTCCGAGCATAACTCATCCTTCCAAACTCGTCCAAGAATGCCATTAGTAAATAAGAAATCCATAAATCGATTGCGCCTATCCACCCTAAGTGATAATACGTCGTACATCATCATCCAAGTCATAATTTCAAAATCATCTCATATTGTATCAAACACCATCTCATAACGCACCTAGACTTTTAAGGCACAACCTTCACTTCCTTCTCAGTCACAACATACACTTTCCCTTACGTCCTTAGATGATTCAGATTAATCTGCGGGACAGCTCCCGTTTAACGACCTACCCACGGTTACTACGATTGCATCAGTAGTCTAACCTGTTGACTTAGCAATTTCTCACTTGGTGACCATGTTGGCCACATCCAAAATACGCTTGAGGTTCACCTAGGCAGGGGTCATTCCCGTGCCTCTTTCCATAAGACCGACATGTAGTATTGAAGTAATAATTCGGCTTTCCAAAGCTCTTTCTTACTAGAGGGACATATCTCCGATCCTCTGTCATAGGCTTCTTTCCAAAGTTCCTATTGTCCCTATCCGGCGTGTACCGCGATCTATATACGGTAACATTTCATTCAAATCCCTTTCAACCGTTTAAGCCTTGCCATACAGCTCATTATAATCCCTTAGGCTCATTAGCATCAACTGACTACGAAGATTCGGTTTCAGTCCACCTCGAGACTTCCTTGTCCCATCCACACGATCATTGACTACCTTTGGCGCGTACTTAGACAACTTTGCAAACCCGACCTCGTACTGATCAATTGACATCCAATTTTAGCGAAACCGAAGAAATTATGCCATTTTCTATCCTTACGCACTCTCTAAATATACTTCTCATTGAAGGCCTTCGACAACGACACCCAGCTTGGAATTATGCCCTTCAAAATAGCCTACTCTAGGGGTCCTCTTACCAATCAATCACATTTCCTTGGAGTTGATATACAGCCAGGGTCACTTTCTCCTCACTAGTGCACCCGAATACCTCAAAAGCCTCTTATTATTTTTTTTTCTAAGTCCTCTATCCACAATACCGTAGTGTTAGGGTCACTTCTTCCTATCGAACCTTGCAAGTTTAAATTTCAAAAATTTTCCACCCAACTAACGCATCCGTCTGACTGCATTAACTTGTCCTCGATCATGATTCCCAACATTTTCATTATGTCCTTGATTCTGTTATTCCCATTGACGACGATAATAGTGACCTCAGCATCAGTAGTAACAGTAGCATTTCGCTCCTCAGTCTGTCTACTCATTAAAATTCCAGCTCCCTCGAGTGCCTTTACAATATCATCCCATTCGGGATCCCCCACAACTACAACTTGCGGACCTACCAGACCTCGACCTCGACTACTCATACTCACAGGGTTCACACCACCCACTTACCTGCTATAATTCCCCCTTGGGAATTGAAGACCTAGGCCAACTATACCAGTCTAAGCTCTAGGCAGCAATTCACAATAATTTACCAAGCAGGCAGTCAATCACAACACCACTCAATCATAAGGAGCAGGGATCGCGCACTAACCTCAAGTCCTGACGCACCTGCATTTCATGAATTATCACATAATACCACTCAACAATCACAATCACACAGTCTGGGTATCGCATGGCCAACAAGTCTCCCTAACGACTACCCCAAAGTCATCGCTCCTTATCACTCTAAGCTTCGACCATCTTGGTTCGAGCTGACCTTGCTCTGATACCAAATCAACCGGGGATGTCACGCCCCGGCCCCCACCGAGCTCGCGACATCCCTCGATGGTTGATCATTGAATCGACGTCCCAGATACGACGCCGACCCGACCCCAAACATCAGATATTTAGCACGCGCGGAAATAAATAGAAATAACCCAGACGGTTAATAATGACGATGGGTAGCAATGGCACAAAACAATAACTAAAATTTCTACACATGACAAATACATACTACGTTTACAAGGGACGGTCCCCAAGCTAAGCCACAATAGCAGGAAACTTAACTCCTCTACAAGAAGGGGAAAACTCAAAAGCTGGGTACTTGACCCGTCCTCAATCTTCGAGGTGCTCTTGCAGCGTCTCCAATCACTCACGGCCGCGGATCTGAAATGGTTATATAATAACCGTGAGAACGAGTCTCAATAAGCAACCCCCTATACCCCACATAGGCCAATGCGTACCCAGACCAGTCTAACATGCGAACTACCAAACAATATAATCACTTTCACATGCTAGGCTTACCTCGCCTCGAATCACGTGCCAACCCTGCATATTAGTCCAAACGTGATAGTGCAAGTACAAATCACTGCCACATCACAATCACCAGCACACACACTTCCACTCGAAATTAGTCAATCCAAACAAGCACCCAACCCATCCAACCAATCATCCACACGCACCATCATTCAGTTCGATCAACACCCACACGCTCAACCAGTCAATCCAGTCACACTCAATCAGCCAATTCAGTCACACTCGGCCAGCCATTTCAATCACAATCAAATCACATGCGCATCCATCTAACTTTCTCATTGCCCGCGTCAACACGCCTCAGGCCCGTTCTCACAGCCCGCGTAAACACGCCTCATGCTCATTTTCACTGCCCGCTTAAACACGCCTCAGGCTCATTTTCACAGCCCGCTTAAACACGCCTCAGGCTCAACTTTCTTTTCACAGCCCGCGTAAACACGCCTCAGGCTCAACTTTCTTTCCAATGATCCGCGTAAACACGCCTCAGGTCCAATCACACCTTTAACGGGCCACCGTCAACACGTCTTAAGCCCGCTTCCATTTGGCACACTAGCCAGTCAAACCTTCGCACGGACCGCCGTCAACACGTCCCAAGTCCGTAGCCCTCCGATCGATCCGGGCTTAAAATCGACAGGCAATCACACGCCATTCAATTCAATCAATTTCACGCCAAACAACTCACATTCACAACTCGGTCCAATTCACACTTCGCCACTCCAATTCACAAACCCGACATTCAAGTCGGTCACGCACAATTTCCCAAATCAAGCACAATTAAAGCATAATATAATCTAATTAAATCACAATATAAATAAATTAACAACACGCCCTAGCCGTTCTAACCGAGAGAAGTCTATAAGCACCCACATTCACAACACAGCCCATCTCACTTGCCCGCAAATCCGTCATTCACGCCTACCACATACTAGCCTCAAGCCCACCCATGAAAGCCACAACAACAATATCAATTAGCCCAACAATTCTCCCAATTTAATCTATTAATTATGCACGTACTATATTCGCACCAGGTCCACGTTTGAAGCATACTTGGGACAATCACGTTCAAAACAATAAGGTGATTAAGACAAAGAGCATCATGAGTAAACCTTATGTTTATAGGACACGCAAATATATTTTACAGGCCAAATTATCCAATTTTAGCCATTTATACAACAAACGTTATGGCTTGGGTGTCCTAAGCCCACTACTTCTCCTCGCTCCTCGCTTTCCCCGAACTTCAACATGGCTCGAACTCCTCCTGACGCCGCCGTCCGTTCGACTATCCTATGAACCTGAGGGTGGGAAAATGGGGGGTGAGTCGGGAGACCCGATAAGTAAACCTACTAATATCAAGCGAGGACGAGGGATCGCCGTTAGCACAAAGCCAGCCCTTACCGCACCCGCATCAATGGCGTATCAATAGCAAAGTTCAACAAGAGAACATCAAGCACGGCTACATCGTTCACACGTTACAAACCACGGCTCGGTTCTATCTCAAAACAACAACAAACACGAAACATGATCAAATCAAGAAATGAACCAACCACAATCAACCAAATGACCGAGAAACGGTCGAAACAAACCGTGTCACAACGCATCACAACTTCCTTTCCCGATATTAGGAAGTGTACTTACCCAACGGCAAACAAAACCAGAGAACGGGGGTCAAGACGGGTGAGCTCGGAAATCTCGGGCTTTGCACACGAACATACGGCCTTGCATAAGGCTTCCTTACTTGATCAAACCACAAGAGAGACACGCGCTAGTCGGTAAGCTTTTTTTTCTTTCTTTCTCTCTTTCTTTCTTTCTATTTCTCTCTTGGTTTTCCCTTGGCAACTCACGGTGTCGCCCTTTCTTTTCTTTCCCTTGGCTTTCTCTCTCTCTTTCTCTTTCTCTCTCTCCCTCACGGCTATTCTCTCTCTCTCTTCTTCTCTCTCCCTTGGCCAAATGGCCCTTCTCTCTATTTATAGGGAGGGAAACTTGGGGCCTAAGTTTGGATGACAAAAGCGCTTATGTCATCGCGGCGCGTGAGGTCATCGCGCGTGTCATCGCGGCGCGTGAGGTAAGAGCTTACCTCACATGGTTATCATTAAGAATCACCAAAGTCAAGAATAATAATGGCCCATTTAATGCATGTCATCATGAAGGGACTCCAAAGTCAAGACTAATAATGGCCAATAAATGCTTGTGGAAAAGAAGACCAAGTATTAATTCAAGCCATTAATTAGGCTTCTTGAACAAGCTTCATTTTTATCCACTCATTTCTCTTTTTTCGTTTTCCCCTGGTCCGAACTCCGAAAAATGCATAAAATATCTCATTTGAAAGCTTGGAATGTGTACTTTAAATCACCAGAAGACACCAAGTCCAAATTTCAACGTTTTCATATAGAAAATGCTAAATCTTTGAAATCTGGCAAAACCGGACAGTTTTTCACTGTTCACGAAATCGGACTTAAAATCATAGTAAATGAACTCCGAAAATTCTCAATTTCGGATATGTCATAAACAAGACCTTAATAAACATTTTTCGTGAAGAACACAAAATCTAATTCTTTCTGTAAACACCATTTTCAGTCACTCAAAAACAGACTAAAAACAGCTTACTGGAACAGCATTTTTATTTCTCAAAATAAGCTCTGTCCAGTATCCAAATCATCTCAGAAAATTCCCAAATTTACACACGTTATAGAAAAGGAAGTCCTTAACAACTTTTGTGAAGGAACTTTTCCAAACTCAGCCCAAAAAAGCCTGTAGAAAATCAAGACGGTGTAAACATCATCAAAATATCCATTCCGGGCAGTTTCACATAGTCTGAAAATTAGGCCATCGTACCACTTATCTAAATTCCAAAATTTCTGAAATTAAATCATGTAAAACTTCAAAATGATTGGAACAACTATCCAGAAGAAAGCATTTGAAAATTCGGATCACACAAGTCTTTCCAAAAATAACAAAACGAAGGGTACAAATGATCCGAAAACTAGGTTTTCCAAAACAAGATAAAACAATTTTATTCTGATTGGAAAACCGCCAAACTTAAACCATAGCCATTTCCCATGGATTGAAATTGAGGATATTATAATTTACCTGCAGCTTCCCAGGCCCAAAAATCGGGATGTGATAGGGACGGCTGCATGGGGGGGACGTCTTGGGGGGGAGAGAGAGAGAGAGAGAGAGAGAGAGAGAGAGAAAGGAAGAGAGAGAGAGGGGCGTATGGGGGGGGTCGGCAGAGGAGAGAGGAGAGAGAAAGAGAGAGAGAAAACTTTAAATTTTAAGTTCAAGCGCGAACCAACGAACACGGTCCAAACTAAAAACTGACCTAATAGTCCCGATTTAAATTCGGGAAAAAGGCCTAACGATCCTCTAAAAATCCCAAACAATATTCTGGGGCAAATGACTAAAATAAAATAACCCAAACCGCACTACGAGGGAGGTCTACCAGTCCAAATCCGCACCCAGTCTAAAAATCCACTTTCTCACTAATCCTAATAATCTCGATGCTGGCCACAATAATATCGACACCGTCCAATTTATTTCGTCCCGAAACTCCCGGAAATCGACTACCAAGTTCAGGGTGTAAATAACGGCCAAATTCGATCGAGTGCGATTCTAGCAAAATTTCTATTTTTAAAACAAGAACCCGAGAGTGATCAGTTCTCGGGCGAAATTCTATTACAAGCGCACTGACGGATTACACGTTTTATAAACCCCAAAAATGGGCCAAAATCCGGAATGTCACACATAAAACAGATTGGCTTTATTCAAATGAAATCAAATCCACACTAGTTGTATATCAGCACATTGAGCGAATAATAGCATAGGTACCGATGTTCACTTCGCTTAGTTCAATACATCGATCCAAATACACCTCATGTTTATATACAAAATTATAATTTACTCAATCCTCTCCTCAATCCTAATAATGTTGAAATCATTAGGTAGAAAATTTGCTACATTTGAAGTCCTTCACACACATACACACACAATGAGTAGGTATGATTCTCCATTCAATCTTTCCCATAAAGATTACTGATGAATGGAGGAAGGCAAGTGCTTTGGAGGCTTTGCTAATTGTGTTGGCATTTGCTCTGCTGTCGAAGCCCGACTCTGAGCTGTTGTTTAGAGGCTTCCGTTAGCTTGCAACCTGAACCACCGTAGAGCCATTCTCGAGAAGGATTCCACTTTGATTATGTCCTTAATATGATTGACAAGCGACCCGTCTAGGCCATCCATGGCTTCTTTAGTTAAGTAAATTGGCTTAATTTCATAGAGGAAATTGGAAGTCAAGTTGCAAGTTACTTAGAGAGAGGGGAATACTTGTGCTGATTGGATTTCAAACTATGCTGTTAGATCTCGAGAATGTATGACTTTTCATGTTATTCCTCCTGTTGGTTGATCTAGTTCTTTGATAGGAGATTTTGACCGGCACCTCGATGCCTCAGTCATGTGCCGTTATGCCTTACTAATTTAATGGTCTCCAAGCCCCCTTTTTTCTCAAAACTAAGGAAATTACTTCTGAAATGAGTTTTGTTGCGGATATGAGTTTTGCAATGTACAATTCCGTCGAAATTGAATAATGGGTTCTATCAGGAAATTTTCAAAATGGAAACAGTTAAAAGTATGGTAAAATGGTATAAACACATGGGGAATCTTCATAATCCTACCATGAAAAAGTTATGCGCATCAATAAAATCGTGGGGCAATTGCCAAGTCGTCAAATTTCCAATAACGATGTGCGGTTATTGCTTGTTTGACTCCTACTTATCATTGTTATAGATAACTCTTTAGAACTCCATTATTATCTATTCATATGTAAATGTAATGTATTTATTATTCAAATGGAAGGGCAACAGAAACAAGAAAAAAAAGAAATAGTACCAGTCAAATGGGAAAACTTCATTTTCACAGCTATAGAAGACAGCATTATAAGAGCATGCTGATGATTAAAAACCTGAAACAAAAGTGAAATAAAATGAAGGAGAAGAGCTCAGTTGTGGTTGGTATAGACTCCTCTCTCGGCTTCCTCCAGCCAGTGTGCGTGCGCTCTGGATCGTTGGGGTTGCTGAAGAAGCGATCAACAAGGAATTGGGCCCGGGCCAATTAACCAATTGAAATGCTGAGGTGATGAGCTTGGTGTTGACACCTAATTTTTAGCTCATTTTTTTTTCATATTTTCAAAAATCCCAAAATTAGAATTAGGAATCTTGGCCAAGCCTAGAAACCTATTTCTAAACCAAAAATGATTTTTTTAGCTTTTTCCTGAATTTTTATTTATTTCTTTTAGTCAAAATGAGTGAGAAAATCAAGAAAAATAGCAAATGGAATCAGAAAATTCCATAAAAATATTCTTTAGTCTTCTTTTAAATCCAATTTCACTAATGCATCATCAATTTTGGGAAATCTCAATCAGGCATGTGTTTTTCCTAAAATTGGGCAAAATCAAACCCGAATTGAACCAAAAATACGATTAGATCTTTTCTAGTCATTTTTAAGTTATAGTGTCGTCACAATAAATGATTTTGTGACTTTGAATTACATAATGGCCAATCCAATTACACGATTTATCAGAAAAATAAAAAAATCCCCAAAATTCAATTGAAAATTTGAAATTTTAAGCTCAAATTGGGAATCTTGCCCAATTCGAAATTGTCGAATCATGAGACCATCGTTTAGGGTTAATCTGATATGGGTAATTCAATTTGGTACCAATTTTTCCTAATCAGGACATTAAGGCATCAAATTGAACAAAACACCAATAACCTGAATATAAAAAGTTAAAAATCTAGGACATGATTATGACAAAAATTGGAGAAAATCACATATTTGGAATCAAAATGTGACGAGGAATTTAATTTTGGGGTTTAATTTTAAAAATTCGGTCAAAATTGAGCTCATTTTGAGTTTTTAGTCAAAACCGCTCTTATCGAGTAAGTCGGGTCAACCCAACCAGACCAAGGAACTTGTCTTCTTTTCCTGGTTCATCCCAAAACACAATAAACCCAGAAATATCTTCTCAAACCTAGAACTTCATGAACCTTCCCCGATCAATCTAGCACGTGTAAATTGACTTGGCCAGTTGGAGAATCTCCAGCTGGCGCCAGGGAATCGTTCTAATCGATTCTAAGTTGGTAGAAACGAACTTTGGGTGGGAAAATTCATCAAAAAAATGAAGGAAAACTGATCATTATGCACAGAACGTGCTTGACGAAATTCCAGAGGGAGAAGAGAGAAATAGAGGGAAAAGAGAGAAAAATAGAGAAAGAAGTGGGTCGAGACTCCCTGAGGCTGAGTGATCGGCACTTTTCCGATCGAAAAGCGTCGGCAAATTGATCTCGTCGGTGAGTTTCCTCACCGGCAAACCAAAGTCGGAGTTGATCGTCAAGGCCTGGAAATTGATATCGGCTGATGCATCCAAGAACTTCCTGGTGAAGCTGAAGTTCCCAACTCGAAGTCAAAGTGTTAAAGAACATCATCACAATCGCAAATTGACCTGGAAAACTTATTTGATCACTCAACGAGATAGGTAAATATCACTCATAATCGCTGTTTTCCAGAATTTCCAAAATTAAGTTTTAGTTCCAATGTTAATGTTCATGTGACTTTGTTAATGATTTTTAGCACTTTGATGTTTAAAACCTGTTCTTGATCATTTTTTATGTTACTTGATTGCATTTTGGGCATTAAACATGCATAAACCGAGTCAGCCACCATTAAACCTTCTCGCCGGAACTCGGAGGATCTTGCCGGAGCATGTCTTGTGGCCATAGGCCATCCAAGTCAGACTTCTTCAACTTTGTTTGTTGATTTAATGTTGTCTAGAAGCGATCTAGATGTCTAGGGCGAGTATGATAATAGTTTGAATTCTAGAAATGTAAGTTTTAGTCAGAATTGGTTTAGGCTTTTCGGGCTTGAATCTCATCGGCTGGCGGAGGTCCAGTGATGAACTGAATAGGTCAGGTTGATAGTCGGTAATACAAGAAAGACACATAACCAAAAATCAATCAAAAAGGTCGTCAGAGACTCACCGATGGTGAGTTCAAACCGGGGGCCTCGAGAACGTCCAAGCCCAGTTTCGCGCCCACTAGGTGTTCAGCAAAATACCGAAGAGAAACAAGCGAGAAACGGCACCGTTTTGGCGTTGTTTCTAGCCGAAGAAGACAATCGGCGACCGACGCCGGCGAGGCCCGATTTGGCCAAACCGAACCAGGTTGAACCGAGCCGGTTTGATTCATTTCTTGGCGGGAAAATAATAAAAAAATAAAAAATCTAAAAAATCCAAAATTCAAAAATAAAAAATCATAAAAATCTAAAAATTTTAGAAATTTTCGGAAAATTCATAAAAATTTCAAAAAAAATATAAAATTCATAAAAATTCAAAATTTTTTGGAAAATTCATAAAAATATAGAAAATTCCAAAAATACAAACAAAAATGTGAAAAATTCAGAAAATCTATAAAAAAATTGGAAAATTCGAAAATTCATGAAAATATTCAAAAATCATAAAAATCAATTCTCAGCTAATGAAATTCTCAGAAATTCAATTTTCTAAAAAAAAATAAAAAATAAAAAAAATAAAAAATTTCGAAAATTCACATATTGGTTCATTAACACCATGGCCAACCGTGGAAAGCGAAATTTGAAATTTTGGAAGTGCCGAAGTGGCATTTTTAGAAAACCTCAAATTCAGGGGTTATAACCCTAAAAACCCTAAACCCTAAAAAGACACAAATCATGGAATGAATAAGCCTTTAGGGCTTCATTAGGGTTTGGATGGTTTTTTGGGTGCATTTTGATTTTTAGAGACAATTTAGGATTGTTTGGTTTGATTGACATTGATTGCGCATATTAATTCTTGATTGATTTCCCCGCAATTAGAATGGATAGGATTAGTGGATAAGCTTCGAAAACTTGCGTGACAAGTTAAACATCGTATCGTTCTTAGGTATCGAAAGGGCATTAGAGATCTTAATTCGGGATCATTAGCGTAACCAAGTCTCCATACTCAGAAACTCCGATTCGTAGAATCGCGGTATTTCTCCCATACCTCGATTAGGTTTCTAGTCAACCTACCAATAATGACTAGTGGCGACTCCAAAATAAAAAAACTTAGACTAAATAGGAAAATACCATCCACTATCACGTGAGGTATGGTCTGGGAGAGACCCTTACACGGAAATACTTCCTTAGCGCACAAATCTCGAAAAACCAAAAAAAAAAGCGCGGCGTGACACTTGGGGCTAATGAAGTGTTAATGGACTGAGCTGAAGTGTGCGAACTAGAGTTAATACATAGGCTAAGGCAAATAAGTTTGGGTTCTTCTTTCTTCTATCAATTACTATTTTTTATTTTGTCCTTTAACTATTGGGTTAATATCACGAAAAACCCCAAACTGACATACTTATGACAATTTTACCCCAAACTAATTTTTTGACAACTAAAAATCCCAAACTAGTACATTTGTGATAATTTTGCCCTCCGTCAAATTCTCCTGTTAAATTTGCTGACGTGAACAACGGTCAGTGACGTGGCAAGCCATGTATACAACGCTCGATGATGTGGCAAGCCACATGGAGAGCCACATGGATCTAGCGTAACCAAGTCCCCGAGCTTAGAATCTCTGGTTCGTAGGAATAAAACATATCTCCCTATGTTTTATTTAGGTTTCTAATCGACCTACCATAAATAGATTAGTGGCGACTCCAAGCATGAAAACTTTTGCATATCAAAAAACTTAAACCCTAAGTTGCGAATTGGTAGGGCTTGAGAGGGCCCGAATTAGGCTTAGTCTTAATAATCCATTAGCCTAAGAGAAATTTTAGGTCGTGACAGCTTGGCGACTCCACTGGGGACTTGAATGAAAACTCTTAGTGGACTTAGGCCAATTTTTCTTTTCAAAAAAAAATATATATATTTTTTGTTTGGCAGCGAGGATCCCAAGTACGTCCCTAACGTTTAAGGTGTTAAATGTTTTTGCAGAACGGGAGTTATAAGGTGTGGAGTGTTTGTTAACCATTTTCTTGCAGGGAGGTGTTGAGATCGGATGTTTTAATTTTGATATTGAAGCGCTGCTTGCATATGATCTGTTGTGCATACCTGTGCATTTTCACTACACTCTAGCACACACAACCTGTCGCCGGACCTGGGCTGCATAGGATCACCTAGGATGGTATTGAGATGGATACCACTCCGACCGTCTGCCCGCGGTACGAGTTGTCCATCACAATCCCGATATTTCTTTCTTGATGTCAAAGAGATTACCACCCCGGTCCGCATGCCCGCGACATGGGTCGGCTCTTTGACGATACCAGAGTTACGAGGACCCGACTTAGTCCGCATGCCCGTAGCTAGTCCGATCATTCTCGTGGCTCCACTTTGTTAAGCCTTCTAGAGTAGAAATCGAGCCACGTAGCATGCGTATGTCTATGTGATTGCCACCTGGTTATTGGTAAAGTAAGTCCTTTGAACTTTTCCTCCGCAATTTATTTACTTTATCGTATTGTTTTGTCAGTCCATGACATTAGGTTGATCGCAAGTTTTGGTTAATATACAATGGGAAATTCCGACATTCGACTTATTCTCCCTCCCAAGAAGGAACTCAACGCGTGGTGGGACAAGCTAGACCAAGCTAGTCGTGAGTTCGTGGAATCAACAATTGGCCGACTCCTCCCTCTGTTGCGTATCAACATTCATGGCGGCCTCATTCAAGCACTTGCCCATTGTTGGTGTCTAGAGACGACTACTTTCATCTTCGGTAAGCATGAGCTCACTCCGACCTTGGAAGAATATAGCATTGCCATTGGAAAACCTTTGGAATTAGAATTAATTAGTCCACCTATCGGAATAAATCCTGTCTCGATTTTATCTGATTTTTTGAGAATCAAGGAAGAAATTATAAGAAAAATTTTGAAAGGTCACCGCAATACTTGCCCGTTTTCATTTCTTGACGAATGTTTTCAAAATGGCACTTCATTTCAAATGAGAAGGATTTTCCTATTAGCTTTCTTTGGATTTATACTTTTCCCTCACTGTAAGAATGCTATTAATCCTTTGATTGCTAAGTTAATGGGGCAAGTGTGTGGGGGAATGAACTTTGTTAATGCCCTCTTGGCAGAAACTTTTCTTTCCCTTTCTCGATTTAAAGAAAATGATGACAAAATCTTTCTTGCTTCTCCTGAGCTTTTGCAAATTTGGTTCTTATCTCACTTAAAAGGGTTTGGTGGTTTAATGATTATACGTGAAGTTAGCAACTTTGATCACCCTATCATGAGATTTGAGAATAAACAAAAACATGCACCGGATTATCATTATTCCAATTAGCTGGCTTTCTTTAAAAATCCAAAGTCCAAATGTTTCCTATGGCATGCTAAATGGTTCCAAATTCGTGAGGTCAGACTCATATGTGGACGTGTTGGCCCAATCCCTTTATTGGGATTCACTGGGGCAATGGAATATTACCTGACTAGGGTAACTCGCCAGTATCAAGTGGTGCAAGAGCTTCCCTAACTTTGAAGCAGGATGATTCAATTCGGGTCAACTTCACCGACGGAGACCTCGACCATGAAGATAGCATTTCTTTAATCAAGTCGTTGTGGGATATATGCCATCCACAAATGCTCATATGGCCCGAAAAAGAATTAGAGGGTAAAGAAAGGAAGTATTATGCTACAACTGAATACATTTGAGGGCACAAGATTCCAGATAATTTACTCCCGAAGATACCAATGGTGCCTGAGAAGATCACCAACCGTGCTGAAAAAAGATGTCTCAAGAGAAAAACTGAGAAGTTACAAGAGCAAGTTACACACTTGGCTGAGGAGAATAAGCGATTACGCTTGGAAATCACATCCCAATTGTATATTGATCAAGCCAAATGAAATGGCTCGTGTCTTTTAAGATATATTTTTTTCTTTCTAGATTCGTTGTTTAGGAAGTTGGGTCATTATTTTAGGGGATTTCAAGTTGTTGCTTTCATAATTTTTGTTCAAGAATCCGTTATGAATAAAGTTTTTTTTATATAATTCAAAGCGAGTAGACCAATGTCATGGATCGGCGTGTGATTCTTCTTGACACTTATGCATGCCTATTTTATCCATGAAATCAGGTAATTACGGACCGATCACAATCGCCTATTCGCACACGGTCAAGAACTAGAATGGCCGATCAAACTGACTTACGAGATCGTGTCGTTGGCATTGAGGACCAAATAAAGCAACTCCTCGTCGCAATGCAACAAATGTCCGCTGAGATCAAAACCCTTCGGCTGACTCCTGTTCCTGCATCCCCTGAAGCATTAGCCCCAAAGCATAAAGGAGGGAAGAATGTCGATAGTGAGGAAGATGACTATCTTCTCGATTTAGTAGATGACCCCGTCTAGATTATCGTCAACAAGGATAAACCTAATGAACGGGTCAACAAGCTTGAAGAGAGAGTGAAGCAACTGGAAGGCTCACATGATTCACCCTCAATCGACTTATCTCTTTACTTACAGATCAAAATCTCGAAGAAGTTCAAGATGCCGGATTTTGACAAGTACAATGGCACCTCCTGCCCGAAAGCCCACCTGCAGCTATACCACGTACAAATGACCTCGTACGTTGATAATGAGCTCCTGATGATTCATGCATTTCAAGCAAGTTTGATGGGTCCTGCCTTGAACTGGTATCTCATGAAGAAGATAAATAGCCTAAAAACCTGGAAGGAAGTCAGTGAAGCATTTCTAAAACAGTACAGGTTCATAACAGACATCATTCCCACCCGTGAAGACCTCGAACGTGCTCAGATGAAAAAGACTGAGTCGTTCAAGGATTATGCTATCAGATGGAGGAATATTGCTGCTCAAGTTATCCCAGAACCCATAGACAGTGAATTGAAGAGGATGTTCATTAAAACTCTTCCGTTCGAGTACCGTAATCGGATGGCAGCTATTCCGGCTGACAACTTCAATCAACTCATCCCCATAGGTGAACAAATTGAGATAGGGCTGAAAGATGGGTGGTTTGTGGAGCCGTCTTCCTCGACTAAAAGATTTGGTGCAAGAAAGGAGAAAGAGCCGACAACTGAAGTCAATGTGACATATACCCAGCCAAGTCGGAAGAATGTTAATGTCGCTCCAGTGATCCAAGTATCAGAGACTCAACAACATAACACGGGTCGTCAACCTTCTCAGAGGAGGAATAATAAGAGGCAATTCACCCCCCTCCCCAGGTCATTGTCTCAAGTGCTAGCGATCCTCCGGAAGAAAGGCTTGCTTACCACTAAGCCAAAGCATTCCAATCCTGAGCAGTTCTATAACTACGATCCGTCTAAGAAATGCGATTATCATATGGGCGAGGTGGGGCACTCAACCGACGATTGTTTTACCCTCAAGCACCGAATTCAGAACCTCCTGGACACGAAGGCTTTCTCCTTTCAACCCGTTAAGCCGAATGTTCAGAGCAACCTGCTCCCTGATCATGCGGGCAATGTGAATGTCATATTTAGTTTCGATGCTGGTCAAATCAAGAATGTCAAGGTGTACACCGCTGACATCTACGATGGGTTAGTGAGAGCTGGCTATTACCCGAGTGATGAGGTGCCTTCTCTGACTGTCACGAAGAAAAGAATCTCCAGAATGGTGGAAGCTGGGATGATCGTCTATACTAATCACATTGGCATCGTCTCCACAATCTCCGAAGTAGTCATTGATTGGGAAGGGGAGTTTGCTGCGCTAAACACCGAAGAAGACGAGGTCGACCCTCTACTTGAGGACATGCCTCCACACATCTGCACTACATTCCCAAGCCCTACAAGAATGATGCATGAAAAACAAGAGGTGATCGACACATTAGGGCGACTGAGCAATGGATGGGGAGGTATGGATGATCCAACACCGCTAATGATAGAAGATCCTGATGATGCAATGGATGGAATCACTGCTCTGTTCGATGATTTCTTCATTGGAGCTATCGAGGAAGGACCGTTGGAGGGAATGGGCACTGGTCCGCAAGAGTAACACCTTTAATTTTCTCGCACACTCCCCTGCGTGAGAATTTTTACTGCTTTTTAGGACTTGCCTCGTCTTGGGAGCTGCTTTTTATGACTTTTCATTTCTAGGATTTGATTGTTGCAATTTCCATTCCAATAAATGTAATTCATTTGGTGATAATCAATGAAATTACAAATTATTTTCATTTTTGAGGGCATGTTGAGGTATATCAAACCAGCCCGGTGATGATATCCAACCAATAAAAGAAAAATATAGTCCAAGGAGAATTCTGAGGTCTGGGCTTTTTCATGTTTCCTCGTGTTAAAACTTTTTTTAAAGAAATTTCGAAAAGAAAAATTTAGAAAAAAATGCAATGTTTAACCCCGTTTGTCCTTTTGAACCCCCTACTTTATGTTTCAGGGGTAATCTTGTGACACGTGAGGGTTGAGAACAGTCCAATCTGATGAATTATGTACAGCCAAGCTTGATCCCAATGACACCAACGAACTCGAAGATTTCTCAGACCTTCAGCGCGATCTAGAGCATCATGAAAGACCCAAAGTCCTGACGGTAGACCAAACTATCACCGTCAACTTGAGTGATTCCGGAGAACCCAAAGAGGTGAAGATAGGGGCAACCCTTCCTGAAGATGAGACGAAACGCTTGATCCAGTTGCCGCATGAGTAGGTAAATATTTCAACCAAAAGTGCATCAAAGACACTTTGAGGTAAATGATATAGTCCTAAGGAATGTACTGCTAGTCTTTCCTATTCCTAGGGGTAAATTTGCCCCAAAATACATCCCCATATGTGGTCCAAAAAAGTGTTTCCTCGAGGTGCCCTGGTTCTCGCAGAAATGGATGGTCGTGAGTTTTCCACGCCTGTTAATTCTGATGCTGTGAAGATGTATTACCCCTGATAAAATCTAACTTTGCAGCAAAATTTTTCAAGTGTTTGGTTTTATACTTTGAGTCACAAACATTTCACTTATGAATAAATGGTTTCAATCAATTTAAAGATGGAATGTGTGCATTAACTTTAAATACTGCTTGATCATTTTGTCAGTCTGCATCATCGATTTCAAAAGGAGAATCTATTTGGACAATCTGATAACTCATGTGGAATGAATTGAATGTGTTGAATGAGGTATATCGGGATGATGAAAGGCAAGCCCTATCCTATATACAGTCCTATGCACTAATCCCCAGTGAGTTGAGTGAAAAAATTCCATGTTTGCAAGGTAAAGGGTTATCTCGCAAAAGGTACGGCAACCAAAGTGACGAAAGGCAGTTTATTTCTCTATCCCAAACACTACAGGTTATCTATTGTTTCGCCACTTTGAGCCTAAATACTTGGAGAAATCCTTTCAAATTATCCCTGTCAAGAACTACCCCACATCGGGGCAAACTGGAGGTAAGTCATCATTATAAGGTGAAAAATGAATAGAGATTTTCTTGCTCTCACTTGCATCAATCTTTGAGTGTTGCTTTTTCGGAAGAATTTACACGAAGTTCAAGTGCCTTAGGATGACGAAGAGCATTTCTTTCTCTATCCTATACACACTTTATCCTTTGCTAAGCCCAATTGAGCCTGCAAATTCGTTTCTTAAACCCAGTTAGTAATCATACCCCACACTAGGGCAAGGTAAAAGCCATCATTGTCCACGCAACATATCTGGAGCGCCGATAGAAGACGAAGACCCTGAAAGTCCAAATATTAGTCATTCGGTCAAAACAAGCCAAAATGTGTCTAGCCAATATATGCATTGTAGACAGTGTGTGTCAAAAGTCAAAAAAAAAAAAAGAAGAACTAGAGGGCATGAAAAAGCAATATGCCTGGTAAAAGCAAGGCCAATGCCCGAGAAAAAAAAAAGAAAAAAAAAAAAAAAGAGAAAAGAAAGTCGAAAAAAAGGAGAGAACTTTAGAGAAAAAATGTCAAGATATGACATATCAAAGTCATGAATCCCAATGGAGCAGTGGTCTTACAAATCTCAAAAGAATCAAGTGGAGAATTCAAGCCCAATGAAGCATTTACTGAAATGACAATGCCTAAGGATGAAGAAGAAGACTGGTGACAATGCCGAGATGATCACCAACTTATTCACCCCAATTATACACATTTTGAGCCTAATGATCCATTCATTTCTTAACCCATGAGCCTAGCCTACGTTATGTCCCTTACAAAGTCTCTTCAGATTATGGCACTTGAACTAATGTAGGGTTCGGATGTTTATAAGCTTAGCTCGAAGAAGTGTGAGCAAGTCCATTTCTATGTCATTTTGCATGGTTCTTGACTTGTAAACCCGGAGATGATTGCGAGCGAAGTATTTTCTTTCAGTAACCTCGACTTAAAGAGTCCCCTTTTGCTAAGCCATTGACCAAGCCCACGTTACAGTCCCAACAAAGATCTTTCAGATTGGTAAGGTCGTACTGTTTGCGAGAATACTCAGACCCTTGTTGACATGATGATGGTGAGATAGAGCGATTCTCATAAATCAACCTTTTCGATGAGAGTGAGTGAAAGCCCTTTTGAACCGAAAGTCCCTCATTTGACATTCTCAACATACCCACTTGTGAGTTCGGATTGTTTTGTCATGATTCTCCCTAGTAAAGTTTTGTAATGCCAATTTGACAAAATCGTCATGCATGAAAACCCGTCGAATTTATAAATGCATGAGTATATACGTCCTTGATTGCTCATGAATGCATATTACATGTTCCCTAAAATCGTGTCTAGCAGGAGATGCGCCCTCAAGAGTCGGAGATATCACCAGGTAAGTATATCTCTATCCCTTGGATGCCTGTGACTATCCAAATATCCCTAACCTATTCGAGCAATCGTCAGACCCCATATTTGATCATTTTGTTGCGATCTTTAGATGTCTTTGACGATATCCAGGTATCTATTGATTAAGCCTTTTCAGGTACCTCTGATGATATCCACGTACTTTGTCAAGGAATCTCCGAGCATTTGGGTTAGCCCCTCTATTCGCCAAATCGTTAAATACCTCTGACGATATCCAGGTATTTATCGGTCAAGTCCTTTCAAATATCTCAGATGATAACCAGATATTTTGTGAGGCACAACTTTCAAACAATTTGGAAAGTTCCTTCTTGAACACCTTTGACGATATCCAGGTGTTTAGCAATTGACTTTTTCCGATTACCTTTGACGATATCCAGGTATTTCGTTAAAAGTAGGAATTTATTCTAATTTGTTGAATTGCTTTTCAGGTACCTTAGATGATAACTAAGCACCTTGTTAAGCCCCATTTCTAGCAATTTGGAAAAAGCCCCGCATTAGGCACCTTTGACGATATCCAGGTTCCTAATGGATAATTTTCTCGAATACCTCTGATGATATCGAGGTATTTCGACAAAAGGTGGGATAAATTCCATTTTGCTAGATTATCACTAGACGCCTCTGACGATATCCAGGCATTCAGCAGAAGGTCCATTTCGAGTATCTCAGACGATATCCAGATATTCGAAGTAGTCTTCCATTCTTTGATTTCTAGATACCTAAGATGATATCCAGGTGTCTATTGATCACCATCTTCGATTACCTCAGACGATATCCGGGTAATTCGAACTACCCTTCACGTGTCCTAATTGAATTGTAGGTCACCGAAGTCCATCAGCGTTCATCAGGCAATACCTTTGGGACAAAGCCCAAACATTTGTCATACAACCACATGAATCAGAGTCATGCCTCGAATTATATTACCAATCCTGTCGGGTAAGTAACTTCAGGAATGTTTTATTCATGTTAACATGCATCATTTCTTATTGCATTTGAAAATGGGACTCATTCTCCCACAAAAAAATAACATTCATTGCATAGTCAAAATTTAGGTATCATTTAGTCTTTGAATGCAACCTCTTCGAGCACACCTTCAAAGAGGGGCAGCTGTCGACACCTAAATTTTGGTGATCCATATGAGTACATATTGCATAGGAAAATTAGGAGTTGATTCCGACACCTAGCAAAAATAATAATTAAACTGCATTTAGTTTTTAGGAGCATTTATCATATAGTTTAATTATATTAATTGCATATTTTTCTAACCGACGGCGAATGGACTTAAATGAATAATTCTGTGCTTAATTTAATTAAGCCCACGGAAGCTAAATAAAATTGGCCAAAAGCCCATGCTATGGCCGAAAGTTTGGTGGCCCTAGAGATTTCTTCTCCATGGTATGATCAGATAAATGAAGAAGGAAGGATTTTGACACAAGATACCAATGTTCACCCTGAAAAGGGCATAATATATTGAGATATCTTCCTGGAAATCTAACTTCCTTAGAGAAATACATGTGAAAGAATGGACAAAGCTGGAATTCAGACAAGAAGGGAAAGTGAGCTTATAAAAAAGATGGACCTTCCCCCTACGAAGAATCCGGTCAATGAAGAAAAGAGGAAAGAAATTTTGTTTCTTTCCTTGATGGGTTATGCGCCTTTGCGTATAAAAGGGGCTCTCTGGCTTTTCCTTGAGGGACCAAAAAAAAAATCGTAAGTGAAAGCATAGAGAGAAGAGGCCACAAAATTTTCATACACGGCCACCCCCTGAGAGAAAAAGGAGAATAAACGTTCTTGAGGAGTCAAAGAAGAGAGAGGCGTGCATATAGAGGGAGTCCTCTGAGGAAGCTTCGGTGGGTTTGCTGGATAGTGGATTCGTGCGTGAGTAAAAAAAATATAGAGCCTACAATTGAAAGAAGCTTGCGGCCAAGAGAACCTTCGTGCCAATTCTTCACCAAGAGCTCACCTTCACATCGAACAACAACGAAGCAGTTCCCAGTTGCACTGCAGCCACGTGACCTTGTCTAGCTCGTCTCTATGCCACGCCGCTTGCTGCTGCTCCTACACGGATCGGTTTGTCTTGCTGCCACGATACCAACTTTGGCAAGCGTAGCCCTGTTCCATCACATCCAGTAAACCAACGACTCCTGCTGTTGTTGCGCCGCATGATCGTCATTGCTTCTAGCCCTACGCTAATAGCTTCAGCGAGTCTGAGAAGCCCTGCACAGCCGCCACATCCTTCCAGTCCTTACCGTCTCTGATCGAGAGTCCAAGCCACCGTGACAACGCCGAGACCAGCAACTTCTGCGAAGGGTCCCAGTAAACTTACCAGTCCCGACGAAATCTCGCCGGTCACTGTTGCGTTACTCTGTATCTTCACCAAACTGGGACTCTCCCTTGTTTTGTAGGTTTCACAAGAACTCCCAAGCACCGCCGAGACACCACATGGCCGAATTCACCACGAGTAGCCAAACCACGGCTATCCTCACCATCACCGGTCACTGAGCTCAAGCCATCCGTCGGTCAAATTCGGAAACGTCACCCGTGAAATATTTCGAATTAGGTAATACATTATTCGATTCAATTTCGATATATTAAATTGCCTAACTTGAGTTTATTGTGATCTCAATTATATGCTATGTCAATATTCTCATATCCAAAAATCTTTTCGGAGTTCGTAAATTGAGATATTTTCCTAATTTCTCAACGTGCATATAATCGGCGGTCCGATTTCATGCCCGAAATATGACTCGCGATTGCACGAAAAATCATCAATCCGATCTCTTGCCTGAGATACGATTCGCGATTGCGTTGAAAATTGGCCAATCCGATCCTTATGCCCGGGATACGATTTGTCAATCTATTGTTTCTAAATTTAAATTGATGTCAGTAATATTTTGTGATATAGTGTCGTTTGTTCTTTTTAAATAAAGAAAATCCAAAAATATGTTACTTAGATTTAAATTAGAAGTTTTGCATGTTTAGGGAATCCTAAATTTATCTAGAAGATAGGATAATTATTTAATTTAAATTAGGACTTATTATAATTTATTTCCTAGTTTAAATTAGGTGTTATTCTAATCCTAATAGATTATTTAGGTTATTTTTAGATTCCGAATTTCCATGAAAATCCCAAAAAGAATGAGTTTCTTTAGGATAGATTAGGATAGATTGCATTCTTAATTTGAGTAATTTTTAATTTCGAATTTCATTGGAAAAATACCAAAATTAAATCATTTGTCCATCATTAGAATTAGGTCACATCGTCGCATGTCATATAGTTCGCATGCTAGGTTGCATTAATCGCATGTCATTTTTTGCACGTCATTACATATAGGTTAGTTTGCATTTTAATAAAGCGCAAACCCTAAAGAATACCTTGAGTGCCTTGTTTTGTTAATTAGAAATCATATTAGGATTGTCTGTATAATTTTCTACTAATAATGCAGATGCTTTCGTTGTTCTAAAGTAAGTATTTTCTATCCATCCTTGCAATTTATTTATTGCTTTCTTGGGTGTTAAATTGATGGTTTGTGCACCCGCATGAACATTTCACATGTTATAGATTAGGTAATAAAATGGATCCAGACTGCCTGCATAAATATTTTTGAAAAGAAAAGGTACCAAAAGGGCGTTAAACTAGATCTAGCGTAACCAAGTCCCCGAGCTTATAATCTCTGGTTCATAGGAATAAAACATATCTCCCTATGTTTTATTTAGGTTTCTAATCGACCTACCACAAATAGATTAGTGGCGACTCCAAGCATGAAAACTTTTGCATGTTAAAAAATTTAAACCCTAAGTTGCGAATTGGTAGGGCTTGGGAGGGCCCAAATTAGGCTTAGTCTTAATAATCCATTAGCCTAAGAGAAATTTTAGGTCGCGACAGCCGAACTCGACCTTCTCATCTCATATGTCAAACTTGGTCATCCTATCTTTGCTAGTTATATGTGAGAGGTTATTACAAAATAATTGGTTTATTTGTTGTTCTCTTGCAGATGTCTAAGGATTTTACAATTGCACTTAACCTTGGAGTTATGGAATTGGAAACATCACGAAGTACACAGGCCACCATGTAGAATATCTTCATGGTTGTAAGTCAATGGTAGTGAACTATAATACAATTGTTAAGGTTGCTATTGGTTTAGGATATACAGTCGAAAAGTTGTGGTACCTAATTCCTAGGAATTTGTTGAAAAGTGGTCTTATGTAGATTTTTGGTGATGATCAAGTGCTAGAATTGGTGGGTCTATGATTGACTTTTGGCGTTATTGAAGTATATATTGAAGGAGTTGCTCTTGGCAATGGTAATGGTTCTTCTACCAATGATGATAATAGTGAGAGTGATGATAGTGATAGAGATAGTGAACTAGAGCAAGATCCTAGTACATTATCTTCAAGTGACGATGACTTCATTCTCAATGGTGGTAATGAGGGTTTCTTTCTTGCAAGGCAAGAAGAGAGGCCAATGATGATGCAACTGCTATTGCTGCTATTATTGATATAGTTCCCGTTAACATTCCTGAAAATGAGGATGGGGGTGAAAATGATGGAGACGCTAATCTAGAAGAAGGGGATGAAAATTTGAGCCCTCGTAACTCTGATGGAGATGAAGAAGTCTGTGACCAAGGAAGACCAAAAACCATTAGATATGACCCCAAATGTGATCATAAAGAAATACAGTTTAGAGTAGGAATGAGATTTGCCTCATATGCTCAATTCAAGAAAGCTATGCAACTTTATGCAATCATGAATGGATTTGACATTGGATGGAAGACGAGTGAAGCAAAAAAAAAGGATAGTAGGTGTATGACTGGTTGTGAATGGAGAGTTTTTGCTAGCTGGATGTAGAGTGAGAAGACTTTCATCATAAAGACCGTTGGAAATGAACATACTTGCCCTTAGAGCATGAGAAATAAAAATGCACCGTATGTATGGCTTGCAAAGCAGTTCTTGCCTAAAATTAGAACTAACTTGAAGTATACAACATCACAAATGCAGGCGGATGCAATGGAGATGTGGGCATTGACACTAAATAAGAGGATTTGTTATAGAGCAATTAATAGAGTTATTGAGATCATTAGAGGTCCATTTGTTGAGCAATACAATTGCTGCACTCTTATAAGGTTGAGTTGATTTGATGTAGTTCGAATAGTACATTTGACTTGGAAGTTGGACGATATAATACGTTCAAGAGATTCTATGTGGGCTTCAAAGAACTAAAAGAGGGTTTTCTAGTAGGCTGTAGGCGAGTAATTGGATTGGATGGATGCTTTATGAAGAATTTAATTAAAGGGATGTTGCTTTGTGCTACTGGTAGAGATGGAAACAACCAAATATTTCCAATTGCATGGGCTGTGGTTGAAGTTAAAACTGAAGAATCTTGGACTTAGTTCCTCGAGCTACTAGTGAAAGACTTGAATGTGGAACAAGGTCTTGGCTGGACCTTCATGAGTGACCAACAGAAGGTAAGGATGTGCACAAGCTTTACTAATAGAAGTATTTTGTTGTTTATAGACTAACTTTTTTTGCATGTTAAATAACCTGTTGCAGGATCTTCTCAATGCAATTTCTAAACTCTCTCCGTGAGCAGAGCATAGGAATTGTGCTTGGCACATTTATGCTAACCAGAAAAAACTATACAAGAGAGAAACATTTCGGAATTGCTTTTGGAGAGCTGCATATTTGACATATAAGGCCAACTTCAACATAGCAATAAAAGAAATGAAGGAAGAGTCTGTTCATACATATGAAGACTTCATGAGACAAGGTCCATCACACTTTTGTAGGGCATATCAAGTGTGAACAAAATTGCAATTCTATCGAGAACAATTTGAGTAAGACATTCAACGCAGAGATATGCAGAGAGAAAGGGAATGTCCCATTGTTGATATGTTAGAGGGCATAAGAAAATTACATATGGTAAGAATGTATGAGAAAAGCTAATTAATGGTTGGTTCAAGAGATGAGATTTGTCCAAGAATCAAATTGAAGATTGAGGAGGAAAAAATGAAGTCTAGGTTTTGCATTACAAGGCCATCTACAGCTTCCAAAATTGAAGTTGAAGTAAATGATGACACATTTATGGTTGATCTGAATGAGAAGATGTGCACTTGCAGACAGTGAGATATATCAGGGATACCATGTAACCATGCTATCTTGTGCATCAATTTCATGAAGTGTAACGTAAATGATTATGTAGCCAACTCTTTCAAGAAAGCTGCGTGCAAGCGTTCCTACCAATTTACATTACCTACCGTGAAAGGAAGGAAGATGTGACCAGAGACTAGTGAAGAGCCTTTATTGCCTCGCCATTCAGAAAGCTTCCGGGGAGGCCCAAGAAAGACAAGAACAGATCCGATGGTGAGAAATAAAAAGGATAAGAAAAGCAATAGAATAAGGAAGCCAAGGGTCACCAACACTGATCCTACTAAAATATCTAAATCTGGTATTACCATTAAATGCTCCAATTGTCATGGTATTGGACACAACAAGACAACATGCCCCCACCTCCAGCACCTTTAGAGATCAAACTAACGGTAAAGAAATTCAAACACAAATGTGATACATTTTCCCTTAGGTTTAATATCACGAAAAATCCTAAACTAGTATACTTATGACAATTTTACTCCAAACTAAATTTTTTATCATGAAAAACCCTAAACTGGTACACTTGCGATAAATTTACCCCAAACTAATTTTTTTGACCATAAAAAATTCCGAACTGGTACACCTATGATAAATTTACCCTCCGTTAACTTTCGTCATATTTTACTATTAATTTGTTGACATGAATGACACATGGTGACGTGGTATTGTGACATGGCAAGTCCGCAAGGAAATCCATTAGGTAATTACCATGAAAAACCCCAAATTGCTTTGTTAACGAAGGGTAAATTTGTCACAGGATTACCAGTTTGGGATTTTTTGTAGTCAAAAAATTATTTTGAGGTAAAATTATCACATGTGTATCAGTTTGGGGGTTTTTTACCGTTAAAAAATTTAGAGCAAATTTGTTACAAGTATAAAAGCTTAAGATTTTTCGTGGTCAAAAAATTAGTTTTGAGTAAAATTATTACAAGTGTATCAATTTAGGGTTTTTCATGATCAAAAAATTAGTTTGGGGTAAAATTGTCATAAGTATACCTGTTTGGGATTTTCTGTGATATTAATCCTTTCCCTTAAAATATCTTTCTTACATATGTCTATTATACAAGGCAAAAGAGGTAGATCAAGGAAGCATCCAAAGTAACCAATCATTGAAGGAGGGGCACGTAACAAACAAAGTGAAACTACCATAGCTGGATCTAAAAGAGCACAATTAAATATTGTCAGATTTGAGAAGAGGAGGATGAGTGGTCCACCAATACAATTCATATGGTTTTTGATAATGCCATAGTAAAATGTTAATATGGTTTGTCTTCTTATAGGTTCTACAAGCATATGGATTTTATGTATCTGAAGCCATTGGAAACTCATATTTGAGGGTGAACATTTTATTTTGTTAAGGATTTTCTAATCTACTGTGATTAGCATAATAACATTATGTTTTTTTCCCTCATTTTAGATTCATGGTAGTAACTTAGTACAAGAAATTCGTCAAGGTGGTGCAAATCGTACGGTGGATCTTTCAAGCCAAGTTTTTGGATCCTCTCAAACTCAACAATCTCAAAGTGAAGCAAGGCAATGAACCTGTTGGGAGAGTTGGATGTTTGATGTAAAGCTTGTTCAGTAAAGCTTGTTTAAGTCTAGTATATATTCACTTTTTTTGGATGGTTGTGATATAGAACATGCTTTTGGACCTCTGTTGCCTGGTGTGGAATGTGCCTTTTTTGGTTAGTTGGATGGTTGGATGTCTGGTGTAAAGGCTATCTTGTAAAGCTTGTTGAAGTTTGGTGTAAAGGCTATTTTGTAAAGCTTGTTCAAGTCTGGTAAAAGCTAATTTGTAAAGCTTGTTCAAGTATATATTGATCAGTGGTTTTAGTTACGTACTCTCTATTTTGTGTAGATGATGTTATTTGCATTGCGATGATGAATTTGGTTTATTGCATATGACTTCTATGCTGGAAGGGACTCTCTCCCTCTGCCCATTTTGTGACATTCTAAAATCCGACCCACCTGGGATTTATAAAATGAGTAGTTTATGCACATTTTATAAAATGAGTAGTTTATGCACATACTTGTAGTTAGATCTCACTCGGAATTGATCACTTCGGGAATATTAACCGTTAGGGAAAGGCCAATTAGGGATTTAAATTCACGCGACCAAAGAACTCGATCGTTAACCGACTTTCAACCATGAAAATCATTGAGGCGACATTTTGAGCCACTGTAGGCCGATCCAAGGATAGCCAAGGATTAGTTTGCCATTGTCATATTAGTGAATCGCGGGTGATTCCACTTAACCACGAAATGAATTGACGAATGACCCCAAACTTATACCAAATGATCGTGCCCGTCGGATTTAGCGATCGATCCTCGCGATTAAGTGACCACCGAGGTCGTCACGACCCGAATAAACTTGTACGTGGCATGATTTAGTATCGGCCACGGGTCAATAATACGAATATCCCCAAAAGCCGCCCGTTAGTATGAGATATACGAAAGTTACATTATTTAGAACTTAGTTATTAATTAGAGACCGAGTTGGGTGTTGGAAGTTCAGAAAGTCACAACAGATCACTTGGATGATATTGTCATTTGCTCGGGTAGCCTTAGATTTGCCCGAATCCTTTAGAAAAATTGAATTTCGGCGAGAAATGACAAATGACCATTTTACCCCTGGAGATTTGTTAAGATTAATGTAATTTGGGAAGGGTATTTTGGTGATTTCGCTCTAGCCTTAAAATTAGATATTTTTGGACAATTTTACCCTTGGACTTTTTGAGAAAATCCCAAATTGCCCTTGGATATTTTGGAAAAGATTTTATCCGGGCCGTCGATCTCAAGATAAGATCGAATTTAAGCCATAGATTGGATTTGTGAGAAAAGGGTAAGATGGTCTTTTGCCCTTCAATTGTTGGCCTTGGGTTATTTAAGTCAATTTTCCCTCTCTCTCTCCTCATTCTCCCTCTACCTCTTGGCTCACTCTCCCTCTCCCTCACCAAACCGACCGCCCCTCCCCCTTGTCACGACGCTGCTCGCTGGCCACCGTCCGTCGAGCCACCACCATCCCGCCACCACCACACCTTCATGCCGCCATCCCTCTCTCTCCCCCTCCCGTAGTTGTGAGTGACTGCGGCCAAGGAAGTCGCCGTCCAGCCAACCGCCGCCGTCGCCGAGCCGCTTGCCACCGCCGCGTGCCGCCGTGAGCCGCCGATCAGACGTTCCCCCTTTTCACTCTAGCCGAGCTAGTCTAGAGTTCGGGTAAGTCATGCCCTAAACTCTATTTAGGACTTCGAGTATCGACAGACGAAATTGAGTTGAATCAGGTTGTTTGGTGTCAACTTAGGGGTTAATTAGAGGTCGTTTAGCGGTTATATTAGTGAACCGATTTGGAGACTAATTATGGCGGGTTTATGAATGAAATTATAATGATTTTATAGCTGTTTTGATGCTAAGTTAGATGCTAGAAAATCGGGAAATGAAATGACGGACATATGATCCAATTTGGAGACGATTTGTGTTGGCTTGATGTGCTATGATGTGGCTGTTTTGTGGTGCCGGTTATGGCTTGAAATATGCGTGGAAATGTTGAATTTGTGGCTGTGATTGTGGGCCCGATAGTGGTCGTGATTGCTCGTTAGTTTGCGAAATATTTGATTGGAAATATGAGTTGTTGTGTGCACGCATGAGCTGAGTTGCGTGGATTACCAATTTGGCCATTTTGGGCTTTGTCTGAGTATGTGAAATGCATGGAGTGGATGCGTGCATGAGCCGGATTTAATCCGCTAGTAACTGGGCTTGTTGGTGTGAGAATGGAGTGAATAATCGAATGAGAAAGCTAGTGTGGTGTGATACGTATGACAATAGAAATCTCTTAGGTAGTACCACTACGTGGGGAATTGATCCATCCTGAGGTGGTACGACTATGCAAGACGATGTCCGGTATTACCGGAGGACGGCCAACCTAAGGTGGTACCATTATGCGGGTTGTGTCGTAGGTGGTGGGTGTTGAGCCTAAGGGGGTATCATTACGCGAGCAAGATACATAGCTTGAGGTAGTACCATTACGCGGGCCCTGAAGTGTTGTTATGAGTTAGTCGCAGTGAACCTGAGGCGGTACTACTATGCGGGTCACTGGTGAGATGAGTATGAGTTAATCGCAGTGAACCTAAGACAGTACCGTTACGCAGGTCACTAGCGAGTCGAGAATGAGATAGTCGCAGTGAACCTGAGGCAGTACCATTACGCGGGTCACTGGCAAGTTGGGTAGAAAGAATGTGATAAGGCTAGAACGAATGCATGAAACGTAATTAGAACGTGCAAGTGATTGGAAATTATACTACTATGGCTAACATACAGGTTGCATGCTGGAAAGACCTAGGTAAGTATAAATCGTATGCCTGCTTTGTGATGGCTGAGTGTGATTGTGATTGTGATTATTTGGAGGTGCGTGATAACCTAGGTAGGGTTTAGAGTGTGTGCTTATTGAGATGTAATCTCATGGTTATTTCAATCAACAATTTCAGAACCCCAGCCTGAACAATAAATCTCCCACCGCGGCCACATGAACATTTTGGAGTACCGATGCATACCGATCACGACGTTGTAGAGTACCCTATAGATGATCATATGACATGGATCAAGCATACCACGGTAGTTTGAGTAGACACAGGATTACCCATTTGGCAAGCCCATATCTATACCGTTTGGTTCTTTCGTGACGGGGTAGATGAATTTGGCCCCGTCCGTGGATTTGATGTCCCCTTTGATAGAGTTGGAGATTGGGACCCGGCAGCCATACCCCCTCTTGACGACGAGATGATGAGCTTAGAGACTAGTCTGGCACGGTCCAGACTCCAGCAAGCGTCTACAGAACCTGAGCCTTCGGGGGCCAAGCATGAACCGGAGCCAGACCAGGCGGGGTATGATCTAATGGACGGGATCTCGAGGTGATCCCAGAGGAAGAACCAAAAGAGGAAGAACCCGAGGCAGAACTTGAAGAGGCCCCAAAAGAAGAGCCTAACGATGAGCTTGAAGAAGAACCGGAGCACATACCCGAATATGAGCGATGGATTGACCCCGAGTTTGTGCCAGAGGACGAATCTAATGAGAAGCCAGTCGAGAAGGAGCAGGTTGAAGTTCCAGCGGAATCGGGTGATATAAATAACCCGATTGAGATCGAGGCCGAGCCGGAGTCCTCAGAGGAGCAGACAGTTCAGGGAGATTCAGAATCAAAAGATGAGGAATCAGATTCTGAGTGGACGCCAAGCAGAGGGTATAGGGGCTAGGTTTAGGGGTTGGGAATAGGCTTTTTTGAGGTGTTCCATTTTTTGTGATAGGTACCCAGGCTATCGATCATTTTTTATGTCGGTGATTAATAGTGTAGAAGTTCGGTGTGCTTGTGTATATGGTGGTTTGTAAATTGTAAATATTATATAAGTTTGGATGAGTAATGAATATGTTTATTCTCCCTGTTTACCCTAGTTATAATTGTTCGGGTATTGGTGGCTGTCGCTGATCATTTTAAAATCTCTGATAAGTTTAATTAGTCGGCGATACCCTGGGACATCGCATTATTCGACCAGAGAAGTGTGTTGCGTGCTCGATGGGGTTTGGGGCATGACATCACATGTTGGTTTGGTATCAGAGCGAGGACAGATCGATCTAAATTGGTCAAAGTCTAGAGTGATAAGGAGTAGAGACCTTAGGGTAGTAATCTAGGGAGACCTTAGTGAATCTTAAGGTGGAATAAGCTACACGTGCCTCCATAGTATTTGTTATTATTGTTGGGTGAATTAAGTGTTATAACGATTGAAATGCAAGTGCTCCTGGACCTGAGGTAAGTGCAAATATCCTATTGATTATGGCCATGTGCTTGTGGTGATTGATTACTTGCTGAGTGAATTATTGTGTTAATTCACTGTCTAGGACTAGACTGGTATAGCTGGCCTAGATTTCTAATTCCTGAGTGGAATTATAGCAGGTAATTGAGTGTTAGAAATCGTGAGGATGAGTACGTGAGGTAGAGAAACTGGATGTCCGTCTAGCTCACGAGCCAGAGCTCAACTAGCAGAAAATCCTAGGATGGAAGCAGTCATGAGGACCCTAGAACAGATTGGTAATCTAATAGGACAGCAGACTCAGGAACGAGCTACCATGATTGCCCAAGCTGCCGAGACCGCTGTGGCCGCTACTGCCAATAATAATAATGGGAATCAAGGGCAGGGGCAGGTGAATGTAAATAGACAAATGCACCAATTAGTGGAATAGTTTCTAAAGTTAAAGCCTCCTAAGTTTGATGGTAGAGGCGATCTTGACGGTGCATCATTGTGGGTGGAGGAATTAGAGAAAGCTTTTGAAGTATTGGATTGTACAGACGAGGAAAAAGTGATATTAGCTGTATATTAATTGCAAGGAAATGCAAATGATTGGTGGAAAGTCACCAGAGGAATGATATTCCAGTGACACAGCCCAGACTTGGACAATGTTTGCAGAAGCCTTTAATGGCAAATATTTTTCTAAGAGTGCCTGGGAACAAAAATTATCTGTGTTTATGAGGTTGCGTCAAGGGTAGAGAACGGTGGATCAGTACGAGATTGAATTTGCTCGATTGTCTAACTTCGCCCCGGAGATGATTGAGGACCCATTAGATAGGGCTCGGAGGTTCCGAGACAGTTTGAAACCGGACCTTCATAGCCAAATGATCTCATTGAATTTGAGAAGGTATAACGAGATTTATGATAGAGCTCAAGCGATTGAGCGAGACTTGGCGGATAGGGCCGCCACTTCTAGGTCGAGGTTTGCCCAGGGTTGGGACAACCGTCAGTTAGGAAAGAGGCCAATGGTGGGTGATCGACGTTTTGTCCCTCCTGCTAGAAAGAATATAGGGAAGCCAGCCCGTAATCAAAACGGTCCATATTGGGTGTGTAGGGAAAGGCATGGAAATGGATTTTGTCCAACCAGGGACGAAGCATGTTTTGGATGTGGTGGATTTGGTAATCACATAAAATTTTTCCCTAACCTCAGGCAATATAGATCACCTACGTTGCCGCCACCCCGGAACGAGAATCAGACTAGAGCGGCCCATACAGCTAATCAAATTAGACCATAGGCGCAAGGACGGGTGTACGCCATGGCCAGAAGAGAAATTGAGAACGCGCCAGGGGTTGTCACAGGTACGATTTCTCTGTGCAACCATGCTGCGTATGCTTTATTTGACCCTGGGGTGTCACATTCATTTATATTTGAGCAATTTGTTGAGTTGATTAGCATAGAACCGCAGGTGCTTGATGTTGTATTATGCGTGACAACTCCCTTAAATGATAAGATGCTAGTTTCGTTGGGGTGCTCGAATTGTAAGATTGTGATTGGGGATAGGGAGGAAAGGATTGACTTAGCGGTTCTACCCATGTACTATTTTGATGTGATAATGGGTATGGACTGGCTATCTAAGCAGAGGGCCGTAATGAATTGCAATAGCAGGGCGATCCAATTTTATCCTGTTGGACATTCAGAATTCAAATTCGTGGGAAATCGAGGAGGACTCTCGATCCCATGGATTTCGTCGCTAGAAATGACTAAGTTGTTGAATGAAGGGTGTCAAGGATTTCTAGCGGCTGTGATTGATTCGACGGCTGAGGAGCCAAGGCTAGAGAACATAGCTGTTGTGCGCGATTATCCCGATGTTTTTCCTCAGAAATTACCGGGATTGCCACCAAAAAGAAAATAGAGTTTGTAATCGAGTTGGCCCTTGGAACTGAGCCAATCTCGAAGGCATCTTATAGAATGTCGTTGTTAGAATTAAAGAAGTTAAAGGTGCAAATGCAAGAGTTATTGGACAAAGGTTTCATTCGTCCAAGTGCATCTCCATAGGGAGCGCTAGTTTTATTTGTGAGGAAGAAAGATGGATCATTGAGGTTATATATCGATTACAAGCAGCTAAATCAGGTGTCGATAAAAAATAAGTATCCCTTATCTAGGGTTGATGATTTGTTTGATCAATTACAAGGGGTTTTGGTGTTTTCTAAAATTGATTTGAGAACGGGATATCATCAATTGAGGATTAAGAAGGAGGATATACCGAAGACGGCATTTAGGACGAGACATGAACATTATGAATTTACGGTAATGCTGTTCGAATTTACGAACGCCCGTGCTGCCTTTATGGACTTAATGAATCAGGTGTTTAAGGAGTTCTTGGATCAATTTGTGATCGTTTTCATAGACGATATATTGGTATACTCAAAGAGCCTAGAGGAGCATGAGTTTCATTTGAGTAAAGTATTGCAGACTTTAAGAGAGAATACACTGTGTGCTAAGTTTAGCAAGTGCGAGTTTTGGCTCAATCAAGTAGCATTTCTCGGACATGTGATTTCTGGGGAAGGAATCTCAGTGGATCCATTGAAGATTGAGGCAGTAATGAAGTGGCCAAGACCAACGACGATAACAGAGGTTCGAAGCTTTCTAGATTTGGTAGGATATTATCGTCGTTTCGTGGAAGGATTTTCGGCAATAGCAACACCGTTAACACATTTATTGAAAAAGAAAACGAAGTTTGAGTGGACCAATAAATATGAAAAGAGTTTTCAGGAATTGAAGTATAGATTGATAATGGCACCGGTGTTGACTATTCCATCAGGACCCGGAGGATATGAAATTTATAGCGATGCGTCGTTGAAGGGATTGGGGTGTGTACTCATGCAAAATGGACAAGTAGTGGCCTACGCATCAAGGCAGTTAAGACCACATGAGCTGAACTATCTGACGCACGACTTGAATTAGCCGCAATAGTATTCGCCCTGAAGATTTGGCGATACTATTTATGCAGAGAGAAATTTCAGATTTTTACCGACCATCAGAGCCTCAAATATTTATTTTCTCAAAAGGAATTAAATATGAGGCAGCATCGGTGGATGGAATTGTTGAAGGATTACAATTGTGAGGTACTATATCACCCCGGGAAGGCCAACCGGGTAGTTGATGCGTTGAGTCGGAAGTCAAGCATCACACATTTTATGGTCAAGGAATGGACATTGTTAGAAAAAATACGAGACTCAGAGTTTAGATTCGGAAGTAAGTCAAGTCTCGAGCTTGCTAGCCATGCTAAGGATTGAACCGGAAATCCAGGCTAAGATTATGACTTTACAGTCTACGGATCAAGAAATTCAAAGGATTCTAGAGATGGATGATACCAAGAGAAAGCCGGACTTCTAGATATCTGAAGATGGGATGCTGAAGTTCCGTAGGCGATTATGTGTGCCTGACAGTGCGGAGCTTAAGGAAGAAATTTTGTCAAAGCGCATCGTAATATTTATAGTATCCACTAAGGTAGTACTAAAATGTATAAAAATTTGAGGTAGTACTATTGGTGGAATGGTATGAAGATCGACATAGCCAGACATGTAGCCAAATGTCTGACATGCCAGCAAGTGAAGACACAACATTGTAAGCCTAGAGGATTATTGCAACCTTTGGAAATCCCAGACTGAAAATGGGAGCATATAACTATGGATTTCGTGATGGGATTACCAAGGAGCCAAAGAAGTCATGATACTATTTGGGTGATTGTCGATAGATTGACAAAGTCGGCACACTTTTTGGCTGTGCGAAAGGACTTTGTATTAGATCGGTATGCTGAGTTGTACATACAATAAATAGTTCGTTTACATGGGGTACTGTCGCGACCTCCTCGAACTGACCCCGAGGCCTACGGGGTTTGGCTAATGGATTACTAGGCTGAACCTAGCTCGAGCTCTCCCAAGCCCATACCAATTCGCGACTTAAATTTAAATCATTCATATGCAAATCGATTTCATCTAGGAGTCGCCACTAATCAGTTTCTAATAGGTCGATTAGACACCCAAGCGAAGCACGGGAGAAGAACTTCACTTCTACGAGCCAAAGATTCAACAGGTACGGGGACATGATTACACTAATCGACTAACTAGTGCCTTTTTGGTACCTAATCTTGTTCAGTTCATCACCTAACGTGTTTTTACTAATCGGGAGTCTCAAAATTCTGCTCCTAACTAAATTAAAGGAAGCGACAATTGATATCTAAGCCTAGATGCACCTAATTAACCGCGTGCGAGATTAAATTAAACGTGCAACTCAAAGTGCGTGAACCGAGCGACGTGGGATTAAATATAGTACTAAACATGCGATAAGGGCAAGAAAACTAATTTCAAAATCCAAATAAAACTTCTGATTTTTTTGATTTTTAAAATTTTTTTTTATTTTCTTTTTTTGGAATTTTCGAAAATTTTTGGAATTTTTTTTGAAATTTTTTTTCCAAAAAATAAAATAAATAAAATAAAATAAGATAAAATAAAGTAAAAAGATGAAATTCGGGCTTTTCTCTTTTTTTAAATTTTTTTTTTAAAAAAATGTAATTAATTTTTTTATATTAAAATAATACAACGTTAAAATAAAATAAAATAAATAAGAAATGAAAATAGAAACCGGATCCGGGTCGGATTTCTACATTCGACCGGACCGAAATCGACCCTAGTACGCCAGCTCGGGTTCGCAAACGGACCGGGCTCATTTGTTGATCCCGATCTGATTTCCCTAAATTAATGTAAACGGAGGCCCAGCCCGAATTTTTTTTTTTTTTTAAATGAAAGCCCAGCCCACTATATGAACAAAACTAACAACACTTCAGCCCTAAATCTCAACTACGGCCCAACCGCGAGAGCCCAACACCCGGTTAGACCCACGAATCCGACCCGAATCGCAAGAAACCTTACCGGTTACGCGACCGACTCATCGACCGGCCTTACCAAAGAACACCCGACTCGGCGAAACCCTAGCGCCCGACCCGACTCGCTGACCCGGTTACCAACAATGACCGACCGGACTACAACCGACCATGCCTCGCCCGCCGCCGGCCAGTTTCCATGCCGACCAAGGCCACCTGGGAGGTGCCCTGCGGCTCAAGCACGACTATCCGGCGTCCCGGATCGACACAGCCATAACGCATTGAGCAGGCTGGGCGTACCGCGGCCAGATGGCGGTCGGGACTCGATCGAGCTCAAATACAGCAAACATTCACACCGCATTGCGCCCGCAACCAAGCAAGACTTAGTTCGAGCATCACGGACGAACTCGCGGCCCGGCGGCGCGAGCTCCGGCGGTGATCCCAGCGAGCCTGAAGCGAGCGGGTGGCGTGCCGATCCACCACGGTCGGCGGTAGCGGAAGCGGAGGGTGAACTACCCCCGTGTACCTCACGCACCCGCACGCCGGGATCCTCGGGAGATCGACCCGGAATCAAACCCAAAACGAAACGAAACCTAGCTAGCGCTGAGGATCAAAACCTCACGAAGTGAAGAAATGGGTTCCTTTGAAGCCGCCAGCCACGGCCGAAGTGCAGCGATCGTCGGCGGGAGACTGTTCGACCTCAGACCTCGCCCTCTTGCAACTCCCGGCCTCTCTCGTGTTCTCTCTCTGATCTTTCTCTCTTTGGAACTCTCTCCGATCTCCCCCTCTCTCGCTTCTCCTTCTTCTGCTGCTTTTTCTTCTCGTTCACGAGCTCCCCCTCTCTGTGCCTCTGTCCCCCTGCCGAACTCCTCTCCCTCTTCCCTCTTTTTTCTCCTCTTTCTTTCCTCCTCCCCCCTCCCTTTTTTTACTCTCATTTTTGGCTTTGTCTGCAGCCTGCTCCTCTTCCCCAGGCCACCGCAAGGCTAAGGAAGGGAAGTAGGCCAACGCGTGGGCCAGCGTTGACTAATTCAATGCTGGCCTTTCTTTTTTTTAAAAAAAAAAAACTAGTTTAATTTTTTAATTAATTTTGTTTGATTTAATTTTTGAAAATGGAAATGGAAAATATGTTCTAACAGGCCCTATTAATGCAAATGTACCTAATAACTATATGCCATGCAGTTTTAATGAAAATATTTTTGGTTTAGGGGTAAAAAATTAAACCCTAATTTTTATGCGATAAAACCCTAACTGATTTGCGCAAAATTTAAGTGTCAACAACTGCCCTTCTTTGAAGGGGAGTTCGAAGAAATTCCATTCAAAGATAAGAGACACTTAAATTTTGTCCACAGAGGGCACGGGGAGATGTATGAGAGATGCTTTTTTTCTTTTATAGAAATAAACTCTGGGCTACGAAAGCTCGCTAGGTCGATGAAGTGCTCCAGGCTGCGAAAGCTCGCCGGGTCGATAAAGTGCTCCGGGCTGCGAAAGCTCGTCGGGCAAAGAAAGAGGATGACTCTGGGCGGCGAAAGCTCGCCAGGTCGATAAGGTGCTCCGAGCTGCGAAAGCTCGCGGGCAAGAAAAGAGGAAGACTCTGGTCCTTGTGAAATCAGGGCTTCAAGAAAGATCCAGAATCTTTTGAAATCAGGATTTTGAGAAAAGACCCAAAACTTTTTAAGATCGGGGTTTAAGGATAGACCCAGAACCTTTTGAAATCAGGGTTTTAAGGAAAGACCCGAAACCCTTTGAAATCGGGGTTTAAGGATAGACCCGGAACCTTTTGAAATCAGGGTTTTAAAGAAAGACCCGGAACATTTTGAAATCGGGGTTTAAGGATAGACCCGTAACCTTTTGAAATCAGGGTTTTAAGGAAAAGACCCGGAACTTTTTGAAATCGGGATTTAAGGATAGACCCGGAACCTTTTGAAATCAGGGTTTTAAGGAAAGACCCGGAACCTTTTGAAATCAGGGTTTAAGGATAGACTCGGAACCTTTTGAAATCAGGGTTTTAAGGAAAGACCCGGAACCTTTTCAAATTAGGATTTAAGGATAGACCCGTAACCTTTTGAAATCAGAATTTTAAGAAAAAGACCCGGAACCTTTTGAAATCGGGGTTTAAGGATAGACCCAGAACCTTTTGCAATCAGGGTTTTAAGGAAAGACCTGGAACCTTTTGAAATCGGGGTTTAAGGATAGACCCGGAACCTTTTGAAATAAGGGTTTTAAGGAAAGACCCGGAACCTTTTGAAATTAGGGTTTAAGGATGACCCGAAACCTTTTGAAATCAGGGTTTAAGGATGACCCGTAACCTTTTGAAATCAGGGTTTAAGGATAGACCCGGAACCTTTTGAAATCAGAATTTTAAGGAAAGACTCGGAACCTTTTGAAATTAGGGTTTAAGGCTGGACCACAAACCTTTTGAAAGAGTGGTTTAAGGTTGGACCACAAACTTTTGATGCATGGTTTAAGGTTGGACCACAAAACTTTGAAAGCGTGGTTTAAGGTTGGACCACAAACCTTTTGGAAGCGTGGTTTAAGGTTGGACCACAAACCTTTTGATGCGTGGTTTAATGTTAGACCACAAACCTTTGAAAGCGTGGTTTAAGGTTGGACCACGAACCTTTTGGAAGCGTGGTTTAAGGTTGGACCACAAACCTTTTGATGCGTGGTTTAAGGTTAGACCACAAACCTTTTGATGTATGGTTTAAGGTTGGACCACAAACCTTTGAAAGCGTGGTTTAAGGTTGGACCACAAACCTTTTGATGCGTGGTTTAAGGTTAGACCACAAACCTTTTTGAAAAGCGTGGTTTAAGGTTGGACCACAAACCTTTGAAAGCGTGATTTAAGGTTGGATCACAAACCTTTAAGGTTGGACCACAAACCTTTGAAAAGCGTGGTTTAAGGTTGGACCACAAACCTTTTTTGAAAAGCGTGGCGAGGTGTACATACCTGTAGGTCAGATTGGATTGCTTAAAAGCTCTCTGTCAGCGAGGCTTGAAAAGACTCAGACACTTAGGGGTCCTTGTTCGAGGGTTTGATAGATTGCCTATTGTGTCCTTGCCAGCAGGGTCTTGGGAATTTATGAATGCTTGGACGCATATTAGCATTTCCAAGATTAGCATAAAGGTTGGTGCTTGAGGAAACGTCACCTGTCTTATAGGATTAGTAATAACAGGTACGTGTTATAACAAGTGCTCTAGTAGCGAGTGCATACCAGGCAAGATAACATCACAATAGGCCATATCAAAATGATGTTATCAATGAAAAAGCATTAATTGTACGAGTAATTTAGGATAAACTCAATTGTTTGGAAAGCATTTAATATCCTTCAATATTGCAAAATTGTCTTAATGTATGGAGGACGTCATTAATCATCAAATTCCCTTAGGAGAAAGTCTTTTATCAAAGTGATGTTAACTTTTGAAGAGAGCCCATTAAGCATGCCAAACAAGAATTTTTTAGTCTGAAAGGACTTCTCACATACTCTCAAAAAGGCTGCTTGATCCCATTCATTAATGTGGGAAGTAAACATGATCTCTCTATATACCTCACACTATCAGTGTCGAAGGCTTCAAGAATCATTCGCAATAAGTATGCATTGACCGATCCAAGAGGTCTTTTAAATGACTGTAATGTGGGTTTGGTCATGGTTTCAATAACGGGTAAGCATTGTCGGCTAAGGAATGAAATAATTTTCAATCAGCATCTCCATCAGGTTTACAAATCAAGAAACCTTAAGATGAGATAAGATAACTTTATCCCTACTTCTTCAAGCGATAGCTTGTTTAGAAATCCAAATTTCTGCTTAAACCATCCCAATCCGAAGAGATTTTGGAGAAGGTTATAACATTGGTTTGGGTGAAGACTCGAGAGGCTCAGAAATTTTCAAAATGGGTTCAAAAGTTAGTGATCACCATGGCATCATTACCATATCATCCAATCTTTTCGAGGACACTTGCCTTTTAAAATCCAATCTGTCTCGAAAATCCATTGACTAATCATTTCAATACAAGAGCTTCGTTCTTTTCTCTAATGACTTTTGCATTTGCAATGATTTTCTTTTCATGCAAGCATTTTGCTTTTGACACTTTTTCCTCACAAAAGAATTTTTTCTCTTAATGCTACTTTTTGCTCTCTTTTTTTTATGGCCATTGGCCTTGCTTTTACCAGGCACACTGCTTTTTCATGCCCTTTGGTTTTTATTTGACTTTTGCTCATTTGAATCTTTTGAGCTTCTAGGACTTTCGAGATTTTTTTACTTGTGACATAAGCACCAATCGTCATGGTAAATCATGTGCCTTTCCCTAAGGTGGGAAGACAATCACCACTTGGGCTTTAGAAATGAATATTCAGGCTTAACTTGGCTAAGCAAATGGTATAAATGTTTGGTGTAGAGAAATGAATGCTCTTCTTCATTTTGGGATGTTTCGAGCTTCCACAAGGATTCACCTGAAGCTACCACAAAAAGATTAATGCAAGTAAGGGCAAAGAAGTCTTTCTCATCTTTTTCTCCAAAGCATGTCAACCAAAACCTCCAAATTTGCCCCGTTGTAGGGTGGTTCTTGACAGGGGTATTTTGCAAACTCTTTACATTTAATGGCTCAAATGGGGCTAACTCTGGTCACCTGTAGTGTATAGGATAGAAGAAGGAAATGCCTCCTTTCATTTCGATCCATGTACTACTTGCGAATGAATCTCTTGCTCTTAAACAACACTAATTTTCTCTTCCACTCAACTCTCAAAGCGTTTGTGGGACGTGTTTGGGAATGGCTTGCCTTTCCTCATTCTAAATATTTCTCACTTGGCATTATTAACATCTCCCTTTCATTTTGTTGAGATCATCACGAATTGATTAATCTCCACAGGGAATTTTGATTCAAAATGAATGATCCGCCAAGCACAAAGACAATTTTTTAATAAGGATGATATTCAAAATTTTTGTGAAGAGCTTGCTTTTTCAGTCTCCATTTTAGTGCTCGTTTTTTTTTTTCAAAACCATCAAAGACTTTTTATTTGTGATGAAAATTATCCATTTGAATTTTGGGAGAAGGGTACTTACCTGCGTCATGGCAACTTGGTAAACCTATAAAGAATAAAAAAGAATGCGTTAGTTAAAGACCTTTTAAGGATTGAAAAATTGGGAACGATACAACATTACCCCTCGTTTGCATTTGTCCTTCAAGTCTTTGATGCTTCCTATCAAAGGAAAAAAAGAATCGTGTTAAAAATTGTATTAAAATGGACAACTGGAAACGATACGATTTACTCTTCATTTGAATTTTCCTTCTTGGGTGTTCGACAACTCCTTTCATTTGAATTTACTTCCTTGTATATTTAGCAACTTCCTTCACCCGCTTTCTTTATCTTGACTTTTCGGCACTGTTTCGAGATTTGATGGCATTGTCCCTTGGATACTTTGCCCCATCTATTACATGTTTCCTTGGTAGGAGGTGTCGCCTCCGCAGTCAATGGGTGCCTTTGTTTTATCGTGCATCATGGGTGAGAGTTATTACCCTTTGAGTGACTTGCCCTATTTACCACCCTGAAAAAGGAAATGGAGCATGTTATCTCCTCTCTCGACTGAACTTAATTTAAGGACGATACATCCTTTTGTCCTAAATTGGATGTCTTATCACGACTTGTTGGTGAGAGGCCTTGTTCTATATATGTTGCCCCATCATGCTTGCTATGGGGGGGAAGGAAAGACTTTGCCCTTTGGTCAAATGCTTCACATCGAGTTAAATGAAGTTTGGCATCCAGTCCTCAATCCATCTCCATTGTCGTTCTATCATGCTTTGTTTGGGAATTTCTTGAAACCCTGTGCCCCTCTAATCTCATCTCTATTTTGGCCACATTATCTCCCTATTAAGTGCCCTCTTTTTGTGAGGGTAAATCGGCATTGCAATGACTTGTCATGTTTGCTTGCAGAACTCCGCTCATTTTTCATTATTCCTTCTTGAAGGTCAGCTGCGCCATTAGAGTCCTTCAATTGTCATCTCACGCTTCGATATTACCCTCTTTGCAATTATCTGTTTTGACGAAAATGGATGAACGAGTCAGTTGTTGCACAAAGAGTTCTTATTAGAATGATTACAAAGTTACCATTTCACGATGTCCTTTTGCAAATCAACCTGTAAAATTGGCCAAGTGGAGAGATAAAATTTTATGCGAGTCATTCTTGAAACTTAATTTCAAAACATTTTGAAGGTAAGGCATAAAAGCCTAACTCGATGACTCGATTGGAAATACTGCAATTACTTTCAAAGGACAATGACCTAAATTAGAACCTCATTACTCAAAGACGTGAGTTGCATGATTTACAAAAATATTGACTGGTTTCACAATTAAAACCCAAATCAAAAAACATTGGTTCCCAAGAATAAAGTTTGAAAAACTCTTAAATAGAGGAGTGCAAACAAACAGTCCTCATTCTAACTCTAAAGTATACTTCCTTGCATGATTAAGCGATAGAATTCCAAGGGATGACTGCTATGCATAACCTGCGAAAGAAAGACAATGTCACGCCCCGGACCCCTCCGAGCCCGTAACATCCCGACCATAGTCGATAATTTGAACGCGACATCCCAGGATGAGTCGCCGACCCAAACGAATTACGCAAGCAGAAGCACATAAAACAACCCAGACATTAAAAACATGACCAAGGGATAGAACATCGAAATTCAATAAACACATAGCATTATAAAGCATTCATTAATACAAAATGATAACCCGACTACCAATTTCAAACCACAATTTTCAAAAGAGGGGGCGGTGGTTGACAAGCCTATCTCCTCTACAAAAAGGTGCTCAAAAGACAGGGTAAACTGTCTATCCTCCAATCCCTATGGTACCCTGGCGGTATCTCCGGATCAATCACGGTCACGGATCTGAAAGTGGTTATATAATAACCGTGAGAACGAGTCTCAATAAGTAACACCCTAAACCCCACGTAGGCCAATACGTACCCAGACAAGTCATACATGCAATCTACCCCATAACATATAACATTCGCATCATTATACATACCTTGCCATCAAACCCATACCGACTATACACGTTAATCATAACATGGTAATGCAGTAATGGTAACTAAATAGCACATTGCAATTGCTCAAACGCCAACCACACTTGCACGCAATTCATCTTACTAATTCGACCACACATTCAACCAGCCAGTTCAATCACACGCTCCACCAGCCAATTCAGTCACACTTTCAATCAGTCAGTTCAATCACACGCTCAATCAGCCAATTCAATCACATGCTCAATCAGCCAATCCAATTACATACTCAACCAGCCAATCCAATCACACGCTCAACCAGCCAATCCAATCACGCGCTTAACCAGCCAATCCAATCACACGCTCAACCAGCCAATTCAATCACACAATCCGCATACGTGGTCGAACATCTTTCTCACGACCCGCGCCACTGCGCCTCAGGTCCATTCTCATTGCCCGCGCCCTTTGCGCCTCGGGGCCCAATCTCACAGCCCGCGCCACTGCGCCTCAGGCTCAGCCCTCAGATCAAGCCGGGCTCCGTCCCGCGTAACCACGCCTTAAGATATTTTCCTATTCCAATTACCCACGTAACCTACGCCTCAGGTCTAGTCATGCCTTATTCGCCACACCCGCGTAACCTACGCCTCGGGTTGGCGCCCCTCCGTCGATCCGGGCTTTTCTCATGCACATGCACCACAACACAATTAAGCCAATCAACACATCGTACAAATCAAACTCAATCATGCTCACCACATTATATTCCACCAATGTCACCGACATGCCACCACACTCAATTCAACTCAATTCAATTCGCGCCCATACCTCAATCCACAAACCCGGCGTTCAAGTCGTTCGCCCAATTATTCAATCAAGCATATTATTTAATCAAATTCAAGTAGCACAATTAAATCATAAAATCACTAATTTAATGCACGCCCTAGCCGTTCTAGCCCGAGACTAGTTAATAAGTACTCACGCACGAATTCAATTCACATCACAGCCCATCTCACTTGCCCAACATAATTAGTCATTAATTATGCCCATAATTTTCACAATTTAATCTATTAATAATGCACGTGGTAAAATTGCCTACAATTCACATTAAGCCCCTAAACCGGTACTAATTATTCCCTAGACAAGTCTAATAATATCCAATGTACTAAGTAAGGTTTAGGGAGTCACTTACCAACTTTTGGCCCGGGAAAAGTCGACTCGGGCCCAAAATGGCCCGGGTGAGAAGTCCGGACTAGGTGCGGGCGCGGGCCAAAGTGGCCCGGCAAAGTGGGGCGCGTTGGCCGGGCCAAAGGCAACAGGCGCTGCATGGCAACGGCGTGGTTTTGGCCGCGGCGGCGGAGAGCGCCGGGCGGGCGGACGAAAGCCGATGAAAAGAGACCAAACCGGGGTGAGAGAGAGAGAGAGAGAGAGAGAGAGAAAGGAAGGTAGAAGTTGAAGGGAGGCGGCGATCATGGACGATCGGCCGGGCGACGGCGAAGGGGTTTGGCATGAAGCCATGATGACGGGTTGGTTTGACCCGCCACTTGGCCATTTGGCGAAGCGAAGCTCATTTCGAACGCTGAAGGCCGAGAGAGAGGATCACGGGAGGGGAGAGGCAAGGGGTGGCGATGGCTGTCGACACGGCTTGCACCTAAGGCCATAGTGGCGGCAGCGCCGGGATGACCGTAATGGGAGAGCTGGGAGGAAACAGGGGAGGGGAAGGTGGTGGCGGGCGAAACGGGAGGCAGAGGGGGCGGGGTGGCCAGGGAGAGGCCGAGGGCCGACCGACGGGCATGGGGCAACGGGAGGACGGCGAGCTGGACGACGAAATGGGCCCTGCCGGCTCGAGGGGAGGGGGGGAGAAGACAACCGGGAAGGTGAGGGCGAGGGGGAGAGGGAGACGGAGGCTGAGGGGGTTCGAACCGGCGGCGGTCGGGCGATGGCGGCGCGAGGCGGATGGCGGTGGCGGTCGACGACGACCGGTCGGGCGGGCAGACGCGAAACTGGAACCCGAAGCCCCGGCCAAGAAGACCACGAAGAAGAAGGAAAACGAAAAGAGAAGGAAGGGAAAAGGAGGAGGAAAGAGAAGAGAAGAGGGAGAAGAGAGAGAGAAGAGAGAAGTCAGCAAAGTCAGAGGGAGGGGACGTGCCAGGGGGGTTGTGTGCACGGCTGAGAGGGGAAAAAGAGAGAGAGAGAGAGAGAGAGAGAGAGAGAGAGAGAGAGAGGACAAAGGAAGAGAGAGAGGGGAAGAGAGAGAGAGAGGGAGGAAACGTGCGCAAGGGAGTGGGTCGAGAGAGAGAGAGAGGAGAGAGAAAAGTGGGAAAATGACTGATTAAAATTTCTCGAGCGCGATCTAATGGACACGGTCCAAACTAAAAACTGACCTAACAGTCCCGATTTAAATTCGAAAAGAGGCCTAACAGTCCCACGATAAATCCTAACAATATTCTAGGGCATACAGGCAAAATAAAATAACCCAAACCACACTACGAGGGAGGTCTACCGGTCCAAATTCGCACCCGATCCAAAAATCCACTTTCTCACTATTCCTAATAATCTTGATGCTGGCCACAATAATATCGACACCGTCCAATTTATTTCGTCCCGAAACTCTCGGAAATCGACTGCCAAGTTCGGGATCCAATTAACGGCCAAATTCGATCGAGTGCGATTCTAGCAAAATTTCTATTTTTAAAAACAAAAACCCGAGAGTGATCAGTTCCCGGGCGAAATTCTATTACAAGCGCACTGACGAATTACACGTTTTATAAACCCCGAAAATGGGCCAAAATCCGGAATGTCACAGACAATGTTAGTATGTGAATGAAAAAGTGATCTTTCACTAATGCCGCCTCTTATGACGAAAGCGAGGCGACAATACATAGCCCCATGATTCCTATTTGTGGGCATTTAGTATTTTACCAAGATTTCATCGTAAGTGGAGACATCATTAAAAGATCAAATCGCGGCTATCAATCAAGCACCCTTTTTATTCCAAAATTTTCATCGCAAAATGCGGCATCAATTTTGAAGGACCGATTTGTGATTTTACTTTTGCAAAAATGAGGTGATTCTTATTTTAAATAATTAATACACAAAAAGTGATTTGAATTTTGATTCCGAAATGTGAACAAAAAAAGAATTTTATTGAAAATGTGATTTCGATTTTATGCCCCAAGATGCAATCCTAACTAGAAAGAATTTCTGCACAAAAAATGCGATTTTAAACCTATAACTGAAAGTTTAGACAAAATCATCTATTTTGGTGGGGCCAAATCACAGGTATTTGAGATTTATGCTCAAGGTTCACTATCAAGAATGATTGTCTAAAATTTTCCATTATAAGCTCAAATCACCTAGGACACTTGATTGATTTCCGCGAATTTCAAAAATGAAAATTTCAATTCAAAGTGAACTAATAATAATGAGAGGAATCATACTTACAGTGAGTGACGATCGTTTTTTCTTTTTCTTTCTTTTAAAAAAAACGCAAAGACACACATATGCACTTGTGAGGTTCGTTTTCTGTCTAGACAGTTTAACAAAGTGAAGCTAAGAGAGTGATCTGACCGTCACAGTCTCGCGTCGGTGTCAGGTCCTCTTAACTCCGGATCAGTCGAAAGAGATACCCTATAATCACGCAGTCTCGCGAACAAGGATAAACACTTATGACACCAGGAAAGAACTTTCGGGGAAAAGAAAGGCAACCTCTACATTGCGGTCTCGCGTTCGAGGTTGTATCTTTCTTAATACCATCCTAAAGCGTCCTATCATGGCCCGGGGTCCGGTAGTATGGTTATGTGTGCCATAGTGTAGTGCTAAAACATCTAACGCATGCACAACAATTTATAAGCAAACAACACTTCAAGCGCCCGAAAAAATAAACATTTATTCCCCAAATCTCAAACCTGCAAAATAAGGGGTCAGTGCCAAGAACATTCACGTTAGGGATATATTTGAACAAGATAAATGGCCTAAGTCCACAGAAATCGCCAGCGGAGTCGCCAAGCTATCGCGACCTCCCCGAACTGACCCCGAGGCCTACGGGGTTTGGCTAATGGATTACTAGGCTGAACCTAGCTTGAGCTCTCCCAAGCCCATACCAATTCGCGACTTAAATTTAAATCATTGACATGCAAATCGATTTCATCTAGGAGTCGCCACTAATCAATTTCTAATAGGTCGATTAGACACCCAAGCGAAACACGGGAGAAGAACTTCACTTCTACAAGTCAGAGATTCAACAGGTACGGGGACTTGATTACACTAATCGACTAACTAGTGCCTTTTCGGTACCTAATCTTGTTCAGTTCATCACCTAACGTGTTTTTACCAATCGGGAGTCTCAAAATTCTGCTCCTAACTAAACTAAAGGAAGCGACAATTGATATCTAAGCCTAGATGCAACTAATTAACCGTGTGCGAGATTAAATTAAACGTGCAACTCAAAGTGCGAGAACCGAGCGACGTGGGATTAAATATAGCACTAAACATGCGAAAAGGGCGAGAAAACTAATTTCAAAATCCAAATAAAACTTCTGATTTTTTTTAATTTTTTTAATTTTTTTAATTTTCTTTTTTTGGAATTTCCGAAAATTTTCGGAATTTTTTTTGAAATTTTTTTTCTAAAAAAGAAAAAAATAATAATAATAAAATAAGATGAAATAAAGTAAAAAGATGAAATTCGGGCTTTTCTCTTTTTAAAATTTTTTTTTAAAAAAATGTAATTAATTTTTTTATATTAAAATAATACAACGTTAAAATAAAATAAAATAAAAAAGAAATGAAAATAGAAACCGGATCCGGGTCGGATTTCTTCATCCGACCCGGACGAAACTTCCGACCCGAACACGCCGCCGGGTTAAATGAAACGAACCGGGCTCATTTGTTGAGCCGGTCAGATTCCTAAATTTAATGTAAAAATAGGCCCGGCCAATTTTTTTTTTAAATGAAAGCCCGACTCACTATATGAACAAAACTAACAACACTTCACCCTAAATCTCAACTCCGGCCCCGTCATGAGAGCCCAACACCAGTTAGACTATGAATTCAACCTCTAATCGCTAGAAATCTTACCCTATTCGCGGCCGAGCTCGAGTTTGCTATTCTCGGCAATGACCCGACTCGGCGAAACCCTAGCGCCCGGACCACCAACAATCTTGCTATCAACAAATTTAATCTGACCTTCGCCACACCCGATTTGCCTCGGCCTGCGGGGGCGAACGCCACTGGCCACCGCCGCCGGGTGGACATGCCCCCGATCGTGGGAGGTCGTGGCTTGAAGCTTAGCAGCGAAGCCCCCGCTGGCCGCTGGAACACGCCTCGACCGGAGAGGTCGTGGTCGAGCCCTGGCTCGACTGGCCGAGTTTATGCCTCATTGCCGATCCACGCCGCCCGACCACCATGGTCGGGACTCTCGGCAACGCGGCCGAGCCCTTCTCGGCGGCCGCCTTTCGGCTCTTGGCGACCTACGCCCGCCCGGTGGCCGTGACCCTCCCGGGACTGTCACGGCCTTCAAAATCGACTACCCGGCTCCCGATCTCACGCCATAACATCAGGCAGCGGCGTGCACAGCAAAGATGGCAAATTCGTGACTCGATCGAAGCTCAAATACAACCGACATTCACACACTATAGCGCATAAGCAAGCAAGACTTGGTTCGAGGCGTCACGGGCCGGAACTCCATGCGAGCGGCGACCGCGAGCTCGGCGATGATCCCCAAAGCGAGCTGTGAAGCAAGGGTGGCGCTGCAGTCCTTACCCGATTCGGTGGTGGCGAACGGAGGGTGAACTACCCTCGCGTACCTCACGCACCCGCACGCGGGATCCTCGGGAGATCGACCCGGAATCAAACCCAAAACGAAACAAAACCCGGTTAGCGCTCGGGATCAAAACCTACTGTGAAGAAATGGGTTCACTGGGGCTTCGCCGGCCACGTCGAAGTGCAACGGTCGTCGGCGGGAGACCGTTCGACCTCAGACCTCGCCCTCTTGCAACTCCCGGCCTCTCTCGTGTTCTCTCTCTGATCTTTTTCTCTTTGGAACTCTCTCCGATCTCCCCCTCTCTCGCTTCTGCTTCTTCTGCTGCTTTTTCTTCTCATTCACGAGCTCCCCCTCTCTGTGCCTCTATCCCCCTGCCGAACTCCTCTCCCTCTTCCCTCTTTTTTCTCCTCTTTCTTTCCTCCTCCCCCCTCCCTTTTTTTACTCTCTTTTTTGGCTTTGTCTGCTGCTGCTCCTCTTCCCCAGGCCACCGCAGGGCTAAGGAAGGGAAGTAGGCTAGCGCGTGGGCCAGCGTTGACTAATTCAACGCTGGCCTTTCTTTTTTTTTAAACTAATTTAATTTTTAATTAATTTTTTTAATTAAATTTTTTTAATTTAATTTTTGAAAATGGAAATGGAAAATATGTTCTAACAGGCCCTATTAATGCAAATGTACTTAATAACTATATGCCATGCAGTTTTAATGAAAATATTTTTGGTTTAGGGGTAAAAAATTAAACCCTAATTTTTATGCGATAAAACCCTAACTGATTTGCGCAAAATTTAGGTGTCAACAGGTACCAGTGACGATTACCTCAGATCGTGATCCTAGGTTTACCGCCAATTTTTGGAAAAGTCTGCAGACGGTATTAGGATCAAAGCTGCAGTTCGGTACAGCTTACCATCCACAAACGGATGGCCAGTCTGAGAGGACGATACGGACTTTAGAAGATATGCTTAGGGCATGCGTATTGGATTTTCAAGGTAAGTGGGAAGAGCAGTTGCTCTTAGTAAAATTTGCGTATAATAATAGTTTTCAGCAGAGTATCGGGATGGCGCCCTTTGAAGCACTGTATGCCAGGGCTTGTAGAATGCCCGTGTGTTGGGACGAAGTAGGAGAAATGAGTATAACTGAGCCAGAGTTAGTTCAATAGTCAATTAAGGCTATTAAGGTGATTCGTGAAAGGTTGAATACAGCTCAAAGCTGTCAAAAGAGTTATGCAGATAGAAGGCAAAGACCTTTAGAGTTTCAAGTAAGGAATCACGTATTCCTTAAGGTATCGCCCATGAGAGGACTATTCAGATTCGGTAAGAAAGGGAAGTTAAGTCCGAGGTACGTGGGACCTTTTGAGGTTTTAGAACGGATTGGAGATTTAGCTTATCGCCTTGTACTTCCGCCTAATTTATCGCAAGTTCATAATGTATTCCATATATCGATGTTGAGAAAATATGAACCGGACCCAACTCACATATTGAATTATGAGGAGATAGAAGTCGATGACAGGGTGTCATATGTCGAGAGACCAGTAAGGATTGAAGATTAGAAAGAATGGGTTTTAAGGAATAAGACAATCCTGATTGTTAAGGTGGTTTGGGAACACCACGGGACAGAAGGCGCGCAACGTGGGAAAGCGAAGAGCAAATGTAGCGTCAATACCCCTACTTGTTTGAGTAGTTAGTGTGATTTGTAAATTTCGAAGACGAAATTTTTATAAAGGAGGAAAAATTGTGACATTTTGAAATCCAACCCACCTAGGATTTATGAAATGAGTAGTTTATGCACGTGCTTGTAGTTAGATCTCGCTTGGAATTGATCACTTCGGGAATACTAACCGTTAGGGAAAGGCTAATTAGGGATTTAAATCCGCGCGACCAAAGAACTTGATCATTAACCGACTTTCGACCATGAAAATCGTCGAGGTGACATTTTGAGCTACTATAGGTTGATCTAAGGATAGCCAGGGATCAATTCACCATTGTCATATTAGTGGATCGCGGGTGATTCCACTTGACCATGAAATGAATTGACGAATGACTCTAAACTTATACCAAATGATCGTACCCGTCAGATCTAGCGATCGATCCTCGCGATTAAATGATAACCGAGGTCATCACGACCCGAGTAAACTTGTACGTGGCATGATTTAGTATCGGCCACGGGTTAATAATGCGAATATCCCCAAAAGCCGCCTGTTAGTATGAGATATACGCAAGTTACGTTATTTAGAACTTAGTCATTAATTAGAGACCGAGTTGGGTATTGGAATTTAGAAAAATCACGACAGATCAATTGGACGATGTTGTCATTTTCTCGGGTAGCCTTGGATTTGCCCGAATCCTTCAGAAAAATTGAATTTCGCCCGAGAAATGGCAAATGACCATTTTACCCCTAGAGATTTGTTAAGGCCAATGTAATTTGGGAATGGCATTTTAGTAATTTCGCTCTAGCCTTAAAATTAGAGATTTTTGGATAATTTTGCCCTTGGATTTTTTGAGAAATTTCAAAATTGCCCTTGGATATTTTGAAAAAGATTTGATCCGGGCCGTCGATCTAAAGATAAGATCGAATCTAAGCCATCGATTGGATTTGTGAGAGAAGGGCAAGATGGGCTTTTGGCCTTCAATTGTTGGCCTTGGGTTATTTAAGTCAATTTTCCCTCTCTCTCTCCTCATTCTCTCTCTCCCTCTCGGCTCACTCTCTCTCTCCTTCACCGAACCAACCGCCCCTCCCCCAAGGCTTGCTGCATTTCTGTACCACCGAGCCACCACCTCACCCTCATGTCGTCGTCTCTCTCTTTCCCCCTCCCGTAGCCGTGAGTGACCCCGGCCAAGGAAGCCGTAGTCTAGCCAATTACGCCGCCGTCCGTAGAGCCGCCGGCCACCGCCGGCGTCTTTGCCGTGAGCTGCCGATCAGCTGTTCCCCCTTTCCACTCTAGCCGAGCTAGTCTAGAGTTCGGGTAAGTCACATCCTAAACTCTATTTAGGACTTCGAGTATCGACGGACGAAATTGAGTTGAATCAGGTTGTTAGGTGTCGACTTAGGGGTTAATTAGAGGCCGTTTAGCACTTATATTAGTGGACCGATTTGGAGACTAATTATGGCGGGTTTATGAATGAAATTATGATGATTTCGTGGCTGTTTTGGTGCTAAGTTAGATGCTAGAAAATCGGGAAATGAAATGACGGACATATGGTCCGATTTGGAGACGATTTGTGTCGGTTTGATGTGCTATGATGTGGCTGTGTTGTGGTGCCGGTTATGGCTTGAAATATGCGTGGAAATATTGAGTTTGTGGCTGTGATTGTGGGCCCGATGGTGGCCGTGATTGCTCGTTAGTTTGCGAAATATTTGATTGGAAATATGAGTTGTTGTGTACACGCATGAGCTAAGTTGCGTGGATTGCCAATTTGGACATTTTGGGCTTTGTCTGAGTATGTGAAATGCGTGGAGTGGATGTGTGCATGAGCCGGATTTAATCCGCTAGTAATTGGGCTTGTTGGTGTGAGAATCGAGTGAGTAATCGAATGAGAACGCTAGTGTGGTGTGATACGTGTAATAATGGAAATCCCTGAGGCGGTATCACTACGCGGGGAATTGATCCGTCCTAAGGCGGTACGACTATGCGGGACAATGCCCGGTATTACCGGAGGACGGCTAACCCGAAACGGTACCATTACGCAAGTTGTGTCGTAGGTGGTGGATGTTGAACCTGAGGCGGTACCATTACGCGGGCAAGATACATGGCTTGAGGTGGTACCATTACGCGGGCCCTGAAGTGTTGTTATGAGTTAGTCGCAGTGAACCTGAGGCGATACTACTACGCGGGTCACTGGCGAGATGAGTATGAGTTAGTCGCAGTGAACCTGAGACGGTACCATTACGCAGGTCATTAGCAAGTCGAGAATGAGATAGTCGCAGTGAACCTGAGGCAATACCATTACGCGGGTCACTGGCGAGTTGGGTGGAAAGAATGTGATGAGGCCAAAACAAATGCATGAAACGTAACTAGAACGTGCATGTGATTGAAAATTATACTACTATGGCTAACATACAGGTTGCACACTGGAAAGGCCCAAGTAAGTATAAATCGTATGCCTGCTTTGTGATGGCTGAGTGTTATTGTGATTGTGACTGTTTGGAAGTACGTGATAGCCTAGGTGGGGTTTAGAGTGTGTGCTTATTGAGATGTAATCTCATGGTTATTTCAACCAACAATTTCAGAACCCCGGCCTGAACAATAAATCTCCTACCACCGCCACATGAACGTTTTGGAGTACCGATGCATACCGACCACAACATTGTAGAGTACCCTATAGATGATCATATGACATGGATCAAGCATACCACGGTAGTTTAGGTAGACATAGGATTACTCCTTTGGATTTGATGTCCCCTTTGATGGAGTTGGAGATTGGGACCCGGCAGCCATATCCCCTCCCGATGGCGAGATGATGAGCCTAGAGACTAGTCTGGCACAGTCCGGACTCTAGCAAGCGCCTGCAGCACCTGAACCTTTGGGGGCCGAGCATAAACCGGAGTCGGAAGAATCCTAGGCGGGGTGCAATCCGATGGACGTGGATCTCGAGGCGATCCCAAAGGAAGAACCAAAAGAGGAAGAACCTGAGGTGAAACCTAAAGAGGCCCCAGAAGAAGAGCCTAAGGATGAGCCTGAAGAAGAACCAGAGCACGCACCCGAGTATGAGCAATGGATTGACCCTGAGTTTGTGCCAGAGGACGAGTCTGATGAGGAGTCAGTCGAGGAGGAGCGGTTCAAAGATCCAGCGGAATCGGGTGATATAAACAACCCGATTGAGATCGAGGCCGAGCCGGAGTCCTCATAGGAGCAGATAGTTCAGGGGGATTCAGAGTCGGAAGATGAGGAATTAGATTCTGAGTGGACGCCAAGCAGAGGGCGTAGGGGCTAGATTTAGGGGTTGGGAATAGGCTTTTTGAGGCGTTCCATTTTTGGTGATAGGGTACCTAGGTTATCGATCATTTTTTATGTCGGTGGTTAATAGTGTAGAAGTTCGGTGTACTTATGTATATAGTGGTTTGTAAATTGTGAACATTATATAAGTTTGGATAAACAATGAATATGTTTATTCTCCCTGTTTACCCCAGTTATAATTGTCCGGGTATCGATGGCTTTCGCTGATCGTTTCAAAATCTCTGATAAATTTAATTGGGTTAGCAATATCCTGGGACATCGCATTATTTGACCAGAGAAGTGTGTTGCATGCTCGATGGGGTTCAGGGTGTGACACATTTTGATGATAAATACTATTGAAATTGATTTATGGTTCCACAGCTGCTAGAATAGGTTAATATCCTAATTAAGACTTCTTTGCGATATTTGCATCTTAAGTCTTCTTTTTATATCTAGAAAAGTATATTGTTTCTAGCTCCTTATGTAAAATAGTACTTCATTTGTATATCTACGTGTACAATTTGTTTATCTTTTAGTTAGAAGGCATCTTCTGCGGCACAAGAACGAAGTGTTGCATTTGGCAGGCTTCCAATAGGCTTCTAATAATGCTTCCAATAGAAAGAAAAAGTTTCTAGTATTGACGATATAGAGGCAATGTTAGAGTAATTTGGAAAATAAACTCGATTGCACATCATAACTCGGTCAAATTCAGAAAAATTGATGGAGGGTAAATTTGTCACGTGTATATCAATTTGAAGTTTCTGGTGATCGAAAAAATTAGTTTGGGATAAATTTGTCACATGTATACTAGTTTGGGGTAAATTTATCATAGGTATATCAATTTGGGGTAAAATTATTACATATATACCAGTTTGGGGTTTTTCGAGATATCAAACCTATGAATTTCCGCACACACCACGTCACCATGCCACTTCACGGAGCGTCGTCCACGTCATCAAATTTAACGGAAAAATTTGACGAAAGTTAATGAAGGGTAAAATTGACACAAGCATACTAGTTTGGAGCTTTTTTGGTGGTCAACACATTAGTTTGAAGTAAAATTGTTACAAGTGTACCAGTTTTGGGCTTTTGGTGATATTAACCCTTAACTATTTTTACAAATATGTATACTTGGCTTGTCGACAAGTGTCACATACTCTCCCACTAAAATTACTAATGTCTAGGTCACTGTTGGACCATATGACCAGCGATACTCCTCCTATTTGATAGATGGTTTGATCCATTTCTATCCCCTCTACTATCTTAAAAGTCTACCAGTAGCTGCACCTCATATTTCTCTCCCAACAACAGTTCTTTGCCCTTGTCAGATGGGCTATGAGCTTAGTCTTCTCATAAACCACATGTTCATGAGAGAGATCCTCCTTTAATACCATATATAACAACCCAACCACTACAAAAAAATTGGATTTTTGCCACGAAAATTTTCCAACGAAAAAATTTTCGTCGCAAATTTGCGACAAATTTTCCAACGAAAAGTAAAATTCGTTGGAAATTTCCGACGAAAAATTTTTCGTCGGAAAATTCGTTGGAAATTTCCGACGAAAAATTTTTCGTGAGAAAATTCGTTGAAAATTTCCAACAAAAAACATTTCGTTGGAAAATTCGTTGAAAATTTCCAACAAAAAAAATTCGTTGGAAATTTCCAACGAATTTTCCCACGAATTTCAAATTTCGGGCAATTATTTTAGGGTGTACAATTTTCATTGGAAAATTCGTTGGAAATTTCCAACGAATTTTCCAACGAATTCAAAAAAACCCGGTATTGTTCGGCATTTTTTGAAATTCGTTGGAAATTTCCAACGAATTTTTTTTTGTTAGAAATTTTCAACGAATTTTCCAACGAATTTCAATTTTCCGGATAATTATTTTAGTGTTAAAATTTTTGTTGGAAAATTCGTTGGGAATTTCCAACGAATTTTCCAACGAATTTCAAAAAAACCCCGTACTGTTCAGCATTTTTTATATTCGATGGAAAATTCGTTGGAAATTTCCAACGAAATTTCCAACAAATTTCAATTTTCCGAGCAATTATTTTAGTGTCTACAATTTTCGTTGGAAAATTCGTTGGAAATTTCTAACGAATTTTTTTCGTTGGAAATTTCCAACGAATTTAAAAAAAAACCCGGTACTATTCGGCATTTTTTTATATTCGTTGGAAAATTTGTTGGAAATTTCCAGCGAATTTCAATTTTCCGGATAATTATTTTAATATGTACAATTTTTAGTTGAAATTTTGTTGGAAATTTCAAAAAAAATTCGTTGGAAATCAAAAAAATTTCCGCTTTTTACACAATTTCCACACACATTCTCTCTCTCTCTCTCTCTCTCTCTCTCTCTCTCTCTCTCTCTCTCTCTCTCTCTCTCGCCTTCACTTCTCCCTTCGTCTCCCCCTTCGCCTACTCCCCCGCCGCCCCCCCTCCTCCCAAGCCCGTCCTCCGGCATATGGACACCAAGCCTCTATTTGCCCAAAGCCAAAGCCTCATCGCCCGTCATTGAAGCGGCGGCGGACTTGACCACCCTACGGCCTCATCCTTTCCCGCCCCTCTGTTTGCTTCATGAACATCTTCTTGTTGTATAACTTAACTCAACATCATCTGGCCTCACAATTTGGGGAGCTCATTTGTTGGTTAGGCTCGGGGCTCTCCCGTGCATGTCCTCGTCGCCCAACCATTGAGCTTGCCCAATTTTCCGCCCGGCGACTTTCTCTGCTCATCGGTAAATTCGGGGCGAGGGCCTAGCACCTTAAAATCTGGGCGAGCTCGGGCTCGCCGGCGAGGGAAATTGAAATTTTTCGTTGGAAAATTTTCCGATGACGAATTACCAACGAATTTTTTTTCGTTGGAAAATTCGTTGGAAATTCCCTTTCCAACGAATTTTCCAGAATTTTTCGTTGGTAATTTTGTCAGAAAAAAATCGTTTTTTTGTAGTGAACCCGTTCTAATTGGGCCAAGCCAATAAAAGGAACACTATGAGTTTCTATACGGTGTTGAGACCATTTGGGTGGATCTTACTTATAAATAATATTACACAACCTCAACTACCCGATCTGAGATTTGGGATGTCACTAGAGAAACACAGTTAAACAACTTCAGGACACCCTAACCCCGTAGAAAGAAAATGCCTGACGTTTGGAATTCGTGAACTTGGTGGTTGGTTGCTTGCTTTAACCGAAAATTTCAAGATTTTCTAGTTTTTCGAGTTTGCCGCCAACCCTCTGTTCTGTCTTCACTAGCAATGGTCCAGCCAATTTCTGATGACCCGAAATAGTTTTTGATGGTTAATTCACGCTTTGACGAGATAAGTAATTTTATCAGTTTTATGTATTTTGTAAAAGTTGCATTGCATGGTTTAATCGAAAGGAAAAGTTCGTCTGTTATGGCATGGCATGTATTTTTGACGACTAATGAAAGCTTTATTATTTTGTGGTGTCTCTTTTTATAAAATTGGATCAAAGATGGGATGAATTTTTTAGTCAGTCGTCATTTTGGTTGGACATGCATAAAATATGTTTAAACGGGTAAATTATTTCTAATCTCATTTCGACTTGCTGGGTTCTGATACAGGGGCTGTAGATTAGTGCTCATGGTCAACCTATATATTGGTATATGGTATATATTCACAAACCGGTTCTGTTCTGGGGTTCGATCACAACCAATGTGAGTTGTGGGGCTTAGCTAGTGCTGATTTATTTTCTGGACATTGTCCTCTAGTGAAACATGAATCCAACATGAGCATTGGACATGTTGGTAAATAGATGATACAGAACATGGGATATTGCAATTATGAGATTTTAATGTGATACTTATTGCTTGTGTAATGTATTGCAAAAAGTGATGAAATTTTACATCATTGACTGCTTGATCCCGAAGAAGTGGTGATCATCACATATGGAGTTGCGATTTTGCTTATCCCCATTATCGTTACCATTTCAGGGTTCAAACACGATGAAGTTTGATATAATGCATGTAAAAAGCGATTCGGAGGTGGCTTGAGACTTTACTCAAGACAATTTGAACAAATTTTATTAAGTTGGGATTTAGAAATTTCAATTTTTTTAAATTCATATGTGATGTACCAGATGTTGTTATAATTGTCATTCGATGGAAGGTTTTTGTTTTGTCTATATATTTTTGTAAAATCATTTATTTTCGCTAAAGTTTTTGCCCTTTATATTGTAAATGATAACCGATCATTCCATAATCTCGCAAATACTATTACGGTTTCGTCCACTTCTCTTTCATTTCATTCCTGTTCGCACGCGCATGGCTATACTAGTTTTCTACAAGTTGGAACTAAAGAAGATGAAGGATTGGAGAGAGTGCACTTTGCAATCATCAGAACTAAAATTCTACAAGTCTACCTAAAGAAGCCCCATTCAATTAAGATAAATGCCACGTGGGCTCTATTTAACAGCTGCCCTAGTATTTTTGTTTACAAAACTTGGGCCAATCAATTAAACCTAATTAATTCAATCTCTTTTCTTATGCACGACATAGGGAACTTTTTTATTTTTTGTTTACTGCAAATCGAGGGCCAAGGTCCACAAAATGGCGAAGAGTATTCTAAGCATGTGATTACTACTGCTCTAAGTGAATTAGTTTTTTCTTATTAAAGATAGAAAACTCTTCGACTACTAATTACTTCTGAGTTAGAACATAGAGGTGGAATCTCCACTGATTGAAATTGCATGGAGTAGTCGCCAAGGCTTGTTACTAAAGATTATTGCGTGTATCCAGAATATGTGACCTCGCTTCATCTCAGTGATTAAATAATATGGACATCCACATGACCCAATGGCTGAGGTGGAATAAGCCCTAATGCATCGGTTGCATATAAGACTTGCTCCTTCTTGACACGCAAACTGCCAACGGTAACGTGTAAAAGGCAACGACTAAGCTCGTGCCGAAAAAAACTACTAGAAGCCAAATGGAAAGGGCCACTTGGAGCAATGAATGCACTGCTCATTCACTGCATTAATGCCGAGAAGGCAACGGCTAAGCACGGGCAGAGGAAGACCGGTAGAAGCGGGGAAGGAAAGGTCCACTTGAAGCAATGAATGGAATGCTCATTCACATGACAATGCCTAGAAGGCAACGGCCAAGAACTTTGCTAAATCTAGGTCAATTCATCAATTTATTTTTCCAATTGCATCAATTATATCAATTCGTAAGCCTACACAAGTTCATTGTAATTCCTCCGGTAGGAATAATGAGCTGGTTGTTAAGGCCACTGAGGACCTTAAGAAGGCAACGACCAAGGAATATATCTCTAGTCAATTAACAAGGACATGCACGAGATAAGTCGAAATTGGAAGGCTATCTAGATTCCCAATATGAACATATGAAATATATGAAACTACAAAGCGTAGTTGGAGAGATTTTTTGAATTCTGAGTCAAAGCTTATCGAGGAAATTCAAAATAAGTTAATGATAAGTTACGAAGTATTGGATCCTTGCCAGAGATAAATATTTCTTGATATAGCTTGTCTTTTTATTGGATGTGATAAGAATAATGCAATATACATGTGGAAGGATTGTACTTTATGCCCAGTACAAGGTCTTGACGTTCTTCAAATGATGTCACTAATTAAGATCGAAAGTGGCAGGAAGTTTTGGATGCATGAACATCTCAAAGATCTTGGTAGAAAAATCATTTCTCAAGAAAGTGGGGGGAGGGGGGGGGGTTTAGCACAGAACAGTAGATTGTGGAACCACAAGGAGGCACTAGACATACTACTAAGAAAGGAGCTAATTATTGGGTCAGATTACTCAAATATAACTAAGGTCTGTTCTTATGAAATTTTAACTTTGTCCTAAGATTTTTCTCTTAATTAACCAACCGTATCCTTCCTTTTCATAAATTTGTCTTGCTTCAATAATCAGAGAAATGAAAAGCTTGAAGCCCTCTGCATGAAGTTTGACGAATTTTGGGAGTACCGTTTCCCTCCTGAAAGATTTGCAGCGCTACCCCATCTAAGGTTCCTTCAAGTGGACAGCACATCCCTCAATTCGAACTCGTTCGAACGTGCCGTTTCAGAAGCTGCTCTACTTTGGAATAACAAATCTTCGATTTTTTCACCGATGAACATATTAAAAAGGAAGAAACAACTCTTTCCAAATTTAAGATGGCTTATGTGGCATAATTTTTCTGGGCGGGCACTCTCGATGACTTATTTTTCAATGAACAATTTATTCATCCTTGATTTTTCATGGAGTAATATTACACATGATTGGGACGGATGGAGACATATCAAGGTACCTTTTGTTCTAGAACTATCTTCTTACTATTTTCGTTCTCTTCCCATAAAATTTATCTACAAGTTACGATATTGGTGTTCCAGAGAGCATGCAAATTGAAAGTTCTTAATCTTATGTGCTGCACTCACTGGACCAGGACTCCCCGTCTGTCTGACTTACTCACATTAGAGAGATTGATTCTTGATGGCTGTTCTAGATGGGCTGAAATCGACTCATCAATCGGTGAATTGAAGAACTTGATTTTCTTGAGCTTAAGGTCTTGTAGGGAAGTCAAGTTTCTGCCAAAAGAGCTAGGTGGCTTGCCAAGTCTAACAGAACTTCTCCTTAGCTTCTATACTAAAAAATTCCCTATCGGTGGGCTTTGAAGAAACTGGAGAATCCCAATGCTCATGAATCCCCAGCGGTAAAACGTTGGGTTCAATCAACCTTCCAACTTCCTTGTCATTGCTTTCTTTATTAGATACATATATAACTCACCTGCCCGACTCGATTGGAGCATTGACATATCTCGAGCGCTTGTCTTTGTCAGGATGCAGGCACGTGAACAGACTTCCACACTCCATTGGCGAATTACGGTCATTGACTAAGCTAGATCTATCCAATTCAGGAATCACAAACTTGCCCGACTCTATGGAAAGTTTGGAGAATCTAAAGGTGTTGAAAATATGGGGGACGTGGTAGTCAAGGAGTATATTTGCCTTGCCTACACTTCCAGTAAGCTTGACTTCTCTGGCAATTGTATCGAGATCCCTAGTAACTATTCCTGATCTTTCCAACCTGATCAACTTGAAATTGCTGATGTTGTTCATGGGGATGCCTATCTCTAGCCCATCTGAGTTGGAGCAAGTTCCCATGCCTTGGTGGCTTGGGAGGTTATCCAAACTAGAATCCTTGGCATTGGGCATCCCACACATCATTAACCTATCTCCTGAGCTAGGTGCCCTTTCTAACTTGAAGTTTCTTTACCTTTTCGATTGCTTATCTCTCCCGTGCATTTCGCAAATCTCCTTGAGTGTCTCGAAGCTTCATAATAAGAGATGCAGGTCACTGACTACACTTGATATTTCAAATTTGAAGAACCTATCCGAGCTTTATATTTTAGATTGGCCGGTAGAAGATCTTTACAGGCGTGAACTGCTAGACAATCTGCTAGAGTGGAAGATAGAAAAAAATAGAAATCCATATGTTGAGCATATAGTGATGGAGAATTTTATTAAAATGGTGTTTGAGGGGCACAGCTTCCAAAATATTTAGGCAGTGGAACTCTAGATTCGCCGCTGTCAGGCTGTAAAGTTCTGCGCAAGTTAGGATCACGAGGATACATTCGAAGATTGCGCCTACAATGTCGCTGCAATTTCCCGCAAATTCGAAGGTATAGTAGAATGAGGATTTTTATGTCCCGCATTTTTGAATGCTTAGAAGCTTCTTCAGCGGAAATTGCAATTGCTGTTGACGTAAAATTTTCGTTGCTACTTTTGTCTGGAAAAACAATTCGAAGAGGACATTCTTTGTTGTCGGCGTAACGAAAAAAGATGATGTTACAGAGGTGAAAGGGACAACCATGTAATATTCACGGTCATGTATCTCAGGTACAGAAGCATCGATGGCACATATTGCCATTGACGCTTTTGATGGGGAACTCGAATTTAATGAAGCTGTATGCTCATCGACGGAGTGTTCCACACATCACCGCCCTATCTCCGGAGTTAAGGCGCCCTCCCTCACCGGAGCAACTTCAACTTTGGCGGCGCACAAATCTACAATGCGTTCCGCAGATTCCCTCGAGTTTGGCGGAACTTGATCATCGGTTGCTCTTCACAGAGATCCACTCCTGATTTGTCACATTTGGGAAACCTTATCATACTGGAAATCTTATCTACACCAGTAGAGCACATGAAGCCCGACCGAAAGTATTGTTTTAGCTTGTTTTTTGGATAAATTTTGGTTTCATTCAATCTTCCCCATCTATTTTCATTTTTTAAATCTATTTATCATAAGATTAGAACAATCAAATAGTAAAACATCCACTAAGATATTGTTTTGGTATCAATTAGCTATTGCCTCCTAAACTCATGATTGTGTGGATGTAATCACTCCATTAATAATGATCTTTTTTCTCATTGATACGTCATATGGAATATTATTTTTCAAGAAAAGTAAAAGAAATTTTTCACCTCAAACTTGCACACAATGACCACAAGAATACTATGACGGGTGCACGGCGTGGGTTGAGTGCTAGCTCTTTGGGCTTGTTTGGTTCAGCTTTGGGAAGGGGCTTTGGGTCTTGAAAGCCCCTTCCCAAAATGCTGGAGTGTTTGGTTTAGCATTTGGCCTAGCATTGGCCAAATGCTAGCATTTCACAAATGCTACTGTTCACTTTTTTTTTTTTTTAGGGTTTGAAACTGTTCATCTTCTTGGGCGGCGGGCGGCGGCGAGTGGCCGCGAGGGAGAAGGGCTGGCGAGGTCGCCTGGGATTGGGCGACCCCCGAGCGAGCCATATCCACCGCCGCCGGCGGTTGCCCGAGGCCAGGCGACCCTCGGCGGGGGTCGCATGGCTGCCTGGGGTCGCGCGACCCAAGCGACCATCGCCTGGGTCACGCGACCCCATATCTGCCACCGCCGGCGGTCGCCCAAGGCCAGGCAACCCCAGGCGGCCGTCGCCTGGGTCTCGTGACCCCCGCCGAGGGTCGCCTGGTCTTGGGCGACCGCCGGCGGCGGCGGATCTCTGGCTCGCCGAGGGTCACCTTACCTCGGCCCCAGCGGCCGGCTCCGGCGATGGGTAAGTTTTGTTTTTTTTTTTAATAAATAAGATAATTCTCAAAGTCCATTTGCAAAAAAAATTCGCCAAACACTATATTTTGGCCAAAGTAGCTTTATAAAATATTTTTAGCAAACATCATTTGCCTTTCCCCAATGGGCTTTCACCCAAAGGTATTTGCATTTCCCCAAGTAGCATTTTCAAAGTTGAACCAAATAGGCCTTTAGTATGTAGATTGAAAAGCAATAGATTAACTATAAATAAGTATTATTAAAATTAAACTTAGCAAGTTAACAAAAAGCTTGTGAGATCCCTAAGATATATGAGTTATATTCAGATAGATAGATATGGCTTTAACATGTTGTATTATCCATTAAATTGATTACAACGCCCAAACCAACCCACTGCCCTGTTAGGCTGCGTCAGCAACACGATTTTGCTGAAATGGACCAAACCGGTCTTCCCAGCCCATCTGTAGCCTTTCCCAATTTCTTTCGACCCATTTCCAATACGTAGGGCACTTGGGAGCATGGTCAAGGACAGAGAAGCACCAAATCCCGAGCGCATGCAAATTCTACATCGAACTTGTTCATACGAACAATGGGATGGATCCATCCTTCTGGACAGTTTTGTTATACTTTTGAAGTGTAGAGACACAAATCTTACAGAAAGAGAAACCAAATCACCATACTTTGGATTAATTAAATTGAGTGGCAGTTACTCCAATTGACTAAACTGTTGAAGAACGATGTAATTTTTTTTGTTATTGAAGGAAACAAATTCCTAGACATAATACGAAAATTGCGGAAAAAACGTGCCCATTCTACGCTTGAATCACTGATCGTTCGAAGTATATTACAAAATCGAACATACCTCTTTAACCACAGATTAAATGCCCTTATTGCAGCCTCGAGAGAGAGAGTACAATCTTCTGATTGTCTGACAAAGTCCCTTCTTCTTTTGTCTTCTAGTGAGAGTGTTCTTTTGATGATAACACACACAATGTAATCACTTCTTTTCACACACACACACCACGTATGTGAGATCTCACCATTTTGTTCTTTTTCAGCCAATAACTGCCATGTGCAGTTACTTCCTTTTATGGGCTGGGTTAGCCCATCATGGGCGGCCCATTAATCACATAAAAACCCATCATCTCCCACTCGCACATGGTGGGCTAAACATCAACTCTCTCTTCTTTGCAATATTCATACTAGCAAATAATCCGTGCGACCAGCATACTTCGAGAGCTCGTTGCAATGCATCTGTTAGGAATACATAGCAGCTCAAAATTGGGTATAACGTTTTCCGAGTAGATATAGTATGCAGTACCCTAGATCAATTAGTCACATTTATATCTCTTTTGATCTCTTTTAATATATCGCATATTGTATTCACAACTATGATTTACTTAAAATCATAATTGGTCGACCTGTGAATACAAAAATAGAATGTGACATCATAATAAATTGATCTTCCTCTTACCTTAAACCTCTCTATTTCAGTCCAGCTCGCTTTTCTAGAAATGCCCCATTAGATCGAATCATTCATGACCATTGACAACATCCTAAGATAGCGAACACTGAATAGAAACTTTGAGAATAAGTTGGAGTCGTGAGGGCACTAAATGAGGAACTCATATCCTCAAGAGTCTCACATGGCATAAAGTTGAGATCAAAAAACTTTTGCCACTCTTATCGGTCGTCTTATGCATACGTAGTATGAAATACGTCTTACGGTATTAACTCCTTTCCCGTGGAGCATATGTCTTTACATTTAATACCGTCAGACATGATAGTTCGTACATACCCAATGTCTAAACTTGAGTTCACGTATCTACTCTTCTAAAGAATCCATTAGAACTCACATCTGGCATCAAAGACAGATATAAGTAAAATATGTGGGTTATTTTACTTTCGGACATAGTAAATGTTATGTCCTCATCTTAGCACTTAGCTAAGGCAACATTCATATTTTAAGCTTGAGCTCTCGATTATCACCTAGATAATAAGCCTAAAAATTGTCTCATCTCTATTTATCACACAGTAAATAGAAGCGATTACCCGTGTGAGTGGGTTAATCTTATCTGTCCGACATACTTTCTCGACATAATACACTAAGTATTAATATGCATAAATAAAACATCGTAGGCATTAACAATGATATAACAATTTCATTCAAATGTGAACATTCAGGGAAATAACAATATTCAGTACATCAGCATCTACGCAGTCCTAGAGATTTTACATGACCAGTGAAAACATCTCTAGGAATTGGCTTTGTCATAGGATCTGCTATCATACTATGTGTAGATATGTACCGTAAGTTCACATCCTTTCGTGCTACCATATCTTTAACAAAGTTGTACTTGGTATCTATATGTTTGGTCTTGCCATGATATTTCGGATCTTTAGTGTATGCTATCGCTGCTTGGCTATCACATTTGACTGACAAAGAGCTTGCAGCTCGCTCAATAACACCTAAATGATCCAAAAATCTCTTAAGCCAAACTCCCTCTTGTACTGCTGCTGACAATGCCACGAACTCTGCTTCCATGGTGGATAGTGCTATACATGTTTGTTTCTTCTTTGCTCAAGATATGGCGCCATTATTCAAAAGAATGCAAATCCAGAGGTAGATTTCCTTTCATCTAAATCTCCTCCCCAGTCAGCATCTGAGTAGCCTTCAAGTCGCAGATCCTTTCCTTGATAACTCAGAGAATAATCAGCAGTACCCTTTAGATACCTCATTATTCTTTTAACGGCTTTCCAATGTGCTTGACCTGGATTGGATTGGTATCTACTTACCATTCCAACTGCAAAACATATGTCAGGTCTTGTACACATCATAGCGTACATTAGGCTCCCAACAGCACTAGCATAAGGAACACGTTTCATTTGTTCCTTCTCTTGTGGAGTCTTAGGACACAACCTACGGCTCAATCCTTCACCTTTTGCAATAGGAGTATCCATGGGTTTGCAATCATGCATACTAAATCGTTCAAGAACTTTGTTGATATAAGTCTCTTGCGAAAGGGACAATAATCTCTTGGAACGATCTCTTGAAATCTTGACTCCAAGGATATATGTAGCTTCACCCATATCTTTCATCTCAAAATTAGATGATAACCAACTTTTGATAGTATTAACCAACTCCTTATTGCTTCCGGCAATCAGTATGTCATCAACATATAATGATAAGATCACAAATTGATCTTTGGATCTTTTGATATACACGCAATGATCTTCATCAATCATTGTAAAATCATAGGCCACTATGGCATTATGAAAACGCGTATACCATTGTCTTGAAGATTGCTTAAGGCCATATATCGATCTCAAAAGTCGACAAACTTTTTGTTCTTGGCCTTTTACAAAGGAAGCCAACTGGTTGCTCCATGTAAATTTCTTCTTCTAATTCTCCATTTAGAAAAGCAGTTTTTACATCCATTTGATGCAATTCAAGATCCATACTTGCCACTATTGCCAGAATAAGGCGAATTGAGGTAAATCTCACTACAGGAGAAAAAGTTTCCTCATAATCAATTCCTTCCTGTTGATTATACCCTTTCGCCACGAGGCGAGCTTTATATCTTTCTATTGAGCCATCAGCTTTTCGCTTTATTTTAAGAACCCATTTGTTCCCAATAGCTTTAAGTCCTTTTGGAAGATCAACCAGTTCCCAAACATGGTTTGACTTCATTGACTCCATTTCTTCTTCCATTGCATCTATCCATTTTTCCTTATTAGGGCAACTTAGAGCCTCATTTACATTCCTTGGCTCATCTTCATCTTGTGGAGCGATGATAAAAGTTTCCCCTTCAATGTCAAAACGTCGTCGGGGAACACTTTTGCGACTTGTTCGCCGTACGGGAGACTGTACACGTAGCACGTCATTCTCCATTATGCTCCCACTTGGATTAGATAATGACGGTATCGTCTCATCAACCGGTTGCAATTGAGATTGAGTCGAATTTAATTCCTCACTTCTCACATTGCTCCCACTTGGATGAACTTCATCAATTTCATTATCAGAATCCAAAGTTTCAAATAGTGAGTAGTCCTCACCTATTTCGCCCTTAGTAGGAAACTCATTCTCTAAGAATGTGACATCTCGTGATTCATATTCAGTTACACTCCCACTTTCTTGTGTACCTATAAACACATACCCTTTTGAGTGCTCTGAGTATCTTATGAAAATACTCTTTTTGCCTCTGGGACCTAGTTTCCCATATTTATGAGAGGGCTCGTGAGTATAAGCAGCACAACCCCAAGGTTTAAGAAAACTTAAATCAGGTTTTCTACCTGTCCATAACTCATACGGAGTGGAAGTAACTGATTTAGAAGGCACACGGTTAAGAACATAGGCAGCAGTTAACAAAACATCACCCCAAAAGGTGATAGGTAAGTTAGCTTGTGCCATCATAGACCTAACCATCTCTAATAGGGTTCTGTTTCTCCTCTCGGCAACACCATTTTGTTGAGGAGTATATGGAATAGATAACTGTCTTTCTATTCCTTTTTCATCACATAAATTTCTGAACTCATCAGATAAATATTCTCGACCTCGATCGGATCTGAACGTTTTTATTTTCTTATCTAATTGATTTTCTACTAAGTTCATAAATTTCTTGAAGCAACTCAATGCCTCTGATTTATGAGAAATCAAATAGACATATCCAAATCGAGTACAGTCATCTATGAATGTGATGAAATACACAGCCCCATGCCTTGCTCTTACATTCATTGGACCACAGATGTCAGAATGGATTAATTGCAAAGGAAGCTCAGCTCTTGTGCCCTTTCCGAATGGTTTCCTTGTTGTTTTCCCAGCCAGGCAATGCTCGCAAATAGGCAAATCGACTTTTTCAATATTGCCTAATAAGCCCTCTTTGGCTAATCTTTGCATTCGTTGTTGGCCAATATGACCAAGTCTAGCATGCCACACATTCACATCATTTTCATAAGAGTTGGAAGATGTAAACAGGGAATAAGAAACGTTAACATCACTGCAGTTAACATCTAGTACGATAAAACCATCCAAAAAGTAACCACAACCATAATAATTTGTATTCAGATACAAATCAACACCACTGCTATGAAAGTTTAAATTAAAACCAAGTTTAATCAACACCAACACAGACACTAAATTCCGACGAATCTCCGGAGCATATAGTACATCATGTAGGAACAATGTGCGTCCACCACGCATCATCAACTGGCAGGTGCCAATTCCTTTAACCACGCTTTAGAGTTGTTCCCTACATAGATCCATTTCGTTCGGTCGGAACCCGTCGGAACTCCACGAAGGCATCTCATCGCCCGCTACATGGTCTGTTGCTCCCGAATCTCTGATCCACAAAGTTAGACTCGATTAAAAACCGCAGAACTTGACACATAGACAAAGTTCTCAAGAATGCAAGGGAGCTTACCTTCTTTGGCTCGCCCGTGATCGCGAGCAAAGTGGCCCTTCTTGCTCTGATTATAGCATTTCACCCTCGACATATTCTTCACTTGAGGGCGCTTTCCTCTCTGGTGTTGGTCATCTCTTGGTTTCTTCCCGAAGAACTCGCTCTTTTACCTCTCCACCTTCTGAGCAGATCGGGGCGCTTGCGCTTAGAGCTCGAAGGCCCTTGTGAGCTAGAGCACACATAGTAAATGTCAACTACCGGCTTATCTCGCCGGAGGCGGTCCTCCTCCAGCTCTAAGTGGCGCATTGCATCCTCAAAGGTTTTGATGTTCTCATTGTGAGTTAGGTGCAACTTCATATGCTCCCAACTTTGAGGTAAAGAACGAATCACTGCCTGCACTTGCTGCTCATCGGTCAGAACATGGCCAGCATCCTTCAGCTCATTAATCATGTTTGACATTTTCCTTAAATGTTGTTTCATGGACTGACCATGTGGCTTCTTATAAGAATCAAATCTTATAGTGAGCTGTCTAAACTTGGTTACAGATGTATGACCAAACCTTGCTGCCAATGCTCCCCACATCTCCTTAGCATTTTCAAAACGCCTAAACTCTCGCATGACATCATTGTCCATGCTACTCAAAGAACGTGATGCGAGCAAGGGAGTTTTTCCTCTTCCATACAAAGAAATGCATCCTTATCTCTCTTATGTTGTGCAAGATTTCCGTCTTGTGGCTCTTCCATAACCAGGTTAAGAGCTTCCAGAGCCTCTTGCTCTTCCAAAGACATATTGAATTTTCATATGCCAAATTTCATAATTATCACCGTTAAGCTTCTCTCCTTTGTTAAGTTCAGCAACTATATTCTTTGATCTTTGATGCCATTGAATCTGAACATATCGAACGCAAGCCGCCTAATTGTTAATGCCACTTATTTATGCATCAATTTTACACAAATTGATTATGTTAATGAATAATTTCACATGGGTTTTAGATTCGAAAGTTCACTACGTTCCCAATCATCATCAAAAATCCTAATGTGAAATTATCGTTAATATAATCATTAAGGTAAAATTACATTCTTTAAAGTTACTAAAACTTTTAGAACTCCCACTCAACCATACTGTTCTAATAAGACAGATATCATAATAAAATAGTACCATAAACTATTCACAATAATAAATATCCATCAACTTTCATTCACTAAACACTATATACATGAGGAAAGAAACTAGCATAGAAAAGAAATATGAACATCAATGTGAACTGAAAATATCCACCTAGAATATCTTAAAACGAGCTAAAGTAACATAAAATCAACTGACTATCAATTTCCTATACACAGGGAAAGATTCATCAAACTCCTTAGGAAATTTAATCCTCTTTGGCATCCAAATGGAGGCACCCGGGAAACCCCTAATCTCAGGCAACGTATTGCGCCGAGACCGATTCAATGCAAGGGTTGACGTCCAGCTTGCCCCGACTCGTATGTACTCTATCATGAACTTCTCCACGATCATCTTATAGCTCGGACCTACTAAAGTGTCCCAGACCCTATCAATCATTCTTCCCAACTCATCAGGAATGGTGCATTTCAGGGCTCAGACCATTACATATGTCGGCATTGCAAAGCCGTTCCAAATGATATCCTGTATCATTTTATTGACTTTGATGATGTGTGTCATCATGTCATCATCAGCATCCCACCGATAAAGAGCCAGCTTGATTCTTAAATTCTCAAAATTTCTCCTTTTGAGCCGCCGTTCTAGGTATAACAGGGGTTTGATATCTTCGTACCATTTTTCCTGCAACAAATGCAGAAAAATCAAATGATTATATTTCAAATCATGATATGATATTGCAAGAAACACATTCTGCCCCCCTCTGCCTTTTTTTTTTTTTTTTTTTTTTTTTTTTCAGCCGGTCAACGCCGGTCAACGGTGGTCAACGGTGGTCAACGCCGGTCAACGGTGGTCAACGGTCAACGGATGACCGGGTCAAGTCAACGGGTCACAGGGTCGGGTCCGGGTCGGGTCACGGGTCAACGGGTCGGATCGGGTCAAGTCCGGGTCGGGTCGAGCGGTTTAGAAACCGCGTGGCTGACATCACGCTGACGTCAGCCACGCCCGCACACTTTTCAAAAATTATTTTGACGCACGGAAATCGAGAAACGATCTCGAACAGTACGGCCGGGTGTCGGTTTTTCGTACCCGAGCGTTCGTCGGCGTCGTTTCACGAATTCCGGCCAAAACTACGTGTTATCAACATGCTAAACGATCAGGAAACAAGAACACATGCTCTGATACCAATGAAGGAAACAAATTCCTAGACATAATACGAAAATTGCGGAAAAAACGTGCCCATTCTACGCTTGAATCACTGATCGTTCGAAGTATATTACAAAATCGAACATACCTCTTTAACCACAGATTAAATGCCCTTATTGCAGCCTCGAGAGAGAGAGTACAATCTTCTGATTGTCTGACAAAGTCCCTTCTTCTTTTTGTCTTCTAGTGAGAGTGTTCTTTTGATGATAACACACACAATGTAATCACTTCTTTTCACACACACACACCCACGTATGTGAGATCTCACCATTTTGTTCTTTTTCAGCCAATAACTGCCATGTGCAGTTACTTCCTTTTATGGGCTGGGTTAGCCCATCATGGGCGGCCCATTAATCACATAAAAAACCCATCAGTTATCTCAATAACTCCCTCAACCGGCGGTTTACGAGATGATGGAGCCATAGGACGACATAAATGATGAAAGGTTGGTTGAAACCTATTGCAAGACAAGAAAGAAAAGCCACGAATGAAAAGAGAGAGTGAGGAATCCATGTTAAGACATTTAATCTCAATTTTTTTTTTAAATTGAGTGCGGAAGCCATTTCAAAAGCTTAAGCTGTTAGAGATCAATGTGGTATGTAATTTAAATTGAACACCATCCTCTAGATGTTAAGCTGCACAAGAAAACAAGAATTGAGCAAATGCAGAAACTCTTTCCTCTTGTACCAAAATTTCGTTTCTGTTGGACCTTATTTGATCTGTTTAAATAAAAGAGAGGAAGCGACGGATGCTGCTTATATGCCCCACTTGTGCTAGTGCATGTGTCATGTCTTTGTTTTCGATGTCTTGCTATCTCCGTGTCTAACTTTCATACCAGTTAGGCTCATGAAAGATCCAGGAAAATGCTTTAAAAAGGCAATCAAGGATTAACAAAGAAGACGACCATGTTCGCTAGATAATTCTTTAGTTCCTTCAATGACGGGTGGATTTACTCACTACTGTCATGTAGATCTAGCTTTTTTGTTGACAGCAGCGATACGTGACTCGATTCTCATAGTTTTCCAGGTCGTGATATGTCATATCCATTTCATATAAGAGACTGAAGGGGTAACCCATAAGCAAAATATGTAGTCAGGGGCCATAAAAGTATCTCGAGCTTGTTTGCTCTCCTGGTGCCTTCGCCAACTAGCCACAACATGTCTTTGTTCTTAAACCGCATCCTCTTTCGACTGACATTACTCGTCTTGCCGTTTCGTGTGTTTCCTAAGAAGAAACATAGAATGGAGATGTACCCTTTTCTTTCTATTAAGACTTGGGGTAGATGATTTCAGTTTAATCGATCATCACCTCATGTCCACAGTCGATGCAACCGAAGTTCAATCTCCAAAATAAAAAATGCTAGTAGAACACGAAAATACTATTATCGTATTCATATTAATTGTTGTAAAATGTTTCTATTTTCCCATGTGTTGGCTTTATCCAACAACTTATCCTTAATTTTTTTAAACCGAAAAAAGTACAGATGTTCTTCATTTGTATCTTTTCATGGAAAAGGGACAATTTATCAATTGCACTTCACAAGCATCATTGATCAAGTGTATATAAGCCAAGCCCCATGCTTGTTCTCTTTGCTCTTGGACACCATGCTTGGTCTTGATTGCTAAATGAATTTGCAATATATATAAGCAAGAGGGTCCTCTGACTCTTCAATTCCACTACGTGTCTTCAGGCACTTTCTACCTTTAATCTTGCCATAAATTGGGAATAAGAAATTAACCGAGTAAACATATTGGAAAAATAGAAAGGACCTATTATTTTCTGTTCGAAACAGTGGAAATAATTGTTCGAATCATATTTTAATTTTCGACAAGGAAAACAATGTCTTTATCTTAGAAAATGTTTTCAATTACATCATTTTCTCTTAAACAAACAGAACCTTAAGTAAAATTTTCCCCAAGCAAACATTGCTGGCGATTAATATAAACAATTTAATCATGCCGGCACCAAAGATATTTTACCAGTAAATTTAATGAAAACAACTTGCAATTATCGTGAGGGAGAAAGCTCATATCCAACGTCCATTATTTGTGAATCTTTGACGGTAGATGGGATGTAGATTTTAACTGCTTATACACGAAATGATAATATGCTTTATACGTGACATGTTGTTATTTATTCTTTTACCATGCGGTATGCACGTTCACTATATATCAAGCTAATATAGGTGGGTATTCTTTAATTAAGACAGCTAACAAAAATCATGTGTGGATTTCTATTCATGTGACAATGAATTCGGCAGAATCATTTTTTGAGAAATGATACACAGGTAAGTATGTTATGGTTGGTAGAAAGAAATGATACGTAGCTAACCATGTTAGGGCATTTTTTTTACGGCAAATCAAGGGCCAGGGTCCACACGGAGACAGAGACTATTCCAAGTATGTAATTAATAATGCTTTCGATGATTTAATTTTTATTAAAAAAAGAGAACTCTCCAGCTACCAACAGCTTTCGAGTTAGAACATAGAGAAAGAATTGCCACCAGTTGTATTTGCCCGAAGTAGTCACCAAGGAATGGTACTAAAAATTCTTATATGTGCCTGAACATGTGAGCTCACTTCATCTCGATATTAAATAATATAAACATCCACACAATCTAATGGCTGTGGTTGAGTAAGCTCATATGCGCCGAATGCATATAAATGATAGACTTGGTACACGTTCCTTAAATTGGGAAGAGGAAAAAAAAATTAATTGAAGATGTAAAAGTAATCTATTTTATAGCGGTGCAAGTCGTGCATCGTCCTTGTCTATTGTCACAAACTGATTATCTACTTTTTGTCAGCAACAAAACTCGAATACGAAGCGGACTGCCATGTCGTAATAGTCCCTGTTCTCTTCTGCGAAGGTGAGGCGAAGCTTTTCGACATAGACCCGATTATGAGTCCCGTCACAAGGGGGACCGAGCGCCAATTTGGACGTGGCCAGTGACATAATGGTATAAAGTATTGTCCTGTTGGATTCGAGCCAAGCCCATCCAATCCGAAATTTTTGTATACGTTTTACCCGATGAGTCGTGGATCGGCTTTGGTAACAAGTCAAGCCTAATCCTAGCGTGCGCGTGGTGATCAACTCTAGCTTGAATCCTGCCTCAATATGCACCCTGGCCACCAGGCCCGAAGGAACCCCGCATTTTGAAAGTTGTGTGTATCAAGTATTCTTGGGTTCTAGATTCATGTAGATCTCAAACACAGTAATAGGCTAATAGCATAAAGCTCTCATCAGTCTCTGTTTTTATTTTTTGATTCATTTGTCTATGAATTGTTTCTTAATGAAAGGTCTTAGTTCTTTTCACCTACCCATATTCCTATGATCCATCTTCACACGAACATTAACATCCACCATCAGGAGAGAATCAGAATTCTTAGAAACCACCAACTCAAGCGGCAATCGTTAAAATGTATGAGTTTGAGCCCATTAGACAAAGCCGGACCAGATGAAAGTGAAAGAAAGAAACAAAAGAACGAAGACGATTCTCAAACTAAGGGTTCGTTTGTTTCGTGACGAATATGAAAATTCTGGAAAATGTTTTTCAGAACATCATTTTTCAGAAAAATGATAATACTTTATGATATTTAGCTAAAATCTAAATGCCATGTGGACTCTATTTAACATTTTCTCTAGCATGTTTGTTTTCAGAACTTGGGCTAATCAATTAAACCTAATTAAATCAATCTCTTTTCTTACACACGACATACGGAACTTCTTTTTTTTTTTGTTTACTGCAAATCAAGGGCCAAGGTCCACAAGATGGCGAAGAGTATTCTAAGCATGTGATTACTACTGCTCTCGGCGATTTAGTTATTTATTAAAGAGAGAAAACTCTCTGGCTACCAATAGCTTATGAGTTAGAATATGGAGATAGGATCGCCACTCATTGAAATTGCACAAAGTAGTTGCCAAGACTTAATACAAAAGATTGTTGCGTGTACTCAGAACATGTGACCTCACTTCGTCTTGGCAATTAAATAATATGGACATCAACATGATCTAACGGTCGAGGTGGGGTAAACCCGGATGCACCGGAAGCATACAAGATTTGTTCCTTCTTGATGCGCATACTCCCAACGGTAACGCGTAGAAGGCAACGACTAAGTGCGTGCAGACAAGGACCACTAGAAGCAAAAAGGGAAGCCCACTTGTAGAAATTAATGGAATGCCCATTCAATGGATAATGTCTAGAAGGCAATGGCTAAGAACTTTGATAAGTCCAGGTCAATTCAGCAGCTTATTTTTCCAATTCCATCAATTATACCAGTTCGACCGAGGAATTAGGAACGCAAGAAGGCAACGACTAGGGAATGAATTGAGTCAATTAACCTACGCGTACGTGAGATATTCAAGATTGGAAGGCTCTCCATATTTTCAATATGGACTCAATCAAAGCCTATGTCGCCCTTCATCTTCCTGCCTTGCTTCCTGCTTTCCCTACTTTTCAACCATTGGGTGTCCCAGCACGTGCTACTATCCCTTATAATCCCGGCTTGCGTTCTCTATATAGATGATATTATATATTACATTTTTATGACGAGCGACTAGACCATTATTAACCCGAATTTTCTGTTTAGTTGTGAAGCGCCAACGTCAATCCACTACAAAAAAAAACAAGGATTAGCAACGGATTTTGTGATTTGTAAAATTTAAAAATCCGGTCAGAAATCGAATTTATGATTTAATTTTGCATTCCGTCCGCTATTAGGACGAGCAAAATTTTGCGATAGAAAATTTCAGTATCCGTCGCAAAATTGCGACAGAAAAAGTCGTCGCAAATTAGCAACTAACACAATTTGTCGCAAATCAGCCACGAAAAATATCCGCTGCAAAATTTGTTGCAAATTAGCGACAAACACAACTGTCAGAAATTAGCCACTTAACAATATCCGTCAAAAATTTGTTGCAAATAATCCGTCGCAAAATTCGTTATAAATAATCCGTCACAAATTTCGTCACAAAATTCGTCGGAAATTTTGTCGCAAAAATTCTTCGAAATTTTGTCGCAAATTACGCCATAAATTTTGACGCAAAATTCGCAAAATCAGTCACAAACTTTATACATCGGAAAATCCGTGTAAATTTGGCATGAACTTTATTCGTCACAAAATATATTCGTCACAAATTAGCCATGAACTGTAATGGTTGCAAAATTTGTCTCTAAATATTCGTTGCAAATTTTACACCATTTCAGCCATCAAATCTTGTCCATATCAATAGGTACTCATTAATGAATATCATGTAATACATTCAAAACAATCAAAGGACACGAGACAACCATAGATTTCGCTTCAGAAACAGAAAACGAACAAACCAGACATAATGCCATATAAGTCCGCAAAAAATAATGATATAAGTAAAGTTGCAAAGTCTGACATGATGCTATCTGATATCCAATCTTATAATACATTCAAAACATTCATAGGAGGCGAGACAATCATAGATTTTGCTTAAAAATGAAAAATGGACAAACCAAACACAAGATTGGGCAACTTTGGTACTCGGCAAGATACCAAAAGCAGTCACTTTTGTCGACACTTGATGAAATGTGGATACATAAATAAAGATATTCAATCAGTCCAGAATATAAAAGAAGCGTTTATGCATGGATGTGGAACTAGGTATAAAAAAACAAGTAAGAGGGTTAACAAAAAAGCTTTCAGGGCGAACATCAATGTTCTTACATATGAATATGAGTCAACTTATGTCATAAAAGATTATGAAGCAAGCTTTACTCCAGATTTTGGGAATTTTAACTAGAAAGGACCGATAAAATCATCATCATCATCAGCAATCTCAGCATCATTGTGTCACTCATCATTGTGCCCATCACCTATTGGATTAGCGGAGGTACAGGAGGAACCTCATTGCAATTGAGGTTGAGGTGTCGCATAACGATTTGCATTTGTTGTCTCAAGTCATTTATTTCTTCATCATTCTGCACAAGTATATTTTTCAATTGGTGCACTTCTTAGGTCAATTGCTCGTCATGTCATAACCTCCTTCGACCAGTCGCATTGATGATGAAGTTCCAGCATGATTCGGCATGTACATCCTTGATAAGGATCCTATCCCAAATATTTTCCTTTTTCATCCCACCCGTTGCCTCCACCGATAATGCTATATTGTCAACCAATGGCTTAGACGACTTGCGCAACCATCACTACCACTAGCATTGCTCATTAAAAGTTCATCATATATTTTTCCTATATTAACAATATAGATGAAAAATAAATAACTTTATATATATTCACCATAAATATTAAAAGTATTAATCTAAGTTTTCATTCTAGTTTCCATAAAAGCCCAAAGTATAACCTTACCACTTACCACTCTTACATGCTCCCAATGTTAATATTAGAGCCCCAAAGATATGGCAATTTTAATAATTAGAATTAGAAGATTCATTTTTTATTCGCTTCAATCGACGCTGACTCTTTCAGTTTCTCAAATTCATTGAATTTGGCCCAATTGTAGGTTGTAATGAAAGCAGAACTCACTTGCTTGATCCTGCGCTCTATTCATCCCATTTCAATAAATCACAACACCTTTAGAAGATTCTTCTTCTCACTTCTTTCTCATCCTCTTCAACCACACGACTTCCGCTGCAATCAATACAAAAAAGAGAAAGTTATTGTGATGGTCACATATTCTTGAACTTAACTTGGTGGTGAAAATGGAATATCTAAAACTTACCTTGAACTCATTCCACCCACAAATCTTTCACTTCTTGTGGAGCACTTTATAAATAATATCTTTTGCCCCATCAAAAGTTTTTGACTATTTTATTCGATTCCCTCACAACAAATGGGTATCATCGTGAATCTACAAACATCTACCGAGGAATGTATGCAACATGGTGACAATTCCGGTTAGCAATCCATATCTAAAAGGCATAAATATTACATATACTAAAAAAAATTGTTAAGAGTACTTACGAATCTCCAAATGGACATATCATGAATCGGTTATCTTCTTCACTGTGTTTCCGTCATAATTCGATTGGGTGCTGAATAATGTGTGTGGAGCGGAGGAGAACTAAGGAGATGGAGCGAGAAATTCGATTACATATATAGCCAAATCCCTAACATGTTCTTGAGTGTTGGAGGAAGGGCCAAGCATTAATCTATATTGTCCATTGGCATATTGTGGTTGAGGTTAGATGAAAGGGGCGGGGGAAGAGGAAAGGGCAGGGGAGGAAGGGTGAGGAAGAGGTTGGTCTTCTATGCATGCTTGACCTCCGTAGGTATGCCCGTGAAGTAAGAAGGTTAGGCAAATATGTAAAAAAATATGAACCACGTATTATGGACACATAATGGCGTACATGACAAAACTTACCATTTTTGTTTGAGAAGTAGAAAATGTTTCCTGAAATTAGCCAATGCAGTGTTTACTTGACATGCAATTTCCTCTGAACAAATTTTTCGACGACGTTAAAAATTTGAAATTTTACTAAAAGTGGTGGCAACAGTGTCATAAGTCATTCTATGATGTTTTGAAATTAAAATATTTAATTTTTTTCCATACAAACAAAATTTAAATTTTATCTAAAAGTGGATGGCTACATGAATTTTAAGTAATTATGTGAATTTTGAAATTTTATATTTTATTATAATTTTTAATTTTTTTTGCACCAAAATATTAAAAATTTCTCTCACAATTGGTGTATACGGGTATTGTCTATCGCTTAAGATTTATGAAAATTTTGAATTTTATATCACTATTCTTTTTGGACAAAAATCCTAAATTTCACTTAAAGTGGTGCTTCACAGTTATTTTTGCCATTTTTGTGATATTTTGAAACACTACCACCACACGCCAATGTTTATGCCTTATTCGGCCACAATTCGAGTAACCCACGCCCAGTTGGCGCCCGACGATCCGGGGCTTTTCTCATGCACATGCACCACAACACACCGCCAATCAACACATCGTATAAATCAAACTCAATCATGCTCACCACATTATATTCCACCAATGTCACACTGACATGCCACCACACTCAATTCAACTCAATTCAATTCGCACTTCGCCACCTCAATCCACAAACCCGACGTTCAAGTCGGCCACGCACAATTATTCAATCAAGCATATTATTTAATCAAATTCAAGTAGCACAATTAAATCATAAAATCACTAATTTAATGCACGCCCCAGCCGTCTAGCCCCCACTAGTTAATAAGTACTCACGCACCTCTAATTCAATTCACATCACAGCCCATCTCACTTGCCCAACATAATTAGTCATTAATTATGCCCATAATTTTCACAATTTAATCTATTAATAATGCACGTGGTAAAATTGCCTACAATTCACATTAAGCCCCTAAACCGGTACTAATTATTCCCTAGACAAGTCTAATAATATCCAATGTACTAAGTAAGGTTTAGGAGTCACTTACCAACTTTTGGCCCGGAAAAGTCGACTGGGCCCAAATGGCCCGGTGAGAAGTCCGACTAGGTGCGGGCGCTGGCCACACGGGCGCCGCCAGACCGCCAAAGTGGGCACAATGGCCGATTGCGCGTGTTTGTGCGCTGGCGCTGCGGTCGCGCCTGGCGTGCCCGGGCGCACATGGGGCGAAAGGGATGGGCGGCGCACTGGGCAACAGAAGGCGCGCTGCATGGCAACGAAGCGAAGACGGGTTTATGCGCTACAGCACGCCACGCTTGGCCGGCCGGTTGGCTGGCCGGCCGGGCTGGCCTGGGCGGTCGGGTCGACCGAGCGGGCGATCGGCGGCGGCAGCGACGCTGGGCGGGCGACGGTACGCCAACAGCCGGATGAAAAGAGACCAAACCGGGGTGAGAGAGAGAGAGAGAGAGAGAGAGAGAGAGAGAAAGGAAGGTAGAAGCTGAAGGGGAGGCGGCGGATCGAAGCGGACGGGCCGGGCGACGGGCGAAGCCGGGCGGGCGAGCGGCGATGACGGGCTGGTTGACTCGCCACGTCACGGGGTGAAGCCTACCGCTCGCGGAACGTGGGGAAGGAGAGAGGACGGCCGGGGGAGGGGAGAGGCAAGGGGGGCGGCCGGTCGACATTGGTCACCGGGCTTGCTCGGGCTATAGTGGCGGCAGCTGCCGGGATGACCAGAACAGGGAGCTGGGAGGAAACAGGGAGGGAAGGTGGTGGCGCGAAAATGGGGAGGCGTGAGGGGCGGGCGGGTGGCCGAGGGAGAGGCCGGGAGGGCCGACCGACGGGCGGCGAGGGGCAATCGAGGACGGCGAGCTGACGAAGCCGGTTCTCGCGGCTCGAGGGGAGGGGAGAAGACAACCGGAAGGTGAGGGCGAGGGGAGAGGGAGACGGAGGCTAAGGGGGTTCGAACCGGCGGCGCCGGGCGATGGCGGTGCGCCGGCAGGCGGATGGCGGATGGCGGCCGACGACGACTGCCCAGCGGGCAGACAAATCGAACCCAAGCCCCGCCAAGAAGACTACTAAGAAGAAGGAAAAACGAAGAGAAGGAAGGAAAAGGAGGGAGGAAAGAGAAGAGAAGAGGAGAAGAGAGAGAGAGAGAGAAGTCAAGAAAGTCAGAGGGAGGGACGTGACGGGGGGGGTGTGTACCAAGAGAGAGAGGGGGAGAAGAGAGAGAGAGAGAGAGAGAGAGAGAGAGAGAGAGGACAAAGGAAGAGAGAGAGGGGAAGAGAGAGAGAGGAGGAAACGTGCAAGGGAGGGTCGAGAGAGAGAGAGAGGAGAGAGAAAAGTGGGGAAATGACTCGATTAAAATTTCTCGAAAGATCTAATGGACACGGTCCAAACTAAAACCGACCTAACAAAATCCCGACGAAATTAAAAGAGGCCTAACAGTCCGCGATAAATCCTAACAATATTCTAGGGCATACAGCAAAATAAAATAACCCAAACCACACTACGAGGGAGGTCTACATCGTCCAAATTCGCACCCGATCCAAAAATCCACTTTCTCACTATTCCTAATAATCTTGATGCTGGCCACAATAATATCGACACTGGCCCAATTTATTTCGTCCCCAAACTCTTGAATCGATCCAAGTTCGGATCCAATTAACGGCTAAAATTGACTAGTGCATTTCTAGCAAAATTTCTATTTTTAAAAACAAAAACCCGAGTGATCAGTTCCCCGGCGAAATTCTATTACAAAGCGATCGACGAATTACACGCTTTATAAACCCAAAAATGGGCTAAAATCCGGAATGTCACAGACAATGTTAGTATGTGAATGAAAAAGTGATCTTTCACTAATGCCGCCTTATGACGAAAAGCGAGGCGACAAACACATAGCCCCATGATTCCTATTTGTGGGCATTTAGTATTTTACCAAGATTTCATCGTAAGTGGAGACATCATTAAAAGATCAAATCGCGCAAGACAATCAAGCACCCTTTTTATTCCAAAATTTTCATCGCAAAATGCGGCATCAATTTTGAAGGACCGATTTGTGATTTTACTTTTTGCAAAAATGAGGTGATTCTTATTTTAAATAATTAATACACAAAAAGTGATTTGAATTTTGATTCCGAAATGTGAACAAAAAAGAATTTTATTGAAAATGTGATTTCAATTTTATGCCCCAAGATGCAATCCTAACTAGAAAGAATTTCTGCACAAAAAATGCGATTTTAAACCTATAACTGAAAGTTTAGACAAAATCATCTATTTTGGTGGGGCCAAATCACAGGTGTTTTGAGATTTATGCTCAAGGTTCACTGTCAAGAATGATTGTCTAAAATTTTCCATTATAAGCTCAAATCACCTAGGACACTTGATTGATTTCCGCGAATTTCAAAAATGAAAATTTCAATTCAAAGTGAACTAATAATAATGAGAGGAATCATACTTACAGTGAGTGACGATCGTTTTTTCTTTTTCTTTCTTTTAAAAAAAACGCAAAGACACACATATGCACTTGTGAGGTTCGTTTTCTGTCTAGACAGTTTAACAAAGTGAAGCTAAGAGAGTGATCTCGACCATGGCCACAGCCTCGCCGGTGTCAGTCCTCTTAACTCCGGATCAGTCCGAAAGAGATACCCTATAATCACGCAACTCGCGAACAAGGATAAACACTTACGACACCAGGAAAGAACTTTCGGGAAAAGAAAGGCAACCTCTACATTGCGGTCTCGCGCTCGAGGTTGTATCTTTCTTAATACCATCCTAAAGCGCCCTATCATGGCCCGGTCCGTAGTATGGTTATGTGTGTGCCATAGTGTAGTGCTAAACATCTAACGATGCACAACAATTTATAAGCAAACAACACTTCAAGCGCCCGAAAAAATAAACATTTATTCCCCAAATCTCAAACCTGCAAAATAAGGGGTCAGTGCCAAGAACATTCACGTTAGGGATATATTTGAACAAGATAAATGGCCTAAGTCCACAGAAATCGCCAGCGGAGTCGCCAAGCTATCGCGACCTCCCCGAACTGACCCCGAGGCCTACGGGGTTTGGCTAATGGATTACTAGGCTGAACCTAGCTTGAGCTCTCCCAAGCCCATACCAATTCGCGACTTAAATTTAAATCATTGACATGCAAATCGATTTCATCTAGGAGTCGCCACTAATCAATTTCTAATAGGTCGATTAGACACCCAAGCGAAACACGGGAGAAGAACTTCACTTCTACAAGTCGAGATTCAATGTGCACGGGACTTGATTACACTAATCGACTAACTAGTGCCTTTTCGGTACCTAATCTTGTTCAGTTCATCACCCAACGGTTTTTACCAATCGAGTCTCAAAATTCTGCTCCTAACTAAACTAAAGGAAGCGACAATTGATATCTAAGCCTAGATGCAACTAATTAACCGTAAAAGGATTAAATTAAACGTGCAACTCAAAGTGTGTGAACCGAGCGAACGGGATTAAATATAGCACTAAACATGGTAAAGGGCGAGAAAACTAATTTCAAAATCCAAATAAAACTTCTGATTTTTTTTTTAATTTTTTAATTTTTTAATTTTCTTTTTGAAAATTTCCAAAATTTTTGAATTTTTTTGAAAATTTTTTTTTTTTCTAAAAGAAAAAAAATAATAATAATAAAATAAGATGAAATAAAGTAAAAGATGAAATTCGGGCTTTTCTTTTTTAAAATTTTTTTTAAAAAAAAATGTAATTAATTTTTTATATTAAAATAATACAACGTTAAAATAAAAAAAAAAAAAAAAGAAATGAAAATAGAAACCGGATCCGGTCGGATTTCTTCATCCGACCCGACCGAAACCGACCCGGCACGCCGCCCGAGTCAGGAGATGCACTGGCTCATTTGTTGAGCCCGGTCTGATTTCCCTAACTTAATGTAAAAGGAGGCCCAGCCCGAAATTTTTTTTTTTTTAAATGAAAGCCCAGCTCACTATATGAACAAAACTAACAACACTTCAGCCCTAAATCTCAACTCCGGCCCAATCGCGAGAGCCCAACACCCGGTTAGACTCGCGAATTCGACTCGAATCGCTAGAAATCTTACTCCTTCAAGTTCACGACCCGACTCACGAGCCTACATCGGCAACCGAATCTGACCGATCAAACCCTAGCCTCCCTAATTCGACTCATTGACCCGGTTACCAACACCGACCCGACTCAATCGATTTGCCCCTACTTCGGCCAACGCCACCACCAGCCGCTCGGGTGGACATGCCCCTCGACCGGGAGGTCGTGGCTTGAAGCCTAGCAGCAAGAAGCCCCCGCCATTGCCGCTTAACATGCCCTGACCGGAGGTCGTGGTTGAGTTCAGTTCGACGTTTCGAGTTTCTATGCTCGCCGCCGAACGACGCCTTTACTCACTACCATGGTCGGACTTCGACGCACGGGCCGAAGCCCTGCGCCGCCGCAATCGCCATTACACCTTTCGCCACGGTGACCGGGCGACTCCACCGATCGCTAAGCCTTTCTGGCACGGGCCTACCCAGCCCCCGCATCTCACACAACCATAACATCGAAAGCAGCCGGGCGCGGCACAGCAAAGATGGTAAATTCGCGTGACTCGATCGGGCTCAAATACAACCGACATTCACACACGAGAAGCATAAGCAAGCAAGACTTGGTTCGAGAGTGCCGGGCCGAACTCACGCAGCCCCAAGGCCGCGAGTCCCAGTGATCCCCCAAAACAGAGCACACAAACAGAAGCAAGGGTATACGCCGGCAATTACCCGATTCGGGTGGTGGCTAACGGAGGGTGAACTACCCTCACCTCCTCCACACCCGCCGCGCCGATCCTCGAGATCGACCCGAATCAAACCCAAAACGGTAAACAAAACCCGTTAGCGCCGATCAAAACCTCTTGTGGAAGAAATGGGTTCACCGGCTTCGCGGCCCACGGTCGGCGTGCAACGGTGCGTCCCGGCGGAGACCGTTTCACCTCGACCTCGCCCTCTTGCAACTCCGGCCTCTCGTGTTTCTCTCTCCTGATCTTTTCTCTCTTGAACTCTCTCCGATCTCCCTCTCTCGCTCGCTTCTTCTCGCTTTTTCTTCTCATTCACGAGCTCCCCTCTCTCAGGCGCCTCTATCCCCGCCCCAACTCCTCTCCCTCTTCCCTCTTTTTCTCCTTTTCTTTCCTCCCCCTCCCTTTTTACTCTCTTTTTGGCTTTGTCTGCTGCCCGGCCCTCTTCCCTGTGCCACCGCAGGCTAAGGAAGGGAAGTAGGTTATACAGGCCAAATTGCTGACTAATTCAACGCCGGGCCTTTCTTTTTTAAAACTAATTTAATTTTTAATTAATTTTTTAATTAAATTTTTTTAATTTAATTTTTGAAAATGGAAATGGAAAAATATGTTCTAACAGGCCCTATTAATGCAAAATGTACTTAATAACTATATGCCATGCAGTTTTAATGAAAATATTTTGGTTTAGGGGTAAAAAATTAAACCCTAATTTTTATGCGATAAAACCCTAACTGATTTGGCGCAAAATTTAGGTGTCAAATAGGTACCAGTGGATTTATTACCCTCGATCGTGATCCTAGGTTTACCGCCAATTTTTGGAAAAGTCTCTGCAGACGGTATTAGGATCAAAGCTGCAACAGACATGTTTTACCATCCACAAACGGATGGCCAGGCCTAAGAGGACGATACGGACTTTAGAAGATATGCTTAGGGCATGCGTATTGGATTTTCAAGGTAAGGGGAAGAGCAGTTGCTCTTAGTAAAATTTATGATAATAATAGTTTTCAGCAGAGTATCGGATGGCGCCTTTGAAGCACTGTATGCCGTGGCTCAGAATGCCCGTGTGTTGGGGACGGCGAGGAGAAATGAGTATAATCGAGCTGAGTTAGTTCAATAGTCAATTAAGGCTATTAAGGTGATTCGTGAAAGGTTGAATACAGCCCAAAGCTGTCAAAAGAGTTATGCAAATAGAAGGCAAAGACCTTTAGAGTTTCAAGTAAGGAATCACGTATTCTTAAGGTATCGCCCATGAGAGGACTATTCAGATTCGTAAGAAAGGGAAGTTAAGTCCGAGGTACGCGGGACCTTTTGAGGTTTTAGAACGGATTGAGATTTAGCTTATCGCCTTGTACTTCCGCCTAATTTATCGCAAGTTCATAATGTATTCCATATATCGATGTTGAGAAAATATGAACCGACCCAACTCACATATTGAATTATGAGGAGATAGAAGTCGATGACAGGGTGTCATATGTCGAGAGACCAAAGAAGGGATTGAAGATTAGAAAGAATGGGTTTTAAGGAATAAGACAATCCCGATTGTTAAGGTGGTTTGGGAACACCACGACAGTATACAACGGGGAAAGCTTAAGAGCAAATGTAGCGCCAATACCCCTACTTGTTTGAGTAGTTAGTGGATTTGTAAATTTCAAGACGAAATTTTTATAAAGGAGGAAAAATTGTGACATTTTGAAATCCAACCCACCTAGGATTTATGAAATGAGTAGTTTATGCACGTGTTTGTAGTTAGATCTCGCTTGAATTGATCACTTCGAATACTAACCGTTAGTGGAAAGGCTAATTAGGGATTTAAACTGCTGCACCAAAGAACTTGATCATTAACCGATTTTCACCATGAAAATCGCCGAGGTGACATTTTGAGCTACTATAGGTTGATCTAAGGATAGCTGTGGATCAATTCACCATTGTCATATTAGTAGATCGCGGGTGATTCCACTTGACCATGAAATGAATTGACGAATGACTCCAAACTTATACCAAACGATCGCATTCGGCCGATCTAGCGATCGATCCTCGCGATTAAATGATAACCGAGGTCATCACGACCCGAGTAAACTTGTACGTGGCATGATTTAGTATCGCCACGGGTTAATAATGCTAATAACCCCAAAAGTCACCGTTAGTATGAGATATACGCAAGTTACGCTATTTAGAACTTAGTCATTAATTAGAGACCGAGTTGGGTATTGAATTTAGAAAATCACGATAGATCAATTGGACGATGTTGTCATTTTCTCGGTAGCCTTGGATTTGCCCGAATCCTTCAGAAAAATTGAATTTCACGAGAAATGGCAAAATGACCATTTTACCCTAGAGATTTGTTAAGGCCAATGTAATTTGGGAATGGCATTTAGTAATTTCGCCTAGCCTTAAAATTAGAGATTTTTGATAATTTTGCCCTTGATTTTTTGAGAAATTTCAAAAATTGCCCTTGGATATTTTGAAAAAGATTTGATCCGGGCAACGATCTAAAGATAAGATCGAATCTAAGCCATCGATTGGATTTGTGAGAGAAGGGCAAGATGGGCTTTTGGCCTTCAATTGTTGGCCTTGGGTTATTTAAGTCAATTTTCCTCTCTCTCCCTCATTCTCTCTCTCCTCTCGCTCACTCTCTCTCTCCTTCACCGAACCAACCGCCTCCCCTTGTGCGCCCACACCACCCAAGCCACCACCACACCCTCATGTCGCTGCTTCTCTCTTTTCCTCCCAGAGGCCGTGAGTGACCCCGGCCAAGGAAGCCGTAGTCTAGCCAACTGCCGCCGTCGCCGAGCCGCTCGCCACTGCCGCGTGCTGCCGTGAGCTGCCGATCACTGCTCCCTTTCCACTCTAGCCGAGCTAGTCTAGAGTTCGGGTAAGTCACATCCTAAACTCTATTTAGGACTTCGAGTATCGACGGACGAAATTGAGTTGAATCAGGTTGTTAGGTGTCGACTTAGGGGTTAATTAGAGGCCGTTTAGCACTTATATTAGTGGACCGATTTGGAGACTAATTATGGCGGGTTTATGAATGAAATTATGATGATTTCGTGGCTGTTTTGGTGCTAAGTTAGATGCTAGAAAATCGAATGAAAATGACGGACATATGGTCCGATTTGGAGACGATTTGTGTCGGTTTGATGTGCTATGATGGGCTGTGTTGTGGTGCCGGGTTATGGCTTGAAATATGCGGAAATATTGAGTTTGTGGCTGTGATTGTGGGGCCCGATGGTGGCCGTGATTGCTCGCGAAGGTTTGCGTAAATATTTGATTGGAAATATGAGTTGTTGTGTACACGCATGAGCTAAGTTGAATGGATTGCCAATTTGGACATTTTGGGCTTTGTCCGGTATGAAAATGCGTGAGTGGATGTGTGCATGAGCCGGATTTAATCCGCTAGTAATTGGGCTTGTTGGTGTGAGAATCGAGTGAGTAATCGAATGAGAACGCTAGTGGTGTGATACGTGGTAATGGAAACTCCGAGGCTGTATCACTACGCTGGGAATTGATCCGTCCTAAGGCGGTACGACTATGCGACAATGCCCGGTATTACCGAGGACAGCTAACCCTAAAACGGTACCATTACGCAAGTTGTGTCGAGGTGGTGGATGTTGAACCCCGAGGGCGGTACCATTACGCTGGCAAGATACATGGCTTGAGGTGGTACCATTACGGGGCCCGTTTTGTTGTTATGAGTTAGTCGCAGAAGGAACCCGAGGCGATATATACTACGCGGGTCATCAAGTAGATGAGTATGAGTTAATCGCAGGGAACCCGAGACGGGTACCATTACGGTGTCATTAGCAAGTCGAGAATGAGATAGTCGCAGTGAACCCCGAGGCAATACCATTACGCCCTCAGGGTCACTAGCGAGTTGGGTGGAAAGAATGTGATGAGGCCAAAACAAAATGCATGAAACGAATTAGAACGTGCATGTGATTGAAAATTATACTACTATGGCTAATATACAAAGTTGCACAATCGGAAAGGCCCAAGTAAGTATAAATCGTATGCCCATTTGTGATGGCTGAGTGTTATTGTGATTGTGACTGCTTGGGAAGTACGTGATAGCCTAGGTGGGGTTTAGAGTGTGTGCTTATTGAGATGTAATCTCATGGTTATTTCAACCAACAATTTCAGAACCCCGGCCTGAACAATAAATCTCCTACCACCGCCACATGAACGTTTTGGAGTACCGATGCATACCGACCACAACATTGTAGAGTACCCTATAGATGATCATATGACATGGATCAAGCATACCACGGTAGTTTAGGTAGACATAGGATTACCCTTTGGATTTGATGTCCCCTTTGATGGAGTTGGAGATTGGGACCCGGCAGCCATATCCCCTCCCGGAAGTAGATGATGAGCCTAGAGACTAGTCCGGCAACCGACTCTAGCAAGCGCCCGCAAAGACCAACCTTGGGGCCGAGTATAAACCGGAGTCGAAGAACTTAGGCGGGTGCGATCCGATGGACGTGATCTCGAGGCAATCCCAAAGGAAGAACCAAGAGGAAGAACCCGGAGGAAACCTAAAGAGGGCCCCGTAGAAGAGCCTAAGGATGAACCTCAAGAAGAACCAGCAGCACGCACCCGAGTATGAGCAATGGATTGACCCCGAGTTTGTGCCGTAGGACGAGTCCGATGAGGAGCCAATGAGGAGGAGCGGTTCAAAGTTCTCCGCGAATCGGGTGATATAAACAACCCGATTGAGATCGAGGCCGAGCCGGAGTCCTCATAGGAGCGTATAGTTCAGGGGATTCGTGAGTCGGAAGATGAGGAATTAGATTCTCGAGTGGACGCCAAAGAGAGGGCGAGGGGCTAGATTTAGGGGTTGGGAATAGGCTTTTTGAGGCGCCCATTTTTGGTGATAGGGTACCTAGGTTATCGATCATTTTTATGTCGGTGGTTAATAGTGTAGAAGTTCGTGTACTTATGTATATAGTGGTTTGTAAATTGTGAACATTATATAAGTTTGGATAAACAATGAATATGTTTATTCTCCCTGCTTACCCCCGCTTATAATTGTCCGTATCGATGGCTTTCACGATCGCTTTAAAATCTCTGATAAATTTAATTGGGTTAGCAATATCCCGGACATCGCATTATTTGACCAGAGAAGTGTGTTGCATGCTCGATGGGGTTGTGGTGTGACACATTTTGATGATAAATACTATTGAAATTGATTTATGGTTCCACAGCTGCTAGAATAGGTTAATATCCTAATTAAGACTTCTTTGCGATATTTGCATCTTAAGTCTTCTTTTTATATCTAGAAAAGTATATTGTTTCTAGCTCCTTATGTAAAATAGTACTTCATTTGTATATCTACGTGTACAATTTGTTTATCTTTTAGTTAGAAGGCATCTTCTGCGGCACAAGAACGAAGTGTTGCATTTGGCAGGCTTCCAATAGGCTTCTAATAATGCTTCCAATAGAAAGAAAAAGTTTCTAGTATTGACGATATAGAGGCAATGTTAGAGTAATTTGGAAAATAAACTCGATTGCACATCATAACTCGGGTCAAATTCAGAAAAAAAATTGATGGAGGGTAAATTTGTCACGTGTATATCAATTTGAAGTTTCTGTGATCGAAAAATTAGTTTGGGATAAATTTGTCACATGTATACTAGTTTGGGGTAAATTTATCATAGGTATATCAATTTGGGGTAAAATTATTACATATATACCAGTTTGGGGTTTTTCGAGATATGAAACCTATGAATTTCCGCACACACCACGTCACCATGCCACTTCACGGAGCGTCGTCCACGCTATCAAATTTAACGGAAAAATTTGACGAAAAGTTAATGAAGGGTAAAATTGACACAAGCATACTAGTTTGGAGCTTTTTGGTGGTCAACACATTAGTTTGAAGTAAAATTGTTACAAGTGTACCAGTTTTTGGGCTTTTGGTGATATTAACCCTTAACTATTTTTACAAATATGTATACTTGGCTTGTCGACAAGTGTCACATACTCTCCCACTAAAATTACTAATGTCTAGGTCACTGTTGGACCATATGACCAGCGATACTCCTCCTATTTGATAGATGGTTTGATCCATTTCTATCCCTCTACTATCTTAAAAGTCTACCAAGAGCTGCACCTCATATTTCTCCCCAACAATGAGTTCTTTGCCCTTGTCGATGGGCTATGAGCTTAGTCTTCTCATAAACCACATGTTCATGAGAGAGATCCTCCTTAATACCATATATAACAACCCAACCACTACAAAAAAATTGATTTTTGCCACGAAAATTTTCCAACGAAAAATTTCGTCAAGAATTTATGACAAATTTTCCAACGAAAAGTAAAATTGTTGGAAATTTCCGACGAAAAAATTTTTCGTCGGAAAATTGCTGGAAATTTCCGGACGAAAAATTTTTCGTGGAGAAAATTCGTTGAAAATTTCCAACAAAAACATTTCGTTGGAAAATTCGCTTGAAAATTTCCAACAAAAAATTCATTGAAATTTCCAACGAATTTTCCTACCTAATTTCAAATTTCGGCAATTATTTTAGGGTGTACAATTTTTTCATTGGAAAATTCGTTGAAATTTCAACAAATTTTCCAACGAATTCAAAAACCCGGTATTGTTCGGCATTTTTTGAAATTGCTGGAAATTTCCAACGAATTTTTTTTTTGTTAGAAATTTTCAAATAATTTTCCAACGAATTTCAATTTTCCGGATAATTATTTTAGTGTTAAAATTTTTGTTGAAAATTGGTTGGGATTTTCAACAATTTTCCAACGAATTCAAAAACCCCGCACTTTGCTCAGCATTTTTATATTCGATGGAAAATTCGTTGGAAATTTCCAACGAATTTTCCAACAAATTTCAATTTTCCGAGCAATTATTTTAGTGTCTACAATTTTCGTTGGAAAATTCGTTGGAAATTTCTAACGAATTTTTTTTCGTTGGAAATTTCCAACGAATTTAAAAAAAACCCGGTACTATTCGGCATTTTTATATTCGTTGGAAAATTTGTTGAAATTTCAGTAATTTCAATTTTCCGGATAATTATTTTTAATATGTACAATTTTCGTTGGAAATTTCCAACGAATTTCAAAAAAACATACAATTTCCGCACACACACAATTTCCACACACACTCACTCTCTCTCTCTCTCTCTCTCTCTCTCTCTCTCTCTCTCTCTCTCTCTCTCTTCTCTTCTCCTTCACTTCTCCCCATCTCCCCTGCTCCCCCGCCGCCCCCCCTCCTCCTCCGGCGCACCTCAGCTCGGCGGCTATGGACACCAAGCCTCAGCGCCCCCAGCGCCACCAAGCCGTGTGGCGGCCCAGCCGGACTTGGCCGGGCGGCGGCCTCGAAACTTGCTCCGCCCCTCTGCTGCTGTGTTGTCTTCTTGTTGGCGCAGCAACCTCGCCCGAGGCCGAGCGCCCGAGGCACAGCCCTCGCCGACCATGGGCGAGGCAGGCTCTCAGGATCACAGGCGAGCTCGGCTCCCAAGGGCCAGCCTCGCCGCCAACGAGCTTGAGCTTGCCCAACCCGCCGGGTGAGCTCGAGTCACCACCGCCACCGGGCGAGGGCCCAGCACGCCTGAAATCTGGCGAGCTCGGCTCGCCGGCTCATAGGGAAATTGAAATTTTTCGTTGAAAATTTTCCGATGACGAATTACCAACTAATTTTTTTTTCGAAAATTGTTGAAATTCCCTTCAAACGAATTTTCCAGAATTTTTCGTTGGTAATTTTGTCAGAAAAAAATCGCTTTTTTTTGTAGTGAACCTGTTCTAATTGGGCCAAGCCAATAAAAGGAACACTATGAGTTTCTATACGGTGTTGAGACCATTTGGGTGGATCTTACTTATAAATAATATTACACAACCTCAACTACCCGATCTGAGATTTGGGATGTCACTAGAGAAACACAGTTAAACAACTTCAGGACACCCTAACCCCGTAGAAAGAAAATGCCTGACGTTTGGAATTCGTGAACTTGGTGGTTGGTTGCTTGCTTTAACCGAAAATTTCAAGATTTTCTAGTTTTTTCGAGTTTGCCGCCAACCCTCTGTTCTGTCTTCACTAGCAATGGTCCAGCCAATTTCTGATGACCCGAAATAGTTTTTGATGGTTAATTCACGCTTTGACGAGATAAGTAATTTTATCAGTTTTATGTATTTTGTAAAAGTTGCATTGCATGGTTTAATCGAAAGGAAAAGTTCGTCTGTTATGGCATGGCATGTATTTTTGACGACTAATGAAAGCTTTATTATTTTTTGTGGTGTCTCTTTTTTATAAAATTGGATCAAAGATGGGATGAATTTTTTAGTCAGTCGTCATTTTGGTTGGACATGCATAAAATATGTTTAAACGGGTAAATTATTTCTAATCTCATTTCGACTTGCTGGGTTCTGATACAGGGGCTGTAGATTAGTGCTCATGGTCAACCTATATATTGGTATATGGTATATATTCACAAACCGGTTCTGTTCTGGGGTTCGATCACAACCAATGTGAGTTGTGGGGCTTAGCTAGTGCTGATTTATTTTCTGGACATTGTCCTCTAGTGAAACATGAATCCAACATGAGCATTGGACATGTTGGTAAATAGATGATACAGAACATGGGATATTGCAATTATGAGATTTTAATGTGATACTTATTGCTTGTGTAATGTATTGCATAAAAAGTGATGAAATTTTACATCATTGACTGCTTGATCCCGAAGAAGTGGTGATCATCACATATGGAGTTGCGATTTTGCTTATCCCCATTATCGTTACCATTTCAGGGTTCAAACACGATGAAGTTTGATATAATGCATGTAAAAAGCGATTCGGAGGTGGCTTGAGACTTTACTCAAGACAATTTGAACAAATTTTATTAAGTTGGGATTTAGAAATTTCAATTTTTTAAATTCATATGTGATGTACCAGATGTTGTTATAATTGTCATTCGATGGAAGGTTTTTGTTTTGTCTATATATTTTTGTAAAATCATTTATTTTCGCTAAAGTTTTTGCCCTTTATATTGTAAATGATAACCGATCATTCCATAATCTCGCAAATACTATTACGGTTTCGTCCACTTCTCTTTCATTTCATTCCTGTTCGCACGCGCATGGCTATACTAGTTTTCTACAAGTTGGAACTAAAGAAGATGAAGGATTGGAGAGAGTGCACTTTGCAATCATCAGAACTAAAATTCTACAAGTCTACCTAAAGAAGCCCCATTCAATTAAGATAAATGCCACGTGGGCTCTATTTAACAGCTGCCCTAGTATTTTTGTTTACAAAACTTGGGCCAATCAATTAAACCTAATTAATTCAATCTCTTTTCTTATGCACGACATAGGGAACTTTTTATTTTTGTTTACTGCAAATCGAGGGCCAAGGTCCACAAAATGGCGAAGAGTATTCTAAGCATGTGATTACTACTGCTCTAAGTGAATTAGTTTTTTCTTATTAAAGATAGAAAACTCTTCGACTACTAATTACTTCTGAGTTAGAACATAGAGGTGGAATCTCCACTGATTGAAATTGCATGGAGTAGTCGCCAAGGCTTGTTACTAAAGATTATTGCGTGTATCCAGAATATGTGACCTCGCTCATCTCAGTGATTAAATAATATGGACATCCACATGACCCAATGGCTGAGGTGGAATAAGCCCTAATGCATCGGTTGCATATAAGACTTGCTCCTTCTTGACACGCAAACTGCCAACGGTAACGTGTAAAAGGCAACGACTAAGCTCGTGCCGAAAAAAAAACTACTAAAGCCAAATGGAAAGGGCCACTTGGAGCAATGAATGCACTGCTCATTCACTGCATTAATGCCGAGAAGGCAACGGCTAAGCACGGGCAGAGGAAGACCGGTAGAAGCGGGGAAGGAAAGGTCCACTTGAAGCAATGAATGGAATGCTCATTCACATGACAATGCCTAGAAGGCAACGGCCAAGAACTTTGCTAAATCTAGGTCAATTCATCAATTTATTTTTCCAATTGCATCAATTATATCAATTCGTAAGCCTACACAAGTTCATTGTAATTCCTCCGGTAGGAATAATGAGCTGGTTGTTAAGGCCACTGAGGACCTTAAGAAGGCAACGACCAAGGAATATATCTCTAGTCAATTAACAAGGACATGCACGAGATAAGTCGAAATTGGAAGGCTATCTAGATTCCCAATATGAACATATGAAATATATGAAACTACAAGCGTAGTTGGAGAGATTTTTTGAATTCTGAGTCAAAGCTTATCGAGGAAATTCAAAATAAGTTAATGATAAGTTACGAAGTATTGGATCCTTGCCAGAGATAAATATTTCTTGATATAGCTTGTCTTTTTATTGGATGTGATAAGAATAATGCAATATACATGTGGAAGGATTGTACTTTATGCCCAGTACAAGGTCTTGACGTTCTTCAAATGATGTCACTAATTAAGATCGAAAGTGGCAGGAAGTTTTGGATGCATGAACATCTCAAAGATCTTGGTAGAGAAATTGTTTCTCGAGAAAGTGGGGGGATTAGCACAGAACAGTAGATTGTGGAACCACAAGGAGGCACTAGACATACTACTAAAGAAAGGAGGTAATTATTGGGTCAGATTACTCAAATATAACTAAGGTCTGTTCTTATGAAATTTTAACTTTGTCCTAAGATTTTTCTCTTAATTAACCAACCGTATCCTTCCTTTTCATAAATTTGTCTTGCTTCAATAATCAGAGAAATGAAAAGCTTGAAGCCCTCTGCATGAAGTTTGACGAATTTTGGGAGTACCGTTTCCCTCTTGAAAGATTTGCAGTGCTACCACATCTAAGGTTCCTTCAAGTGGACAGCACATCCCTCAATTCCAACTCGTTCGAACGTGTCCTTTCAGAAGCTGCTCTACTTTGGCATAACAAATCTTCGATTTTTTCACCGATGAACATATTAAAAAGGAAGAAACAACTCCTTCCAAATTTAAGATGGCTCACGTGGCATAATTTTTCTGGGCGGGCACTCTCGATGACTTATTTTTCAATGAACAATTTATTCATCCTTGATTTTTCATGGAGTAATATTACACATGATTGGGACGGATGGAGACATATCAAGGTACCTTTTGTTCTAGAACTATCTTCTTACTATTTTCGTTCTCTTCCCATAAAATTTATCTACAAATTACGATATTGGTGTTGCAGAGAGCGTGCAAATTGAAAGTTCTTAATCTTATGTGCTGCACTCACTGGACCAGGACTCCCGATCTGTCTGACTTACTCACATTAGAGAGATTGATTCTTGATGGCTGTTATAGATGGGCTGAAATCGACTCATCAATCGGTGAATTGAAGAACTTGATTTTCTTGAGCTTAAGGTCTTGTAGGGAAGTCAAGTTTCTGCCAAAAGAGCTAGGTGGCTTGCCAAGTCTAACAGAACTTCTCCTTAGCTTCTATACAAAAAATTTCCTATCGGTGGGCTTTGAAGAAACTGGAGAATCCCAATGCTCATGAATCCCCAGCGGTAAAACGTTGGGTTCAATCAACCTTCCAACTTCCTTGTCATTGCTTTCTTTATTAGATACATATATAACTCACCTGCCCGACTCGATTGGAGCATTGACATATCTCGAGCGCTTGTCTTTGTCAGGATGCAGGCACGTGAACAGACTTCCACACTCCATTGGCGAATTACGGTCATTGACTAAGCTAGATCTATCCAATTCAGGAATCACAAACTTGCCCGACTCTATGGAAAGTTTGGAGAATCTAAAGGTGTTGAAAATATGGGGGACGTGGTAGTCAAGGAGTATATTTGCCTTGCCTACACTTCCAGTAAGCTTGACTTCTCTGGCAATTGTATCGAGATCCTTAGTAACTATTCCTGATCTTTCCAACCTGATCAACTTGAAATTGCTGATGTTGTTCATGGGGATGCCTATCTCTAGCCCATCTGAGTTGGAGGAAGTTCCCATGCCTTGGTGGCTTGGGAGGTTATCCAAACTAGAATCCTTGGCATTGGGCATCCCACACATCACTAACCTATCTCCTGAGCTAGGTGCCCTTTCTAACTTGAAGTTTCTTTACCTTTTCGGTTGCTTATCTCTCCAATGCATTCCGCAAGTCTCCTTGAGTGTCTCGAAGCTTCATATCAAGAGATGCAGGTCACTGACTACACTTGATGTTTCAAATTTGAAGAACCTATCCGAGCTTTATATTTTAGATTCACCGGTAGAAGATCTTTTCAGGCGTGAACCGCTAGACAATCTGCTAGAGTGGAAGATAGAAAAAATAGAAATCCATATGTTGAGCATACAGTGATGGAGAATTTGATTAAAATGGTGTTTGACGGGCACAACTTCACAAATATTTAGGCGCTGGAACTCTAGATTCGCCGCTGTCAGGCTATAAAGTTCTGTGCAAGTTAGGATCACGAGGAGACATTCGAAGATTGCGCCTGCAATGTCGCTGCAATTTTCTGCAAATTCGAAGGTATAGTAGAATGAGGATTTTTATGTCCTGCACTTTTGAATGCTTAGAAGCTTCTTCAGTGGAAATTGCAATTGCTGTTGACGTAAAATTTTCGTTGCTACTTTTGTCTGGAAAAACAATTCGAAGAGGACATTCTTTGTTGTTGGAGTAACGAAAAAAAGATGATGTTACAGAGGTGAAAGGGACAGCAATGTACTATTCACGGTCATGTATCTCAGGTACTGAAGCATCGATGGCACATATTGCCATCGACGATGCCATTGACGCTTTCGATGGGGAACTCGAATTTAATGAAGCTGTATGCTCATCGACGGAGTGTTCCACACATCACAGCCCTATCTCCGGAGTTAAGGCGCCCTTCCTCACCGGAGCATCTTCAACTTTGGCGGTGCACAAATCTACAATGCGTTCCGCAGATTCCCTCGAGTTTGGCGGAACTCAATCATCGGTTGCTCTTCACAGAGATCCACTCCTGATTTGTCACATTTGGGAAACCTCATCATACTGGAAATCTTATCTACACCAGTAGAGCACATGAAGCCCGACCGAAAGTATTGTTTTAGCTTGTTTTTTGGATAAATTTTGGTTTCATTCAATCTTCCCCATCTATTTTCATTTTTTAAATCTATTTATCATAAGATTAGAACAATCAAATAGTAAAACATCCACTAAGATATTGTTTTGGTATCAATTAGCTATTGCCTCCTAAACTCATGATTGTGTGGATGTAATCACTCCATTAATAATGATCTTTTTTCTCATTGATACGTCATATGGAATATTATTTTTCAAGAAAAGTAAAAGAAATTTTTCACCTCAAACTTGCACACAATGACCACAAGAATACTATGACGGGTGCACGGCGTGGGTTGAGTGCTAGCTCTTTGGGCTTGTTTGGTTCAGCTTTGGGAAGGGGCTTTGGGTCTTGAAAGCCCCTTCCCAAAATGCTGGAGTGTTTGGTTTAGCATTTGGCCTAGCATTGGCCAAATGCTAGCATTTCACAAATGCTACTGTTCACTTTTTTTTTTTTAGGATTTGAAACTGTTCATCTTCTTCGGGCAGGCGACGGCGGCCGGCGAGAGTGGCCGGCGAGGGAGAAGGGCTGGCGAGGTCGCCTGGGATTGGGCGACCCCCGGCGAGCCATATCCACCGCCGCCGGCGGTTGCCCGAGGCCAGGCGACCCTCGGCCGGGTCGATGGCTACCCCGGGGTCATGACCCAAGCGACCATGTCGCCTAATCACGCGACCCCATATCTCGCCACCGCCGCGGTCGCCTAAGGTCAGCAACCCCAGTGCGGCCGCCCGGGTCTCGTGACCCCGCCCGGGTCGCCTGGTTTGGGCGACCGCGGCGCGGGCGGATCTCGCCTCATGAGGGTCACTTTACCTCGGCCCCCCCGCCCGGCTCCGATTTATGGGTAAGTTTTTGTTTTTTTTTTTAATAAATAAGATAATTCTCAAAGTCCATTTGCAAAAAATTCACCAAACACTATATTTTGGCCAAAGTAGCTTTATAAAATATTTTTAGCAAACATCATTTGCCTTTCCCCAATGGGCTTTCACCCAAAGGTATTTGCATTTCCCAAGTAGCATTTTCAAAGTTGAACCAAATAGGCCTTTAGTATGTAGATTGAAAAGCAATAGATTAACTATAAAAAGTATTATTAAAATTAAACTTAGCAAGTTAACAAAAAGCTTGTGAGATCCCTAAGATATATGAGTTATATTCAGATAGATAGATATGGCTTTAACATGTTGTATTATCCATTAAATTGATTACAACGCCCAAACCAACCCACTGCCCTGTTAGGCTGCGTCAGCAACACGATTTTGCTGAAATGGACCAAACCGGTCTTCCCAGCCCATCTGTAGCCTTTCCCAATTTCTTTCGACCCATTTCCAATACGTAGGGCACTTGGGAGCATGGTCAAGGACAGAGAAGCACCAAATCCCGAGCGCATGCAAATTCTACATCGAACTTGTTCATACGAACAATGGGATGGATCCATCCTTCTGGACAGTTTTGTTATACTTTTGAAGTGTAGAGACACAAATCTTACAGAAAGAGAAACCAAATCACCATACTTTGGATTAATTAAATTGAGTGGCAGTTACTCCAATTGACTAAACTGTTGAAGAACGATGTAATTTTTTTTGTTATTGAAGGAAACAAATTCCTAGACATAATACGAAAATTGCGGAAAAAACGTGCCCATTCTACGCTTGAATCACTGATCGTTCGAAGTATATTACAAAATCGAACATACCTCTTTAACCACAGATTAAATGCCCTTATTGCAGCCTCGAGAGAGAGAGTACAATCTTCTGATTGTCCGACAAAGTCCCTTCTTCTTTTTGTCTTCTAGTGAGAGTGTTCTTTTGATGATAACACACACAATGTAATCACTTCTTTTCACACACACACACCCACGTATGTGAGATCTCACCATTTTGTTCTTTTTCAGCCAATAACTGCCATGTGCAGTTACTTCCTTTTATGGGCTGGGTTAGCCCATCATGGGCGGCCCATTAATCACATAAAAAACCCATCATCTCCCACTCGCACATGGTGGGCTAAACATCAACTCTCTCTTCTTTGCAATATTCATACTAGCAAATAATCCGTGCGACCAGCATACTTCGAGAGCTCGTTGCAATGCATCTGTTAGGAATACATAGCAGCTCAAAATTAGGTATAACGTTTTCCGAGTAGATATAGTATGCAGTACCCTAGATCAATTAGTCACATTTATATCTCTTTTGATCTCTTTTAATATATCGCATATTGTATTCACAACTATGATTTACTTAAAATCATAATTGGTCGACCTGTGAATACAAAAATAGAATGTGACATCATAATAAATTGATCTTCCTCTTACCTTAAACCTCTCTATTTCAGTCCAGCTCGCTTTTCTAGAAATGCCCCATTAGATCGAATCATTCATGACCATTGACAACATCCTAAGATAGCGAACACTGAATAGAAACTTTGAGAATAAGTTGGAGTCGTGAGGGCACTAAATGAGGAACTCATATCCTCAAGAGTCTCACATGGCATAAAGTTGAGATCAAAAACTTTTGCTACTCTTATCGGTCGTCTTATGCATACGTAGTATGAAATACGACACGGTATTAACTCCTTTCCCGTGGAGCATATGTCTTTACATTTAATATACCGATACAGATGATAGTTCGTACATACCCAATGTCTAAACTTGAGTTCACGATCTACTCTTCTAAAGAATCCATTAGAACTCACATCCGGCATCAAAGATGATATATAAGTAAAATATGTGGGTTATTTTACTTTCGGACATAGTAAATGTTATGTCCTCATCTTAGCACTTAGCTAAGGCAACATTCATATTTTAAGCTTGAGCTCTCGATTATCACCTAGATAATAAGCCTAAAAATTGTCTCATCTCTATTTATCACACAGTAAATAGAAGCGATTACCCGTGTGAGTGGGTTAATCTTATCTGTCCGACATACTTTCTCGACATAATACACTAAGTATTAATATGCATAAATAAAACATCGTAGGCATTAACAATGATATAACAATTTCATTCAAATGTGAACATTCAGAGGGAAATAACAATATTCAGTACATCAGCATCTACGCAGTCCTAGAGATTTTACATGACCAGTGAAAACATCTCTAGGAATTGGCTTTGTCATAGGATCTGCTATCATACTATGTGTAGATATGTACTGTAAGTTCACATCCTTTCGTGCTACCATATCTTTAACAAAGTTGTACTTGGTATCTATATGTTTGGTCTTGCCATGATATTTCGGATCTTTAGTGTATGCTATCGCTGCTTGGCTATCACATTTGACTGACAAAGAGCTTGCAGCTCGCTCAATAACACCTAAATGATCCAAAAATCTCTTAAGCCAAACTCCCTCTTGTACTGCTGACAATGCCACGAACTCTGCTTCCATGGTGGATAGTGCTATACATGTTTGTTTCTTACTGCTCCAAGATATGGCGCCATTATTCAGTAAGAATGCAAATCCAGAGGTAGATTTCCTTTCATCTAAATCTCCTCCCCAACAAGATCCGAGTAGCCTTCAAGTCGCAGATCCTTTCCTTGATAACTCGTAGAATAATCAGCAGTACCCTTTAGATACCTCATTATTCTTTTAACGGCTTTCCAATGTGCTTGACCTGGATTGATTGGTATCTACTTACCATTCCAACTGCAAAACATATGTCGTCTTGTACACATCATAGCGTACATTAGGCTCCCAAACAGCACTAGCATAAGGAACACGTTTCATTTGTTCCTTCTCTTGTGGAGTCTTAGGACACAACCTACGGCTCAATCCTTCACCTTTTGCAATAGGAGTATCCATGGGTTTGCAATCATGCATACTAAATCGCTCAAGAACTTTGTTGATATAAGTCTCTTTTGCGAAAGGGACAATAATCTCTTGAACGATCTCTTGAAATCTTGACTCCAAGGATATATGTAGCTTCACCCATATCTTTCATCTCAAAATTAGATGATAACCAACTCTTGATAGTATTAACCAACTCCTTATTGCTTCCGCAATCAAGATGTCATCAACATATAATGATAAGATCACAAATTGATCTTTGGATCTTTTGATATACACGCAATGATCTTCATCAATCATTGTAAAATCATAGGCCACTATGGCATTATGAAAACGCTGTATACCATTGTCTTGAAGATTGCTTAAGGCCATATATCGATCTCAAAAGTCGACAAACTTTTTGTTCTTGGCCTTTTACAAAGGAAGCCAACTGGTTGCTCCATGTAAATTTCTTCTTCTAATTCTCCATTTAGAAAAGCAGTTTTACATCCATTTGATGCAATTCAAGATCCATACTTGCCACTATTGCCGAATAAAGGCGAATTGAGGTAAATCTCACCACAGAGAAAAAGTTTCCTCATAATCAATTCCTTCCTGTTGATTATACCCTTTCGCCACGAGGCAAGCTTTATATCTTTCTATTGAGCCATCAGCTTTTCGCTTTATTTTAAGAACCCATTTGTTCCCAATAGCTTTATGTCCTTTTGAAGATCAACCAGTTCCCCAAACATGGTTTGACTTCATTGACTCCATTTCTTCTTCCATTGCATCTATCCATTTTTCCTTATTAGGGCAACTTAGAGCCTCATTTACATTCCTTGGCTCATCTTCATCTTGTGGAGCGATGATAAAAGTTTCCCCTTCAATGTCAAAACGTCGCCGGGGAACACTTTTTGCGACTTGTTCGCCAGACGAGACTGTACACGTAGCACGCCATTCTCCATTATGTTCCCACTTGATTAGATAATGACGGTATCGTCTCATCAACTGGTTGCAATTGAGATTGAGTCGAATTTAATTCCTCACTTCTCACATTGCTCCCACTTGGATGAACTTCATCAATTTCATTATCAGAATCCAAAGTTTCAAATAGTGAGTAGTCCTCACCTATTTCGCCCTTAGTAGGAAACTCATTCTCTAAGAATGTGACATCTCGTGATTCATATTCAGTTACACTCCCACTTTCTTGTGTACCTATAAACACATACCCTTTTGAGTGCTCTGAGTATCTTATGAAAATACTCTTTTTGCCTCTGGGACCTAGTTTCCCATATTTATGAGAGGGCTCGTGAGTATAAGCAGCACAACCCCAAGGTTTAAGAAAACTTAAATCAGGTTTTCTACCTGTCCATAACTCATAATGGAGGGAAGTAACTGATTTAGAAGGCACACGGTTAAGAACATAGGCAGCGATTAACAAAACATCACCCCAAAAGGTGATAGGTAAGTTAGCTTGTGCCATCATAGACCTAACCATCTCTAATAGGGTTCTGTTTCTCCTCCTCGCAACACCATTTTGTTGAGGAGTATATGGAATAGATAACTGTCTTTCTATTCCTTTTTCATCACATAAATTTCTGAACTCATCGATAAATATTCTCGACCTCGATCGGATCTCGAACGTTTTTATTTTCTTATCTAATTGATTTTCTACTAAGTTCATAAATTTCTTGAAGCAACTCAATGCCTCTGATTTATGAGAAATCAAATAGACATATCCAAATCGAGTATAGTCATCTATGAATGTGATGAAATACACAGCCCCATGCCTTGCTCTTACATTCATTGGACCACGTATGTCGAATGGATTAATTGCAAAGGAAGCTCAGCTCTTGTGCCCTTTCCGAATGGTTTCCTTGTTGTTTTCCCAGCCAGCAATGCTCGCAAATAGGCAAATCGACTTTTTCAATATTGCCTAATAAGCCCTCTTTGGCTAATCTTTGCATCTGTTGTTGGCCAATATGACCAAGTCTAGCATGCCACACATTCACATCATTTTCATAAGAGTTGGAAGATGTAAACAGGGGAATAAGAAACGTTAACATCACCGCGCTTAACATCTAGTACGATAAAACCATTCAAAAAGTAACCACAACCATAATAATTTGTATTCAGATACAAATCAACACCACTGCTATGAAAGTTTAAATTAAAACCAAGTTTAATCAACACCAACACAGACACTAAATTCCGACGAATCTCCGGAGCATATAGTACATCATGTAGGAACAATGTGCGTCCACCACGCATCATCAATCGGGTGGTGCCAATTCCTTTAACTTCGCTTTAGAGTTGTTCCTTACATAGATCCATTTCGCGTCCGGCCGAACCCGCCGGAACTCCACGAAGGCATCTCTGTCTCGCCCGCTACATGGTCTGTTGCTCCCGAATCTACAGTCCACAAAGGATTAGACTCGATTAAAAAACAGAACTTGACACATAGACAAAGTTCTCAAGAATGCAAGGGGAGCTTACCTTCTTTGGCTCGCCGCAATCGCGAGCAAAGTGGCCCTTCTTGCTACAGTTGTAGCATTTCACCCTCGACATATTCTTCACTTGAGGACGCTTTCCTCTCTGGTGTTGGTCATCTCTTGGTTTCTTCCCCGAAGAACTCGCTCTTTTACCTCTCCACCTTCTGAACGAATCAGGACGCTTGCGCTTAGAGCTCGAAGGCCCTTGTGAGCTAGAGCCCGCATAGTAAATGTCAACTACCGGCTTATCTGCCAGGAGACGGTCCTCCTCCAGCTCTAAGTGGCGCATTGCATCCTCAAAGGTTTTGATGTTCTCATTGTGAGTTAGGTGCAACTTCATATGCTCCCAACTTTGAGGTAAAGAACGAATCACCGCCTCGCACTTGTCTCTCATCGGTCGTAATACGGCCAGCATCCTTCAAATTCATTAATCATGTTTGACATTTTCCTTAAATGTTGTTTCATGGACTGACCATGTGGCTTCTTATAAGAATCAAATCTTATAGTGAGCTGTCTAAACTTGGTTACGATGTATGACCAAACCTTGCCGCCAATGCTCCCCACATCTCCTTAGCATTTTCAAAACGCCTAAACTCTCGATGACATCATTGTCCATGCTACTCAAAGAACGGATGCGAGCAAGGGAGTTTTTCCTCTTCCATACAGCAAATGCATCCTTATCTCTTTATGTTGTGCAAGATTTCCGCCTTCGTGCTCTTCCATAACCAGGTTAAGAGCTTCCAGAGCCTCTTGCTCTTCCAAAGACATATTGAATTTTCATATGCCAAATTTCATAATTATCACCGTTAAGCTTCTCTCCTTTGTTAAGTTCAGCAACTATATTCTTTGATGTCAAGCCATTGAATCAACATATCGTATGCATAAGCACCTAATTGTTAATGCCACTTATTTATGCATCAATTTTACACAAATTGATTATAAAGTTAATGAATAATTTCACATGGGTTTTAGATTCGAAAGTTCACTACGCTCCCAATCATCATCAAAAATCCTAATGTGAAATTATCGTTAATATAATCATTAAGGTAAAATTACGTTCTTTAAAGTTACTAAAACTTTTAGAACTCCCACTCAACCATACTGTTCTAATAAGACAGATATCATAATAAAATAGTACCATAAACTATTCACAATAATAAATATCCATCAACTTTCATTCACTAAACACTATATACATGAGGAAAGAAACTAGCATAGAAAAGAAATATGAACATCAATGTGAACTGAAAATATCCACCTAGAATATCTTAAAACAAGCTGAAGTAACATAAAATCAACCGACTATCAATTTCCTATACACAGGGAAAGATTCATCAAACTCCTTAGGAAATTTAATCCTCTTTGGCATCCAAATGGAGGCACCCGAAACCCCTAATCTCGTGCAACGTATTGCGCGAGACCGATTCAATGCAAGGGTTGACGTCCCCTTGCCCCGACTCGTATGTACTCTATCATGAACTTCTCCACGATCATCTTATAGCTCGGACCTACTAAAGTGTCCTGCACCCTATCAATCATTCTTCCCAACTCAATCGTGAATGGTGCATTTCGTGGCTCAACCATTACATATGTCGGCATTGCAAAGCCGCTCCAAATGATATCCTGTATCATTTTATTGACTTTGATGATGTGTGTCATCATGTCATCATCAAGATCCCACCGATAAAGAGCCGCCTTGATTCTTAAATTCTCAAAGTCGCTCCTTTTCGAGCCGCCGTTCTAGGTATAACAGGGTTTGATATCTTCGTACCATTTTTCCTCGCAACAAATGCAGAAAAATCAAATGATTATATTTCAAATCATGATATGATATTGCAAGAAACACATTCTCGCCCTTCGCGCTTTTTTTTTTTCCACGGCCAACGCCGGCCAACGGTGGTCAACGGTGGTCAACGCCGGTCAACGGTGGTCAACGGTCAACGGATGACCGGGTCAAGTCAACGGGTCACAGGGTCGGGTCCGGTCGGGTCACGGGTCAACGGGTCGGATCGGGTCAAGTCCGGCCGGTCGAGGTTTAGAAACCGCGTGGTCGACGCCACGCGACGCCGCCCACGCCGCACACTTTTCAAAAATTATTTTGACGCACGGAAATCGAGAAACGATCTCGAACAAGACGGGCCGGTGTCGGTTTTTCGTACCGAGCGTTCGTCGGGCGCCGCTTTCACGAATTCCGCCAAAACTACGTGTTATCAACATGCTAAACGATCGTGAAACAAGAACACATGCTCGATACCAATGAAGGAAACAAATTCCTAGACATAATACGAAAATTGCGGAAAAACGCGCCCATTCTACGCTTGAATCAATCGATCGCTCAAGTATATTACAAAATCGAACATACCTCTTTAACCACGTATTAAATGCCCTTATTGCAGCCTCGAGAGAGAGAGTACAATCTTCCGATTGTCCGACAAAGTCCCTTCTTCTTTTGTCTTCTAGTGAGAGTGTTCTTTTGATGATAACACACACAATGTAATCACTTCTTTTCACACACACACACCCACGTATGTGAGATCTCACCATTTTGTTCTTTTTCAGCCAATAACCGCCATGTGCGTTACTTCCTTTTATGGGCTGGGTTAGCCCATCATGGGCGCCCATTAATCACATAAAAACCCATCAGTTATCTCAATAACTCCCTCAACCGGCGGTTTACGAGATGATGGAGCCATAGGACGACATAAATGATGAAAGGTTGGTTGAAACCTATTGCAAGACAAGAAAGAAAAGCCACGAATGAAAAGAGAGAGTGAGGAATCCATGTTAAGACATTTAATCTCAATTTTTTTTTTTAAATTGAGTCAGGAAGCCATTTCAAAAGCTTAAGCTGTTAGAGATCAATGTGGTATGTAATTTAAATTGAACACCATCCTCTAGATGTTAAGCTGCACAAGAAAACAAGAATTGAGCAAATGCAGAAACTCTTTCCTCTTGTACCAAAATTTCGTTTCTGTTGGACCTTATTTGATCTGTTTAAATAAAAGAGAGGAAGCGACGGATGCTGCTTATATGCCCCACTTGTGCTAGTGCATGTGTCATGTCTTTGTTTTCGATGTCTTGCTATCTCCGTGTCTAACTTTCATACCAGTTAGGCTCATGAAAGATCCAGGAAAATGCTTTAAAAAGGCAATCAAGGATTAACAAAGAAGACGACCATGTTCGCTAGATAATTCTTTAGTTCCTTCAATGACGGGTGGATTTACTCACTACTGTCATGTAGATCTAGCTTTTTTGTTGACAGCAGCGATACGTGACTCGATTCTCATAGTTTTCCAGGTCGTGATATGTCATATCCATTTCATATAAGAGACTGAAGGGGTAACCCATAAGCAAAATATGTAGTCGGGGCCATAAAAGTATCTCGAGCTTGTTTGCTCTCCTGGTGCCTTCGCCAACTAGCCACAACATGTCTTTGTTCTTAAACCGCATCCTCTTTCGACTGACATTACTCGTCTTGCCGTTTCGTGTGTTTCCTAAGAAGAAACATAGAATGGAGATGTACCCTTTTCTTTCTATTAAGACTTGGGGTAGATGATTTCAGTTTAATCGATCATCACCTCATGTCCACAGTCGATGCAACCGAAGTTCAATCTCCAAAATAAAAAATGCTAGTAGAACACGAAAATACTATTATCGTATTCATATTAATTGTTGTAAAATGTTTCTATTTTCCCATGTGTTGGCTTTATCCAACAACTTATCCTTAATTTTTTTAAACCGAAAAAAGTACAGATGTTCTTCATTTGTATCTTTTCATGGAAAAGGGACAATTTATCAATTGCACTTCACAAGCATCATTGATCAAGTGTATATAAGCCAAGCCCCATGCTTGTTCTCTTTGCTCTTGGACACCATGCTTGGTCTTGATTGCTAAATGAATTTGCAATATATATAAGCAAGAGGGTCCTCTGACTCTTCAATTCCACTACGTGTCTTCAGGCACTTTCTACCTTTAATCTTGCCATAAATTGGGAATAAGAAATTAACCGAGTAAACATATTGGAAAAATAGAAAGGACCTATTATTTTCTGTTCGAAACAGTGGAAATAATTGTTCGAATCATATTTTAATTTTCGACAAGGAAAACAATGTCTTTATCTTAGAAAATGTTTTTCAATTACATCATTTTCTCTTAAACAAACAGAACCTTAAGTAAAATTTTCCCCAAGCAAACATTGCTGGCGATTAATATAAACAATTTAATCATGCCGGCACCAAAGATATTTTACCAGTAAATTTAATGAAAACAACTTGCAATTATCGTGAGGGAGAAAGCTCATATCCAACGTCCATTATTTGTGAATCTTTGACGGTAGATGGGATGTAGATTTTAACTGCTTATACACGAAATGATAATATGCTTTATACGTGACATGTTGTTATTTATTCTTTTTACCATGCGGTATGCACGTTCACTATATATCAAGCTAATATAGGTGGGTATTCTTTAATTAAGACAGCTAACAAAAATCATGTGTGGATTTCTATTCATGTGACAATGAATTCGGCAGAATCATTTTTTGAAGAAATGATACACAGGTAAGTATGTTATGGTTGGTAGAAAGAAATGATACGTAGCTAACCATGTTAGGGCATTTTTTTTACGGCAAATCAAGGGCCAGGGTCCACACGGAGACAGAGACTATTCCAAGTATGTAATTAATAATGCTTTCGATGATTTAATTTTTATTAAAAAAAGAGAACTCTCCAGCTACCAACAGCTTTCGAGTTAGAACATAGAGAAAGAATTGCCACCAGTTGTATTTGCCCGAAGTAGTCACCAAGGAATGGTACTAAAAATTCTTATATGTGCCTGAACATGTGAGCTCACTTCATCTCGATATTAAATAATATAAACATCCACACAATCTAATGGCTGTGGTTGAGTAAGCTCATATGCGCCGAATGCATATAAATGATAGACTTGGTACACGTTCCTTAAATTGGGAAGAGGAAAAAAAAATTAATTGAAGATGTAAAAGTAATCTATTTTATAGCGGTGCAAGTCGTGCATCGTCCTTGTCTATTGTCACAAACTGATTATCTACTTTTTGTCAGCAACAAAACTCGAATACGAAGCGGACTGCCATGTCGTAATAGTCCCTGTTCTCTTCTGCGAAGGTGAGGCGAAGCTTTTCGACATAGACCCGATTATGAGTCCCGTCACAAGGGGGACCGAGCGCCAATTTGGACGTGGCCAGTGACATAATGGTATAAAGTATTGTCCTGTTGGATTCGAGCCAAGCCCATCCAATCCGAAATGTTTTGTATACGTTTTACCCGATGAGTCGTGGATCGGCTTTGGTAACAAGTCAAGCCTAATCCTAGCGTGCGCGTGGTGATCAACTCTAGCTTGAATCCTGCCTCAATATGCACCCTGGCCACCAGGCCCGAAGGAACCCCGCATTTTGAAAGTTGTGTGTATCAAGTATTCTTGGGTTCTAGATTCATGTAGATCTCAAACACAGTAATAGGCTAATAGCATAAAGCTCTCATCAGTCTCTGTTTTTATTTTTTGATTCATTTGTCTATGAATTGTTTCTTAATGAAAGGTCTTAGTTCTTTTCACCTACCCATATTCCTATGATCCATCTTCACACGAACATTAACATCCACCATCAGGAGAGAATCAGAATTCTTAGAAACCACCAACTCAAGCGGCAATCGTTAAAATGTATGAGTTTGAGCCCATTAGACAAAGCCGGACCAGATGAAAGTGAAAGAAAGAAACAAAAGAACGAAGACGATTCTCAAACTAAGGGTTCGTTTGTTTCGTGACGAATATGAAAATTCTGGAAAATGTTTTTCAGAACATCATTTTTCAGAAAAATGATAATACTTTATGATATTTAGCTAAAATCTAAATGCCATGTGGACTCTATTTAACATTTTCTCTAGCATGTTTGTTTTCAGAACTTGGGCTAATCAATTAAACCTAATTAAATCAATCTCTTTTCTTACACACGACATACGGAACTTCCTTTTTTTTTTTGTTTACTGCAAATCAAGGGCCAAGGTCCACAAGATGGCGAAGAGTATTCTAAGCATGTGATTACTACTGCTCTCGGCGATTTAGTTATTTATTAAAGAGAGAAAACTCTCTGGCTACCAATAGCTTATGAGTTAGAATATGGAGATAGGATCGCCACTCATTGAAATTGCACAAAGTAGTTGCCAAGACTTAATACAAAAGATTGTTGCGTGTACTCAGAACATGTGACCTCACTTCGTCTTGGCAATTAAATAATATGGACATCAACATGATCTAACGGTCGAGGTGGGGTAAACCCGGATGCACCGGAAGCATACAAGATTTGCTCCTTCTTGATGCGCATACTCCCAACGGTAACGCGTAGAAGGCAACGACTAAGTGCGTGCAGACAAGGACCACTAGAAGCAAAAAGGGAAGCCCACTTGTAGAAATTAATGGAATGCCCATTCAATGGATAATGTCTAGAAGGCAATGGCTAAGAACTTTGATAAGTCCAGGTCAATTCAGCAGCTTATTTTTCCAATTCCATCAATTATACCAGTTCGACCGAGGAATTAGGAACGCAAGAAGGCAACGACTAGGGAATGAATTGGAGTCAATTAACCTACGCGTACGTGAGATATTCAAGATTGGAAGGCTCTCCATATTTTCAATATGGACTCAATCAAAGCCTATGTCGCCCTTCATCTTCCTGCCTTGCTTCCTGCTTTCCCTACTTTTCAACCATTGGGTGTCCCAGCACGTGCTACTATCCCTTACAATCCCGGCTTGCGTTCTCTATATAGATGATATTATATATTACATTTTTATGACGAGCGACTAGACCATTATTAACCCGAATTTTCTGTTTAGTTGTGAAGCGCCAACGTCAATCCACTACAAAAAAAAAAGGGATTAGCAACGGATTTTGTGACGAAAAATTTTGTAAAATCCGTCGCAAATCGAATTTGCGACGAATTTTGCATTCCGTCGCTACTAGGACGTAGCAAAATTTTGCGATAGAAAATTTCAGTATCCGTCGCAAAATTGCGACAGAAAAAAAAGTCGTCGCAAATTAGCAACGAACACAATTCGTCGCAAATCAGCCACGAAAAATATCCGTTGCAAAATTTGTTGCAAATTAGCGACAAACACAATCCGTCGTAAATTAGCCACGAACAATATCCGTCGTAAAATTTGTTGCAAATAATCCGTCGCAAAATTCGTTACAAATAATCCGTCACAAATTTCGTCACAAAATTCGTCGGAAATTTTGTCGCAAAAATTCTTCGGAAATTTTGTCGCAAATTACGTCGCAAATTTTGACGCAAAATTCGTTGCAAAATCAGTCACAAACTTTATACGTCGGAAAATCCGTCGTAAATTTGGCATGAACTTTATTCGTCACAAAATATATTCGTCACAAATTAGCCATGAACTGTAATGGTTGCAAAATTTGTCTCTAAATATTCGTTGCAAATTTTACACCATTTCAGCCATCAAATCTTGTCCATATCAATAGGTACTCATTAATGAATATCATGTAATACATTCAAAACAATCAAAGGACACGAGACAACCATAGATTTCGCTTCAGAAACAGAAAACGAACAAACCAGACATAATGCCATATAAGTCCGCAAAAAATAATGATATAAGTAAAGTTGCAAAGTCTGACATGATGCTATCTGATATCCAATCTTATAATACATTCAAAACATTCATAGGAGGCGAGACAATCATAGATTTTGCTTAAAAAATGAAAAATGGACAAACCAAACACAAGATTGGGCAACTTTGGTACTCGGCAAGATACCAAAAGCAGTCACTTTTGTCGACACTTGATGAAATGTGGATACATAAATAAAGATATTCAATCAGTCCAGAATATAAAAGAAGCGTTTATGCATGGATGTGGAACTAGGTATAAAAAAACAAGTAAGAGGGTTAACAAAAAAACGTTTCAGGGCGAACATCAATGTTCTTACATATGAATATGAGTCAACTTATGTCATAAAAGATTATGAAGCAAGCTTACTCCAGATTTTGGGAATTTTAACTAGAAAGGACCGATAAAATCATCATCATCATCAGCAATCTCAGCATCATTGTGTCACTCATCATTGTGCCCATCACCTATTGGATTAGCGGGAGGTACAGGAGGAACCTCATTGCAATTGAGGTTGAGGTGTCGCATAACGATTTGCATTTGTTGTCTCAAGTCATTTATTTCTTCATCATTCTGCACAAGTATATTTTTCAATTGGTGCACTTCTTAGGTCAATTGCTCGTCATGTCATAACCTCCTTCGACCAGTCGCATTGGATGATGAAGTTCCAGCATGATTCGGCATGTACATCCTTGATAAGGATCCTATCCCAAATATTTTTCCTTTTTTCATCCCACCCCGTTGCCTCCACCGATAATGCTATATTGTCAACCGATGGCTCAGACGCAGCGCAACCATCACTACCACTAGCATTGCTCATTAAAAGTTCATCATATTTTTCCTATATTAACAATATAGATGAAAATAAAATAATTTTATATATATCTACCATAAATATTAAAAGCATTAACGGTTTTCATTCTAGTTTCCATAAAGCCCAAAGTATAACCTTACATACCTTAATAGCTTTTGCTCGATTGCTAGTCCATGTCTTATCTTTCTTTTGAAATGTGCGTTCAAATGTAGCTGTAAATGTCGATTCCATCCCCAATTGTTGTGCCTACAAAATGTAAACATGAGTAATTGAATTAAATTAACTTATAACTTATTTAACAGACTTACCAGGCATTTGCGATGCTCCCAATGTTAATAGAGCCCCCAGCATATGTGGCAGACCCATCACTAGAATTAGAAGATCGATTTTTTTTATTCTGCTCACTGATTTGCTGACTCTTTTCAGTTTCTCAAATTCTGTTAATTTTCGCCCAATTGTCAGTTGTAATGAAAGCCGACTTCACTTGCTTGATCTGCGCTCTATTCATCACATTTCCAATAAAATCACCAACTTTCTTCTGAAAAATTCTTCTCACTTCATTCTCATCCTCTTCAACCCACCTGAACTTCCGCTTGCAATCAATACAAAAAAAACTGAAAGTTATTGTGATGGTCACATATTCAACCGAACTTAGTTAGTGAGAAAATGGAATATCTAAAACTTACCTTGAACTCATTCCACCACAAATCTTTCACTTCTTGTGGAGCACTTTTATAAATAATATACTGCCCCATCCAAAAGTTTTTGACTATTTTATTCAATTCCCTCACAACAAATGGAGTATCCGTGAATCTACAAACATACAGATATTATGCAACATCGACAATTCAGTTGACATCCATATCTAAAGGCATAAATATTACATATACTAAAAAAAATTGAAGTACTTACGAATCTCCAAATGGACATATCATGAATCGGTTATCTTCTTCACCTGTGTTTCCGTCATAATTCGATTGTTGCGCTGAATAATAATGTGGAACGGAAGGAGAGGGAGCTAAAGGAGATGGAACAGGAGGAGATTCAGTTCGCATATGGCCAAGTCCCCTAACATGTTCTTGAGTGTTGGAGGAAGGGCCAACGTGTCCATATTGTCCATTAGCATATTGTGGTTGAGGGTTAGATGAAAGGACAGGGGAAGAGGAAAGGGACGGGGAGGAGGACGAGGAAGAGGTTGGTCTTCTATGCATGTGACCTCCATGTTTATGCCGACAAGTAAGAAGGTTAGGCAAATATGTAAAAAAATATGAACACGTCTTATGGACACATAATGACGTACATGACAAAACTTACCATTTTGTTTCAGAAGTAGAAAATGTTTCCTCGAAATTAGCCAATGCCGAGTGTTTATGACATGCAATTTCCTACGAACAAATTTTTTACGGCACGTTAAAAATTGAAATTTTACTAAAAGTGGGTGGCAACAGGTATTATAAGTCATTCTATGATGTTTTGAAATTTTTAAAATATTTAATTTTTTTTCCACATAAACAAAATTTAAATTTTACTGAAAGTGGATGGCCACATGTATTCTAAGTAATTATGTGAATTTTTGAAATTTTATATTTTATTATAATTTTTTAATTTTTTTTTGCACCTAAAAATATTAAAATTTCTCTCACAATTGGTGGCCACGGGTATTGTCTATCAGTTTAAGATTTATGAAAATTTTGAATTTTATATCACTATTCTTTTTTTGGACACCTAAAAAAATCTAAATTTCACTTAAAGTGGGTAGCTACAGTTATTTTTTGCCATTTTGTGATATTTTGAAATTTTTATTTTTTTAATTTTTAAAAAAAACTAACACAAAATTTAATATTTTCTCAAAATCTGACTTTTTAAAATTTTCTTGAATTTTTTTATGAATTTTTGTAGAATTGTTTAATTTTCATGCATTTTCCGAGAAAACGCATAATCAATCACCCGATCGTCATTGAACGCTTAATTGGCGACATAATTGACAAATTAACCAGTGGAATATTGATCAAAGTCACATGCAATACTGAAATCGCTTCCTAACTTAGCCAACCAATCAGACACTAAACAATCCCTAAACAAGTCTGATTAATACTCATTATAATAGGTAGGGTTTAGGGAGTTGCTTACTTGGTTCAAGGACAAAAAAAACCAAACAATGATAATATTTTTGTCGGTTGGCCCGTGACGGACCCGGTGCGAGCGTGGGCCTAAATGGTGGCTAGTTGGCCAGGCGGTCGGCCACGGCCGGGCAAACGACGGTGGAGCTCGGCGACGACGGCGTCGGGCAATGGTGACGGTGTTGGGCGGCGACGAGGGCGGCGATGGCGTTGGGCGGCGGCGGGCGACGGCGGGCGGCGGGCGTCGAGGGGTGGCGGCGGGCCGGAGGTGGCTGGTCGGCAAAGGCAAGGGTGGCGGCGACTGCTGCGTCGCAACGCCGACAAATCGGCTAAGCGGCGGCGACCTTGAGGCTTTGATCTAGGGGCGGCGACGGCGGCCGCGGGGTGACGCGGGGAAGAAGAAGAATAAGAGGAAAAGAATAAAAAGCCGTCCGTCGCAAATTTACAACGGATGCTTGTCATTCGTCGTAAATTTGCAACAGACATTTTTGATCCGTCGCAAATTTGCGACGGAAAACAAAGGTTCGTCAGAAATTTCAGACGGAAAAAAAGGCCGTGGCAAATTTGCGACGGAAAATATTTGTCTGTCGCAAATTTGGGAGGGGATTTTTATTGTCCCAAATTTGCGACGGAATAAAAAATAGTCCAACGCAAATTTTCGACCGACAAAAATAGTCTGTCGCAAATTTCAGACGGAAAAAATTCCCTCGGAAATTTGCAACGGACATATAATCCATTGCAAATTTGCAATAGAGTTTTTGACCGTGGTCAATTTAGGACGTATTTTCTTTCGGTCCAAAATTTTTCATTTGATTTACTTCGGATTGCAATAATAAAGGACTTTTTTGAATCCGTCGGAAAATTGTGACGGATTCGGAAAATTGCCATGAATTTCACTTCCATCGCTAATTCTTAGAACAGTAGCCACGAATAAGTTGTTGTAAAAAAATGAGCGACAAAATTAGCAACGATCCAAATGCAATGAACAATAGAATATCGCAAATGTCATTACACAAATAATATTCGACTTTTCGTCATTTAGCGATAAATTTTCCGATGATCAATTAAATTAATAAGAATAATCGACAGTAACAATAACAATAATAACAAGAACAATAACAGAAATAACAAGAACATTAATAATAATGATGACAACGAAAATAACACTTGTCACAAAAATGTTAATCTTCATTTTCGTTTTCGTCTTCGTCTTCGTCTTCGTCCTCGTCTTGATCTTTATCTTCATCTTCATCATTTGTCTCAAAATTAGATTTTGAACATTCTTGTACATTTAATTCGCAAATTTCAGTTAGATCCACATCTATCATTGCTCCACATGGATATCATAAAGTTGGAATGTTATATTTCTCAATTTCAACCGTATTATACACTTCCTCTTGTTAGTAAGCTATATCCTTCCAGTGTTTCTCGATTTTTCTCCGTGCTTTGATTTTACATACAGCCCACCAATCAGCTTTGTCACGTTTCAAACTAGGATATGATGTATAACATACTTGAATTGCCTGTTGTGCCAAGACAAATGGTTCATATTTCATATACATTTTATTGTGATTTATTTCAACCAAATTAAACTTCGTATGCACTTTCATTCCTTTGACGGGGTCGAACCACGTGCACTTAAATAACACAACCCGCATCATTAATGGTCCGGGGTACTCTATCTCTATGATTTCATCCAACAAGCCATAAAAATCATCTTCTGAACTGCCACTAATGGATGATCGAATAGACACATCACTATTCATTGTGGCTTTTTCCATTCCATATTCTTGAGTTTGAAAATTATATCCATTTATGAAATATGCTGGCCAATTTCGAACTCTTAACTGTGGACCCCATGACAGATGATATAGCAATCCTTGCTCTCCAAGTTCATCATGATTACTGTGAACCTAAGGTTATACATGCAAAATCAATAATATATATTTTAATAAATGATATATAAAATTTTAATAACTTGGTTTTGGTCCATATGCAATTTATATATGTCTTGAACTATGCTGCAAATTGTTCATCGCACAAATGGTTAAACTCATTTGGTTATAATCCATACATTGAAATTTGGAAAATCCTAATAATAAAAACCATTTACATATTATCAAATATTTGACACACAATACATATATTTGCAAATTTACACTTACTTGAAGTATGACTCGGCTTCTGGGCATTTCAGTAAAATATATATATGGGCTGCATGAAATTCTTTGCCTGTTAAGTAACGAAACTGACATGCGCCGCTTGGTCAACCCAGATAATTGAAAATAGAGAATGTTTTGCAATTGGGATCAATGGGGCCCTCGTCATTTTTGCCTGCTCTCCGCATCTTGCACTGCATGTGCGGCTCAAAATAGTATGATGCAAATGTTGTCACTTCTTCCACAATATATGCATTACAAATTGAAGCTTCAACACATGCCTTATTTTTCATTTTTTTCTTCAAATGATATAAGAATCTAGTTGCAATAGAAAGAAGCTTATCGGAACATAATATATAATAAAGTAATTTGAACTTTAATTTAAAAAAAATATTTACCTCTCAAATAGATACATCCATCGAAATTGGACGGGACCTGCAACTTTAGACACATAAAGTAAGTGAACTACAAGATGCTCCATCGAATCAAAAAACGATGGAGAAAATATCATTTCTAAGTTGTAAAGAATTATTGGAATATCTCTCTCTAGTTTCTCCATGTGCGATGCTTTTAACACTGTCGAGCAAATATCATGCAGGAAATTGCTTAACTCTGTAATGGCGCTCCATACAAAGTTCGATAGAACTTCCTTGAAAGCTATTGGAATTAGTCTTTCCATCAATATGTGACAATCATGACTTTTCAAACCTGTCAACTTGCATTCATTTAAATCAACACATCTCCCGAGATTCGAAGCATATCCATCAGGAAACCGCATAGATTTCAACCATTGACAAACAACTCGCCTCTGCTCCTTATCTAATGTATAAACTGCTTTTGGTTTTGGTCCCATACTGCTTGCATCCACATCTAGTGTTGGCCGATTACAAATATCTCTCATATCTTTTCTTGCGTTCAAGTTGTCTTTTGTTTTTCCGGCGACATCTATCACAGTATTTATGACATTGTCGGAAACATTCTTTTCTATGAGCATGACGTCAAGATTATGATGAATAAGATGGGCTTTCCAATATGGTAGATCCCAAAATATACTGCGTTTTGTCCACTTATGTATACTTCCGTATGCAAAAGTCGTGCTGTGCGGGTTCTCAACAACAGTTGAAAAGTCCTGCATACGCTCCCAAATTTGATCCCCGGTCAACCTCAATGGTGGACGTGTTCTTTTAGTCCTATTCTTGAATGAACTCTTTTTTATTTCTTCTGAAAGGATGATTTAGCGGTAAAAATTGTGACAGTCAAAATAGCTGGGTTTTTTTCCATGTTTTAATCTAAATGACTTTGATCTCTCCAAACATATCGGACATCCTAAGATCCTAGCTGTACTCTATCCAAATAACATTCCGTAAGCTGAAAAGTCATTTATTGTCCAAAGAAGGGTAGCCTTCATTACAAATGTTTGATCGATAGAAACATCATATGTAAGGACACCTTCTTCCCATAGCCGTTGTAACTCTTCAATCAATGATTGCATATAAACATCTATTAACTTTTTTGGATTTTGCGGGCCTGTCACGATCAATGTCAAAAACATATAAGGTCTCTTCATGCACATACTAGGTAGAAGATTATATGGCATTAATATAACTAGCCAACATGCATAACTTTTTCCTGATTTTCTAAATAGGGCAAATCTATCAGCACAGAGACCTAACTTGATGTTTCGAGGCTCCATCGCAAACTCAAGGTATGTCCTATCAAAATGTTTCCATGCCTCTGCATCTGAAAGATTACACATAAGATCCTCTTCTGTTTCATGATTTTCATGCCATGTCATGTGTTTAGCAGTGGCTTTAAATGCATAAAGCCTTTGCAATCTGGGGATTAAGGGCAGATAAAACATTTGCTTGCATGGTCTACGCTTCTGATTACGACCCAGCCTCCTATTAATCTTGTACCTAGGTTGGCTACAGAATTTGCAAGATTCTGCATTTTCATCATCTCTCCAATATAACATACAACCCCTACTACATACATCAATCCTTACAACCGGGAAGACCTAAGTTATCCACCAGCTTTTTCATATCATAAAAATCACTTGGCATGGTGTTATGATGAGGCATTGCTTTCCGCATTACTTCAACAAAAGAGTTAAAGCAATCTGCAGACACATTATGCTTTACCTTGATATTTAGCAGTCTTGCTGTCACCGATAACTTAGTGTGGTTATCACATCCTACCCATAAAGGTTCATCTGCTACTTTTAACACATTCCTGAACTGATTAGATGGAAAAGTTTTATTATGGACATTCTCATCAAAACTCGTTACTCCTATTTTTTCCAATTGTGATGCATGACTAGTACCCACTTGTTCACGTGTAGGAGTAAAACTAGTACTTGTATGATTCAATTCTGAAACAACATTCTGACTAGCTGCATCAATCACCATCCTCTCGTATGGCTTCAATTGATCATAATAGCCACATTCTTCTCTAACTAAAAATTGGTCACTTCTTCCGATATCCTTCATCAGATATAAATGGTTCATCATGGAAAGTCTAATTATAATAGTTCGGAGTAAACCCAAATTTACAAAGATGTTCTCTAACTTTATCACACACAAGAAATTTACCATTACCGCACTTTTTATACGGACACCTTAACTTCTTTCCATCCATGAACTTATATTTACTACTAGCAAAGTCTAAAAATAATTCCAACCCAGTACGAAACTCATCTATCAATCCTCGACGTCCTGCTAAGTTCTTATTATACATCCAAGCTATTTCTCTTTGCATTGTGTCTGTATTAAAATATTTAAAATATCATATCTACTGTTCTTAAATAAAACTATAAAATTATGACAATTATAATTTTGTTATTCATGCAACAATAACTTTGAAATCGCAAAAATTGAAAAATTAGCATGTAAAGAAGATTTACCCAAATATGTGACTGAAATCTTGGTAGCAGAAAGTGGTCAATTTGATGAGAATTGCAACGTTCACTTGGATTGCGAGACATTCAATTAGACACGTACCTAAAAAAAATAATCACTTAAGAATTATATTTTAATAATTTTTAATTTTTTTCGAATTTTTTTGAATTTTTTTCTCTATTTTCCCCATTGTGTTTCTTCGATCGTCGGTCCAGCGACTGGCTGCGGCCGGCGAGTTCAACCTCGCCGTCGCCCGGATCTAGGCGGTGGCGAGGTCGACCTTGCGACGAATAAGTAATTCCGTTGCAAATTTGCGACGGATAAGTAATTCCGTTGCAAATTTGCGACGGAAACGTAATTCATCCGTCACAAATTTTGCGACGGAAACGTAATTCATCCGTCACAAATTTTGCGACGGATGAATTACGTTTCCGTTGTAAATTTGCGATGGAAAATTAATTTATCCGTCGCAATGTATTCCTTCGCAAATTTGCGACAGAGAACTAATTCCGATGCAAGCTTGGCCTCCCCTCACGGCCGGCGAGGCTGTTCGGTTGCCTCCTAAGGCCGGCGAGGTATCGCCGGTCGCCGGTCGTTGGACCGGCGACGAAGTTACGAAAAAAAAATTAAAAAAAGTCTATAAAATAAAAAAATTCTAATCCAGCGATAAATAGTCACGAAGTTAGCTATGATACTTACTAGTAAAAAAGCTTCACCGAGATTGATCTGTGCGCGCACGGATTTTGCGGATTTGAGACATATGATAGATGGAGAAAAGCGAGAGAGAGAGAGAGAGAGAGAGAGAGAGAGAGAGAGAGAGAGAGAGAGAAATTGATAGATGGAGTGGAATATCACGGAAGCTACATGGTCTGATAAACTATAAATTAGCGACGAATTCATTTTCGTCGCAAATTAGCAACGAATTTTTTTATCCGTCGCGAAATCTGTCGCAAATTTGGGACGAAAAACTTGTTGTCACAAATTAATGACGGATTTATTTTCCATCACAAATTAGCGACGAATACTATTCCGTCGCAAATTTTGAACGGATTTAGTGACGGAATTTTTTTCCGTCGCAAATTTGCGACGGATAAAAAATTTGTAGCTAATTTGTGACGGATTTTTATTTCGTCGCAAATTTCGTAGCAAATTAATCATCGCTAATTTGCGACGGAAAATGAAATCCGTCGAAAAGTTCGTTGCAATTTTGCAATGATTAATTTTCGTCGCAAATTTATGTGTCAAAATCCATGGTTTTTTGTAGTGATCTTTGGATCTAAAGATCGAGAGCATCAAGCCTACCGGTTTGATTTAACATGGAAAGAAAGTGGGTTCGTTGGTGGTATCTTGACAGTAATTCCTCGAATTCTCAATACCGATTACGGTATTGATGCTTTTCGGCCTTACCAATGTATTGAATTTACTAACTTTTACACAAAAATTAGCAACTGTAATTTTAGTACTGAAATTTTAAGTGTTTCACAAACTTATCTCCGATTGAATTATGAACTAGTTTTGGTTATACGAACTTGTATTTGAGTTGCATATCAACTAATATATAGTTGTTTCGGAAACTATTATGATCATTTACCATTTTGTATTGGCCAATATTAACCTATATGTTCAATTAACTAATCTTATTACAAATTAACTATTCAAATAATCTATCGAGGACTTATGTTCCAACAAGTAAGTTTTTAGCTAACTTTATTTTTAGCAAAAATAACACAAATGTTCCCTAAACTTTATCTTAATGTGTAATGTGATCCCTGAACTTTTAATTTGTTCAATGTGGTCCCTGAATGCAATGTCATCTTTTAACTTTTAAATTGTTCAATGTGGTCCCTGGACTTTTGGTACATATTCAATTTAGTTACCAGACTCTATGAAAATTTTAATGTTGCCATGAACTTAAATTAATAGAAGGATAATATTGAACATTTTTCATATAATTTAGGGACTCAGTTCAGAGATCAAATTGAACAAATTAAAAGTTCAGGGACCACATTGCATATTGGGCTAAAGTTCAGGAACCACATTATATATTGGGCTAAAATTTAGGGACCATTTATGTCATTATCCCTTATTTTTATCAACGAGACTTAACAGTAACCAACACTTTCACGAACTTACCAACGCGAAATAATTCCAATTTTTACCCTGACAAACTCACTCTTTCGTATGAAGAGACTCCATCGCACGTTTGTTAATGTAACCCTGACTATCTTGGAGTTGCTGTTGAATTGAAAATATTATGGAATTCTGACAACATCAATTTGACTCTTGGTTTTCTTAAGAAACAATGTATTCACTGAATGCATATTGACGTTCCAGCACAGGAAGCCACAGATTTCTCGAATTATAAAGGGTTAATACCATGAAAAATCTCAAACTGGTACACTTGTGACAAATTTACCCCAAATTATTATTTTTTTTTGGTAAGGTAAGTAGTATATAAACTTTTCAACGCGCGACTTACAAAGAGAAGCTAAACACAAAAACCTCATACTAGAAGTGACACAAAAAGTGTCCCGATGGGTGCAAAGGTGTTGCGACTTTGTCATAAGGTGAACAACAAGTGCGCAAACAGCTACGGCCCAAACATAAGGCAACTAAGAGAAAGAGACTAATAAGAAGCGAACAACAAGAAATCACTAAAAAAATGGAGGACGAGATACCCCAATTGGTCTGGGTCCTTCGATTAATGGGAGAGTCTTGAACTGGCTTGAGAGAAAGGCCTTTGTCCCTAACCACCTTGGCAAGGTGATTGAGGAGGGCCGGCAAGTAGAGGGTCCGGTTCCTAAACAGGATATGATTCCGCTCCGTCCAAATAATGTGGCACAAAGCCCCAAAGGCAAAGCGAGCAATGCAATGATGAAAGTTTGGACCTCCAATAAATCGAGAAGCCCATCGGAGATTTTGTTGCCATGTACCATTTTGCCAAGAAAGGTTGCAATTAGCAGCCCAAAATTGCACAAGGGTGCGTGTACGAGGACACTCAAAGAAAAGGTGATTTATAGAATCTGGTCTATTGCGGCAAAAAGCACAAACACCTTCAGAGATTCTGTGGTAGTTAAGCAGGAAAACTTGCGTCGGCAGCCTATTAAGAGACATCACCCACATTAGAAAACCGTGTCTTAGAGCAATGTTGCGGTCCCAAATGAAGGAACTCCAGTAAACTACTTGACCTCTATTCCGGATCGAGTCCCAGGCCGAAGAAACCGAAAAGGTTCCCGAAGAATGACCTTGCCAAAGTAGTCGATCACCCGTTTTCGAGTCAAAAAGACGGAGAGGATCTGACCATGAATGGAAAGATTGGAGCACATTAGATTGGTGCCATTCCGAAGAGAAAAAATCCCATATTGAAGCCGTTCTGGAGATGCTCGAACAATAAATATCCCTATCCGAGAAGAGCTTGTAGAGAGGGCCTTTGGTGTGCCAGTAATCAAACCAGAATGAGATGGACCTTCCATCACCAATCTGCCATTTGAAAAGCTCCTGGAATTCCTGGCGGATATCTAAGATTTTTTTCCAAGCCCAAAAACACACAGTTGGCTTGGAGGCAACCCAAAAATTTTTAGTTTTGAGAAATGTGGAATGTATCCACTTGCACCATAAGGATTCCTTGTTCGTGAAGAGCACCCAAATATGCTTGAGCATAGCCGCACGATTGCAATCTATTAGCCTGCGAATGCCCAAGCCACCATCTTGTTTGGGGAGATAGACAAAACTCCAAGGGACTTTGGCGCCTCCTACACCCAAATCTGGACCTTTCCATAGAAATTGCCTGAGGATTAATTCAATCCTCGACAAAACTGATCGAGGGAGCATGAATACCGTAGCCCAAAAAACATGTATGGCATGGAAGACCGACTTGATCAGCTGTAACCGGCCAGCAAATGAGAGGAAGTGCTGGGACCACGAGCATGCTCTAGCGGTAATAACATTGACTAGAGAAGTACAATCAGCCTTACTTAATTTGGAGGCGATAATAGGAACCCCGAGATAGCGAAAAAGGAAGTGTACCTTCATGGAATTCGAAGGACCGTAGGATTTGGTTATGAATATCCGATGTCCCTCCGGAGAAAAATATTTCGCTTTTGTTGATATTCGGCTTCAGGCCAGCCCACCGAGAGAAAAGATCAATGCCTTCCTTGAGGAGGGCAGTGGAGAGCACATTGGCCTCGAAAAATAAGAGGACATTGTCTGTGAACTAATTTTATGCTGAACTATTTTATCCTGAACTATTTTTTTGACCATCAAAAACCCTACACTGGTATACCCGTGATAATTTTACTCCCGACTAATTTTTTGGCCATAAAAACCATAAACTGGTACACCTGTGACAAATTTACCATCCATTAGTTTTCGTTAAATTTTACTGTCAAATTGCGAAGTTTAATGACACGTGGTAATTAACATGTGTACTGTTTGGATTTTTTGTAATTGACATGTGATTTTTTAGATGGGAAATTAGAGATGGTCGTAGGACTTCATTTTGGTTTGATTGGTGGCATGAGAGAGGTCCGCTCGGCAAGATCTTTAGCGACATGAATATTTACCGATCGCGCATTCCCCGGCTCACCTCTGTTCGGAGTTTTTATGACTCAATTTGGCAAACTTCCGCAACTTTGGACTCCTTCCTAAGTTGGGCGGAACCCGCCCCTATTTTTATTGATTCTCCGGACCTATTTTCCTGGACGGCTCATCCCTCTGGAGTGTTTTCGGTCGCCTCGGCTTGGGACCATATCAGACCCAAAGGCCGGCCCTCACCTTGGCACTCCTTTGTTTGGGATCGGGATATGGCCCCTCGACATGCGTTCCTTTTATGGCTTATATCCCGTCGCCGCTTACCTACCCAAACCCTGTTGCTCCAATATCATAGGATTACTGATGGCTCTTGTGCGTTATGCCGCTGCTGCCCAGATTCCATCGACCACCTTTTCTTTTCTTGCCCTCAAACGGCCAGAATTGCATCGATTTGGGCTTCAAAGTGTGGTCTGCAGTGGACGAACCAGCCATGGAGAGTCTTCATTGGATGGGCTATGCAACAGTTTGGAGGCTCTTCTTTCTCTCAGCGTATCTCACGTTTCTCGCTTGGAGCCCTTTGTCATCTTATTTGGATGGAAAGAAACAATATACTCTTCAGAGAGAAGCCTTTCTTTGCACCGGGGATTGTTAATCATCTTGTCAAGGTGGTCAAGGACAAAATTGTTTCTATTGGTGTAGTGTCGGACACTCCTCAAAATAGAAGACTGCAAGCAAACTGGGGTCTTTCCCCGGCCAACCGTGTGACCACTTCCTTGGATTAGTTGCCGGGCCTGGCTTTTGCTTTAGCCCTATTGGGCTTTGCTTTCGTGTTTTCAGGTTATGGTCACTCTGGTGCACTTGATGTGGTGATCCCTTAGCTGGCTTTCCTTCCGCGAGACCATCCTCTCTTCGCCGCTTCTTGCTGCATTTTCGGGTTTCTTCTCGAGGATGTATCAGCGGCTGGTTTGGAGTTTGACAGGAACTGAGACTGCTCCTCCCTCGCCAGGTTACTGCTTCTTCGGGCTGCTTCAGATTGATCAGGTTGTTCAAGCGGCGGACTGCATTGGATTTTGCTGTTGCGGCTGGATCTTTCGGTGTCATTGGCTGCTGTTTATCGCTATCTTGCTGCTGAGTGCGAAGGACCTTTGGAGCCCCACCATTGTTGTTGCTGCTGGCTCATTCGGTGTCTTTGGCTTTGGGCTTTTTCCGTCTCGTTGTTACTTCTGGAGTTTTGGGCCTTCTTCCATTGCTTTGGATTGGTCTTTCCCTTGTTTTTCGGTTGTTCTTGTTCTTGCTCTAGCTAGGCTTTTGCTTGTTGTATAGTTCCGTCGAACTGTTCTTGACCTTGTGTGGATATTTTCGTCCTTATAGGGTCAGGTGGTGGTTTGGGCTATAGTTTGTATTTGGTGTTTGATTAGTATTTATTCACTTACCTTTACCAAAAAAAAATATAATTTAGCGAATACTAACAGAGGGTAAATTTGTCACAAATGTACTAGTTTGAGATTTTTAGTGGTCAAAAAATTAGTTAAGGGGTAAAATTGTCACAGGTGTATCAGTGTAGGGTTTTTGGTGGTCAAAAAAATAGTTTGGGGTAAAATTATCACAAGTATACCAGTTTAGGGTTTTTGGTGATCAAAAAAATAGTTCGAGATAAATTTGTCACAGGTGTACCAGTTTAGAGTTTTTTGTGGTCAAAAAAATAGTTCGGAGTAAAATTATCACAGGTGTACCAGTTTAGGATTTTTCGTGGTATTAACCCAATTATAAAACAAAAGACGTGAAGTTGTCTTATGAAATTCAGTTGAAATCATGTTTATGGCCAATAACATTGTATTGGATAGATTCACATCGCATTGTTGATAGTTGGTAAATAAAAATAGCTCTCATCATAAATTGCTTGGGAAAATTTCATGAACTTCTTCAAATCAACCTGATGAGCACAAGCTACATTACTTACGGTAAAAAAGGGGGGGGGGAAGAGTACAAAGGACAAAAAACATATATAGTACTGTATTTAATAGGGAAGATGATAGATGGGTAGAGTGGATCTCAACCGTTTGATCAAGGGTGATCAACGATAGTAATTGTAATGCCTCATGTATAGATAGGGGCGCTCTTCTCCTCTTTCGTATCATCCAACACTTGAGCAATACATTCTATCCTAGAAATTCTCTCTCTAAATACCTTTTCTTTATACGATCTGAGTGGGGCTAGTAAACGAGTGAGTGATTCATTGGGGAAGGCCAAGCTTAGGCGTCCAAACAAGAGCCAAAGGGAGTCTAAGGGCCGTATAGTTCACAATCTCAAATGTCAGTCCATGACAAGTGATATCAGAGTGAGTTGTAGAGAGCGTGATTAAGAGAAGTTCATGGTGCACATCAAGTGTAGAGAATGCTGGAACAAGAGATTGCCGCTATTGTTACGGTTGGTGAGAAGGCCAAAGAAAAGGTTGTCCATGAGGACAACTGTGTGAAGGCTAAGAGAGCTTCTTTCAAGGATGTCATGTCCTCCTTTGAAGAGAGACTTGCCAAGATGAAATTGACGATGGAAGATTTCTATGAGGAGGTGAAAGAGCAAATTGACGAGGTCAAAGAGTCACTTCGTGGAGAATTCTCGAGCGCCTTGAATGTAGTTGTTAGGTCGATGAACAAGAGAGCTGATGCCCTTGAAACCTTGACCGGTGGCCTTCAAGAGGAGCTCAAGATCATCAATGATTATTTCAAAGCTCAAAAGTTAGTCATAGCAAGTGAGCTAGAGATGGTTAAAGATGAACTCAAGACTTGCAAGACGGCCATTGTTGGTTGTACACCCTAAAGCAACCATGTAATAGTTACATGCTAGGGATTTCAGTTGTCCTTTCAATCATATCAATTGTTTAATGGTAAAAACATATTCATTCATTGTCTCGTTTATATGAATGATTTCATAAGATCAGTTGTGACCGAACCTATTCTTAAGGTATTAAAAATATGCGTGACAGGTTTACAATTAGATTGAGTTTTTAAACTATTCCTAGTCGGTGGATCATTGAGAGGATATTAATGATCCTGTTGAGACTGGTGTGTTCTCATACTTCACCATTAAGTATTAGATACCTAAGGGAATGACGAGTCACAAGTCATTGGGTATTATGATACCCGAGCTAGAACACATTGTCCTTGTGTTTGACAAGTTGACTGAACATGACATGTACTAAATGATTAGCAATATGGAAGCTTTTAGCGGGGTCAATGACTAATTATTCTTGCTCTGATTTTGTGTAAATAATCTTTAGACCTGAGGCATGGTGTTGATTTGTATGTTGGATGACTATGGTTCACAAGTGTGCATATTGATGCTTCGTCGAACCCTCTCTATACTTGATTATCATAATTTGTTCATATACGAAGGCACATGCGTGCGCAATATGAAATCTGTCTTCTTGTTATATACAAGATACAATAATCATGTCTTATGGGATCTAATTGTGACATTGTATTAAAATCCTCGGCCGGGATTGTAACCAAAAATGAAAAGTTCATGTCTAGTTGAATTACATGTCAATTAGGTTTATGCGTATGATCGAATTGGTGGCTTGACAAATAAGTCCATGGCCTTCGGTTAATCGGGACATAATAAGATATAATGATTGAATTACATGAACCTAGGGATGTCACACCCCATAACTAATTCAAAATGTCATTTGAACGGGACAGACAGTATTGCAAATGTGTTTGCAATTGCAGCAATCAGATTGAGTTGGGCTGAAAATTAATGATCTAAAATGGTTTCAGAATCAATGATCAGATTTAGAATATGAAACGAGTCCAAAATCAATGTTCAAACTCTGAATCTAAAACGGCTTCAGACTTAATGATCGAATTAATACTCTATAACGGTTACTGAGTGAATGCCCAAAATCATATAATACAACGGTCACAAAATTAATGCCCAGATTATTGCTTTGAAATGGTTTTAGAATCAATGCTTAGATTCAGACTCTAAAATGGGTTCAAACTCAATGGCCGAATTAATGCTCTAAAACGGTTTCAAAGTTAATGACCGAATTGATTCAAATAAATTGGACTTGAGACTAATAATGAGTGATGATTTAGATCAATCAAATATTTTACACACAAGAACAATTGCTAGCATAATTGGTGTGACTCATTCGAATTTTTCTCTACCGTTCGACGCTTGATCAGTAGTGTGTCTGAACTAGAGTTCCGAAATTTGTGGAGCTGGAACTGAAAAGCATCAAAACCATATTACTTTAGACATGCTACGAGGAAATCGGACATTTATGGTCCATAATTGTAGAACATCATAACCAAATTGGTTTAGGCACGGTACAAGGGTAATGCGATTAGCCCTCTTTTTCGTTTCTCCATATTGAAATTAAATTGCACAAACCATGCTTTGGAAATACATGTATGAGTTTTTACTTCTGCTGCAATTTTTGAATTATCTTTACTTTTGCATATTTCCGCTAAAAACCCAACAATGGTATTAAAGCCAATCCTTAGACATTTTCATGCTTTTAAGGATGTTAGTTTGATTTGCATATTAAATGGTTAATATGCAATGTGAGATAATTGATAACAATACAGACTTGCTTACTTATGAAATTAAGTTGAAGCAGGTTTTCAAACTCGTGGCCTTCTATCATTGTGGTTTGATCCAATAACCTAGTGGTTGATCGATCGACTATAGATACACGAGGGTGAATTGCCATTCAGAATACAAAACCACTCTATTATACATAGGATGATGTGGAGTTTAGGCCCAATGATTTCCTATAACTATCAATTAAGGGATCATTTGTGTTCTAAATACTTTCATGAGATGATGAGTTAGACTTAACTATGATCATGTGTTCAATAACTATTAGGTAAGACTTGTGTGATATAGAGATCGAAGGTATAATTGGAACTCACATATGATGCGTTGGATAAGTTGATCCACTCACTAAGTTCATAGAACACCAATAACTGCAAAGTGAGGTGGGCTATGAGCTAGTGGGACTCTAATCCTCACTAGTAATTTTTACCCAATGAAGATTGTTGTTTCCCATATTAAGGAGTATGGGATCTGAATAAATTTAGTAGGAGGTTTTCATTCAAAGGCTAAAATGAAATAGTTATAGTTGTAAAAACAATGGTTAACAATTTATTTTTTTGTAAAAATTTATTATTATTCTGAAAATGGTTACTACAAATCCACTTGCTTCTATACTTGACAAGAATTGTCTAACGGGACCCAATTTCACTAACTAGGTAAGGAATTTGAGAATTGTTCTCAATTTTGAGAAAATTGGGTATGTGCTTGATTAAAACTTGCTAGAATCTAGATGGGACCCAAGAAGAGCACAAAACTTATGATAAGTGGCGTGAAGATGACTTAAAAGTTAGGTCATATATGCTTGCTTAGATGAATCAATTATAGAAGAAGTGTGAGACTATGGAAAGTGCTTGGTCCATCATTTATGCACTTAAAGGAATTCTTTTATGAAAATGTTTGAATCTTTAGATATGAGATATCTAAGGGATTGTATGGTATGAGGATGGTTGAGGGACCATCGGTGAATGATCATGTTTTGCAAATGATTTGGTACATTGAGGAGTTGGTCAGGCTAAATCTTTTTATGGATAACGAATTAGCTATGGATCTGATACTCCATTATTTGACTGATTCATTCTCTGGTTTTATCCATAACTTTCCCATGCATAAAATGGAGAAAACTCTTGTTGAGTTACACGGTATGCTGGTGGTTAACAAGAAAGAAATTCACAATACAAAGTCCAATATAATGGCTATGGTTGAGACTTTCTCTTCAAAGAGTAAGACTACTTTGAGGAAAAAGAAATGGAAGAGGTTTGTAAAATCTGCTATATATCCAAAGGCCAATACTGAAAAAGGGAAATGTCATTATTGTGGTGTTAAGGGGCACTGGAGGAGGAACTGCAAGAAGACATCGCGAGCTTGAAGGTCAAGCTATAGGACTAGCCTTATAAAGGTATGGTGTCCATGTTTATTGAAATTAACCTTATGGTTGGTTTTAAATCCAACTTATGGGTTGTAGATTCTACCGTAACTTCATATATTTGTATATCTTTGCAAAATCTAGAAATAAGTAGGATGCTAAAACAAAATAAGATTGTTTTAACATTTGCAAATGGAGCAAGAGTTGTTGTATTAGCTCTAGAGACTTTTCATTTTTCTTTGCCCTCTGGATATGTATTGGTTTTGAATAATTGCCTGCATTATAAGAATGCGATTCGGAATCTCATCTCTATACCCCGTTTGAATAAAGAGAATTATGAATTTTCTTTACTAATGATTTATGTTCTATTTATCACGATAAGAGATTTGTTGGTTCTAGTTTGTTAACTAATAACCTTTATACCACTATAATGTCTAGTACTATGATTACCAACATCAATAAGCAAATTAATATAAATGCCATAACCAATAAACATCCTAGAGATAGTCCAAACCCGAAGTATGTTTGGCATCTCCAATTGGGTCATATTGAAGAATATATGATCACCAAGTTAAGTAAAGATGGATACACTGATCCATATCGCTTTGAGCTGTACCCAACTTTTGAGGCATGTCTTCTAGGAACAATGATAAAAGCACCCATTGTAGGACATAGTGCGCGATAGGGATGATCGGTTCTCAGTTCAGTCCAATCCCACCTAGGAACCGGGAATCAGACCAGGAGGACCAATTCCCAATTTCGAGAACTAGGGACTGGACCTGTCTGGTCCGGTTCCCGGACGGTCCAACGGAATACATTTTTTTCATGAGAAGCTTCATTGTTCTATGGATGTATCTTATGATTCTCAGAGAAGGGGATTGGCTTGCAAACATACCTAATATATATCTTAGGGAATTCTCAAGCTATTTTCTCTGCTGCCTTTTGAGCATAAAGCTTTTTACCTTATGCACCTAGAGAGATAGATGGGATAAGGCTTTCTTCAAGCTGCAGGGCAAATAATTGGGAAGCTGTTAGTGATAAGGTTTGAAGGTGCATGATTTTTTGTTTTTGACCGGTGGTAATTCGTGATGGGCTTATCTCAAGGTTTTGCTATATCCACTAATATGGTTCAGTTTGTTAAGGGATCATCGACGCATGAGATGTAAAGTACATTGATTGTTCTGGTGCTACTTTGTAGCTTTGTATGGAGGGATGAGGAGTAGAGAGAGAGAGAGAGAGAGAGAGAGAGAGAGAGAGAGAGAGAGAGAGAGAGAGAGGAATATTGCAGAGGGAAGGCCGACTAGATGTTATAACATCGGTCCGGTCCTGGCAGTCCGGTTCCTATCCTAGAATCGGGAACTAGATTGCCCGTCACCGGTTCCAATTTTATGGAGCTGGGAACCGAATCAGCACTCATCGAAACCGCATAGAACGGTTGGTCCTGTCCGGTCTAGGTGATTCCTGGTTCGGGCGGTTCCCATTGCACACCTCTAATGCACGAGCTGTTGACATATTGGGATTGATACATTCAAGGAATTAGCTAGAGGCGGTTATTCTTACTTCATTATCTTTACCGATGATCTGTCATGATGTGATTATTTATACTTAATAAAGTGTAAATCTGAATCGTTTGAAAAGTTCAAGGAATTCATGGTTGAAGTTGGGAAACAAATGGGAAAGAGTATTAAGGCTCTTCGATTTGATTGAGAAGGTAAATACCTTAGTGCTGAATTCCTGAACCATCTTAGAGACAATGGCATATTATCACAATGGACACCTCCTGGAATTCCAGAACACAATGATATATATCAGAAAAGAAATCGCACTTTATTGATAAGGTGCGATCTATCATCGGTTACACCAATTTGGCTATATCCATTTGGGGATATACCCTATTGACAGCTACATATTTACTAAATAGAGTCTAAATCAAGTCCGTTTCAACTACGCCCTATGAGATATGGCATGGTAGGATACTAAGTCTTAATCATATTAATATTTGGATTATCTAGCTTATGCTAAAAAGAAGAAAACCGACAAATATGAGGCAATATCTAAACAAGGTCGCTTCTTTGCGTATCTAAATGAAACTCTCAGATAATAATTCTATTTTCACTCTGATCAAAGAGTTTTGGTCAATAGACATGCTTCTTTGTTGGAGAATCAGTTCATCTAGAAAAGTGGAACTTGGTGGAAAATAGACTTATCAAAAGAAATCAATGGAGTAGCAAACAACCAAGTTTAGACATAGATCTCAGATTCAGTAGGAGGTTCGGATGCACAACCTGACTAGGTTTAGATGTAGACCTTAGATTTAGTGGGAGCTTTTGCTACACATTAGGAGGAGTTCAAGAATGTCTCGTCCAACTGTTCGTTATGGACACTTGATTGAACATACTAAACATTTTTTCATTGTGACTAACAATGATCAATCTAGTGATAGTAACACCTATGAGGAAGTGATTTTCAACATTGATTCTAGTAAATGGCTGGAGGCCATGAAATCTGAAATGAATTCAATGTATTCCAATGATGTTTCGGCTCTAGTTGACCTGTCCAATGGTATTGTGCCAATTAGCTTTAAATAGGTCTTTAAGAGGAAGATGAACGTTGATGGTCAAGTTGGAACTTACAAGGCATGGCCAGTAGCGAAAGGATATCATAAAAAAGAAGAGATTGATTATGATGAGACTTTCTCACCGATGGCCATGCTAAAATCCATTCGGATGATATTGGTTATAGCTGCGCACCTTGACTATAAGATATTCCAAATGGATGTCAAAACGGCTTCCCTAAATGGGTTCCTCAAAGAAGACATATATATGGAACCACCAAGGGGTTTTGAATATGATAATGGCAATTAGAAGGTGTGCATGCTTAAGAGAGCCATTTATGAACTCAAACAAACCTCCAGAAGTTGGAACATCCGTTTTGATGAGGTAATCAAATCGTTTGGGTTCATAAAAAAATCTGGATGAACCTTGTATTTACAAAAAGGTTAGTGGGAGCACAATTGTATTTCTAGTTTTGTATGCCGATGACATACTTATACCTATAATATCATTGGTCAAATTATTCTTGTCGTAGAAATCCTCCATGAAAGATTTAGGAGAGGCGACCTATATTTTAGGTATCAAGATCTATAGAGATCAATCGAGATGAATAATTGGCCTTTCACAATCTACGTTCATAGATAAAGTGTTAACATGCAATATTCCAAAAGAGGATTATTGCCTTTTAGGCATGGAATCCATCTTTTCAAGGACGTGTGTCCTAGCACTTTTGAAGAAAGAGAGCGGGTAGCAAAAATACCTTATGTGTTTGTCATTGGAAGCATAAAGTATGATATGTTATGTATGAAACATGATATTGTGCATGCCATAAGCATTCCTAGCACATATCAGTCTGATTCGGGCAAAGAGAATTGGATAGTAGTCAAAACTATCTTTAAGAACTTACGAAGGACTAAGGATCTATTCTTGATATATGGATCATGGGAGTTTAAAATTTGAAGCTTATACTGATTCTGATTTTTAATAAGATCCTAGTGATTGTTAGTCAACTTCTAGGTTTATCCTTACAGTATATGGTGGTGCAGTTTGTCACGCCCGTACCCCACGAAGCGCAGCATCCACCAACGGTCGATTTTGGTGCAATGCTCCCAGGCAGCGTCGCCGACCCAATGCTCAATCAGAGATCAAGCACAAGCGAAAACCACGTATATATAAATATATATATATATATATACACCCGTATAATCAAACACATAAGACCACAGATAAAACAACCATCACCAAGAATATACATTTTTCATAACCATAAAAAGCCTTTGATTACAAGATTCTTTTATACAACCAAAAAGGAAACAACATCAGCAGTCAACAGCCACTAAATCAAAAAGGTAGGTGGCTAGGGGAAGGTTAGGCTATCTAAAGGGAAGTTACTAACAAAAAGGAATGGCTTTCCTATCAGGACTAGAACTATCTTAGGGCCCCCGGTCCAGGTTGGACGATTCCGAAGACTCCTCTATAGAACCTTCTTGAGGCTTCGATCCTTCGGAGTCCATATCTGTCGCTGCTGCCCTCTCGTCTTCAGAATCCGATTTAAGTTCTGGGTCAAGGTAAAGCCCTAATTCATCGTCGGTCCTATCTCCTTGTCAGATCCTACCTCTACCATTTCTCCCGGATCCTCATCGAAATCTAGATTCATATCCTCTAGTTCATCTTCTTCCTTAGCTAGTTGGTCTTGGTCTTCAGCTATCATCTGTGGCTCTTGTGGCTCCCCATCCATGGACTCATCAACGCCATCTATGTCATAGACATCATAAGGATTGATCACTTTACCGTCCGCATATATAGGCTCCATCAATCCATTCTGGTCTAACGGGGCATCGAAGGTCTAGAGGGGCCAACCTATGTTTCCACCAGCATCTCGAAGACACCAAGCCACATATTCTTGGGTATGGTAGAAGTACTCGCCCGTGTCCACAAAAACTACCGACCTGTATCTTATATAAGCTTCCCCATTGCCTACTGGAAACACACTTGTCGATTGCTGGATCTGAGTAGAGATCCTAAAAAACGTGTGTATCTTTGGCATAGTTAGGGTTGGGGGTCTAAAAAGTTTCGGTTTACACAATCGTGAGATAAATTTCAGTGAGTTCAACCCTTAAACCAAGGCTAGGCTAGCATGCAATTTCCTGACCGGAAACAAATATTTAAAACCATAATGCAACAATAATCAAACGATTCTTTGACCCTGCAGGTTAGATAGTTCAATGTACAATAATCACGGCACATACATGGCACACCTTATCACACGTATGCCAATCACATACTCATGCACCGAGTCTCACATACTCGCATGCCAGTCCATGCATGTTTATGCATGCAAATGTCATTAACTTGTCACGTGCATTACCCGGCCCACTGGCCCACACTGGCACACTGGCAATCGCCCAATTAATTATTTATCACGACTCGAGTCAACAACATTTACAGCCCAATGTGTCTAGCCTGCTTCAAAGTGCATGAGGCGCAGCAACCGATCTGACCCAGTGTCTCTAGCCTACTTCAAAGTGCATGAGGCACAACATTGATCTCCTTACGAACCAGAGACTGCTTCGAAGTGCATGAGGATGGTCGTCTTCCGGACGTAATGGGCATCGTCCTGCTTCAAAGTGCATGAGGATGGTATCAACTCGAAAGTCACGACCCGAAGGTCCTTAGGTGATCACACAACTCATTATTATCTGAACCTAGCGTAAAACGCTTCAGGGTATTTTAGGTGATCGCATACTCATGGCAGACACGCATTCTCGCATAATTTCATCACATGCCTCACTCTTGGCATACACAATGCGTGTCCATGTTATGCAATGTAATGCACCACGAGCACCAATATAATTCAAACACTCAATATCACAATACGTACTCAATTGGCCCAATTAATATCGTGTAGCCTAATGTGCGATTCACAAATCAACAATTAATTTCAAACCAATCATAGACCAATCGCACCCCATATAATTCAGCCATACGACATGTGACATGGTAGTACGAAATCAATCACAATTGAGCACAAATTATGTATGACCAATCAACCCGAACATACCCGGTAATTTTCCAATGGGCTCATAAATTGGTCATTTAATCCGGTTAATCTCCCCAAATAATTCTCATTAATTCACTAAATTTTCCCGATAATAATTTCTACCAATCAGTCTTCAACCCAGTCTGAAATATACACTGATACTACCCAAGCCAGTCCAAAATGCACCGATAATACCTAAACCAGTCCAGAAAAATGCAGTATCAGTCCTAATCTGGGTTTAGAAATTTTACTCACTTAATCTAAGGTCACAACAACGGGGAACGGCGGCGGTTTCACTGTGGCCGATCACTGGTGAACAGTGAAACCGGCGGCGGAATTCCCGGTAACGGCATACGGACGGCATACGATCGGTTGTAAGGACACCGTACGAAACCGTATGGACATGGTACAGCCTGCGGTGAACAGCAACATACGGACGGGCTGGAGGTCACCGCGTGGCGGCGGCCCTACCATTTGAGCTGAAAGGCGGGGCGCGTGGGAGCTCCGGGCGGCGGTGCTAACCCGGGAGAGAAAAAGAGAGAAAAGGAGAGGGAAAGGGAGAGAGAGAGGGTCAGACAAGGGTGAGGCTGAGGCTGGGGATCGAGGTGGTCCACGGCGGGCACGGCTGCCGGCGGCGGCGCTCCGGTGGCCGGTGGCTTGCTCTGGCAAGGCCAATTAAGAGAGAAAAAGAGAGGGAGAGAGCTGTTGAAGGCTGGTCTGGGGTGTTCTGGTCGTGAGGGGGAGTGAGGAGAGAGAGAGAGATCAGATCTGGTCAAAAAGGGCAGCTTAGGGGCGACAGGTGTCACAAATCCGGCGGTTTTGACCAAAATACCCCTAATATAACGGTTCTAATTTATCTCTATCAAAAAATGAGGGGCAAAAGGGTCAATAAGGCCAATAATTGAGCTGATAACCCTCCATAATTATCCTAAAATTTTTCCAAAAAAAATTCGGACCAAAACAGCCTAGGGGCAAAATAGTCATTTTTCCAGTCCTAGGGCGAAATTCCAATTTTCGCACATACGTATTCCATATGTGCGTGGCCAACATAATATGGCATCGAATTTACGAAATTCACCTTTTAAGCCCTCGAAAATCGACTGCAAAGTTTCGGGAATAAAATAATATTATTTTTCGCTTCCGAGTCAAAATTCCAATTTTTGTTCAAAACAGTTCCAAATATACGTGGCCACTCTAAAATGACATCGGCCTCGAAAAATAACCTCATTTGACCTCGAAAAGTAACGCTGGCGTCCCGAGGGGCAAAATCATAATTTTTCACCCCCGACCGAAATTCCAATTTTTACTCGTACTGACTCCAAATGTGTGTGGCCAGTGTAATGTGACGTTAGATTTCCAAAAATAGTCTCTTAAGCCTTTGAAAATCGACATCGAAATCCGAGCTCAATTTCGTAAATAAGACTTGCTAAATTTTCAATTTCAGGGTCTCTCACTAACGTGCGGCAGTTTAGAGGTTACGCGTATCGACCTAGGGCTATCCGTATCGTAATAGTCTTACTCATTAAGAGAATGAGAAATTATCACTAGTTCCAGAGGTCACGATCGTTCGGTTCAAGTTCAGGACTGGTTGGCCACGTGTACTTTCGGTCTTGCAGAATCACCTGCATCCCTATCGTACATCATAGGCCTTGGCCAAACCCAATCCATTACCCTTTTCTATAATCGGGCCCACGTCAGCCCAAAATATTTCATCAGTGTCTCTCATGATCGGTGTCCATTTCATGATAGGGTCCCCGGTCTACGACTGCCGTTCTCTAGTTAGTCATACCCCATTAATTAGTATCCCGAGAGTGATCAGCTCTAAGCGAGACTTACTAAAATGAAATGCGAAATAATATCAGTTTTATTGATCACGGAATTATATCGAAATTCGGGTTGTTACACAGTTAGTTGAAAAGTTCCAAACAAAGCATAATTACTGATTCTACCACCGAGGAAGAGTATGTAGCTACTTCTAATGCATCGAAGGAGGCAGCTTGGATGAGAAGTTCATTTCAGAACTTAGAGTGGTTCCTTCCATTGAACAGTTGATTACATTGTTTTGCAACAGCAATGGGGCAATAGCTCAGGCTAAGGAACCAAGGTTTCACCAGAAATCCAAGCACATTAAGAGGTGCTTCCATCTCATCATAGAAATCATCGGGAGACGTGATATCACCTTGTAGAAAATAGCCTCAGTGGAAAACGTGGCAAATCCCTTCACTAAAGTGTTGCCTGAGTCTTCTTTTGAAAGACGCCTTAATAAGATGGGTTTGAGGTAACAAACAAGTTTGGCTTTAGTGCAAATGGGAGATTATTGACTATATGACCTAAAGCAATCATGTAATAATTATATGTTGGGCATTTTAGTTGTACTTTCAATCGTATCAAGTGTTTAATGGCAAAAACATATTTATTCACTGTCCCATTTATAAGAATGATTCCATAAGATCAGTTGTAACTTTTAAATTATTCCCGGTCGATAGATCATTGAGAGAATATTGATGATTCTATTGAGACCGGTGTATTCTCAAGCTTCACCATTGAGTATTTGAAAGACGCCTTGATAAGATGGGTTTGGGGTAACAAACAGGTTTGACTTTAGTGGAAGTGGGAGATTGTTGGCTATATGACCTAAAGCAACCATGTAATAATTATATGTTAGGCATTTCAATTGTACTTTCAATCGTATCAAGTGTTTAATGGCAAAAACGTATCCATTCATTGTCCCATTTATAAGAATGATTCCATAAGATCAACCGTAACTTTTCAATTTTTCCCGATCGATGGATCACCGAGAGAATATTGATGATTTTGTTGAGACCGGTGTGTTCTCAAGCTTCACCATTGAGTATTTGATACTTAAGGAAATGATAGTCACAAGTCATTGGATATTATGATACCCGAGCTAGAATACAAGTTCTTATATCGGACAAGTTTACTGAGCATGACATATACTGGACTCAAATTTGGCACATATTTTCAACAGCTGTACCTATTGTAACTGGTTAACGAGTTGGACCCCCAGTAAAAGAAATAGAAAAGATAAGGATGCAAAGATACGTAAGGCGAAGTGGGTAAGTTTTGTCCAAAAAAAAAAAAACGGTACGTGGGATCAAGGTTTCAAGCCAAAAACAACACGAGAAAAGAGAGAGATGGGTGGATAAAAGGAGAGCCGTACCGTATAACCCGATTTATAAATTGATCACGCTTTTGTTTCAAAATTGTAAAACGATTAATAAACATGTCGTGTCCGTGTTAAACATGCTGTATCTTGTAACCCATTTAATAATCATGTGGTGTTGGGCTTTTAATATTATGACACAACTATTAATTCAAGTCATGCTCGTTTATCCTATTGAGACTTAGGGTGCGCATGAGAACCATTCTCTGCCCCGGAACAATTTCTGAACAGAAATGATTTTTTTTTATTCTGTGCCCGGAAACAATTTCTGAGTATTTTAAGACGTTTGGTAATTGTCCAAAATTTCTATTCCTAAAGTAGAAAAGAATATAAATGTGTTTGGTAAACTTTCTGTTCCCAAAAATATTTTGAATTCTTTTTTTTTTTCTTTTAATTATTTTTTTCTTTTGAAATGGGCTGTTCTTTCGCCCGGCGGGCCGAGCTGGACCCCTCGTTCCCAAATAATATTTTAATAATATTTTGAATTTTTTTTCTTTTTAATTATTTTCTTCTTTGGGCCTCGCCGCCGCCGGCCGGAGGCGGCCTCGCCGCCCGGGGCCTGGACCTGCCCGCTGGGCAAGGCGGCCTCGCCAGACGGGCGAGGCCGAGCCTCGCCGTCGCGACCTCGCCAGGTGTCGCGACGGCGACCTCGGCCTTCGCCGGATCGGCGAGGCCGAGCCTCGCCGCCGCGACCGCCTGGCGCCGGCTCGGCCGCCAGACCGGGCGAGGCCGTCCGCCCCTGCCTTTGGGCGAGGTCACGGGGTCCAGCCCTCGCCCGGCCCTACAGGGACGCCGCCCGCCTGCCCTAGGTCCGGCCGCCCGTGGTCGGTCAAGCCAATGAAGGACACACAAAAATAAGAAAAAAAAAAGAAAGAAAAGAAAAAACTGATTCTCAAAATTGTGCCGAGAAACAAGAAGCAACTTTTTTTTACTTCTTGTTTCTCTTCCAAAACTGTTTCTCGGCACAAATTTTTGCAAAAATGTGCCCGGGCACAAGTGCGTTTACCAAACGCATTTCTGTTCCCAAACTATTTCTGGGAACAAAAGAACAGAAATTTTTACTATTTGGCACGTTGCCAAACGCACCCTTAATCTACCACTAGATGAGTCTCGTTACCATATTTAAGATACTTTTACCATATTTAGAACACATCCATTGTACCACGAAAGTTATTATTCTGTTTGGTACTCTCATTTACCATGATGAAATGCTTTTTGCCATTTCTAATTTTTTTTTTGGTAAGATAAGAATTGTATAACTTTTCACAACGGATCTTACAAAGAAGGTAGCCAAACACAAAAACCCCGCACATATAGCGACACCGAGGTGTCCCAACAGGTGCTAAGGTGTTGGGCTATACAATGTTAAGGAACATAGCAATAAGGCCTAAAAATTGGCCAATAACCTAAGGAAGATACATACAAAGATGCACAAGTAGGTTATGCGAATATAGACGATGAAATGCCCCAGTTGACTTGGATCTTCCTGTTGCGTGGATTGTCTTGAACAGGATACATACAAAGATGCCATTTCTAATTTTAATGTGTACTTAGGACGAGATAGTTCTCTTTACCCTCACTCAAGATAACTGTACCCGAAAACGGTCTTTTTTACTAGAAAAAATAGAGAAGTATCTAACGTGAAATAAATATTGGTGCGGTACTAAACTCCTATTGAAAGTAAGGCCCACATTTAGTATGAAACGAAACTTTTAGGGAGGCTCATTACACACCCTTCGATACACTTCTAGGCAAACTTTTAGGCACGCACATTGTGGAGTGATTAACCACCACAAACGAAGGTGCGAACTTCTTCCCATGATTTGCATGCCGTTTTCTGCGCTCGTGATATTTTCTAGGGGTGAGCGGTTCCCGGTCTGGTCCGGTCCCACCCAAGAACCGGGAACCGGACCGGGAGGACTGGTTCCCAATTTTTAGGACCGAGGACCGGACCGGCTAATCCTGGAACAGTGGACCAGACCGGACCGATGGTCCGGTCTGGTCCGGTCCGGTTCCAATGGAACCAATCACTTTTTTGAATGAATTGAAACTTACGTAGTAAAACTTTCATGGCTAGTATTCAAGGTTGATGCCGGAACTTAGACAAAACTAGATGCAAGTGAATTAGATACATAACCAGAGGAACGTTTCATGTAGTTGACAATATGCTAACTGTGGCAATAAAGAATACAGAAAATTACTTGGTGGCTAAGAATTGGATTAAGATATCAGTGAGGGCGATTGTTGTGTGGCATAAAAAAGACAAAAATTGGGTTGGTTTACCCTGAGGTTTTATTTGAAGAATGGGGGCAACATTTGAACGCACAACTCAGTTTTGGAGAAAATTTTGGAGAAAATTCTACTTTTTATAGTTCTCCATATGCATTTTCTGATCTCATTTTGAGTTGTTGCGGCCTGTGTTTGCTTTCAATCGGGAGGTCAGGCTAATATTTCAATTACACACAGGAGGGACCAGCAAATTTGCTGGTAGATGATTGAGCTCTAGCAATGTTCAGAGTTTCACGAGATAGGGTAATGTTTCAGGTGTTGAGGATATAGCTCGTGAAATTTTGATGGTGGTGATGAGCAGCTTCAGTGCGGACTGTGGTAATTGTTTGAGGGACATTGTTGTGAACTTACCAAAGTTAGATGACCTAAGTATGAGGGATATTACTGGAGGCTGAGACGAGTTTTGTCCAATATATTTCCAGTCTCTAATTTATACGTGTTACTTTGTCGCTTGTGCTGTTGAATGATTCTCTTCTTAGCCCTTGTTGGATATATATTTATCGATCCGGTTTGATCCGGTCCGGTCCGGTTCCCACCCTAGAACTGGGAACCGGATCGCCCGAGAACCGGTTCCACTTTTAGGAATCGAGAACCGGACCGATATTCCTAAGAATCGGACCAAACCGGCTGATCCGGTCCGATACGGTCTGGTCCCGATTTGGGCGGCCCATCATGCTCACTCCTAATATTTTCAACACATAAATGAGCCCTTTTTGCCGATCAAATTGAAGGCCTCCTTTTTCGACTTGTTATCAGTCCCAATCGCGGTCACTGACCGCCATCGCGAGCTCCGGGAATGGCTTCGCCGAGGGAGGAGCGAATGGACGAGCTGTCGGCCCTGATCCTGTTGTCGGAGCGAGTTCGCTTGGCGGTGGACGAGGCCGAGTCGTTCAAGAGCGAGTGCTCCGAGCTTGGCGGGCAGGCCGACCGCCTCTCCCAGATGCTTCGCTCCCTCGCCCGCTTCACCACCTCCTCTCGGTCCCTCTACGAGCGCCCCATCCGCCGCGTCGCCCCCGAGGTCTCCAGGAACCTGGAGCGAGCCCTAGCCCTAGCTCGCAAGTGCAAGCACCGCAACATCCTCCGACGCGTGGTCACCATGACCAGTGCCGCCGATTTTGAGAAGATCACGGGCCTCCTCAAGGCTTCCATCAAGGACATGATGTGGCTGCTCAGTATCTTCGGTTCCGACGGTGAGGGTGGTGTTCATGTCTCGCTGCCTCCGATTGCAAGCAATGATCCGATCCTGGCTTGGGTTTGGTCCTACATCGCCTCGATTCACATGGGGCCCTTGCCTGATCAAATTGAGGCTGCGAATGGGTTGGCTTCGCTCGTGCGCGACAACGACAGGAACAAGACTGTGATCGTGGACGAAGGCGGCGTGCCTGCACTTCTCAAGCTCCTGAAGGAGAGCTCGTCTCCCGATGCTCAAAAAGCCGCCACGATTGTGCTCCACTACTTGGCCAATGATCAAGGGCGAGTGCAGGCGATTGTGAATGAACTCGGGCTTGAGACTATTCTGCAATTCCTTCCTTCGCTATCTGAAGTACGGACGATAATTGAAGACCGGCAGTCACAGCCACCGCCTGACCAGATCATCAAACCGAATGATGATTTGTCTACAAGCACGCGGTGAGTCAGTTGTTTAGAAACTGCCGAAGTTTACAACTGGACCGGCTAGGTTCTTTAGGAGAACATTACCAACATACAATCCATTGCACCTTTTACTATGCACATTTCACTCAATGAACAACAAAGCAAGTAGCTCCCGCTCCCCTGGACTTTATTATTACAATGTCTCCTAGTCTGCAGGGATAGTGTTTCTCCACCAGAAAGTGCGTGTTAGTCCCGCATTAAAATGAAGTAACACGGACTTTTGGTTTTACGTGAGTGTAATTTTAGTGCGTCAGCATGCTTGATGTGAAGCATATAGATTGATCCTGGTGCCCTATGGCCTTACTCTGGATATTCTCTTACAGGAATCTGCCCGATGGAGAGGTGTTGGAAGTTTCTGACAAAATCTATGGTGAGCTTCACATATTCAGTATTGGTATGCTTACAATAGTTTATATGTGCAGGATTGTCAGATTCCAGGATTCTATGTATGCTCCTTTATTTTAGTGGTCGGATGCAATAACAGCATGTAGTCTTATTTTCTAAGATTTTCCTCCTCTAGGGTAATTAGTGGAAAACCTATGTATCAACAAGGAATGAATGAGGGTTACAATATGTCAAAAGAACATAGAAGCTTGTGTACTGTAGCTTTTGGTTCTTTTCCCGTAAAGGTCATAAAATGGGCTCTAGGCACATGAAACAAATACAGACTAAAAATTTCAGGATCGATGACTTTGTTACTTTGCAGAAGAAGCATAAACTTTGTATCGAGTTGTTGGTTGGGCTGTTGCATCTAGTCAAACAACTCTGATTAAATAGCTGCTCAGCACAAGCATTGTCTTCCATTGAAGAATGTCATCGCATTTCATATCACTGCCGATTGCGAGTTCATTTCTTGTCTCAACTAAAAGGAAATGCTCGTTCAAATCCATATATAAATGTTACCATCCACCCAACCCACAGCCCTGCTTCAAACTGGGAGCATATTTATGCTCATGTTAACCAACTTCCAGCAACTGTGTAACCTCAGTAGCTTTTGAGGGTGCATCGGTGTTGTATTGACGAGCCAAATGGCATTGGGGCTCAACTCCCATATGAAGAGTTCAGCTCAGGCCGGATTGAAGAGAAGAAGACCCATAAATCATCAATGATTGCTAGGCTATCAGAATATTGAGATTAACCCAAAACCAGGGTAGGTCAGTCCAGTGCCCAATCTGCAAGATCATAGCATCGAAAGACTTAAGAAAATACAAATAGATGCTATTTTGTTTGAAAGGCTGTGTTGGAATTTGTTATTTAGCTGTCATAGCTATTAATTAGCATGTTGGAATGTGTTCTTATTAATTAGCATGTTGGAATTTGTTATTTAGCTGTCATAGCTATTAATTAGTGTTAGCTGTCATAGCTATTAATTAGTGTTAGCTGTCATCCTACCAACTACCTATTAAATATTTTTTTTATATAGGATTTATCTTTTACTAGTTCCTGTTGTGTATAAATAGAGACTTGTTGTAACTATTGAAAAAATGAGAAAGAGATACATTTGTTTTTTCTCCTTCATCATGGTATCAGAGCGGGTCTCTTTTGCATCATCACTTCTCTCCTAAGAAGAGCCACCAGCCTCTCTTTTTCGTCCAAAAAAAAAAAAAAAAATTTCTGGTCTCTCTCTTTGATCATTTGATCACTATGTCAGAAGAATCATCAATCACTTGGTCTAATCCCCCATCACTTCTTCCAAAATCCACTGACCCTCACCCTATTCAAATCACTTCCATTAAGCTTAATGGAGATAACTTTCTTCGGTGGTCTCAATCTGTCCGAATGTATATACGAGGCAGAGGAAAGATGGGCTATCTGACTGGAGATACTGCAGTACCAGCGATAAATGACCCCACTTGGGCTGTCTGGGATGCGGAGAATTCAACGATTATGACATGGCTCACCAACTCAATGGAAGAAGATATTGGTGCGAACTATCTCGGCTATCATACTGCTAAGGAACTTTGGGATGCCGTGTATGAGATGTATTCAGATTTGGGAAATCAATCCCAAATCTATGAGTTAACCTTGAAACTGGGGAAGATGCGGCAAGGAGAGGAAACTGTCACAAAATACTTTCACTCTTTGAAACGTTTGTGGCACGAGCTGGATTTATTCAATGATCATGAGTGGAATTGTACCGACGATGGTAATCGGTATAGGAAAATTGTAGAAGCCGAACGTATCTACACTTTCCTGGCATGACTTCGAGATGAGTTTGATGAAGTTCGTGGCAGAATACTTGGGAAGCAACCTCTTCCACCTATTGGAGAGGTCTTCTCAGAGGTTCGGAGAGAAGAAAGTAGACGGGGAATAATGCTGGGCAAGGCGACAACCAGCGGAAAGGATGAATCATTGGATGGTTCGGCATTGGCAACTTCCGAAGACAAGAAGAACCATGTTTCTACAACAAGGGTCTCTGAGGCAAATGTTAGCAGAATCCCTGCTAACTTGCGAAGATCAGATGGGCGACCTCGCATTTGGTGTGATGTTTGCAACAAACCCCGTCATACACGGGAGACCTGTTGGAGGATTCATGGCCGACCAGCTTCATTTAGCCGTAATAATAAGCCATCTCAGCATGTGCCTCCTGCAGCTAACGAGGCCAACATATCCCCTTCCAGCAAAGAACAACTAGACCATCTTTTGCAACTACTTCAAGCTGGGTCTATTTCCGGTAATCCTACTGCTTCGATTGCCCACCAAGGTAGAAATTTAAAAGCCCTCTCCTGTTGTTCGCAATCTGTTCCTTGGATCATCGATTCAGGGGCATCTGACCATATGACTAATATTCCATATTTATTCACATCTTACGTTCCTTGTCCCGGCAACAAAAAAATTCGGGTTGCCGATGGGAGTTTTTCGTCTATTGCAGGCAAAGGATCAATTCCACTTTCAGATTCTATTACACTTCATAATGTTCTGCATGTTCCTAAGTTAGCTTGTAACCTACTGTCTGTTAGTAAACTTTCCAAAGAGTCTAACTGTCGTGTTGTCTTTTTTGCTTCCCATTGTGAGTTTCAGGATCAGATCTCGGGGAAGATGATTGGCAATGCTAGGATGAGGGATGGTCTCTACTATTTTGAAGAGTTTTTCTTTGATAAAAAAGCTCAGGCGTCTGGAACTTTCAGTTCTTCCTTTGTTTTCAGTTCTTCCTCTGTTCGAGAAAAAATAATGGTTTGGCACCAAAGATTAGGCCATCCTAGCTTTGGCTACTTGAAATATTTGTTTCCTCGTTTGTTCAAAGGTGTGGATATTTCTTCCCTGCATTGTGACAATTGTGTTTTTTCTAAAAGTCATCGTACTCATTATAGTCCAAAACAGTTATCATGCATCATCACCATTTTATTTAATCCATAGTGATGTTTGGGGTCCTTCACCCGTGCCAACAAAAAATGGGAAACGATGGTTTGTCACCTTTACAGATGATCATACCCGTTTATGTTGGACATAATTGATGAGTGCTAAGTCTGAAGTGGAGTCTCTGTTCAAAATTTTTTATCAAATGGTTGTGACTCAATTCAGCACTACTATTAAAATTCTTCGTACCAATAATGGTACTGAATATTATAACTAGTATTTGGGGAGTTTTTTGAGAGAAAAAGGCATTTTTCACCAGTCCACTTGCCGAATTACACCCCAACAGAATGGCATTGCTGAACGCAAAAATCGCCATCTCCTTTAAGTATCTTGTGCCCTTAGGTTTTCAATGTTTGTGCCTAAATACTTATGGGGGGAAGCTGTGTTAACAGCATCTTACCTAATTAATAGGCTGCCTACTCGGGTATTAAATTACATTACTCCCTTAGAGTGCTTCAAAAAAGTGTACCCCACAGCCCGTATTTTTTGATATTCCTCTAAGGGTGTTTGGTTGCATTGCATTTGTCCACCTCCCAAGTCAGTGTCGATCTAAATTAGATCCTCGGGCTGAAAAGTGTGTGTTTATAGGATATGCACCTAACCAAAGAGGTTACAAGTGTTACAATCCACATACTGGCAAAACTCATGTCACTATGGATGTCACATTTTTAGAGTCGCAATCGTTTTTTTCCAACACATCTCTTCAGGGGGAGAATGCTGAGATTAGTGAAGAGATTTTGTGGCAATCAAACTCTCCTGTTCTTCCCACTCCTTTGTTTGAGTCTTCGGAAAAACCTTTGCGAGACCTTGATGTGTCAAAGACAGGGGGAGAGACAAGGGGAGAAAAAGTTCAAAATGTGATCAACAAGCCCGAGCTTCAGGTTTATACTAGAAGAAAAACTCTTCAAAAGGTTGCTGATCAGAACTTTGTCTTGGAGCCTCATCTGTCTGCAACCCCGAGAGATGATTCCTTGCCCTCATCATCAGGTGATCCTAGTACTACCTTTTTTCCCTCCTTTCCAGTCTCAGATTCTGATGTTAATACTTCTAATCTTGATATGCCTATAGCTCGTAGAAAAGGGGTTAGATCATGTACTCAGCATCCTATATCAAAACATGTGTCGTACCAAAAATTGTCTCATCATCATAAAGTGTTTGTGTCAAACTTGTCTCACATATCCATTCCTAGAAATATCCATGACGCTTTGAAGGATCCAAAGTGGAAGATGGCAGTAGAGGATGAAATGCAGGCACTTACAAAGAATGGCACATGGGAATTGGTTGATACACCGGAAGAAAAAAAGATTGTTGGTTGTAAATGGGTATTTACTATAAAATGTAAACCTGATGGGAGTGTTGAGTGGTATAAAGCCAGGCTAGTGGCAAAGGGGTTCACTCAGACTTATGGAGTTGACTATCAAGAGACTTTTGCCCCAATTGCTAAGATAAATTCTATTCGGATTTTACTATCTTTGGCTGCTGTTTTTAATTGGCCCTTATACCAATTAGATGTGAAGAATGCATTCTTGAATGGTGACTTGGAGGAGGAAGTGTTTATGAGTTTGCCACCAAATTTTGCAGAAAATGAAGGCAAAGTCTGTAGACTGAAAAAGTCATTGTATGGACTTAAACAATCTCCAAGAGCGTGGTTTGAACGGTTCGGGAAAGTGATTAAAAGGTTCGGCTATCACCAAAGCCAAGGGGATCACACTCTATTCTATAAACACTCAAAGGAAGGTAAGCGTGCCATTCTAATTGTCTATGTTGATGATATAATACTGACCGGTGATGACAAAATTGAGTTGGAAAGCGTGCGAAAGAAGCTGGCTGAGGAGTTTGAAGTTAAGGATTTGGGTGTTTTGAAATATTTCCTTGGAATAGAATTTGCAAGATCCAAGAAAGGCATATTCGTAAACCAACGGAAATATACACTTGATTTGCTCAAAGAGACAGGTTTGTTAGGATGTAAAGAGGCGGATACACCCGTGGAGCCAAATCTGAAACTTGAGCCAGCTAAGGTTGAAGAAGTGATAGACCGAGAAAGGTATCAAAGGCTTGTCGGTCGACTTATTTACTTATCTCACACTCGACCTGATATAGCGTTTTCCGTAAGTATGGTAAGTCAGTTCATGCACTCACCAGGGCCAAGGCATTTTGAAGCAGTATACAGAATTCTACGCTACTTGAAGGGAACTCCTGGTAAGGGGCTAATGTTTGAGAAACATGGACATCTGGAAATTGAGGTGTTCACCGATGCAGATTGGGCTGGAAGCAGTATGGATAGGATATCTACTTCAGGCTATTGCACGTTTGTTGGTGGAAATTTAGTCACTTGGAAGAGTAAAAAGCAGAGTGTGGTGGCAAGAAGTAGTGCTGAAGCTAAGTTTCGGTCCGTAGCACATGGTGTCTGCGAAGTTATGTGGATTAAAGGCATCTTGGATGAACTACAAATTTTGAGCTCCACACCAATGAAAGTGTATTGCGATAATAAGGCGGCAATTGCTATTGCTCATAATCCTGTATTACATGAACGAACAAAGCATGTGGAAGTTGATAAACACTTCATCAAAGAAAAACTTGATAGCGGGCTAATTTGTATGCCGTATATTTCAAGTGATGAACAGGCTGCTGACATTCTGACCAAGGGTCTACATAGAAGACAATTTGACCGTCTAGTGAGCAAGCTGTCTATGGAAGATATCTTCATGCCAGCTTGAGGGGGGAGTGTTGGAATTTGTTATTTAGCTGTCATAGCTATTAATTAGCATGTTGGAATGTGTTCTTATTAATTAGCATGTTGGAATGTGTTATTATTAATTAGCATGTTGGAATTTGTTATTTAGCTGTCATAGCTATTAATTAGTGTTAGCTGTCATAGCTATTAATTAGTGTTAGCTGTCATCCTACCAACTACCTATTAAATATTTTTTTTATATAGGATTTATCTTTTACTAGTTCCTGTTGTGTATAAATAGAGACTTGTTGTAACTATTGAAAAAATGAGAAAGAGATACATTTGTTTTTTCTCCTTCATCAGGCTGGAAAGCCTAGAATGAGAGAGAAGTATCCTTAGATGGAGCTAATTAGCTGCAAGCACTTTCTGTAATTGCTTCCTTGTTAATCCCGAAGGCTCCTGTGGCTACGATAAATGCATATTTTGCAATTCCCAAATGTACTTGCCAGTGAGAAAGGTCATAAACATTCAAGATGTTAATCTGCAGAAGATCCTCATGAGGTGCTTATCCTTCGAGTTCAGGGGATCATTTCATTGGTTTATTCGTCAAATATCACTCACCCAACACCTCTATGGAATTATATGCAATAGATGGGTTTCCTAACCTTTTCTAGTCGCTATTTCCTGGAAGTTTATGAAAGTGTTTTTGTGGTCTAGTTTCTAAACAACTTTTGACAGCGTAGCAATTTATCATCCACAATTTGGAAGCCTTCTTGCATGAGTACTTCATTTTACCTCGAGAAGTTAATTCATTTCATGGTCTATGAAGTTTATACTGAACCCAAAGGAAGATCACACTTGATGATAGATGTCTCCTGTTAGCTTTATCTATCTTTGTACTCCAATATTATGCACATAATGATTTACATATGTGGATGTGGATGCAGTGTTTGATTACTGTCTTACCTGGGATTGGTCTTTTTCCGGCCAAATTACGTCGGACTGGTTGAAGGATGACGGATATAAGTTTTACATGAGAGGCGTAGTTGCAAAACTCCAAGACCAATTTCCTACAGCCTCTTTCATGGTGCTCAGTTTTGGTGAGCAAGATAACCAAAGCCAAATGGCTGAAGTGTTGTCTGAATATGATATAACTGTTATGGAACTCCCTCAAAATTATGGGGGTTGCCCTATCCCGAGAATGGAGATTATTTACAACTTCTTGAGATCTGCTGATGAATGGATGTCTTCTGATAGGCAACAGAATGTGCTGTTGATGCATTGTGAAAGGGCTGCATGGCCAGTTTTGGCGTTCATGTTGGCTTCTCTTTTGTTATATAGGAAGAAGCAGGATGGGGAGCAGAAAACACTCGACATGATTTACAAAAAAGCGCCCCATGAACTCTTGCAGCTGACATCGACACTGAATCCGTTGCCTTCTCAGCTGAGATACCTCCACTATGTTTCCACACAGAATGCTGGTTTAGATTGGCCTCCGCCAGATAAGGTGCTTGTGATAAAAAGTGTTGTACTAAGTTCCATTCCTAATTTGGATGCTGAAGGAGGATGTCGTCCAATTGTTAAGATACTGGGACAGGACCCCTTTATGGTTGCTGATCAAACAGCCAAAGTTCTGTTCTCAACGCCCATAAGGAGTGAACATGTTAGGCATTACAAACAGGTAATTTTGATGTTGGCAATCCATATAACCTAAAATTATTCATGTGATCTTGACTGTATATATTTGTCAGGTATGACTCCATTTTCTCTCTCATGTATTCATTGGCTTCTAGTACCAAACTTTTTCTCCTTACATATTTGTAAAACCTTTGCTGGATTTGTGGATAGGAACCGCAGGCAGTCACAATTATCCTAGTGTTTTGAATGTCTTAGTCATTCTCACTTTGTTAATCCGTTAAACTGGTAAAATCAAGCTGCAAAAAATCATTGTTGCACTGTTTTACATATTGCATTCCGTACAAAAGGCAAGTATGCTGCATTTTGAGAACTTGCCTAAGTTCCTCTTGGAAACATGATGCATTTGTTTTAATCCCAGGTGTGTAGTCAAATGCAACTTTAGTATATGACTACAGTGCGACAACTAGGGAGTCTCGTTCTGAGTCCATAAACACCATACATGCTTGCGTCCAGTCTAGTCAGAAGGATGTGTTCTTGTCGTTTATTTTTCTTTTTTAGTGGTTATCATTCTTTTATTTTGCTTTTCTGGCAATAATGTTTTGCTTCATAGTTAGTACTGACTACAACTCTCTGAGTAATACGAGAATGTTAGATAACAAATATTCCCTCTTGAGCACCAATTGTATGGCCAACGCCTCATCCATCAATCCATTTTGATGTGTGACTTAACCCATGAATCATGGATGCTTAAGTAAAAATATAGATATCATGCTAGTTCAATATTTCAATTTTTCATATATTTTACTGCAGGCAGATGATGAAACGGTTAAATTGGACATCCATTGTAATGTTCAAGGCGATGTTGTACTCGAGTGTATCAGTTTGAATACTGATCTTGAACATGGAGCATCAATGTTTCGTGCAATGTTTAATACTGCATTCATATCAGATAATGTTCTGAAGCTTGAGTTGGATAGTATGGATGTCCTGTGGGATTGCCAGGATCAATATCCTAAGGAATTTATGGCAGAGGTACTGGTTAGACATCAAACTAATCATCTGTTATTTGACTTCATTGTTTTTCTGTTCTGGAAAGTAATTCATGCTTCTTATCTGTTTATGAGCAGATTGTTTTCTCGCAAGTGGATGCTGCTACTTCGCTCCTAGAGGAGGAAAAGGAGAACCGAATAGAGAAAAGCATGAGGAAGATTGAACCTGAGGAGCTGCCAGCTGAAGGGCAATATGATGCTAATACAGGTCGTGAAGAGAATGAAGTTCCAGAACTGTCAGGACCGTCCAATACTGAATCCACCTCAACTCTGCCGCCAATGCCACCTGCGCTGTCAGAAACTTCGGTTCAATCGGCTCTTGAGGGATCTGTTGGAAGTTTGGAATTAGCTGAAAAAGCACCCTACATTTCACCAAGATATGGCACCGCAGTGGAAGGCAATGGTCGGTCATTCTCATGTTTCGATCTCATAGGTTCATTATCTTCGTCCTCTGTACAATCCCAGAAATCCTTATTGGCTTCCCCTCCTTCTCCTCCACCACCACCACCTCCTCCCCAGTCACAAGGGGCATCATCGTTGAACAGTATAAAAGAGGTCCCTGTTGATCGCCTTCCTCATTCCCCTTCTCCTAACGAGCTTGTTTCAAGAACTCCTCGATCATCCATTGTGAATAATTCATCTCAAGCTTCTTCTATTCTTCCCCCTCCTGCTCCTTCTGTGGCTCAGGCGGAGCAAATGATGCCTTCTTGTGAAATCTCATAATAACTATCCCATTCTTGATTTTCCTTTAATTAGCTGAAAATCTATGTAAATGTACTCATAAAAGAGCTCTTTGAACTAAAAACATGACAACTTGTAGTTCCTGTCTACACAGGAATAGGCTGCATATCACCATGATTTGTAACTTACAGGAAATTTTTGTTTGAACGATATAAATTTCCTTCAAGTTGCCTTGTGTACTGCCATAGTTTGAGTTCTCTTTGTGGCCATTATTGCTTAACGTTTCTCGTAAAATAGGTGAGAACATGGAATCTCTGAAGTGGGAAGAAGGAATAACAGCTGTGACAGAAAAAAACATGGAGGTAACTTCTGTCAGGGACTCAGCATCCTCATTGGCTCTCAATAATGGCAGTGTAGAAGCTACAGCTACAGGTGTCTCCAACTCAGCCCAAATCCCTGATATGACGTTGCTGAAAGAGGAAAACCTATACCAGCAGGATGGCTCGCTATCATCAACCTCCATGTCATCTGGATATGACTACGATGTTTTCCTGAGTTTTAGAGGGCCAGATACTTGCTCAGGCATTACAGATTTCCTCTATACCAGCTTGTTAGCTGCTGGAATCCACACATTTAAAGACGATGAAGAGCTCCGACTTGGAGAGGAGTTTGGCCCTGAATTGCTCAAAGCTATCAGCCATTCAAAAATTGCAATTCCCATCTTTTCCAAGGGCTACGCCTTTAGTAAATGGTGTCTTAATGAGTTGGTCCACATGGTGGAGTTTAGTAAAACAAGGAGACAAAAGGTTATGCCCATTTTCTATGATGTTTCTCCAGGAGAGGTCCGTCATCAAACTGGGTCTTATGGAGAAGCATTTCTTTCTTATGAGAAGAAATACAATGGGAACATCACTAGTAAGTGAAAACTGCTCTCAAGGACGTTGCCAAACTAAAGGGATGGGACGTTGATTCGATGATCACTAGGTATGTCATTTTCTGGGTTGTAATTTGGTGCAGTGTTCTATAATATTACCTTGTTCTTATAATAATTTTTTTCTTTTTCCTTCCATAATATTAGACGTGAAGGAGAACTGGTAAAGAAAATTGTCCATAAGGTTATAAATGAGTTGAAAACGGCTTATTTGTTGGTGACCGACAGCTTGGTCGGAGTTCATAATCATATGAAGGAAATCAATACAATGATGTGTTGTGATTCAGAGGATATAAGAATTCTTGGAATCCATGGTATGGGGGGTGTGGGAAAGACTACTCTTGCCAAAATCATCTACAACCAGCTTTCACATCAATTTGAAGATTGTTGCTTCCTTTCAAACATCAGGGAAACTTCAAAGCTAAAGGGCATCGAATGTCTGCAAAATCAACTAATCTCCAATGTTCTCAAAAGGAAGTGGCCGAAGCTTAGCAATGTTGATGAAGGAATTAAGACAATAACAGAAAGGTTATGTCGTAAAAAGGTTTTGGTGCTACTTGATGATGTTGACAAAAGGACTCATTTGAATGCACTCATAGGAAAACCTACATGGTTCGGTTTAGGAAGTAGAATTATCATAACTAGTAGAAGCAAGGATATCGTTGATGTTCCTGAGGTTGGCTATCTGTATGAGCTTAAGGGCATGAACTTCAATCAATCTCTTGAACTTTTTTGCAAACATGCTTTTCGAAGAAATTACCCTTTGGATGACTATGTTGCTTTCTCCATGGAAGTGGTCAAAAGTACGGGAGGTCTTCCTCTTGCTCTTGAGGCTATAGGTTTACAGCTCTCGGGCAAAAGCAAAGATGTATGGGATGTGACATTGAAGAAGTTGAAACAAGTTCCTCACAACGAAGTAAGAAGAAAGTTGAAAATAAGTTATGATGCCTTGGATGATTGGCAAAAGCATATCTTTCTTGATATAGCTTGTCTTTTCACTGGATTTGATAAGAGGATAGTGCTCCATATGTGGAACGATTCCAATGTCTTCCCAGAGGAAGGTCTCGAAGTCCTTCAGAAAATGTCCTTAATAAAAATCAGTAAAGACAATAAGCTATGGATGCATGATCAGCTAAAAGACCTCGGCAGAGACATTGTTCGTCGACAATGTAACATGGAACTAGAAAAACAGACTCGATTGTGGAATCATGAGGAAGCTTTGGACGTGCTGATGAAAAAGAAGGTAAGGTTGCATTTCAATTACTTTATTCTACTGTTATAACTCGTTTTTTGATTATACTAACAGTTAGATTTATTTTTCATGTAAAGAAGATTACACTTGTCCAATATATTAATTTGAACAAATATCATGTGCTTGCCCTTTTGTTTTGCTGTTGCAGGGAACAAAAAAAGTTGAAGCTCTTTGCCTTAAGTTTGACCATCAGTTGCAATACTATTTGGCAAACAAAGAATTTGAAAAGCTATCTAATTTAAGATACCTTGAAGTGAGGGTTGTCCAGGATAACTGGCCTTCAAATGATTTTCCAGCCAACCTACAAAACAATACGCCAATGCTTTCAAAGTTGAGATGGCTTTCGTGGCATCATTTTCCCCTGGAACTGAAGCTCAACAATTTTTCCATGATTAACATAGTCATTCTTGATCTGTCATGGAGTAAATTGTCAGAAAGTTGGGATGGTTGGAGTGGAATCAAGGTAAGATTTTTTGGGGTTAGAACTAAAATTATTTTTCGTAGCTACCTCCTCTTTATTTGATCCATAGTTTCAGATAATGTTATTTTTTCTATTACAGATGGCAAAGAATTTAAAAGTTTTGAACTTGACTGGTTGTGTACACTTGCATAGAACTCCTGACTTCTCCGCAAATGTAAAGTTAGAGCACTTAATCCTTGAGAACTGTGAAAGATTGTTTCAGATTGACAAATCTATAGGGCATTTGAAGCAGTTGCTATTTTTGAACTTGAGGTTTTGCCATAAACTTCGCAAGTTGCCGGAAGAGATGGGTAACCTGGAATCATTAAAGGAACTTCTCATCGACGGGACTTTTGTAAGAGAAATTCCAGAATGGAGAGGGACGAAAAAGCTGGAGACTCTCAGTGCTTGTGAATGTCTATCACTAAGTATTTGCAGATCAATTGGAAACTTAACATCTCTTGTGATGCTATCTTTGGAACATGCTCAAATTACTCGACTCCCTCTTGAGATTGGAGTCCTTGTAAAGCTTGAACACTTGTCTCTAAGCAACTGTAAGTTGCTAAAGAGACTTCCAGACCCAATTGGGAATTTGGAATCACTTCTAATGTTGAACCTTTCCCACACACCTATCACAGAGCTGCCTAACTCATTTGGTAACTTAAAGAACTTGAAAGCACTAAGGATGTCTGGCAGTTCTTTAAGAATTTTGCCCAACACAATTGGGATGTTGGAGAAGCTGGAAGAGATAGATGCTGAATTCTGCCAGCGGTTGGAGGGGGCAATTCCCCATGGTATCGAGAGCTTGTCAAATTTGAGGATCATGAAACTAACAAACACTATTATACGTCAAGTGCCAAGACTTCCTGAAAGCCTGATTGGTCTGCATATTTCTATTCAAGCAATGAAGACACTTCCAGATCTCTCAAACCTGGTAAATTTGATAGATTTGGATTTGGACATTGGAGAAGTTCCATTGGCCAGAGAAGATTCTATTTTTGCAGAATCTTCTCAGCTCATACAGCATCCGTCACTGTGGTGGATAGGAAGGTTATGCAATCTTGAGTCTTTGAAGTTGTCCGGTGAAATCATATTTGCCCTCCATGAAGATTTTTCTCTTCTTTCTCAGCTTAAGAAACTTGAACTTGTTTGTTCTAACCTGCGGTTCTTACCTAGGCTTCCATTGAATTTAACAAGCTTGGTTATTAAATCATCCCAATCATTGGAAATGCTGATAGATCTATCAAACTTGAGGGAACTGTCAGTGTTGAGGATTGATTCTTTGGCAATAATTAGTGTTGAAGGCCTTGGAGGTTTGGAGAATCTTGAAATTTTGGATCTCAGAGCACTGAATATGCTTGAGGAATTACCTGATCTATCAAAATTGAAGAAGCTCAATGAACTTCATTTGGAGCACTGCCATAATCTAATCGATGTCCAAAGCATTGAAGGCTTGGTGAATCTCAGAACTTTAAAGCTCATAGGAATTCCTCTGCTGCAGAGATTACCTGATCTATCAAACTTGAAGAAGCTCACTGAACTTCACTTGTGGTACTGTCAAGGTCTACTTAAAATAAACAGCTTTGAGGGTTTGGAAAATCTTGAAATTTTGGACCTTAGAGCATTGGATACACTTGAGACATTACCTGACCTATCAAACTTGAAGAAGCTTATTGAATTGCATTTGGGGCACTGCCATAATCTAATCAACGTCCAAAGCATTGAGGGCTTGAGGAATCTCAGAACTTTGAAGCTCATAGAAATTCCGGTACTGGAGAGTTTACCTAATCTATCAAACTTGAAGAAGCTAACTGAACTTCACTTGTGGTACTGTCTTGGTCTCCTTGAAATAAAAAGCTTTGAAGGTTTGGAGAATTTGATAATGTTATCCATAGGTGAACTTCCTCTACTTGAGAGATTGCCCGATTTATCAAACCTGAAGAAGCTTACAAAACTTGATCTACAACAGTGTCATAATCTGGTTAAGATTTTAGGAAATTTGGAGTCATTGGAAGACTTGTGCATAGAAGGATGCGGATCTTTAGTTGAGGTGCTTGATCCAACTTCGAGCTTCAAGAAACTAAAATCTTTGCGAATACATGATTGCGAGGAGTTACATCTTCACCGGTTGTGGGTCTCGAAATCTGAAATATCTTATAGGGTATACGAAAATTTGACATGTTTGATACTGAGTAAGATAGTTACTTGGGTCTGTCAGCTAGGTAGACAGTTCTGTTTGCCATCCACTCCATAGTGAAAATAAACAGACATATGATGTACTTCTTTTTTTTCCAGATACTCTCTATGGCAGTAAATTAATCAGCAGAGTCCTTACAATCTGAGTGGAATTCTTACAAATAAAGCAATTCATTTTGTCTAAACAAGAGTTGATCAGGTCATCCTCTTGTCATGAATTAGTTGAAGTATTACCGAGTACAATGGATAAAACATCAAAATCTCTTGGTCAACATGTCAATACTCATTGTGCGCACTTGATATTGTCATCTTCTGGAAAGCTATAACACTTGATGGAACCCAACAGCATCAGTGAATGTTGAGCATGGGGCATGGGGACAGCCTTTGTTGCTGAGCATTGGGCAGGAACGAGAGCCTCCTTCGCCGTCACTCAGCTCCTGTCGTTTCAAATCAACTGGCAGCTGAAGACCTTGTTCAAACTCTGCGACCAGTCGCTGCCACCATCCTCGTCGTCCTTGGCACCACCGGTCCTTAGCAAAAAGCGATTCACTTTTGTCACCACGGAAATTGGGTTGAGTGTGCCATACTGTGATCCTCGTCATGCTGTGGCTCTTCTAGGTGCTAGATGTCCGCATTTCCGCTACTAAAGGAAGCAGGGGAAGTAGAGGAAACACTATAATCTCATCTCATCTCAATACCTAGATGTCGTTTGACGAAATTCCCCAGTCCATATCTGGCTGTTAGTCTTCGACCTCATCCAAAGCGATTGCGGTGGTGCTGGTCTGGAGCTCGAAGTGGCGAGGGGTGGCAGATGAGGACGTAGGTGCACACATGAGCAACGGGGAGAGAGGAGAGGAGAGGAGACCTCTGTCCTGAAAATGTAGGAACAGAGAAGGTACCTACTTTTTTTATTGCATACAAACTATGTGGATGTGCAAGCGATTCAGCTAGCCAAAGTAATTACAACCCAGTTGAGTTGTATTTTCTTCTGGCTTCTAAACCAGTTTGTATAATTCATTATCCAGTCGAACTCATGTAAGTTCTGTTTCTTTTGTGATCAGGACCCCCTTTCACTATTGGTGAGTTTGGACAGCTCAATGTACGTCGTTCACACAAATCCTTCCTGTCAAAAGATTTTTCAGGATCCCCTGCATTATCACCCTGGGAGGTATAGTAATTGCATGTCCTGAGTGAGGAAATATGCTCTGATACTCAACGGGACACAAAAGATGATAAATGTACTTTGATAAGTCGTGCTTATATTAAGGAACTGCATGAAAATCATTCTCATTCAGTCCAGAATTGGTTTTTTGCTCCCGGAATTAATTTTGGACCAAAAACCCGTTTGGTAACGCAAATTTATTTTTCTATTTCTAGGACAAATTTTTGTCCCCGAACCGGTTTTGAACCAGAAATTAGAACCTAAAAAAAGTAGGTTTTCTCGTTCTTGAACAAAACTCAGAACCATTTCTCTTGAACTCGTTCTGGAACAAAACTCCCATCTCTCGTCTGGAACTCCACCCGCCTGTCTCTCTCGTCTCCGAGCTCTTGCCAGCCCCTCGTTTGCTCGCTCCGACCAAGAAGGAAGCCACGGCAAGGTGCTTTCGCTGCAGCTCCTGCTCCTCAAAAGTAGCTCGATCTCTCTCCTCTCTCTCTTTTTTGGATTTTCGATCGCCTAAGCCAGGGGGTCAAGTTCAGCCTTGCCATGGCGGGGTCGACCTGACCCGCCATCGCCTAGAGGGCGATGCGACAGGGTCGACCACAGCCTGGCGAGGCCGCCGGGCTCCTCGCATCGAGCTGCCTCGCTTAAGTTGCCGGGCGGCCGAGCTGGCCGCCGCCCGTATCCGGGCGACTTCGGCGAGCTCGGGAGGGCCGAGCCGCCCTGCTGTGGCGCGCCATGATTTCGCGGGTCGCCCAGATCTCGGGCGACGGGCGAGCTCGTCAGAGGCCGAAATACCCTTCACAGGGGCGGTTGAGCCTGGTTCGCCTGGGTGATCTCGGGCGATGGCGAAGCTCGACCAAGCCTCTTAGGGCGCAGGCCGGCTTCGGTCTCGAGGATACCAGAAGAGATCCGTTTCTTGAACTTGGATGAGCACTACACTGCTCATTCTAAACAGGTGCTGTGATTTCCCAATTGGTGTGGACTACTGTGCCCTTTCTTCTGAGGGATGTGTAATTTCGATAACTTATCGAAGTTTCCTTGTTGCCCTTTAATCATGAATATGAGTGTGTGTTGCTTGCTCCGATCGTTGTAGATGAAGTAGAAATTCGATGCTTTGACAGCAAGAATTTCGAATGTGGAGTCGATGCCTTCATCAGAGCCCAAACTTGCCCAGGCACTTCACATTCATCTGATAGTTTATTTGTAGTTTTATAAATTCGATTTAATGTGACATTGTTGGGTGTAAAACTGCAATTTGGGTTGGGATGTTAATTGTTCGATTGGCTTTTGTCTGTGATTTGTTGCCTTTCCTGTTCATTAGGAGTAAAGATATTCTACCGGAATGATCTATAAGTTGCTTAAATTGCAGTTGCCAGAGTTCTTTTTTCAGTGTATGCATTTAGTATGACGTTGTAGACCTCTGATTGCACTGTAATTTACCTGTGAAACTTAACTAGGGGAAGAGTCCCTGTAATTCCACGTTTTGATCTGGGCATTGAAAATGACATGAACTTCTATTTGGCTAGTGGGATTGATAACATTTGATGATGGCCGCTTCATTTGAGACCCGGCGATTTATGATTTGTGTGGCGATTAGAGATTCTCTTGAGTATGTTCTTGGTTTCCTTTGCAGGACCATCACATTTCTTTATTGTGCTGAACTGGATATGCATGGAAAAAAAGGGCTTGCTGTGATGAATGGCTTTTGTATGCAGTTCTTGTCGTTGCCTCTTTAAGCTTGTAGTCAGTTTGGTGGTCAAAAGCCTAAAACTTCAGGATTTTCTATTCGTAATACTCACATCTGTGACTGGGTTTTGACTCTTTCTTACATTTATCAAGTTCTAATTCGCTATTGTTGTGGTAGTAAACATGTTTGATTTGTCTGAGATGAAAGCCAATATTTTAGGGCAAGATTTGAACTTCAAATTGTCCCAACTATTTAGAGTCGAAGTAATGACAAGAAATGTTTGCCATGTGTTGCAGCCACTTGAGGGCATTTTGTATGATCGGCTCTTTGTGAGGCGCAGTTGCCATGGACAAGTTAAGAGAGAAGTTCCGGGGATCAAAGAAAGTTGGAGAAGGGCACATGGCAGAATGAGCAAGATGAAGGATGGCTTTTGACTTTGAGATGATGAAACTAGCTATCCCGACTTAGTCCAGCTTCTTGTTTTTCTTGTTATGAGCATGCACTTTTACATAGGGTAGGATCAAGTTGCAAACTTTATTTGCACCAGCAAGATTTCTTTGGGACTTGTACAGTTCACTGGTCCTTAAAGTATCAATAGTGCTATCTTTTGATGTTGAATTTTTTATGGATACAACTATCTTATCTTGGGTGTAAGCAGGTTTTTTCTGAAACTATTGTCACTGGCATTATACTTATATAGATATTCGTCATAAGTTCTTCATACATGGATTTATGGATTAAGTATTCGGTGAGTGCTGTGCACATCATTTACCATAAGTAATTACATATAAGTTGTAACAAGTTGTCAGAATTTGCTTGTCTAGTACCAAAAGCCTATATGTGTTGCGCTACCCGCCATTGTTCTGATCCAGTTCATGCTTGAAATTTGTCCTCCTCAGAACAAATCCTGAATTTGAAATTTTATGATTCCATCCGTCTCATTGGATCCCGATTATGGATATATAATTAACCCTAATGATGTAAATAAGGGGCTAGTGCTTGAAATGATAATACTTCTAACATGATATGTTTACGTGATAGAATAACCCTTCATAGTTTGATCCATTTGCCTTTTTTAGCCAAAAGGCTAAAAAAAAGAAATGTGACCTTTTTATTTATAAATTTGTTAATGCATTTCTTTTACATTGTTCTCGACATTCAAATTGTAAAAATTGTGGTCTTTTTTTAATTCCTATTTCAAACAAATTAAAAATTAAGAAGCTTAAATTGATCACATTAAAGGATTTTTCAAATGTATTTCTATCAAACGGCATTCTGTGAAGTTTTGAAATTTTTAATTTTTTTAAATTTCTTTAAATATTTTTATGAATTTTTCAGATTTTTTTATTATTTTTATTCCATTTCTAAAAAAAATGGATTTCTATTCCTGGAAATAGAATTTTATGTTGTTTATCAAACGGGTTTTTGTTTCAGGAAATAGAAATTTCGTGCTGTTATCAAACGGGTTTCTGTTCTAGAAACAGAAATTTTTTGTCATTATCAAACGGGTTTTTTTTCCCAGAAACTCATCTAGGAACCAGAAATAGAAAAATCTATTTCTGGTTCAGAAACTCATTCCGGAACAGAATGGTTATCATGCGGTACCTAAATTGTCGGATGATGCCTCGATATCCAAGCACATCATTGTCATCCAAAGCTAAGCTGCCACGATGGATGAAGAGCATGGCCGCAACGCAACCATGCTTGACTCTGACCGGATCACCGGATCCCCATGGAGGCTAGCGTCAGCCACAGAAGTTGAGGAGTTAAAGCGCGTAATGAATCTGGTAATTTATTTCATCGTGATTAGCGATATTTGGTGTTGGCCTTGCTCAGGCAACCCCGAATGTCATCAATTAAATCAAGTACAGTGGACATAACAAGTTGGTTTGGATTTGGAATGCCATCGTCATCCGTGGATGCATTTAGTTCGATCGAGCATAGCGACTCATAGCAGCTGAGCAGACGATTCTGAAGCATCCCAGCTTCCTGTTTTTTGGAGTGATATTTATGAGTCTAATCATTCTCCCTGCTGCACTTCGAGAAAGATTCAAAAGACAATCCGATGATCCTATCAAATGCAGTATTTAGAGTCTTGTCTTAATTTAGCGTGCTCGACAGCACGATTAAACTCAGAATAATATCATTCCAACATATAAGAACACCGGGATGCTCCATACTATTTGTCCCCAAAATTTGTTTACCATGCTCACCTGCGGACACCCGGATCCTGCAATTCAAACTTGAATTTTATCCGCCCGACCCTTCAGATATCTGAACTCGATGTTCGCCCCGCTGGTTGTCGTAGCGGGACCATAGGGGTCACCTCGCCCCGGGACTTCCTCTGTCATATCTATTTTGACTTGTTATGTAATCCTCTTTTTTTACCGAAATAAAGAGAAGAACTGTTCAATGGCTCACTTAATTTAAATGTCTAACTTTCATGTGATTAAAATTTTGTGGTTCTAGCGGTGTCTTAAAACACAACTAGTGAACAAAATAATCTAAAATAGAGCTATACTACAATGCGCTTTCTCAACAAGAAAAAACCATATCGGCACTAATCAGGTCCCCATTTCTTTCGGGATTAATTCCATTTCGGAAAATCATAATTTGATCCTTGAATCTTTTTGTCCAAACGGCATTAATTTCTAATGGACTAATTGGTAAAAAGTAATAAACTGATAAATGAACTTTTTGGGTAGCGAAATTACCTGTTAATTCGTAAGGTAAAAGTAAAATACGAATTCACTAATTGTTGCCATATTCGGCAAATGAAGCAATGACATATATGATGAGCTTTCTCGATGAATGGCCACATGAGATTTAGGAAAGAAATGCGAAAGTACAAGCAGAATACCATATTAGGATAAAATCAGTGACGCTCAGGAGGCAACTTAGTGTATATTTATGAAGGATAGCTTGATAGGAGTTATAACAAATGTAGGACCGTTCTCATCTTGTTTGGAGATTGAACCAGATCTAGGCCGTCGATAATTTATTTAGTCCTATCTAAATTTTTCAAAAGTTAAAAGTATGAGGATGTGCCTTAATTGTGTTGATAAAAATTATCTCATATTAGAATTTAATCATAAGAGATATCATATATATTGACTAATAGATATGGGGCAATCATATAATATAATTGTTAGAAAAATTATTTTCATGGGTAACTTCTTATTAAGGATTTCCTGTTCTTTTTATCAATCTTCTAATGCCCATCTCTTCTCTACAATAGGTGCTACTTATCTTTTGCTCCTATTGCAAACTTTTTCTTGTAATTTTTAATGTCATCTCGTTCGTATTATTTTACTAAATTTCCTCTTTTATTTCTTTATGTAAAATAAAGAGCGAATAAAGCTGAAAGCATGATAACTAACGAAAAGAAAACAAAACAGCAAGAGTGCCACTCCCTTCTCAATCAACTCATTGAATCTTTCTCCTTCCGTACCATCCCCCGGTGGAAAGCAGTCCCACCTTACTCATTATTGTTAATCAGGCACTGGAGGTGCTAATTACACCAGAACTGCTTCCTCCTTCGTTCAAGAAGAGTCCATTTATAAACCTTAGCACGCAATTATTTTCTTAAGTTCAAGATGTCAGGTTGATTTTTCGATTCAATTTAAGTAATGGAGACACGCTACTCATTACTATAACAGTTTTGGGAACTATGATTTCGAGTTTTAGGTTTGACATCGAACTAGCTCGGAACATAATGCTTGTTAAATCAGGGGCGCAAGGACATATTGGACATCTTTAGGCGACGTGAGATAAAATAATTACACTTGAGTGATCTTATCATCGCAAATCTCAAGTGCTACACGAGCAACAACAAAAGAAGCAAACATTGCACGTGAGTTTATGTACCTGCTCACATTTTGCCCTCCTTATGTTCAAATTCTAATTTACTCCCTCACCTCCAAAAAGCATCATTGCCTCAAGGATACGAGAAAATATTTAGTGGTATCAAAGGGCTGAGTCCTAATCTAAAGTGACATGCATTTATCTAATCAATTCACTCACAGATTGACATGTGTTCTGTTACATAAAACTTTTTTAGGAAATAATTCGAAAGGGTTTTCTTTTTTTTTTTGGTCAAAAAGTAAAAGATGGGTTGGAGAGCGAGATTCCTTGTGGGCTTTTAAATATTTCCCTAAAAATGTTTCATTCAATAGAAAAAAGTTTATATTGATTTTGACAGCACTAAATATTTTCTCCAAGGCAAAGTCCCGCCTTCCCCTCCCACAACGGCATCGATCTTTGGAAAATGATCCTTCCAGCTCCTACTACCTCTCTAATCAGAGCCGCAAGCTTGGAGTTTCTCTGCAGAATCCCACGAGTCCGAGGTTCCTTCGTTCAGAGGTTTCTAAAATAATATTTTCTCCGACAAGCTCCTCAATTTCCAACTCCCGCTCTCTCTCTCTCTGCTTTTGCTTGCTGAAGAAACCTGCAGATTGTGTAGTGTACATCTTCAACAAGCTCGAAGTGTTGGAAGATATGCGATATCATTGATTTGATTTGATATGCATGATATGCGTACATCAAGTTGATTACATTTGATTTTGTAAAATATTTTATTTCCTTCTTTCATTGATGCCTTGTATTATAAATTTGTACATTATGTATTGAGGAATACATAGATGAGAATACACAAAACTTTCTCCCAAAGCCTTCTCTCTTGTCTTCGATCTTGCTTTCTTTCATGGTATCAGAGCATGCTTCGCTCCTGATTTAGCTTCCGCAAGTCTCCCACGATTGCCTGCCGAGAATTTGGACCTGTAAAAGACAAGGTACCCTTCCGGCGAAGGAATCAATTTTAAGCAAGACGAAGAAAGGCTAAAGGCTGTACACTTACCCTCATCATGAATCAGAAACAATCATCATTTTCAGATTCATCTTCTCCAGAAGATGTTACGAATCAACATGCCTTGGAGGATGTTACTGATCAACATGCCTCGGAAGGAGTCAACCCACAAAATCCACAGACTGTGTTTCCTGGAGGCCAGGCTCAGCCCGTTTTTTGGCAACCCTATCAGGCTCAGACAAATACAGGGCAGCTCCTACCGGGCCTGCCCATCGTGGGCCAGCCAATCGGGGGCCAGCCTTTTCAATGGATCCCGAATCCATGGTATTTTGGGACGAACCCAAATGCATCATTGCCTGGGGTGAGCCAAGAAAATACTCAGCCCAACAGCGGCCCACCAGCCGCAAGTGGAGCGGGCCCAACTGAAGGATCTGGGACGTTCAATGCGGGGGTATCAAGCAGGTCAGGAAATCCGGTTTTGGGTCAAAATCCCTACCCGGTTCTGCCACCCGGTTACTTGCCGGCACCCATCACTGGCCGACCAGAACCCGGCGACGTCCTCTACGTCTCCGCCGCCGATGGACCGGAGTTGCGGCTCATCAGCCACCTTCTCACGGGATCTCAAAATTACTCAATCTGGGCGCAAGATTTCCGACGAGCCTTAGTGACAAAGGACAAAGATGGTTTCATAGACGGATCTGTTCCGATCCCGGCTGACGAAAGAATGGGAAGACAATGGAGAAAATGCAATCAGCTCGTCAGAACGTGGATCGGGAACTGTATTAGCCCAAAAATAGCCATCGGACTTCCACCCACAGAAGATGCAAGGAAGATGTGGGAAAATATACAAGAAATGTACGGGAAATTAGACCGTGCGAGGATTTTTTCTCTCACCCAGGAACTTTCAGAGTTAAAGCAAGGGAATATGAGCATAACCGCTTGCTTCAACAAGCTGTCGGCCCTCTGGAATGAGCTAGAATCAGTCGAAGAAAAGCTCGAAGGGCCCGAAGCCACGCTACAACAGTATAAGGCGATCAAAGACAGGGAGAAAGTCACACGATTTCTCTTGATTTTGAACGAGTCTTACCTCACCTTTAGATCGCAGATCCTCGCAATGGACCCGGTGCCACCGCTCGGACGCATCTTCCAACTAGCGGTATAGGAAGAGAGCCAACGACTCGCCTCACCGGAACATGCAAGGGGAGCAGAAAGCATCGCCCTCGACCCGCGGCGAGCGTCGCGATTTGGGTCCAAGAACCCTAGATCGAGAGAAGGAGCAGCGAGGGTTTGAGAAAGAAACACAGGAGAAGACTAAAAGAAGTGGAATGGACGGCGTGGATCGCGACTTGCGATCTGATGGCTGGAGAGGCGCCGACTCCATCAAGGAATCGGACGGTGCACAACAGCCCCTTTCGAAGACATCCAACGATCCATTTTTTTTGGGTGCACAAAAATTTTTCGGGCAGAATTTAAAAAGAAAAAAATTTTGTGAATATTGCAAGCGACCCCATCACACAATCGACAACTTCTGGAAACTGCATGGCAAACCCCAAGAAAAGGAAAGGAAAGGAAAAGAATCTTCGGTTGCGGCTTATCAAGTCACTGGTCCAAATGATGATCAGCCTATCACATATGGACAATATCAGCAAATTATGCAAGCATTACAAAAGTTAGACACTTCCAACAAAGGGAGTAGCTTTTCAGAGGTATTACTCATTGCCTGATAAACTCCATTTCTAGAAATGCCTGGATAATTGACTCAGGGGCAAGTGATCATATTATCTGTGATAAGGGTTTATTCTCCATTATTCATAGTGAATTAAGCGTTCCTATCTCCGTGAAATTGCCAAATGGGAATGTTACTCATGTCACTACGACAGGGACAGTAAATCTTAGCCCACAAATTACACTCAAAAATGTCCTTTATGTCCCAGACTTCCGGTTCAATCTCATATCTGTGTCTAGAGCCTGTGAAGAAAATTCCTGTCGAATCTTTTTCGATTCTGATACTTGTTTCTTTCAGGCCCTTTCGACTGGCAGACTGATGGGCTTGGGTAATCTCTCTGAAGGATTATATTTTTGGACCAGCTTTCCCAGAAATTTCGATTTATCATGCATTCCTTTCAATAAAAAATCATTGTGTAATTCGACTGCCAATGATAAAAATTTCCTTATGCATTCTAGAATGGGACATAGTGCCTTATTTCCTTATTCACAGTGTCATATTTGCCCACTTGCAAAACAATCTCGTAAACCTTTTTCTCTTAGCAAGAGTCATGCTACTGATTTTTTTTCTCTAATTCACATTGATCTGTGGGGACCATATCACACACCGAACCATGATGGATCTCGATTCTTTCTCACTGTTGTGGATGACTATTCCAGAGCTACATGGGTTTTCCTTATGCAGTCTAAAGCTCAAACTTTCCATCACTTGAAGACTTTCATTTCTCTATCAAAGACACAGTTCGGAAAATCTATCCGACGCATTCGAACAGATAATGGAAAGGAATTCTTCAACCATGAATGCAATAATTTTTTTATCATCTCATGGAATCTTACATGAAAGCTCATGTATTTATACCCCACAACAAAATAGGGTGGCTGAGAGAAAACACCGCCATCTCTTGGAGGTAGCACGGGCGTTAAAGTTTCAAGCTTCTGTCCCAGAAAATTTTTGGGGGGATTGTGTGATAACAGCGACCTACTTGATTAATCGGATGCCATCGAAAGTACTCAATGGACAATCACCGTTTGAGCTCCTATTTAAAAAGGAGCCAGATCTGGACCATTTGCGAATTTTTGGATGCTTATGTTACGCCACTTCTACAGGCCCTCGGGACAAGATGAGTCCCCGTGCACGACGATGTATATTTATGGGATACCCGAATTTACAAAAGGGTTATCGTCTTTTTGACACATCAACAGGAGAATTTTTTGTAAGCAGGGATGTCGTTTTTCACGAAAATATCTTTCCTTTTGAAGATGACTCCTCCAAAGAAGATGCAGGGGCAACAAACGCTCCTCATATTTATTCCACTGAAGAAGAAAGCTTCAGGGAGCCTACCTATGTTCCGACTATTCAAGGATCTCCAACACCTGATATATTTCCCACTGAAGATGCTTCTCCATTATCAACATTAGAACCAGTGGAAGACGATGAGACCACAGAAGATCTTTCACATGTCGAAGGATTATCACCTATTATGGAGGAAACTTCACTTTCACCTCCAAGAGATCCTCCACGACGTTCTGGGAGAACCACACGTCCACCCACATGGACCAAAGACTATGTCTGTGCTACTCACAATTCACTAGGTATTCGATATCCCATCTCAGCTTATGTTTCATTCAAAAAACTATCGTCAGAACATAGATGCTGCATTAGCCGAATATCTAAAGATCGGGAGCCTTCCAACTATGATGAAGCATGTACTAATCCACGATGGCAAAGGGCTATGGCAACTGAGTTGCAAGCCTTGATCGAAAATAACACATGGGAACTTGTGCCACTGCCTCCTCATAGAAAGGCGATTGGATGCAAATGGGTATACAAGATCAAGTATCGGTCAGATGGATCCATTGAACGATATAAGGCTCGTTTGGTGGCGAAAGGTTTTACACAACGGGAAGGTTTTGATTATCATGAAATCTTTTCCCCAGTAGCCAAAGATGTCACTGTCCGATCTTTTCTGTCGGTTGCAGCATTTCAAAATTGGAATTTACACCAAATGGATGTTCATAATGCTTTCCTCCATGGCGATTTGGATGAAGAGATTTATATGGAGGTTCCTCAGGGCTTTAGGAGACGGGGGAGGATAAAGTATGTCGTCTCCGTAAATCCCTATATGGTCTTAAACAAGCTTCCCGGCAATGGTATGCCAAATTTGCAAATGCACTCACAACTGCAGGATTTAAGCAATCCCGTTTTGACTATGCCCTTTTTACGTGGACAAAAGGTATGTCATCCATTTATTTAATGATATATGTTGATGATATACTTATTATGGGCAATGATGAAAATGCCATAAAGAGCTTCAAGCAATATCTACATTCCACATTCCATATAAAAGACCTGGGATCACCCAAGTACTTTCTGGGAATTGAAATTGCCCGATCCGATCAAGGGATTTCCCTCGGCCAACGGAAATTTGTATTGGAAATTATATCAGAAGCAGGTCTGTCAGGTTGCAAGCCAGCTGTAGTTCCGATCGAACAGAATATCAAGCTGACTACGACGGAATATGATGAAGGAACCTCTCAAGAGGATGATCCCATACTCAAAGATCCAGCAAGCTACCAGAAACTTGTTGGGAAGCTCATATACTTGACTATGACTAGGCTAGACATATGTTATGCGGTGCAGACACTCAGCCAATTTATGCACAAACCAAAAGAGTCTCACATGAATGCTGCACTGAAGATTGTCAAGTATTTAAAGAAATGCCCAGGACTTGGAA